>JAOPSE010000002.1:113526908-114228762 GCA_029449295.1 Zea luxurians
CACGACGTGCTTCCAGATGAAGATGGTGCCGACGAAGATTCTTCTGTGGTCGCGACCGTAACCTGCAGGACCTGCTTCCGTGGTCGCGACCGTCGTCAAGTGGAAGGTGGGTGACCTCGTGCTTACCAATGAAGAGCTTCCCGGCCTGGCCGGCTATGGTGAGTGTGTCGTCTCAACAGCTCCTTCTCTACTCGCTGATCCTTGTTTGTGCTATGGTGTCGCCTCCTTCTCTACTCGCTGGCCGGCTATGGTGAACTTTAGGTAGTAGGGGTTACTTGTACTATGGATAATTTTTAAATCTCCATTTTCTATCTCAACGAACAAGTCAACAAATGGAGAAGGGTGTGACATGAAGTAATTATTTACTTTAGAACCCCTTCAGTGACCATTTCTTAGATAATTCTTTTCATTGCGATGCGTGTCACTCTGACAGATATGTGGCTTGTTGTAGAGAAATCACAATTCCCCAACATCACACATGAATTCATCATTGCATCTTCATTCCACATCTAGAGGAACAATTTCATAGAAAGCAAACAAGGACAAGGACATGAGGAGCTTGATGGAGCCAGCTTGCGAGAACATGAAGAATTCACAAAGGTGAAAAATATCACAAAGGTTGAACTAGGGAGATATGAGATAGATACATCATACATGGTATTTCTCTCCTTTTCCACTAGATTATAATGACTGCCCAAAACTATTTTTCTATGAATTTTGCCTCAACTTCATGAAGCGCAAAGAATTAGCTTCAGAGGCACATGGTGAGCTATACTTGTTTGTGCTTTATACCTTGCCTATTTGTTAGATACATGCTACTAACATGAGATTAAAAACTGGTTTATTTAGCTCGATTCTTATTTGTCTAAACTCATCTAATTTCTATTAGTTTTAACCTAGGTGCTAGACTGGACACCCAGAGACAATGAAGCAGAAACCAGAGTATCAAGACAGTAACTAGAAGTTCTAGATGGTACTGTATTGAGACGACAAACATCCATATCGTATCCCAGGTACGCACGTATCTCATCTGTGTGTTGAGGCAGAGGCGGCGACCAGCAAGAGCGGCATGCGCACCTCAGGCCAGTCTATTCTCTCAACCAACCACAGGTAAATTACTGCCCTCGTTGTTTCTAGTTGCCCTCTGCCTCTGCGCCATACCATTGGTTTGATCTCGCCCTAGGGGATGATTTGGTTTTGATGAGAATTTGGGATCTCGATTGTAGCTTTAGAAAGCCCAGCAATGGCCACGGAGGACACCAGCGGTTGGTGAACCAGCACGGCACCACCAGTTTCCAGCCTGCACTCACGCATGGTTAACCACCTTATCTTTATTCTTGTTTATTTCTTTTCAGGGAAGCCATTAAAGGGGTTTAACTTTCAATTTGGTAGTATATAAATATTAATGGGTTGCCAGTATGATTTTGTTATCCCTTTTTACCTCTAGCTTGGGCATGAAGCTATATAGAAGAAATTACCTTTTGCTTTCTACTTACATGACATATATGAAATATAAAAATCTGTACAACAATTTCATGCTAGGACAAGCTCAGCTCGTCCAAACTTGGATGAACAAAAACGTAATCAGGTATCTTGTCTTCTCTTGTTTATCTGATATTATGATGTATGTTATTCTTATTTGTTGTTCAGTGCTTGTTTATTTGACTGCTAGAACTAGCAAAAATATTGAATGTTCCCTGAACTAGGTAATATAGTGATGCATGGTGTGCTCCACAAATAGTCTATTGATCAAACACACTAAGCAAAGAAAAGCCATGGTAAACTTTTGCTACCTTCAGTTCAGTAGTAATGTTGTTGTGTGTCTATACTGTACCGTTAGACACTTAGATAATACCTAAAGCTTATGTGATCATTTGTCGTCCTACAACTAGGAACTAAAACATTTCAACATTTTGAGTGCTGCAAACAAAGAGTTAATTCTCATTGAACTCAAGAACAGCCTGGGGACATATGAGTCCTTTTAAGTAGATGTTGTTTATCTGTTCATACATGAAAGTAGGATAAGTTGTCACCTAGAATAAATCTGTTAAATAATAACATTGTCATGTTTAATTATATGCCAAACATTCTATTGGTGTATCTCTAGATTCTGAGAATTTTCCTCAAATGCTGTAAGTTGGAACTCGTAAACTGGCTGCAATCTCGAACTGAGATAACCTGGAATGGTTGATTTCTTTCCAAGCTTAACAGACTGATTGCATCAAGTCTCGGTTAACCGGTTATTTTCAAATCTGAAGACAAATGGGGTCCTTTTTTTCAATTAGGGTCTCGCTCGCGCTCTGGATTCGGGCGGTTGGGCGACTCGGGCTGTGACATCTGCTCGGGTAAATAGCGATTTCACAGCTGGGACGTCCTATCGATAGGGTTTGGTGCGCGATTCTCAGAAAAGTTTCATCCTCAGTTTTATTCAGTGAGCTATAGACAAAGTTGACAATGGTACCCACATAGCTTTACAAGAAATCACCGTAGATTCACCGCAGTAATTTCCTACCACTCATCTTTTGCATTAGTGCATTGAACGGCTAAAGATTCACCGCAGTAACATCGTCAATTATACAAAGAAGCATTAGTGCATTGAACGGCTAAAGAATCACCGCAGTAATTTCCTACCACTCATCTTTTGCTCTGTTTCCTTTTAGATTCAGATTTAGCTACACTTTCTTAACTAGGACATGCTTAATCCAGGGGAAAATAGTGCAACTGTTGGTTACCTGATCGTTGATACAAACGGTGGCCTAAACCAGATGAGAATGGGAGTAAGAATATGATTGTGCTAACGCCATGGCAATGTAAAACGATGTATAGTACATCTATTCGTACTATTATTAGATATTCAAAAAAATGAATGCATATTAGCATTAGACCCTTTGAACCAATTTTATTTTGCTATTTAGATCTGTTAGAAATGGGATAAAGACTGGCATGCTATTATACTCATTTCCACAAGAGTCACCTATCCGAGCGCTCGACCACTACTGTCCTCATGGACAGCAGCTCCTGCCGGTGGAAGATCATGTCCTCGGAGCACGTCAGGTATGATACAGACTACATACACCTATCAGTAGCCAATCATCATGTGTTCATCAATTCTCGCTGCAATTCTTAGTTTTTTATGCTTGTGTTCTTGTGGCAGGAATCTCAAGAAGCTTGCGGCCCAGAGCCAAACGGATGATGAAGATGTTTGGTGGGAGTAGGCTGAGGAGCATTTTCCATGGTATTTCAGATGGATTCAAAACAGAGGGGTGACATGCTTTTGGACCAATGGATATGACATTGTGTCTGCTTTGGATTCAAACAACTACACAATCATCTATTTTGATTCAAACAGAGGGGTGACATGCTTTATCCAGTGGACTATCTCTGTAAGTCCATTATATTAAAGCCACTATGATTGATTGTTTGATCATTTCTCGTGCAGGTGGTTGAGGTTAATGTTAAGGTGGAAAGTGCAGGCACACGTAACGTGCACAATAATGATTTCTATGCTAAAGAGAAGTTGCTCAAATCAATGCGTGATTGTGATCCTTCGTCTGTGCGCCACTGGATTGTAAGAGTTGTTTTCTTGTTTTTATTTTTTTGTTGTTCCTACCATTAAATTGGGCATTCAATACCTGTTCATTATCTTTATGCTTATGCAATCCAATAATGATGGAAAATAACTGACTTGGCTGCTCTCTTGAGTTGTGGCAACGGAAGTTCTAGGCCCCGTTGCAGCACTACACTGCGCTAATGGACCTTCAGGTAAGCCCATCAGACATATCCAAGGGAAACTATGTGCTCACAAAGTCAGTTGCAGCTAGCTAGATTGTTATTTCAGTCAAGAGTGTTTTTGTTTTGTTGAATGCTGCATTTTTTCCTATGACAGAAATGAGAAGCTATTTTACAAGCTCCTGATTGACAATATCGAAGAGCTGCTGTCCTATAATGTATACACCAATAGCGGGGGAAGCCTTTTGTTTCCAGCCCTTTAAATCAGAGTATTTTACAAGAGCTGCTTCCTATTTTACAAGAGCTGCTTTCTATAATGTATACACATCCTTACTGAATCACTAGATTCAGTACCCTCTGCACCATTTCTATGCAGTCATTTAAATCAGAGTATTTTATTTCCAGCCCTTGCTGGTAAAGGAATTTTGGATTTGATTTAACCTCCACTTTTGTGACCTAATGGTTTTTGTTTTTTACGTAGATGCACATGGAGACGTTTGTAATGATCATAATAAAAAGGCTCAAGGATGCCAACCTTTTCGTGTCACAAGGAGGGCTCATCATTCTAGCATAGGTTAGTCAGTCAAAACTGTTGTGGCAGCCTCTTCTTCTCAAGGTTTCCTTTTGGCCTGTATGAACAATGCTCTCGGCCTCCGGATGGATATATACAACCATTTTTGTCTTTTATTTTGGCTTGGCCATGGCGGCGGCGGCCGCGGCGCCTCCCATCCCTGCCCCTAACCCCACCGTTGACTGGGTGGACGGCTCGTGGACGGTGGACTGTTTCTGCGGCGTCACGTTCGACGACGACGAGGAGATGGTCATCTGCGATGAGTGCAGCGTGTGGGTGCACACATGGTGCGCACGCTATGTCCGCGGCGTCCACACATCCTTCTCCTGCCACAAATACCGGAGGTCCAAGCGCGTGCCTTCCTCCACCGACGAGGCCGAGGTTGCTGAGCTCCTCGCCGAGCTGCCAACCCACTGTCCGCCTCTGCTGTACTTCAGCGCCACTGAATTAGGTAAAGTCATGCAATGTAACCTCTTTATCTTGGTGTAGCCATCGGTCTCTTGAGCCAGAAAAATAAATTATAACATGATTTCTACTTTCTTCTATTTCATAACGTCGAGATAAACTATTGTTAATATGATCAATAACTTCTGTGGATCAGATCTTTCTTGGCCTCCCATCTTCGCCTCAGGCAGCTGGGAGTGGTTTTATACTTGCTAATGACATCAAGTCTTAGGTGCTTCCATTGATCAATAATTCAGGGAAATATGGAGGGATCATGATGTGGTTCAAGTACTATGATGATCAAGATGGCTACAATTCTTCAGTGAAGAGTGATGTTTAGGTTGTTGCCTGTGCTGTGTCACAATATCTGTGTGTTACTTGTGTGGATGTGAGAAATTATGTGACTCTGGAGTCTGGATAGTGCAATAAGTATTACTCAAGTATATGATTGAATCTTCTGTCATACTATTCAAATTATGTCATATTGTATCTTTTAAGGTATGTAAACATCCATTTTTAGCGATGCTAATAAAGGAATAGAACAACAATTAGTGTTTTCATATAATGTATTTCATCATATTGATTCCGTAGCAACGCACGGACATATACTAGTATTCTAGTATTTTATAGGAGAAAGAAACAGATTCGCTGCGCTCTAGCTATAACTAACCAGCTAACTAACTAACTAGTGGTGGTGGCTGGAAAAATATGCTTATCAGTTAAAACTGCACACACCACATGAACGGACCAGAAGAAGCGGAAGCATCGAGACGCTTCTTGTTCCGGTTGAGTTGACGAAATGAAAGAGGAGCACGCAGCTAGGGGCCATGCCGGCGGTGGTTCAACTCCCGGTCTAGATGAGGGCACACCAACTCAGGTGACGCCCGGGATTCGGACCGATTCCTTTCCATTCCGGCCTTCCCTTCCCTTCCCTTCCCTTCCTGTTTAGTTGTGCCCATCCATCACGTCCGAATCCCCCCCTCTCCCTCCCCTCCGATCACTCGATCAGGCCTTCGCCCCAATTGTATATGTATTAAATTGAATGAAGCTCCTCTCTCGATCGACCTCAGCCGGCCCCAGAGATGGCAATGTGTAAATACCCACCGGGTATTACTACCCCATACACATACCCATGACAAAAAAATAACCTCATCAGATCACTCATATACACTAGTGGACATAAATTTGCCCCCATACTCATACCCACGTGGATATGGGTCACCCATCGGGTCACCCGTACCCACAAAAATTAAACATCTATTAAAATATTATATTATACAAATGTCAACTATATCTATCTAAATACAATTACAAAATTTCTAGAATCATTTAACCATCCATTCAACACACCAAATATAATTGGATAAAGTAGTAACACTAGGACAGTACTACATAGCACATTACATATTCTATTATATTGTGATTAAATTGTCGTTAATACTTATATGACGTTATGGCCTAAAAAATTGTTAAATAGTAAACAAGATGGATGACTAAAGTCCAAGTTCATGTTTGGGCTAAGTTTATATTGGGTATTTTATACCCATGGGTTAACGGATATGGGTGAAGGTGGAACGTTCTAATACCCGTTTACCTATTGGATGAAGATTTTTGTCTAATAACAATCCAAGGATAAAATATTTAACTCACATACATATCTTAATGAAGTAAATACCCATTAGGTATCGGGTCGCGAATATCATTGCCATCTCTAGCCGACCCCTCCTTGCCGGCTCCTTGGCATCATTCTCTGCAGAGCTCTGGCGGATGCAGAAAGCGCTGCCGCCCTGCAGTCTCCACTCCATCTGCTGCAAGGGTGCTCAGCTGCATTCATCAGAAGGACCAGAAAAACAAATGGAAGCTAAACGGTTCTTCTGCGCCTGATCGGGTTGCCATCACCATGTCGTGCCATGATTCAGACGATCCTATGCGTATGCGCACGTCGCCTCTACCTGTACGTATGGGCAATGGGCACAGTATATGAAACCATCGCTTTTCCAAGGATCGCCGGTGATATCAGAATTATGGCATGCAAAATATAGCCCACAAACAAACGACTCTTGCAGTCCATAGGTCATAAATTTTAGGTATTTCTCAATGCTATCAAACAGCAAGTCCAAGAGACTAGCTAAATATCCGTTGCTCGGTAAAATAAACAAAACCCCTGTGAATACAACTTTCAATAGACTCGGTGTCGGCGTTTCGAGACCGGGGGGTCCCTAGGCCGACGAGTGAGTGTGCCGCGTGCCCCAGCCCAGATGGGTCGAGCGCGTGGGCGAGCGCGAAGGGGGGAAGAGCGAGGTGGCCGGAGCCGGGTCGTGAGGGAGGCGGAGATCCCGCGGCCTTCGTGTTCGTCCCGCGCCCAGGTCGGGTGCACTTGCAGTAGGGGGTTACAAGCGTCCGCGCGGGTGAGTGGAGCGAGCGGCCCCAAGAGAGCGCCTGCCCCTGCCCTCGTTCCCGCGAGGCCAACCTTCTCTAAGAAGGCCCTGGTCCTTCCTTTTATAGGTATAAGGAGAGGATCCAGGCGTACAATGGGGGTGTAGCAGAGTGCTACGTGTCTAGCGGGGGAGAGCTAGTGCCTTAAGTACATGCCAAGGTGGCAGCCGGAGAGATCTTGGCACCCAGCTGGTGTGGCGTCGTGGCTGTCGGAGAAGCAACGGTGCCTGGAGGAGGGACAGCTGTCGAAGCTGTTGGATCCTTGCTGACGTCCCCTTGCTTTCGTAAGGGAGCTGAGAGCCGCCGTCGTCACGGGTCTAGCGGGGCGCCATCATTGCCTATCTGGCGGAGCTAGCCAGATGGGACGTCGGTCTTGTTCTCTTCGACCCGAGTCGGCTCGGGGTAGGGTGATGATGGCGTTTCCTGTTGACGTGGCGGACCTGTGCCCTAGGTCGGGCGACGTGGAGGCTCCTCCGAAGCCGAGGTCGAGTCTGTCCTGCATGGCCGAGGCCGAGCCCGAGCTCCTGGGTCGGACGAGGCGGAGGTCGTTCGGCGGAGGCCAGGGCGGAGTCCGACCCCTGGGGTCGGGCGAGGCGGAGTTCGTCGTCTTCCGGGGCCTTAGCCCGAGTCCGAGCCCTGGGTCGGGCGGAGCGGAGTTCGCCGTCTTCCGGGGCCTTAGCCCGAGTCCGAGCCCTGGGTCGGGCGGAGCGGAGTTCGCCGTCTTCTGGGGCCTTAGCCCGAGTCCGAGCCCTGGATCGGGCGGAGCGGAGTTCGCCGTCTTCCGGGGCCTTAGCCCGAGTCCGAGCCCTGGGTCGGGCGGAGCGGAGTTCGCCGTCTTCCGGGGCCTTAGCCCGAGTCCGAGCCCTGGGCCGGGCGGAGCGTCCTATGTCGCCTTCGGCAAGGCCTGTCTGCCTGTCAGCCTCACTTACCTTTGCGTTGAACGCCCCTGTGGCTTGGTCGGTCGACGCGGCGATTTAGCCAGGGTTGCTTCTTAACGAAGGCAAGGCCTCGGGCGAGCCGGAGATGCGTCTGCCGTAAAAAAGGGGGCCTCGGGCGAGACGGAAACAGCTCAGGGTCGGCTGCCCTTGCCCGAGGCTAGGCTCGGGCGAGGCGTGATCGAGTCGCTCGTATGGACTGATCCCTGGCTTAATCGCACCCATCAGGCCTTTGCAGCTTTATGCTGATGGGGGTTACCAGCTGAGAATTAGGCGTCTTGAGGGTACCCCTAATTATGGTCCCCGACAGTAGCCCCCGAGCCTCGAAGGGAGTGTTAGCACTCGCTTGGAGGCTTTCGTCGCACTTTTTTGCAAGGGGACCAGCCTTTCTCGGTGGCACTTTCTTCCGGTGGGTGCGCGCGAGCGCACCCGCCGGGTGTAGCCCCCGAGGCCTCGGAGGAGTGGTTTCACTCCTTCGAGGTCTTAATGCCTTGCGCAATGCTTTGGCCGGTCTGGTGGCTCCCTCATGCGAACTGGCCGTAGCCCGGGTGCACTGTCGGGGCCCAAGTTCTCGGGCTGGTATGTTGACGCTGTCAACGGTTTGGCCGGAGCCGGGTTTGCGAGAGCAGCCCCCGAGCCTCCGCACAGGGCGAGAGGACGATCAGGGACAGACTCGGCTTTTTTATATACGCCCCTACGTCGCCTTTCCGCAAGGAGGAGGGGGGGAGAACGCCATGTTACCCTCGATGGGCACCGAACATGGTGTCTCCGGTGAGCTGCAAGCGGGTAATCCGAGTGGACGTCCGTGCCCCGTTCGTTGGGGGTCGGCTAGGGGCCCGGAGGCACGCCCAAAACTACCTGCGGGTGATCTGCCGGACCCGGTCCCCTAGCGACGGGGTCCGAGGGCTCGATGCCTCCCTCCGATGGGATTCCGTTACAGGGTCGTTCCCGCTGGTCTCGGAAATGTCCTAGGGTACCTCGGGAGCGCAGCCCGAGCCTCGGTTATGTATCGAACGTACCCCTGGTCATCCCTCGCTCGGTGTCTGAGGCGACTGTGAACCCTTCGGGGGGCCAGCCTTCGAACCCCTGATCAGTAATGGGCGCGGAGCCCGAGTAGCCTGAGGCGGTCGTGGAACCCTTCGGGAGGCCGACCTTCGAACCCCTGACCAGTAGTGGGTGTCGGGCCCACGCGATCTGAGGCGGCTGTTGAACCCTTCGGGGGGCCAGCCTTCGAACCCCTGATCAGTAAGGAGGCTCGGAGCCTAGTTCCTTCACGGGGAAGGATCCCTTTGGGGGTATCCCCTTTCCCGGTCCCTGTTGCAAGAGATAGAGAAAGAGGAAAAAGGGAAAAAGGATACGAATTTGAACGACGTGGCGTACCTTTTTTGGTGTGGTCGTTTTGGCGAAGGCGAAGCGTCGCCAGCTGCTCCTGCTAGAAGCGTCGCCTGTCCAGCCGCAGAGTTAATGCGCCGGGGCGAGTAGTTGGCGAGGCTGCCGTTGCGCGTGCGCGATCTGTTCGAGAAACGGGTCACGGGCGCGTCGTCTTCGCACCGTGAGAGGGGGTTCTCTCGCTGCCTCCGGATGGGACGTGAGCTTGGCTGACGGCGTGACCGCTGCTCCCGTGCGCCTGCCACCGTCATTACTGCCGGCCCACTTTTGACCGCGTTTGACCGCTGCGTCCGGCTGCGCTGCTGGGTCGCGCGCTAGGTCGCCTCGGGTTGCGGTATCGGTTCCGCAATCGAGGAGGTGCGGCGGTGGCGCAAGTGGTACAGTGGCTTGCATGCAGCATCCGGCGCGCCGGTTGCGCGACGCGTGGGCTTGAGCCTCCGTGCTGGCCTGTCAGGAGTCGGAGAGGCGCGTCCACTTGGCGCGGTTGCATGCCGCCCGCATGGCTGCCCGCCCCTTTCGCCCGTTGGTCTGGGTAAAAGTGGAGGGTCACTTGTAACCGCTGGGTGGTTGCGCGCGCCGTGCGCGGCGGTTCGGCTTCTTCTGCTCGGAGCCGGTCTGCATGACATGTGGGTCCCAGCCCCCGCGCCGCAGGGGAGGGCTTTGGAGGCGTGTTGGAGAAGACTCAGCCCGTGACGGTTGGGGGCGCAAGCAGGGAGAGTCGCCTTTAAAAGGAGGGCGACCCCTTTCGTAAGGCGACCATGTCTTCTTCCTCCCTTATGTATCGTGTTTTTCCACCTTTCAAGCCCCCGGATGGGGGAAACCGCCGTCTCCTCGCCTCATCGTCGGAGGACACAACTCCGTGGGAGCGGGTACCTTTCAGCCATCGTTCGGCTTCAAGGATTTTCATCATGCAGCCCGGCTGCACCCCTCCACCGGCGGTCACCCAAGAGGGTGACCTCCGGCTTGATGGTGGGGGAAAGCGAGCCGGGCTGCGGCCTCTGCCCCTCCCTCAGCCTCAAGGATTTTCGTCATCCAAGCCAAGATGGAGGACGAGGCGAGTCAGGGGGCTGTCTCCGTGTGGGTCGGTTGCCCTCTTCTTTCCCGGGCATCTGGGGGAAAACGGCATCCTCCAGCTTCACGGAGACTTCCTCCGGCCATGCCGGAAGAGGCGGGTCGTCGTCACACAGTCGGGGCGCAACGCCGCGTCCTCCGCCCGGACGACGATTACGCCGCGCATCACGAGGGTAGCGCCCACGCCCTGGACGGCCTTGGCAAGGGCGAAGACCTGCCGGCGTGCTCCGAGGCGTCGGCGGACGGAGGTGGCTTCTCTACCGACGAGATTGCCAACTCCGTCAGTAGCCCCGGGTCTCCGTCCCCTGGCCTGAATGGCTGCCTCTCGTCCTCGGGGGGTGAAAGTCCTCCCGCCGCCCCGTAGGCCCGCCCCTATCGGGGGGGGGGGGGACCGGAGTCCCGTTTGTAATGGCACTTCGAGTGCCGGGTTTTTTGTTCATTTCGGCTTTCGGGGCCTGAACATATATGTCGGCACGGAGCCGTGTTTTTTCCTCATTTCCGAGCACTAAGACTCGTCTGCTGATTGTCTGAACCGCTTCACCAAGCATGAGTCGCCCCGTGTCAAGGTGACGAGTGAGGTATCCGTATCCCGGAGGCGTAGGAGTCCCTCGGCTCGGTCGGCCCTGCTGTCCGAGGCTCCTCTAGCTTAGTTAAAGAGACCCCTCGGCCGCTCTTCGACGAGCCGAGGCCAGGGGTAGCGATATCAGCATGAGCAAAGGCGGAGTTGGTTCGAAAATGAAACCTGGTTGGCCGGAGCCTAGCCGAGTTGTCCGTTGGCAGGATCGACGCCGGAGTTGTTCAGCCGAGGCTTCGGACCGGGCTGGTGCCCTCGGAAGGTGGTTGGCCGAGGTCCCGGAGGTGGCCGGCCGAGCCGCCCGCTCGGGCCGGATCCCGGAGAAGTCCCTGACAGCGATCGCTCGGGCGTGGTGATGACGTCGTCCTTCGGAGCGGAGACCCTCGGACCGCGTTGCCGTTCGAGGCTAGGTCGGGCCTCGCCGAAGGTGCCGTTGATGCCGAGGGTGTTGCCGCCCCCTTCCAGCGTCAAGACTCGAGCCTGCAGGATCAGATTGTCTTGTAGCGTGGGCCTTGTGCGGCCGTCGAGGCCAGAACACACACCCTTGCTGTGTTGTAAAGCTGCGTCTCTTTTCCTCTTGTTTCGAGCATCTGGACTTTTTGTCGGTAACAGGGATGTTAGTGCGAGCGAGAGTTGCTTCTCGCGGAAGGTGATGAGTGAGGTATCCGTATCCCGGAGGCGTGGGAGTCCCTCGGCTCGGTCGGCCTTGCCGCTTACGCGTACTTTCACCCGTCCATGAGACCCCGTCACCGACTTGGTCGAGAAGGCTCGAAAGATCGCTTCGGCAGAAGGGCTTCCGAACGTAAAGACTTGTTCGATCCGTGGAGCCGCTTTATCCGAACGTGACTTACTTATCGCAGAAGGTGATGAGTGAGGTATCCGTATCCCGGAGGCGTAGGAGTCCCTCGGCTCGGTCAGCCTTGACTGCTTACGTGTACCCCGTCGTTTCCGGGACCCACTTTTCGAAGTAGTCAAAAAGCACGAAAGACATTCTGGTGAAAGAGATTTTTTTTTCGAGGAAAATTTTGACGCAGAGGGGGTTTCCCCCCTTTTAGCCCCCGAGGGAGGGTCGGGCTTTGCCGAGGCGAGGCCGACCCTTCCTTGTTGACTAAACTTTGCGTGGGTGCGAGGTATATGAACAACTTGGAAACATCTTAAGGGTAGAAGCGACGTAGCTGTTGGATGTTCCAAGCGTTGCCGTAGACCTCGCCTTGACTGTTGGCCAGCTTGTACGTTCTGGGCTTCAGAACTTTGGCGATGACGAACGGCCCCTCCCAGGGGGGCGTGAGCTTGTGCCTCCCTCGGGCGTCTTGCCACAGCCGAAGCACCAGGTCGCCCACCTGGAGGTCTCGGGGTCGGACCCCTCGGGCGTGGTAGCGTCGCAGGGACTGCTGATACCGTGCCGAGTGTAGTAAGGCCTTGTCCCGAGCCTCTTCCAGCTGGTCCAGCGAGTCTTCTCGGCTAGCTTGGTTGCTTTGATCGTCGTAGGCTCTCGTCCTCGGGGAGCCGTATTCCAGGTCCGTGGGCAAGACGGCCTCGGCCCCGTAGACCAGGAAGAACGGCGTAAAACCCGTGGCTCGGCTCGGCGTCGTCCTCAGGCTCCAGACCACCGAGGGGAGTTCCTTCATCCATCGCTTGCCGAACTTGTTGAGGTCATTGTAAATCCGAGGCTTGAGCCCTTGTAGAATCATGCCATTGGCGCGCTCTACTTGCCCATTCGGCATAGGATGAGCTACGGCGGCCCAGTCTACCCGGATGTTGTGATCCTCGCGAAAACCCAAGAATTTTTTGCCGGTGAACTGGGTGCCGTTGTCGGTGATGATGGAGTTCGGGACCCCGAAGCGATGGATGATGTTGGTGAAGAACGCCACCGCCTGCTCGGACCTGATGCTGTTCAGGGGTCGGACCTCGATCCACTTGGAGAATTTGTCGACGGCGACCAGCAGGTGCGTGTAGCCCCCGGGCGCCTTCTGCAGAGGGCCGACGAGGTCCAGACCCCACACAGCGAAGGGCCAGGTGATGGGTATCGTCTGCAGAGCCTGAGCGGGCAGGTGGGTCTGCTTCGCATAGAATTGGCACCCTTCGCAGGCGCGGACAATTCTAGTGGCGTCAGCCACCGCCGTCGGCCAGTAGAAGCCTTGCCGGAAAGCGTTCCCGACGAGGGTTCGAGGTGCTGCATGATGGCCGCAAGCCCCCGAGTGTATTTCCTGCAGGAGTTCCTGACCTTCGGCGATGGAGATGCATCGCTGGAGGATGCCCGAGGGGCTACGGTGGTAGAGCTCTTTCTCATCGCCCAGCAAGACGAACGACTTGGCGCGTCGCGCTACCCGCCGAGCCTCGGCTCGGTCGAGGGGCAGTTCTCCTTGGCGGAGATATTGCAGGTACGGGGTCTACCAATCTTGATCTGGCGTGACCCCGCTCCGCTCCTCCTCGATGCGCAGTGCTTCGCCCTCGGGGGCCGAGGGTTCCTCGGGCTGAACCGAGGATGGCTCGGGCTGGGCCGAGGTCACCTCGGACGGGGCCGAGGGCGCCTCGGGCTCGGGCGTGTCGCCGATCTTGACGGAGGGTTGGTGCAGATCCCGGGAGAAGACGTCCGGGGGAACCGTCGTTCGCCCCGAGGCTATCTTCGCCAGCTCGTCCGCAGTCTCGTTGTAGCGCCGGGCGATGTGGTTAAGCTCGAGCCCGTAGAACTTGTCTTCCAGGCGTCGAACCTCATCACAGTAGGCCTCCATCTTCGGGTCGCGGCAGTGGGAGTTCTTCATGACTTGGTCGATGACGAGCTGCGAGTCGCCGCGAGCATCGAGGCGTCGGACCCCTAGCTCGATGGCGATTCGCAATCCGTTGATCAGAGCCTCGTACTCAGCCACATTGTTGGACGCCGGGAAATGGAGGCGGAGCACGTAGCGCAGGTGTTTCCCGAGGGGCGAGACGAAGAGCAGGCCCGCGCCGGCTCCCGTCTTCATCAGCGACCCGTCGAAAAACATGGTCCAGAGCTCCGGTTGGATCGGAGCCGTCGGCAACTGGGTGTCGACCCATTCGGCTACGAAGTCCGCTAGTACCTGGGACTTGATGGCCTTCCGAGGGGCGAACGAGATTGTCTCGTCCATGATTTCCACCGCCCACTTTGCGATCCGTCCCGAGGCTTCTCGGCACTGGATGATCTCCCCCAGGGGGAAGGATGACACCACAGTTACCGGATGAGACTCGAAGTAATGTCGTAACTTTCGCCTCGTCAGGATCACTGCGTACAGCAGCTTCTGGACTTGTGGGTAGCGGATCTTGGTTTCGGACAGCACCTCGCTGACGAAGTAGACTGGCCTCTGAACGGGTAAGGTGTGCCCTTCTTCTTGCCTTTCGACCACGATCGCGGCGCTAACCACCTGAGTGGTAGCGGCGACGTAGACCAAGAGGGCTTCTCCATCAATCGGGGGTACCAAGACGGGCGCCTGGGTGAGGAGCGCCTTCAGGTTCCCGAGAGCTTCCTCGGCCTCGGGAGTCCAAGTGAAGCACTTGGCCTTCCTTAAGAGACGGTACAGGGGCAGGCCTCTTTCGCCGAGGCGCGAGATGAAACGGCTCAAGGCCGTGAGACATCCCATGACCCTCTGTATGCCTTTTAAGTCCTTGATGGGCCCCATGTTTGTGATGGCTGCGATCTTCTCCGGGTTGGCTTCGATGCCCCGCTCGAAGACGATGAATCCCAGGAGCATGCCTCGGGGCACCCCGAAGACGCACTTCTCGGGATTGAGCTTGACGCCCTTCGCCTTGAGACACCGGAATGTCACTTCAAGGTCGGAGAGAAGGTCAGAGGCTTTCCTTGTCTTGACTACGATGTCATCGACGTAGGCCTCGACCGTGCGACCGATGTGTTCGCCGAACACATGGTTCATGCACCGCTGGTACGTTGCACCCGCATTCCTCAAACCGAACGGCATGGTGACATAACAGTACATGCCGAAGGGCGTGATGAAAGAAGTCGCGAGCTGGTCGGACTCTTTCATCTTGATTTGATGATACCCTGAGTAGGCATCGAGGAAGGACAGGGTTTCGCACCCAGCAGTGGAGTCCACGATTTGATCGATGCGAGGTAGAGGGTAGGGGACCTTCGGACACGCTTTGTTGAGACCAGTGTAGTCTACACACATCCGCCATTTCCCCCCTTTCTTCCTCACAAGTACAGGGTTGGCAAGCCATTCGGGATGGAATACCTCTTTGATGAACCCTGCTGCCATCAGCTTGTGGATCTCCTCGCCTATCACCCTGCGCCTTTCCTCGTCGAATCGGCGCAGAGGCTGTCTGACCGGTCGGGCTCCGGCCCGAATATCCAGCGAGTGCTCGGCGACATCCCTCGGTATGCCGGGCATGTCCGAGGGACTCCACGCAAAGACGTCGGCGTTTGCGCGGAGAAAGTCGACGAGCACTGCTTCCTATTTGGGGTCGAGCCCGGAACCGATCCGGATCTGCTTGGAGGTGTCGCCACTGGGGTCGAGAGGGATGGCCTTAACCGTCTCCGCTGGCTCGAAGTTGCCGGCGTGTCGCTTCACGTCTGGCACCTCTCGGGAGAGGCTTTCCAGGTCGGCGACGAGGGTCTCGGACTCGGCGAGGGCCTCGGCGTACTCCACGCACTCCACATCGCATTCGAACGTGTGTTTGTACGTGGGGCCGACGGTGATGACCCCGTTGGGGCCCGGCATCTTGAGCTTCAGGTAGGTGTAGTTGGGGATGGCCATGAACTTCGCGTAGCATGGCCTTCCCAACACTACGTGGTAAGTTCCTCGGAACCCGACCACCTCGAACGTCAAAGTCTCCCTTCGGAAGTTGGAGGGTGTTCCGAAGCAGACAGGAAGGTCGAGCTGTCCGAGGGGCTGGACGCGCTTCCCAGGAATGATCCCGTGGAAGGGCGCAGCGCCTGCTCGGACGGATGACAGATCGACGCGCAGGAGCTTGAGGGTCTCGGCGTAGATGATATTGAGGCAGCTGCCCCCATCCATCAGGACCTTGGTGAGCCTGACGTCGCCGATGACGGGGTCGACGACGAGCGGGTACTTCCCCGGGTTCGGCACGTGGTCGGGGTGGTCATCTTGGTCGAAAGTGATGGGCTTGTCGGACCAGTCTAGGTAGACTGGCGCCGCCACCTTCACCGAGCAGACCTCCCGACGCTCTTGCTTACGATGCCGAGCCGAGGCATTCGCCGCATGCCCTCCGTAGATCATGAAGCAGTCGCGGACCTCGGGGAACTCTCCTGCTTGGTGATCTTCCTTTTTGTCGTCGTCGCGGGCCCTGCCACCCTCCGCGGGTGGCCCGGCCCGGTGGAAGTAGCGCCGAAGCATGACGCACTCCTCGAGGGTGTGCTTGACGGGCCCCTGATGGTAAGGGCACGTCTCCTTGAGCATCTTGTCGAAGAGGTTGGCACCTCCGGGGGGCTTCCGAGGGTTCTTGTATTCGGCGGCGGTGACAAGGTCCGTGCTGGCGGCGTCGCGTTTCGCTTGCGACTTCCTCCTGCCTTTCTTCTTGGCGCCGAGCGGAGTAGACGCCTCGGGAGCCTCTTCCGACGGGCGGCCCTGGGGCTGCTTGTCCTTTCGGAAGATGGCCTCGACTGCCTCCTGACCAGAGGCGAACTTGGTGGCGATGTCCATCAGCTCGCTCGCCCTGGTGGGGGTCTTGCGACCTAACTTGCTCACCAGGTCACGGTAGGTGGTGCCGGCAAGGAACGCGCCGATGACATCGGAGTCGGTGATGTTGGGCAGCTCGGTGCGCTGCTTCGAGAATCGCCGGATGTAGTCCCGAAGAGACTCTCCCGGCTGTTGCCGGCAGCTTTGGAGGTCCCAGGAATTCCCGGGGCGCACGTACGTGCCCTGGAAGTTGCCGGCGAAAGCTTGGACCAGATCCTCCCAGTTGGAAATCTGCCCCGGAGGCAGGTGCTCCAACCAAGCGCGAGCAGTGTCGGAGAGGAACAGGGGGAGGTTGCGGATGATGAGGTTGTCGTCGTCCGTTCCACCCAGTTGACAGGCCAGGCGGTAGTCTGCGAGCCACAATTCCGGTCTCGTTTCCCCCGAGTACTTTGTGATAGTAGTCGGGGGTCGGAATCGGGTCGGAAACGGCGCCCGCCGAATGGCCCGGCTGAAGACCTGCGGACCGGGTGGTTCGGGCGAGGGACTCCGATCCTCCCCGCTGTCGTAGCATCCCCCACGCCTGGGGTGATAACCTCGGCGCGCCCTTTCGTCGAGGCGGGCCCGACAGTCGCGATGAGGGTGCTCGTTGCCGAGGTGGCCCGGGGCCGCAGGCGCGGTGTTGCGCGTGCGCCCGGTGTAGACCGAGGCTTCCCGCATGAGTCGGGAAGTCGCGGCACGAGGTTCCGAGGGGTACCCCTGCCTTCGGGAGGCAGAGCTCTCGGCCCGCCGGGCCGCAGCGCCTTCCAGAAGATGCTTGAGCTCTCCCTGGATTCGCCGACCCTCGGTGGTTGATGACTCCGGCATCGCGCGGAGGAGCATCGCTGCGGCTGCCAGGTCCTGACCGGTTCCGCCGGATGCGGGTGGCGGTCTGTCCCTGGCATCGTTGGCGATGCGGTGCTGGAGACCCTGGGGCAGGTGACGTATTTCTCCGGCCGGGGGCTGGCCCGCCCATACCTGCCCGACGTCCCGGCGGATTGCCTCGAGCGCTCCTGCTCCCTCATCGAGCCCGGCCTGCGCCTCGCGGACTTGCTCAAGCTGTGGGTCGTGACCCCCCGCCGGAACGGGGACCACAGCTAGCTCCCGCGGGATGTCGGCGCGAGGCGCTGGCCTAGGGAGATCACCATCCTCCGGCATGCCGAGACAGCTGCCTCCGGAGGGTTCCCCTAGCTCGACGTGGAAACATTCGTGGCTCGGGCCGCAGTCCTTGTCGTCAAGGCTGCGGCTGCCGTCGGAACAGTTGGAGAGGCAGTAGTTGCATGCGGTCATGAAGTCCCGCATGGCACTGGGGTTGCCAGATCCAGAGAAATCCCAGCAGATGCTGGGGTCGTCATCTTCCTCGGACCCAGAGGGTCCGTAGGTCGAGACGCCCGTCAATCGGTCCCAAGGCGACCGCACACGAAACCCGAAAGGGGTTGCACTCGCCTCAACGTGAGCGCCTGCCAGAGCGAGGTCACTAGGCGGGTTGAGGTCGAGTTGAAATGACAAAGGATGGGAATCAGCCGGTACCTTGTGGTCGACGAGGAGCGACGAAGTCACATCGGGGGCTGATCGCGCCGTCGTCCTGGGTACGAGTGCGACGTCCTGCAGGCCCTCCGTGAGCGCGCTGGCGTCGTCCACTTGCTCGAGGTTGGCGTGTCGCGGGGGGACGGCGCTCGCCTTCGCCTCAAACGCGAGGGTGACGCCCGACGCGTCCTCCGTTGGGGCGCTGGGGATGTCGATTTGCTCGACAGCCGACTGAGCGCAGCCTCCCGCTTGGCCCTGGTTGCCTCGCCTCCTCCTCCGATGGCGAGGGAGAGGATGGGGCGAGCTCCAAAGTTGTCCTTCCCCCACGCGGGAAAGACGTCGTCGATTCCGCCGCCGGCGGGCGGGCTGTCCGCCACCATTGTCGCTATCGCGCGGCGGTGGAAGGAGTATCATGTCGTAGCTGCCGTCGAAAGACATGAACTCGAAGCTCCCGAAACGGAGCACCGTCCCGGGTTGAAGAGGTCGTTGGAGACTGCCCATCTGGAGCTTGACGGGAATCTGCTCGTCAACACACAGCAGGCCCCTACCTGGCGCGCCAACTGTCGGCGTTTCGAGACCGGGGGGTCCCTAGGCCGACGAGTGAGTGTGCCGCGTGCCCCAGCCCAGATGGGTCGAGCGCGTGGGCGAGCGTGAAGGGGGGAAGAGCGAGGTGGCCGGAGCCGGGTCGTGAGGGAGGCGGAGATCCCGCGACCTTCGTGTTCGTCCCGCGCCCAGGTCGGGTGCGCTTGCAGTAGGGGGTTACAAGCGTCCGCGCGGGTGAGTGGAGCGAGCGGCCCCAAGAGAGCGCCTGCCCCTGCCCTCGTTCCCGCGAGGCCAACCTTCTCTAAGAAGGCCCTGGTCCTTCCTTTTATAGGTATAAGGAGAGGATCCAGGCGTACAATGGGGGTGTAGCAGAGTGCTACGTGTCTAGCGGGGGAGAGCTAGTGCCCTAAGTACATGCCAAGGTGGCAGCCAGAGAGATCTTGGCACCCAGCTGGTGTGGCGTCGTGGCTGTCGGAGAAGCAACAGTGCCTGGAGGAGGGACAGCTGTCGAAGCTGTTGGATCCTTGCTGACGTCCCCTTGCTTTCGTAAGGGAGCTGAGAGCCGCCGTCGTCACGGGTCTAGCGGGGCGCCACCATTGCCTATCTGGCGGAGCTAGCCAGATGGGACGTCGGTCTTGTTCTCTGCGACCCGAGTCGGCTCAGGGTAGGGTGATGATGGCGTTTCCTGTTGACGTGGCGGACCTGTGCCCTAGGTCGGGCGACGTGGAGGCTCCTCCGAAGCCGAGGTCGAGTCTGTCCTGCATGGCCGAGGCCGAGCCCGAGCTCCTGGGTCGGACGAGGCGGAGGTCGTTCGGCAGAGGCCAGGGCGGAGTCCGACCCCTGGGGTCGGGCGAGGCGGAGTTCGTCGTCTTCTGGGGCCTTAGCCCGAGTCCGAGCCCTGGGTCGGGCGGAGCGGAGTTCGCCGTCTTCCGGGGCCTTAGCCCGAGTCCGAGCCTTGGGTCGGGCGGAGCGGAGTTCGCCGTCTTCCGGGGCCTTAGCCCGAGTCCGAGCCCTGGGTCGGGCGGAGCGGAGTTCGCCGTCTTCCAGGGCCTTAGCCCGAGTCCGAGCCCTGGGTCGGGCGGAGCGGAGTTCGCCGTCTTCCGGGGCCTTAGCCCGAGTCCGAGCCCTGGGTCGGGCGGAGCGGAGTTCGCCGCCTTCCGGGGCCTTAGCCCGAGTCCGAGCCCTGGGTCGGGCGGAGCGGAGTTCGCCGTCTTCCGGGGCCTTAGCCCGAGTCCGAGCCCTGGGTCGGGCGGAGCGGAGTTCGCCGTCTTCCGGGGCCTTAGCCCGAGTCCGAGCCCTGGGCCGGGCGGAGCGTCCTATGTCGCCTTCGGCAAGGCCTGTCTGCCTGTCAGCCTCACTTACCTTTGCGTTGAACGCCCCTGTGGCTTGGTCGGTCGACGCGGCGATTTAGCCAGGGTTGCTTCTTAACGAAGGCAAGGCCTCGGGCGAGCCGGAGATGCGTCTGCCGTAAAAAAGGGGGCCTCGGGCGAGACGGAAACAGCTCAGGGTCGGCTGCCCTTGCCCGAGGCTAGGCTCGGGCGAGGCGTGATCGAGTCGCTCGTATGGACTGATCCCTGGCTTAATCGCACCCATCAGGCCTTTGCAGCTTTATGCTGATGGGGGTTACCAGCTGAGAATTAGGCGTCTTGAGGGTATCCCTAATTATGGTCCCCGACACTCGGCATCAACCTCATCACTTTATCCCGTTCGGCGTCGTCTTGTCGTAGCTGCCCATCTTAGAGCATCTCCAATAGACTAGCTAAATAGCTTGTCAAGCTAAATTTTAGCTACTTAATAGTATAATAGCTCTCCAACGGACTAGTCATTTAACTTGTCAGGCTATCTGCCTCTCTAAATTAACTCCTTCACTAGCCAAATTTGGCTAGCAACTCTCGCTAGCCAAGCTAACTTGCATGTTGGAGAGTCTGTTGGAATGAAATGTTATATATAGAGTTTAATATTTACGGAGAGATAAATAAAGAGTCAAATAGAGAGTAAAAAAAAGAGTCTCTTGGAGATGCTCTTAGGCTAGCCCTCCAGACTCGCCATCGCCTGACCTGCGGTCTCCCGCCCTCCTGCTCCCTTATGCGCCCAACCGCTTTAATTTCCCGCGCTTTCGTCCAGACCTCGCTGTAGGCCCCTAAAGTTCCTTGAGATGGCAGCGTTCTTGAACTGCACCTGGTGCACAGACATGGCGAGGGAGGCGGCGAGCAGGGCACAGCCTAGGAGTTCGACTGTTGGGGCGAAGACGAAGACGCCACCCTTCGCGCGAAGCCTTCATCGCCTCCCCACACCAACAAAGGCGAGATGATCGACACGGTTGCCTTTCGTCCTCTCCATTGCAAGACGAAGGCCAGACTACGACGAAGTATGCTAGTCTCGCGTCCTCATCTCGCCCGGAGGCCCACGTGGAATTCGGCCTACTATAACGGGCCCCGCGTGGACAAGCGTGTTACGAGCCTAATCTGTAATAGCTTTTCTGTAATGATGGTATGTAACCTCCCTTTATGGGAATATTCTGGGGATAGTCCGGGTACCCGAGGGCATAAACGTCCTTGCCTTGGGACGTTGAACACTCGAGTACCTATAAATACCCCCGTACAGTGCCCTTGAGAGGCCAGATTAACAGAGCAATTGTCATCCCACAATAAACTTTGCTTGCACTCTTTCCATTTTCCCGTTGGATCCACTTGCCCAGGAGAGCAAGTTCCAACATTTGGCGCCCACCGTGGGGCTCGAAACCACAACCACAAGGTTAAGAGCCTTGCGCTCTACCGATTGAGCTAGTGAGAGCACCTAGAGGGGGGGGGGGTGAATAGGTGATCCTGTAACACTTCGAAACTTAAGCCACAAAACTTGGTTAATTGTTAGCACAATAATTTCCAAGTGGCTATAGAGGAATGCTCAACAAAACACAATAACCAACGAAGATCAATCACAGAGATGGCACGGTGGTTATCCCGTGGTTCGGCCAAGACCAACGCTTGCCTACTCCACGTTGTGGCGTCCCAACGGACGAGGGTTGCAATCAACCCCTCTCAAGCGGTCCAAAGACCCACTTGAATACCACGGTGTTTTGCTTGCTTTATCTCAATCCCGTTTGCGAGGAATCTCCACAACTTGGAGCCTCTCGCCCTTACACTTGAAATTCACAAAGAACACGGAGCAAGGGAGGGATTAGCAACGCACACAAGACACAAGAATCAGAGTGTCAACACGCACACAAGTCGCAACAAGAGCTCGCAACACAACTCAATGAGTTCACAACTCCACTAGAGCTCTATATGCTATCACAATGAAAAGAACGCGCGAAATCGATGTCTTGGTGCTTAGAAATGATTAGGAGATGCTTGGTGTACTCCTCCATGCGCCTAGGGGTCCCTTTTATAGCCCCAAGGCAGCTAGGAGCCGTTGGGAGCAATCTGGGAAGGCAATTCTTGCCTTCTGTCGTCTGGCGCACCGGACAGTCCGGTGCACACCGGACACTGTCCGGTGCCAGATTTCTTTCCTTAAATGGCGAAGCCGACCGTTGGCAGACCTGGAGCCGTTGGCGCACCGGACATGTCCGGTGTACACCGGACAGTCCGGTGCCATCTTCTAGCCGTTGGCTCGGCCACGTGTCCCGCGCAGATTGCGCGGCCGACCGTTGGCCCGGCCGACCGTTGGCTCACCGGACAGTCCGGTGCACACCGGACAGTCCGGTGAATTATAGCCGTACGTCGCCGGTGAATTCCCGAGAGCGGCCAGTTCGCTCGAACCAGCCTGGCGCACCGGACACTGTCCGGTGCACCACCGGACAGTCCGGTGCTCCCAGACTCAGCAGATTCTTGGCTGCTCGAGCCAAGACATTTCCAATTGGATTTTTCCTGTTTCCAGCACTTAGACACAATATATTAGTCCATAAAACAATGTACTAAGTCTGAGAAACATACCTTTATCCTTGATTTGTACTTTGTCCACCTCTTTACACTTAGGCACTTGTGTTGGACACTAAATCACCAAAACACTTAGAAATTGCCAAGGGCACATTTCCCTTTCAATCTCCCCCTTTTTGGTGATTTATGCCAACACAACATAAAGCAAGTAGAACAAGTACAAAAACAGTTCAAATTAGAACTCAAAATTGTTTTGATTCAATTTGACATATATGGATCACTCTATGCCCCCACTTGGTTTGTTTTTGCAAATCAAACTCAAATTCCTATCTCTAAGTCAAAACCACTTGTAGAGACATAAAGAGAGGTTTTCCAAAGAAATTTGATCAAGGATTTCAAAAAACTCCCCCTTTTTCCCATAATCAACACTTCTCCCCACAAGAGACCAACTTTTGACATAAGAGACAATAAAAGAGTTTTGACAAACCAAAAGCTCTAATCTACTATTTTCAAAATTTCTCAAGTGGTAGCTGATCCATTTATTGCTTTGGCCTTTATTTTCTCCCCCTTTGGCATCAAGCACCAAAACGGGATCAATCTTGGCCCTTTAACCCCATTGCCTCACCAAAATTTTCAAATAAGAACACAAAGATAATAGGAGTATAAAGATGAACTTGGAAAAGTTACTCTTTCTCATCGGAGTGCAGTGGAAGTCTTGCATGGTCCAAGTCCACCTTTTCCCTTTCAATTCTTCTTGGAGACTAAAACAACCAAACTCAAGTACATGGTTAGTCTCAAAGGATCAAGTTGTAGCACAGCTCCCCCTAAATACGTGCATCACTTGCAAAAAGGACTTGTGAGGTCCAGGGAGTGTTTGTACAACTTGAGCACCACAATAAGCAACAGAATGCAGAATGAACATGATCAAAGGCATAAACACATATATGCTACAATTCAATCCAAGTTCCGCGAATCTAAGATATTGAGCTCACTACGCAGCCTGCAAAAGGTCTTCTCATCTAGAGGCTTGGTAAAGATATCGGCTAGCTGGTTCTCGGTGCTAACATGAAACACTTCGATATCTCCCTTTTGCTGGTGGTCTCTCAAAAAGTGATGCCGGATGTCAATGTGCTTTGTGCGGCTGTGCTCAACAGGATTTTCTGCTATTCGGATAGCACTCTCATTGTCACATAGGAGTGGGACTTTGCTCAGATTGTAGCCAAAGTCCCGGAGGGTTTGCCTCATCCAAAGCAGTTGCGCGCAACACTGTCCTGCGGCAACGTACTCAGCCTCAGCGGTGGATAGGGCAACAGAGGTTTGTTTCTTAGAGTTCCATGACACCAGGGACCTTCCTAAGAATTGGCACGTCCCCGATGTACTCTTCCTATCGACCTTACATCCAGCATAGTCGGAATCTGAGTACCCAATCAAGTCAAAGTTAGACCCCTTTGGATACCAGATCCCGAAGCAAGGCGTAGCGACTAAATATCTAAGAATTCGCTTCACAGCTACTAAGTGACACTCCTTAGGATCGGATTGAAATCTAGCACACATGCATACGCTAAGCATAATATCTGGTCTACTAGCACATAAATAAAGCAAAGAACCTATCATGGACCGGTATGCTTTTTGATCAACGGACTTACCACCTTTGTTGAGGTCGGTGTGTCCATCAGTTCCCATCGGCGTCTTTGCGAGCTTGGCGTCCTTCATCCCAAACCGCTTTAGCAAGTCTTGCGTGTACTTCATTTGGGAGATGAAAGTGCCGTCCTTGAGTTGCTTCACTTGAAACCCAAGGAAGTAGTTCAACTCGCCCATCATCGACATCTCGAATTTCTGCGTCATCACCCTGCTAAACTCTTCACAATACTTTTGGTTAGTAGAGCCAAATATTATGTCATCGACATAAATTTGGCACACAAAAAGATCACCATCGCAAGTCTTAGTAAAAAGAGTTGGATCGGCTTTCCCGACCTTGAAAGTATTAGCAATTAAAAAGTCTCTAAGGCATTCATACCATGCTCTTGGGGCTTGCTTAAGTCCATAGAGCGCCTTAGAGAGCTTACACACGTGGTCGGGGTACCGTTCATCCTCAAAGCCAGGGGGTTGCTCCACGTACACCTCCTCCTTGATCGGCCCGTTGAGGAAAGCGCTCTTCACATCCATTTGGTACAACCTGAAGGAATGGTGAGCGGCATATGCTAGCAAGATACGAATTGATTCTAGCCTAGCCACGGGAGCAAAAGTCTCCTCAAAGTCCAAACCTGCGACTTGGGCATAACCTTTTGCCACAAGCCGAGCCTTGTTCCTTGTCACCACCCCGTGCTCGTCCTGTTTGTTGCGGAACACCCACTTGGTTCCCACAACATTTTGCTTGGGGCGAGGCACCAGTGTCCAAACTTCATTGCGCTTGAAATTGTTGAGTTCCTCCTGCATGGCCAACACCCAGTCCGGATCTAGCAAGGCCTCTTCTACCCTGAAAGGCTCAATAGAAGAGACAAAAGAGTAATGCTCACAAAAATTAACTAATCTTGAACGAGTAGTTACTCCCTTGCTAATATCACCCAAAATTTGGTCGACGGGATGATCCCTTTGGATCGTCGCTCGAACTTGGGTTGGAGGTGCCTGAGGTGCTTCTTCCTCTTCAATTTGAACATCCTGTGCTCCCCCTTGATCATGCGCCTCCACTTGAGGTACCTGTTCGTCATCCTGGGTTGGGGGATGCACCATAGTTGAGGAAGACGGTTGATCTTGCTCCAAATGTTCCTGAGGCCGTACATCTCCAATCGCCATGGTGCGTATCGCGGCCGTTGGAACGTCTTCTTCATCTACATCATCAAGATCAACAACTTGCTCTCTTGGAGAGCCATTAGTCTCATCAAATACAACGTCGCTAGAGACTTCAACCAAACCCGATGATTTGTTGAAGACCCTATACGCCTTTGTATTTGAATCATAACCTAATAAAAACCCTTCTACGGCTTTGGGAGCAAATTTGGAATTCCTACCCTTCTTCACTAGAATGTAGCATTTACTCCCAAATACACG
Organism: Zea luxurians; assembly: GCA_029449295.1. Taxonomy (NCBI): domain Eukaryota; kingdom Viridiplantae; phylum Streptophyta; class Magnoliopsida; order Poales; family Poaceae; genus Zea; species Zea luxurians. The sequence goes on from JAOPSE010000002.1 coordinate 113,552,696, forward strand.
AAAATACGATACATTGGGTTTGTTACCAGTCAGCAGCTCATATGAAGTCTTCTTGAGGAGGCGGTGAAGGTAGACCCTGTTGATGGCGTGGCAAGCCGTGTTCACGGCTTCCGACCAAAAGCACTCGGGGGTCTTGAACTCTCCAAGCATAGTCCTCGCCATATCTATGAGTGTCCTGTTCTTCCTCTCTACCACACCGTTTTGCTGAGGTGTGTAGGGAGCGGAGAACTCGTGCTTGATCCCTTCCTCCTCAAGGAACTCCTCCACTTGAAGGTTCTTGAATTCGGACCCGTTGTCGCTCCTTATCTTCTTCACCTTGAGCTCAAACTCATTTTGAGCTCTCCTTAGGAAGCGCTTGAGGGTCCCTTGGGTTTCAGACTTATCCTGCAAAAAGAATACCCAAGTGAAGCGGGAAAAGTCATCAACAATAACTAGACCATACTTACTTCCTCCTATGCTCAGATAGGCGACAGGTCCGAAGAGGTCCATATGCAGCAGCTCCAGAGGTCTTGATGTTGTCATCACATTTTTGGTGTGATGAGAGCCTCCCACCTGTTTCCCTGCTTGACAAGCTGCACAAGGTCTATCTTTTTCGAAATGAACATTGGTTAGACCTATCACGTGTTCTCCCTTTAGAAGTTTGTGGAGGTTCTTCATCCCCACATGTGCTAAGCGGCGATGCCACAACCAGCCCATGCAAGTCTTAGCCATTAAGCATGCATCTAGACCGGCCTCTTCTTTTGCAAAATCAACTAAGTAAAGTTTGCCGTCTAGTACACCCTTAAAAGCTAGTGAACCATCACATCTTCTAAAGACAGACACATCTACATTTGTAAATAGACAGTTATATCCCATATTGCATAGTTGACTAACAGATAGCAAATTATATCCAAGAGACTCTACTAAAAACACATTAGAGATAGAGTGCTCATTTGAGATTGCAATTTTACCTAACCCTTTTACCTTGCCTTGATTCCCATCACCGAATATTATTGAATCTTGGGAATCCTTATTCTTGACGTAGGAGGTGAACATCTTCTTCTCCCCCGTCATATGGTTTGTGCATCCGCTGTCAATAATCCAGCTTGAACCCCCGGATGCATAAACCTGCAAGGCAAATTTAGGCTTGGGTCTTAGGTACCCAACTCATGTTGGGTCCTACAAGGTTAGCACAAATATCCTTAGGGACCCAAATGCAAGTTTTGTCTCCCTTGCATTTTGCCCCTAATTTTCTAGCAACTATCTTCCTATCCTTTCTACAAATAGCAAAAGAAGCATTTAAAGCATGATATATTGTAGAATGTTCATTTACTTTCCTAGGAACATTAACAACATTTCTCCTAGGCACATTATGAACAACATTTTTCCTACCAACATTTCTATCATGCATATAAGAAGAACTAGAAGCAAACATGGCATGAGAATCAAAGGCATTATAAGCATTACAACTCCTATAAGCATTTCTAGATTGTCTCCTATCATGGTACATAAAGGCATGGTTCTTTTGCACACTACTAGCCATAGGGGCCTTCCCTTTCTCCTTGGCGGAGATGGGAGCCTTATGGCTTGTCAAGTTCTTGGCTTCGCTCTTGTAGCCAAGTCCATCCTTAATTGAGGGGTGTCTACCAATCGTGTAGGCATCCCTTGCAAATTTTAGCTTGTCAAATTCATTCTTGCTAGTCTTAAGTTGGGCATTAAGACTAGCTAATTCCTCATTTAATTTGGAAATTGAAACTAAATGATCACTACAAGCATCAATGTCAAAATCTTTACACCTATTACAAGTTTTAACAATTTCTACACAAGAATTAGATTTGCTAGCTACTTCTAGTTTAGCATTTAAATCATCATTAACACTGTTTAAAGTAGCAATGGTTTCATGACAAGAAGATAATTCACTAGAGAGCATTTCATTCCTTTTGATTTCAAGAGCAAGAGATTTTTGTGCACTAACAAATTTATCATGCTCCTCATATAAAAGATCCTCTTGTTTTTCTAGTAATCTATTCTTGTCATTCAAAGCATCAATCAACTCATTAATCTTATCAATTTTAGATCTATCTAATCCCTTGAATAAGCATGAGTAATCTATCTCATCATCATCACTAGACTCATCCTCACTTGAAGAAGCATAAGTACTAGTATCATGAGTGCTTACTTTCTTCTCTCTTGCCATGAGGCAAGTGTGATGCTCGTTAGGGAAGAGGGTCGATTTGTTGAAGGCGGTGGCGGCGAGTCCCTCATTGTCAGAGTCGGAGGAGGAGCAATCCGAATCCCACTCCTTGCCTAGATGTGCCTCGCCCTTTGCCTTCTTGTATGCCTTCTTCTTCTCCCTCTTGCTCCCTTGGTCCTGTTCACTATCATTGTCGGGACAGTTAGCAATAAAATGACCAAGCTTACCGCATTTGAAGCATGAGCGCTTCCCCTTGGCTTTGGTCTTGCTTGGCTGTCCCTTGCGACCTTTAAGCGTCGTCTTGAATCTTTTGATGATGAGGGCCATCTCTTCATCATTAAGTCCGGCCGCCTCAATCTGTGCCACCTTGCTAGGTAGCGCCTCCTTGCTTCTTGTTGCCTTGAGAGCAAGGGGTTGCGGCTCGTTGATCGGACCATTCAATGCGTCGTCCACGTACCTCGCCTCCTTGATCATCATTCGCCCGCTAACGAATTTTCCGAGGACTTCTTCGGGCGACATTTTGGTGTACCTGGGATTCTCACGAATATTATTCACCAAATGAGGATCAAGAACGGTAAAGGACCTTAGCATTAGTCGGACGACGTCGTGATCCGTCCATCGCGTGCTTCCGTAGCTCCTTATTTTGTTGATAAGGGTCTTGAGCCGGTTGTATGTTTGAGTTGGCTCCTCGCCCCTTATCATCGCGAACCTTCCAAGCTCGCCCTCCACCAACTCCATTTTGGTGAGCAAGGTGACGTCGTTCCCCTCATGAGAGATCTTGAGGGTGTCCCAGATCTGCTTGGCATTGTCCAAGCCGCTCACCTTGTGATACTCGTCCCTGCACAAAGAGGCTAGCAACACAGTAGTAGCTTGTGCATTTTTATGAATCTGTTCATTAATAAACACAGGGCTATCCGAGCTATCAAATTTCATTCCACTTTCCACAATCTCCCAAATGCTTGGATGGAGAGAAAACAAGTGAGTACGCATTTTGTGGCTCCAAAATCCGTAGTCCTCTCCATCAAAGTGAGGGGGCTTGCCAAGTGGAATGGGAAGCAATTGAGCATTTGAGCTATGCGGAATGCGTGAATAATTGAAAGAAAAGTTTGAGTTAACCGTCTTTCGTCTGTCGTAGTCGTCGTTGTCCTTTTGGGAGGAGGAAGATTCGTCGCTGTCGTAGTAGACAATTTCCTTGATGCGCCTTGTCTTCTTCTTCCTCCCGTCTTTTCTTTTGTGGCCCGAGCCTGAGTCGGTGGGCCTGTCATCAATCGGCTCGTTGACGAAGGATTCCTTCTCTTTGTCGTTGATCACGATACCCTTCCCCTTAGGATCCATCTCTTCGGGCGGTTAGTCCCTTTGTGAAGAGAACGGCTCTGATACCAATTGAGAGCACCTAGAGGGGGGGGGGGTGAATAGGTGATCCTGTAACACTTCGAAACTTAAGCCACAAAACTTGGTTAATTGTTAGCACAATAATTTCCAAGTGGCTATAGAGGAATCCTCAACAAAACACAATAACCAACGAAGATCAATCACAGAGATGGCACGGTGGTTATCCCGTGGTTCGGCCAAGACCAACGCTTGCCTACTCCACGTTGTGGCGTCCCAACGGACGAGGGTTGCAATCAACCCCTCTCAAGCGGTCCAAAGACCCACTTGAATACTACGGTGTTTTGCTTGCTTTATCTCAATCCCGTTTGCGAGGAATCTCCACAACTTGGAGCCTCTCGCCCTTACACTTGAAATTCACAAAGAACACGGAGCAAGGGAGGGATTAGCAACGCACACAAGACACAAGAATCAGAGTGTCAACACGCACACAAGTCGCAACAAGAGCTCGCAACACAACTCAATGAGTTCACAACTCCACTAGAGCTCTATATGCTATCACAATGAAAAGAACGCGCAAAATCGATGTCTTGGTGCTTAGAAATGATTAGGAGATGCTTGGTGTACTCCTCCATGCGCCTAGGGGTCCCTTTTATAGCCCCAAGGCAGCTAGGAGCCGTTGGGAGCAATCTGGGAAGGCAATTCTTGCCTTCTGTCGTCTGGCGCACCGGACACTGTCCGGTGCCAGATTTCTTTCCTTAAATGGCGAAGCCGACCGTTGGCAGACCTAGAGCCGTTGGCGCACCGGACATGTCCGGTGCCATCTTCTAGCCGTTGGCTCGGCCACGTGTCCCGCGTAGATTGCGCGGCCGACCGTTGGCCCGGCCGACCGTTGGCTCACCGGACAGTCCGGTGCACACCGGACAGTCCGGTGAATTATAGCCGTACGTCGCCGGTGAATTCCCGAGAGCGGCCAGTTCGCTCGAACCAGCCTGGCGCACCGGACACTGTCCGGTGCACCACCGGACAGTCCGGTGCTCCCAGACTCAGCAGATTCTTGGCTGCTCGAGCCAAGACATTTCCAATTGGATTTTTCCTGTTTCCAGCACTTAGACACAATATATTAGTCCATAAAACAATGTACTAAGTCTGAGAAACATACCTTTATCCTTGATTTGTACTTTGTCCACCTCTTTACACTTAGGCACTTGTGTTGGACACTAAATCACCAAAACACTTAGAAATTGCCCAAGGGCACATTTCCCTTTCAGCTAGACAAGCTTTGTTTGCATCCCTCCTCTCCACCACCAACTAACGCCTGAGATCCTCCTTCTCGGCCTCCGCAGCCGCTAGCCTCTCCGCCAGCCTGCGGCTCTTGTTCTCCGCAGCGGACTTGTCCCGAACAACATCCGTATGCTGCGCTCGGAGGTGCTCGATCCTGCCCTCGAGTCGTTGCCTCTCGGCAGCGAACTCTGAAGTCAGGGTGCCCGACGCAACATGGTCGGCGAAGGCGGCCGCCTGCTACGAAAAATCCATCAGATTCACAACTACATAAAAACAACGAACTAACGAAGTCCAATATGACTTACATGCTTCAGCTGCTGCCACGCATGCCTCAGCTGCTGGGACACAGAGCCCACCATGTATTTAGCGGCGGCAGCCGACGAAATCTCGCCGCTGGAGCAGAATTTGGACCATGGGTCCTGCGAAGCAGCCTTCGCTCCAACCACCACCGTAGGCGAAGTGGCCGCCACCGGAGCCAGGACAACAGCCAGCTGCCCCGCATCTGACCCTGCGCCATAACCTTGTTCAAGACCCAGTTCCAAAAAAAAAACTCTCACCAACGAGGTAATCCTCCACGCAGATGTCCGTGTCGAAGTCGGCACCACACGCCGCCGCTTCGTCGGTGCGCACCGGCGACGGCAGCCTTCGCTCCTTCGTGGGCTCAGCCGAGGGCGGCTTGCCCGCGCCAGAAGTGGCAGCCCTCGAACCTGCCGAAGACTTGCTAGGCCTGGGGACGGTAGGCTTCACAGCTGGCGGTGATTTGCTGCTGCCAGGGGCGGCAGACTTCACGCCTCCCCGCGCCCGCTTCACCTCACGAGTAGGGTCCCTGACCCTAGTGAACGCCTAGCTCCTCCACGCCGCATCTTGACGATCCTTGTCCATCACTGCCGATACAACAGCAGCAATATTCCGCCCATAAGGAAAAATCTTCATCTCACGGGCCAAACGAGACGTAAATATGTCCTCGCCGGCCGCCCGGGAAATCGGAACGTTCCTTGGCCATCGACCCCCGGTAACCTTCAGCATTCGCGCCGAAGACTCCCGGAGCTCGGGCGAAGACATCCTTCTCCCGAGGGCCACGCAAGTCCCCATCAACTCCACAACAAAACGGTCAGAGACCCCCAACCCCCACTGCAGTACCTATTTTTTTTCTTCTTAGTGGCCCGGGCAGCCTCCCGCGAAGGGCCTTCCTCAGCCACAACCACTTGTTTTTTTCCCGCGGTGGTCAACAGCCGTAGCAGCGTCATCTCTAGGGTAACCACCGTATGGCAGACGGTTTAACTCGAAGACCCGATTCAAGCGAACATTGGATCCTCGAATATCCCAACTCCGTAGACTCTCCATCCTCGGCGCATACCGCCCTACAATCCTCACAGCCCCATCCTCCACTTCACGAACGAATGTGGCTAGGTCTCGGCAGCGCAGATCCAAGGCGAAGGCCGGACTTCGCACCTGCTGCTGGCCCAAAGTAGACATCTGGCGAGGGCATACTTTGCCAAGCACCCAACCATGCGCCAGGGGCCACATTCTATAACCAATGAATTCCTCAACTAAATCACGCCCGCTGCTCATGCGGGCAGCGCACCGGAGGGCCCCTTCGCCCTCATCATCCTCCGCCACCTCAAATTGTGGGAATGCCACATAACAATGGGAGCACATTACGGCCGCGGGGAGCCCTGGGAGGTCTTCGACTTTGCTTCTCGAAACATAAAACCAATAATCCCACCAGTTGCCCCACTTGTTGCAAGCACAAGGAACTAATTCCACGACTTCCGCCGAAGTCTTTTCGGTCCTCGGCGTGAACGTGCACGATCCAAACTGTGCAATCTTACTCCCAATCTTTCTCTTTTGCCATTGCAGACAGTAATTCTTGGCGAAGACCTCCACAGAAGGATGACCGCCGTACGAAGTCACCACCCAGACATACTTCACCAGGGCCACCACGGCGTTAGGTGTCAACTGGTGGACCTGGACCTCAAACCTCTACAGGACCTCCGCCACGAAACGATGTGCAGGTAGGCAAAGGCCGGCGATAAAGAAGGCCTCAAACACGACTAACTCGCCCTCAGGCTCAGGAATCTCTTCCGCCCCTAGGACGCGCCCAACACCGTCCCCAAAATACCCCAACTGCAGCATATCCTGCACGCGAACCGAGGAAATCCTCGAAACGCCGAACTCCACCGTGTGGCCCGCTGTAACTCCACCGCCGCCAAACCGCTCAAGGTATCTTCGAACGACGAACCGGCCGGCGGCGCATTAGCAGCAGATGAGGAAGAAGACGACATCGCTACGTACCGTAGGCGGCGGCGCGCGGTTTGCTTGACGCGGGCTAGATCTCCGATGCAGAGGAGCAAGGAGGGCAGGCGAGCGGGCGAGCACTTTCAAAAGCTTAGGGTTTTCCGGCACACGCAAAGGTAAGAGTCAGCCCGAGCCACGCTGCCCTTTTTATACACACGGCGCGACGCTTCGGGAAACCCGCAGTCCAACAGTGCCACGTCCATCAAAGGTCACGTCAAAAACCCCCGCGGGACCACTTCGAGTGAGAGCAGCGTCTCCACCATCTAGCAACGTCTTCGGCACCAGATGACTCAGTCGAACTAGTCCCTCCGAGGGCAAATGTTGGGGCGAAGGCGAAGACGCTACCCTTCACGCGAAGCCTTCGTCGCCTCCCCACACCAACGAAGGCGAGATGATCGGCACGGTTGCCCTTCGTCCTCTCCATTACAAGACGAAGGCCAGACTATGACGAAGTCTGCTAGTCCCGCGTCCTCATCTCGCCCGGAGGCCCACGTGGAATTCGACCCACTGTAATGGGCCCCGCGTGGACAAGCGTGTTACGGGCCTAATCTATAATAGCTTTTCTGTAATGACGGTCTGTAACCTTCCTTTATGGGAATATTCTGGGGATAGTCCGGGTACTCGAGGGCATAAACGTTCTTGCCTTTGGACGTTGGACACTCGAGTACCTATAAATACCCCCGTAGAGTGCTTTTGAGAGGCCAGATTAACTGAGCAATTATCGTCCCATGATAAATTTTGCTTGCACTCTTTCCACTTCCCCGTTGGATCCACTTGCCCAGGAGAGCAAGTTCCAACATCGACGATGACCGCAAACAACCTGAGGTGATAGGACGTGACGCTCAAGCCCATGCCGGCCCTCGAGGCATGCTGCTGCTGCTGTTAGTGCTTCCCATATTGCAACCTGCCGATGTTGGTCGAGCCTAGCCTTCTAGGCTCCTGGCCTCGACTCCCCTGCGCGGCAACCACCGTCGGCGAAGAAGAACAACCGCCGACGGTGGAGGGCGAAGCACCGTCCATTTCCGGCCGTGCTACTCGGTCAAGACGACCGCGGTGGAAAAACAATGTGATTGAAAAACAGAAACCCTGAGTCAAATAACCAGTCCGTTGGTAACACCATCCTTTAAGCAACTTGTCTATTTTGAATAGTCTTGTCTAAACTCTATATTTAGCTAGTATTTATATATAAGCTGTTGGAGTTGTTAGCAAAGTCTTTATAAAATTTACTCTCTAAAATATATAGTTTGGAGGGTTATTTGAGCCCTCCAACAACTTTTTTCTACTCTTTGACTTACAGAAAATCTAGAATAGACTGTACACACACACATATTGGAAGTTATTTTTTCTCTAAAATTTTTACGAAGGATATAAGGAGCCTCCTACGGTTGCTCGCAATAATATGATTTATCATTATAGTGCTTCTTGATGTGAAACATATCAGACATAAATAATATAAACATGATTACAGTATTTTTAGAGCCATCTACATAAATGAATTTAATCGGAATTTTGTTCAGAGTTTTGAAAGCCTTGAAGTTCTAAATCGAGATGACTTTTTCTTAGCTCTTCTTGGCTAAAAAAAATATATTGTTGGCGTCTCGTCCCTCTCTTTTCTAAACATGCGAAGCCCAGTTTGCTCCACAATGGAAGTTTACCAAACCCAGTATGCTCACGGGCCATTTCCCTAAAATTACATGCATAAGCAGCAGACAGTCAGTCCGAAGGCCCAAGCAACAGGCGGCCAGCTCCTTCTCTCTTCTGCCAGTAGCACTGCAAACTGCAGCAGACGAACTCGATCTGGAGGTCGCAGTAGTTTCGGCCGCGCTTGCAACTGCATTGACCGAGCTCTAGACCAGTTTCTAGCCGGTCTACAATCAAATTTTATAATTTCATGTGTAGCTCATTTAAGTTTCTACACATAGTATGTCATAACTTTCTTTAAACATTGTTAAATTTTTATTATAGTCTCTACATATAATATCATGACATGTTGACAAGTTTCATGATTTTCTGACTTTTTTTATGTTTTATACAATTTTAAACAACTGAATGACAAGTTCACGGTCATATTTAATGAGTATGGTGCTCGAAAATTCCAGTCTGCTCCTTAAATTGGTCGTAACTTGTGTTAAATAACATGGATACCATTTTTTGCATTCACGGTTTTACATTTTTCGAATGACTTCAATTAAACGAACAAAATCTAATAGTTATAGCAAACACTTGTATAATTATGCCAAAATGGAATTTATAAGTCTACATAGTGTAGTAACATACCACAAAAAGTTTGGTTGGAAAAAAAATAAAAATATACATTGCAGAGTGTCCAAGGATGGCACTCGGAAAAGCATACTTTGCCGAGTGCTGGACGTGAGACACTCGGCAAAGTTTTTTTGAAAAATATTAAACCACTTTTTACCGAGTGTTTGTCAGTGGGCACTCAGCAAAGAATACTTTGTCGAGTGCTAGATCCAGGGCACTCGGCAAAGAGTATTTTTAAATTTAAAAAAATATCTTTGCCGAGTGCCAGATTGCGGGCACTCGGCAAAGAAGATGAACTTAACATACTGTCACACCCGGTTTTGGAAGGTAAACCGAATGCGAACCATGTACGTGCCAGGATCAAAAATTCACGTACACAACGATTACATAAATGACTCATCATAGCACAATGCTTCGAATAACAATAAAGAATAAGTAATAATATTACAGGCTAGAGCCATTTACATAATATAAATCAAAGTACACAGAATCAAAACGTAGCCAACTTAAATTAACCCACCACAGGCAGCTGACTGGGGGAGGTCGCTAGCCTAATCCTCGAACTCGCCGAAGTCCTGGAACTCCTGGTGATCCGCCTCGACGCCTTCTTCTTTACCTGAGCATAGATTGCACCAAAGGCAACCTGGTGTTTGTGAAAGCAAGGGTGAGTACACATCAACGTACTCAGCAAATGTCCCGTTTGGCTGAAGTGGACTAGCTTTATGTGGGGTTAAGGTCAAGCAGTTGCTTTTAGTTGGTCAGGTAATTATTAATAGTAGAGAGCCATGTTTTAACATTAACCCAAGTTGTTAACCCAAAAGTACTCTTTCCAAATGGAAAGAATAGCACTTACCATTACCATAGTCATAAACATCATTCTCATCACCACCCGTAAACCAACCATCTCTGATCAAGTATCTCTAATCAATGGAGCTCCCTTGGCCGCTCATAACCGCGAGCACGGCTAATATATCAGTTTCATAACACTCTGCAGAGGTTGCGCACTTTACCCACAAGCCGTGATTCCCTCTCTAGCCCGGGCTTGCAAGACCCTTATTCACTCCCGAGGTGAATGGCCAGGGATTCACTACGAAGCCTTTACAAAGATTCTCTGAGGCTGTAGCCGCCTGTTAGGTTTCCTAAATACACCGCACTCCTCCCCAAGGGGCGAACCAACCTTGGCAGAGCGAGCCGCATACACCGAGCCCCATTAACGGCACGACGGTGAAGCGAACCACACCCCAGTTCCTCTAATTATTCAGCTAAGGGCGTCCCATTCCACCCTCATGGTTGCACTGTTTTCCCGGGCGGTCATCCAACGAACAGGTCCTTACGGAGAGGCACTCAAGAAATAGCTCGAGTCCCCTTAAATGCCACACAAGTATATCATCATATCCAGAATAAAACCATAGTATCATCATTGTATCTCATCATGTTCATTGATTAAGGTAAAGCGCTAGCATGAAGCTAACCATAGTAACCCGAAAGGTAATCAAGGACAAGGTAAATAGAAAGCTAGTCAATCCTTATGTTGTTCATGCTATGCGGGACAGTGAATTATAAAGTAAATGGGACATAATGGGTCAGAGGACACTTGCCTTCACCAAGCAGATGCTCAGGGTCTTCGATCTCGTAGAACTCGAAGAGTTCGATCACTTGGTCGCCATGCTTGATCGTCGATTCCTCGAAGCTTGGGAACAGACCGCAATCTATTGGCGACGTGCACCGAATACGAACAGACACAAACAAACAAACATATACATGCATAAGAACATTACACCATACAAGATAACATGCCATAAAAACGAGCAATAGAAAGTAGAGATCGCTTCTACGGTTACGCGAGAAAAAGAACCACGATAGACGAAGCTATGGTTGAGGGGTTAGCGCGTTTACATTAAACAAGTACTAATTAGAACATCCAATTCAGCGTAATTATATTAATTGATATTAATCAAATGTAAATTAATACTACTACTTAGTTTTGACTAACTTACTATTTTAATAGTTGACAGTTAAGCAAGTAACTTAATGAATATGAGCGATTCTAAGCGAGGCGAATTAACGACGCACGACGTGCAAACACGATGTGCGCAACGCGCGGACACAAACGACTTAGCGCGCGGACAACGCGCGATACGCGCGAATGGCACGCAGCAAGGCGTGCGACACACGCGAACGGCACACGGCAACGCGTGCGAACAACACGCGCGACACTCGCGAACGACACACGACGACGTGCGCGAAACAGCACCGCGGCACACGCGGATCGACATGCAAAACTAATAAATAAACAACGTGCATGACAGCGCGCGACACGCGTGAGTCAACGCGACTACGCGCGTGAACAGCACGATGACGCGCAAACGATGCGGTGCACGAACAACAGCGAACAAATAATTAATTTAAAGTATTTAAGCTGATATTAATCAAGTTAATTAACATTTATATTTACAAAAGCACGAATTAAAGCTATAGACTCGTTCTAATTGAATTGTTATTTTAAATAACCAACAACTGAATAATATTTGACTAATTAGCGCGAGCGACAATAACGAAAATAATTAAATAACGTGTTGACAGCGCGTGAGACGCCGCACGTTGCAACACGTTTATACTAACAAGTATTAATTCGAAAACATTCGATCAGGCACAATCATATTAATATGTATCTATAAAAGCACAAATAAAACTAGAAATTAGTTTTAATTAAATCTCTATTTTAATTACCATCACATAAGCAAACAATTAACTAATTAAAGCGTAATAATGTTATTAATTTATTGACGACGCTAATACGAGCTAATACGCTGGAACGACCCAAACAGATTCAAAACGACGTGGCACAATATAATTTGATGGGCTAAGCCACACGGGCACACAGGAAACGACATGCAAGGAAACGACATGCAAGTGGGTCCCGTGGCAATATCCTCACGTGAATGGTTTGCTTCTCTCCCCTGGAATCACGCACAAGCAGTTTTCCTTCTACCTCTCTCTCTTCTTCCTCATTGCTGCAACCACACGGATGCAGGCAACCGGACGTGGGGCGGCTCACCGGCCGGGGCGACGCACGGCTAGCCGGCGCAGCAGGGCATGCACAGATGCGGCACTCAGGCGGGAGTACTCTACGGAGCGGCGCCCAGCTGCACACGCTGGGCCGCGGCGGAGTTGGGCAGGCGCTGCGTGATAGCGGCGGCCATGGCGGCTAGCGAGGCACGAGGGGCGCTAGGCGAGAGATGTGCACAGGCAAAATAGTTTCCTGGCCGCGTTCGCCGTAGGACTGCTGCAAGCCTGCCACGCGGGAGAATGCCGAGAGGAGGGAACACGAAGGGAGCTGCGCGAGGAAGAAGGGATCCGAGGCGAGGAGGAAGAAGGCTCACCTGCGCACGTCGAGTTCGGCGACGGCGGCGTCTCCAGTAGGGCGAGGCTGGCGTAGGCGGGGCGGCTCTGGTCGTGTTCTGCTTGTGAGGGAGAGGAGGGGATGAGTGGGTGCAGGGGCTCCAAATGGAACCGGCATGGGCGGTTTTGCAGGGAGCGGGGCGCGGCGTCGTGGGCGATGGGCGGTTGGGGAAGACAAAAAATGCGGGCGACGGGGGTCTTTGACAGGTGGGTCTGGCACCAGGGACGCGCGCATGCTCACGCGTGTACAGGCGGCTGAGGAGCTGGGCCACGCTAGGAGAAAAGGATTTTCCCCCTTTTTTATACTTTCTTTTGAATTTAAATGCAAGCATAAATTTGCGGACTACGTGAATGCACAACTAGAATAAATCAACATACAAAAAAGATGATCCGACATGTTGTGCAACAGTCATGACCCTTTTTGGGTTTTATTTTACTACGCTAAAACTTATATATATATACCTATTATATAATAAATTAACTCTCCACTATTTAGAAAAAAGAGAAGAAAAGCGGTAGAGGAGAGGGTAACACCTGAATTTGGTGAATGTTAGGAAAGAAATTTTATACCCCCAAATTCAGGGTGTTACAAACCTAACCCTCTTAACAGAATCTCGCCCTCGAGATTCAAGAAGAGGCTAGCAAGAAAATGAGATTGGTCTATTGGTTTTTTATGGCCTCTTCTGACTCAACTTTGACTCTGGCAACTTGACTTGTGGATTGGTTGCTTTGACATTCAGATGCTTGAGACTGATTGATGCAATTCTTGAGGATCTCCTAGACATATGGGTTAGGACCCACACACGCTTTCGCTGCGCCACTCTGATCTTGTTGGTTGATGTTGATCGCATTGTCTTCATTGGGGTTAGCAGCTAACCCCCTTAACAGAAGCATTGATACGCACTTGATGAAGATGTCGTCGACTCTGATCTTGACTGATTTGGAGGAGTTGGAGATTGCCAAATGGACAGGTGTAAGAGGAAAGAATAGCGAGAAAAGGTAAGTATAGATGGATTAGAGACAATAGGGGGAGAACCCAACTACTTAACTCTATGGAACTCACCTAGTAAACTGATGTCATTGCGGACCAAGGGCCACAACACATCAACACTCATTCCAAAGAGGCAAATCAGTCATAGCAGAAGGACAAACATCATGAGCACACAACAACAAACATCTCATTGCTATACGTTCCTTTTAATTAAATGGTGGTCTTTTCTTACAATGTGGAAACTATTATAAGGCCATCGAAAGACAAGGGGAGAGATAAAACATGCAGGATAGGGGCATGAGCATAGTAAAAGATTGAGCTAAAGCAATTATTGTAACCGACCAGGGAGAGAATGCAACCAAGGTCAGGATAGGTAAAACACCATTCTCAAATCGAGATGGAAAAGATGATATATCAAAAAGGTAGGCATAGGATAAGCATCATGGAAAGATCTAGATATTAGGAAGGTAAGGGTGATATCGAGCAAAAGCTAAGACTTGCAACACGACAGAGGAAAAGGGAACGGACAAGAGCGAGATGGGTAAGACATCACTCTTGGAATGAAATGGGAGAGGCGGCTTAAAAATGCAGGTACAAGATAAGTATCAAGGTAAAGATCGAGGGATGACAAGGGTTAAGGTGATAAGGGACAAACACACAATAAAGGATGTATTTTAGACAAGACTTGCAAGGTGTCAAAGAAGGGGGAACAGTCAATGATGAAATAGATGAGGCATTATCCTCGAATAGGGATGGAAAAGAGGAGGCTCCAAAGGATAGGTTCAAGATAAGCATGAGGGCAAGGGCATAGATATCACGAGGGTTCTAAAGGTAATAATGGACAAGGATGTAGGAGATGAGGTAAATAGGCATAAGACAAAGGATATTAGTCCCATAAAGGATGGAGTTAAGACTGGACCTGCAAAGGGAAAAGGAGAGGGTACGTCCAAGGGCCAGATAGATGAGCAGTCACTTCCCAATTGAGATGGAAGAGAGGAGATTTTTAAGGAGCCAGAACAAAGATGAGTATCAAGGCAAGATCGATGGATGACAAGGAGATGGTGATAGCAAATAAAACACCCAACAAAGGATGGAATTACGACAAAACTTGTAAGGCGGCAAGGAGTGAAAAGAAATCAAGGGAGAGGTAGGTAACTCATAGCCCTCAAACTGGGTTGAAAGAAAGGGGAGTATTGAAAGGATAAGTTTAAGGTAAGCATTCAAGTAGGAGACATCAATATTGCAATGGTCAACGGCGATAACAGACAAGGGTATGAGAGAGAAGATGAAGGCATTGAAGAGCCAACGGTACAAGTACAACCAAGAATGGGATCACGACAAGACTTGCACATGGCAAAGATGAGGTTACGAACAAGGGCGGAATAAGTAAAACACCACTCTCGAACTGAGATGGGAGATTAGAGATTTTAGATAATAGACATAATGTAATCACAACGTAGGATAGAGTGATGAGAAGGGTAAAGGAGATGACAGACAAAACACAACAAAGGATAGAGTTAAAAAAACTTGCAGGTGACAAAGAAGAGGATACGACCAAGGGAAGAGTAGGTACAGTACAATGATCAGATTGAGATGGAAAAGAGAATATTATAAAGACCGGTATAAGATAAACATCAAGGTAAGATATAGAGGTGATAAGGATAAAGGTGATAATGATGAAAAGCATAACCATGGACAGAGTTAAGGCAAGACTGACGAAGTGGAGAAAACAAGCAAGGGTAAGATAAGTAAGATTCCAACAAAATGGTTGAAGTAACCGAAATTATTACCAAGGGAAGTTATAAAGAAATGATGAGATCATCAAGAATGTGCGAAATAGAATGGACGTTCATGGATCACCAAGAAATAAGGGTGGTCAAAAGCATGTTAACTGGAATGTCTTAAACAAGCATTGAGATATAAAGGCAAGCATGTATAAAAATAATAGTATGCAAGATTCAAATGGTACGAGCGTACCAAGACCAAGAGAATAGAAAAAGCCAACAGGTGACGGCTTCACAACGGAATAGGAAGGGGTCTCAAAAGACGGGAAGGTCATGAAAATATAAACTGGAATGTTTAAATAGGCAACATAGTTTTTCAGAGTTAAGTATTTGAATTAAGGGATATGGAAGAATCTAAAAGATGTAGCATGTCAATACCAATGTAATAAATATTGTCAAAGGTTGGGAATTTAACGATAGAAAAGGAAAGAATCCCGAAAGACAACAAAGTTATGGTCAGGGGGCACCTACAAATATGTCGCAAGCACAAGAGTGAGGTCAGATCTAATAGATTGAGAGAAGTATAGACCATACTAGAATAAAATACTTTTTAGCAAGGAGGCATATAGGAGCACAACATAGAATTAGTAAATATGACTAATATTTTGAAGCAACATCAAGGATGAGGTGAAGTAATAGTCAATAAGTCCTTAAAACGTCCAATGCTACTCTAGGTTAACGGTCCTACAGTCAGCACAGCTTTGATACCACTTATGTCACACCCGGTTTTGGAAGGTAAACCGAATGCGAACCGTGTACATGCCAGGATCAGAAATTCACGTACACAGCGATTACATAAATGACTCATTATAGCACAATGCTTCGAATAACAATAAAGAATAAGTAATAATATTACAGACTAGAGCCATTTACATAATATAAATCAAAGTACACAGAATCGAAACGTAGCCAACTTAAATTAACCCACCACAGGCAGCTGACTGGGGGAGGTCGCTAGCCTAATCCTCGAACTCGCCGAAGTCCTAGAACTCCTGGTGATCCGCCTCGACGCCTTCTTCTTTACCTGAGCATAGATTGCACCAAAGGCAACCTGGTGTTTTGTGAAAGCAAGGGTGAGTACACATCAACGTACTCAGCAAATGTCCCGTTTGGCTGAAGTGGACTAGCTTTATGTGGGGTTAAGGTCAAGCAGTTGCTTTTAGTTGGTCAGGTAATTATTAATAGTAGAGAGCCATGTTTTAACATTAACCCAAGATGTTAACCCAAAAGTACTCTTTCCAAATGGAAAGAATAGCACTTACCATTACCATAGTCATAAACATCATCCTCATCACCACCCGTAAACCAACCATCTCTGATCAAGTATCTCTAATCAATGGAGCTCCTTTGGCCGCTCATAACCGCGAGCACGGCTGATATATCAGTTTCATAACACTCTGCAGAGGTTGCGCACTTTACCCACAAGCCGTGATTCCCTCTCTAGCCCTGGCTTGCAAGACCCTTATTCACTACCGAGGTGAATGGCCAGGGATTCACTACGAAGCCTTTACAAAGATTCCCTAAGACTGTAGCCGCCCGTTAGGTTTCCTAAATACACCGCACTCCTTCCCAAGGGGCGAACCAACCTTGGCAGAGCAAGCCGCATACACCGAGCCCCATTAACGACTCGACGGCGAAGCGAACCACACCCCAGTTCCTCTAATTATTCAGCTAAGGGCGTCCCATTCCACCCTCATGGTTGCACTGTTTTCCCGGGCAGTCATCCAACGAACAGGTCCTTACGGAGAGGCACTCAAGAAACAGCTCGAGTCCCCTTAAATGCCACAAGTATATCATCATATCCAGAATAAAACCATAGTATCATCATTGTATCTCATCATGTTCATTGATTAAGGTAAAGCGCTAGCATGAAGCTAACTATAGTAACCCGAAAGGTAATCAAGGACAAGGTAAATAGAAAGCTAGTCAATCCTTATGTTGTTCATGGTATGCGGGACAGTGAATTATAAAGTAAATGAGACATAATGGGTCAGAGGACACTTGCCTTCACCAAACAGATGCTCAGGGTCTTCGATCTCGTAGAACTCGAAGAGTTCGATCACTTGGTCGCCATGCTTGATCGTCGATTCCTCAAAGCTTGGGAACAGACCGCAATCTATTAGCGACGTGCACCGAATACGAACAGACACAGACAAACAAACATATACATGCATAAGAACATTACACCATACAAGATAACATGCCATAAAAACGAGCAATATAAAGTAGAGATCACTTCTACGGTTACGCGAGGAAAAGAACCACGATAGACGAAGCTATGGTCGAGGGGTTAGCGCATTTACGTTAAACAAGTACTAATTAGAACATCCAATTCAACGTAATTATATTAATTGATATTAATCAAATGTAAATTAATACTACTACTTAGTTTTGACTAACTTACTATTTTAATAGTTGACAGTTAAGCAAGTAACTTAATGAATATGAGTGATTCTAAGCGAGGCGAATTAACGACGCACGACGTGCAAACACGATGTGCGCAACGCGCGGACACAAACGACTTAGCGCGCGGACAACGCGCGATAAGCGCGAACGACACGCAGCAAGGCGCGCGACACACGCGAACGGCACACGACAACGCGTGCGAACAACACGCGAAACTCGCGAACGACACGCGACGACGTGCGCGAAACAGCACCGCGGCACACGCGGATCGACATGCGAAACTAATAAATAAACAACGTGCATGACAGCGCGCGACACACGTGAGTCAACACGACTACGCGCGCGAACAGCACGATGACGCGCAAACGATGCGGTGCACGAACAACAGCGAACAAATAATTAATTTAAAGTATTTAAGCTGATATTAATCAAGTTTATTAACATTTATATTTACAAAAGCACGAATTAAAGCTATAGACTCGTTCTAATTGAATTGTTATTTTAAATAACCAACAACTGAATAATAATTGACTAATTAGCGCGAGCGACAATAACGAAAATAATTAAATAACGTGTTGACAGCGCGCGAGACGCCGCACGTTGCAACACGTTTATACTAACAAGTATTAATTCGAAAACATTCGATCAGGCACAATCATATTAATATGTATCTATAAAAGCACAAATAAAACTAGAAATTAGTTTTAATTAAATCTCTATTTTAATTACCATCACATAAGCAAACAATTAACTAATTAAAGCGTAATAATGTTATTAATTTATTGACGACGCTAATACGAGCTAATACGCTGGAACGGCCCAAACATATTCAAAACGACGTGGCACAATATAATTTGATGGGCTAAGCCACACGGACACACAGGAAACGACATGCAAGGAAATGACATGCAAGTGGGTCCCGTGGCAATATCCTCACGTGAATGGTTTGCTTCTCTCCCCTGGAATCACGCACAAGCAGTTTTCCTTCTGCCCCTCTCTCTTCTTCCTCATTGCTGCAACCACACGGATGCAGGCAACCGAACGTGGGGCGGCTCACCGGCCGGGGCGACGCACGGCTCGCCGGCGCAGCAGGGCGTGCACAGATGCGGCACGCAGGCGGGAGTACTCTACGGAGCGGCGCCCAGCTGCACACGCTGGGCCGCGGCGGAGTGGTGCAGGCGCTGCGTGATAGCGGCGGCCATGGCGGCTAGCGAGGCACGAGGGGCGCTAGGCGAGCGATGTGCGCAGGCAAAATAGCTTCCTGGCCGCGTTCGTCGTAGGACTGCTGCAAGCCTGCCACGCGGGAGAATGCCGAGAGGAGGGAACACGAAGGGAGCTGCACGAGGAAGAAGGGATCCGAGGCGAGGAGGAAGAAGGCTCACCTGCGCACGCCGAGTTCGGCGACGACGGCGTCTCCAGTAGGGTGAGGCTGGCGTAGGCGGGGCGACTCTGGTCGTGTTCTGCTTGTGAGGGAGAGGAGGGGATGAGTGGGTGCAAGGGTTCCAAATGGAACCAGCGTGGGCGGTTTTGCGGGGAGCGAGGCGCGGCGTCATGGGCGATGGGCGGTTGGGGAAGACAAAAAACGCGGGCGACGGGGGTCTTTGACAGGTGGGTCTGGCGCCAGGGACGCGCGCATGCTCACGCGTGTACAGGCGGCTGAGGAGCTGGGCCACGCTAGGAGAAAAGGATTTTCCCCCTTTTTTATACTTTCTTTTGAATTTAAATGCAAGCATAAATTTGCGGACTACGTGAATGCACAACTAGAATAAATCAGCATACAAAAAAGATGATCCGGCATGTTGTGCAACAGTCATGACCCTTTTTGGGTTTTATTTTACTACGCTAAAACTTATATATATACATATATATACCTATTATATAATAAATTAACTCTCCACTATTTAGAAAAAAAGAGAAGAAAAGCGGTAGAGGAGAGGGTAACACCTGAATTTGGTGAATGTTAGGAAAGAAATTTTATACCCCCAAATTCAGGGTGTTACACATACCCACGCGGCCACAGGCCTATTCGTTTCATTCACACCACCACCACCGTCGTCGCTCCCTCGCACGCCACCACCGCCTCCTGGCCTCGCCACGCGCCACCACCGTGCCCGGCATCGCCCCGCCCTGCACCATCACAACCCGCCTGACCCAACCGCCGCCACCACCGTGCGCCCCCATCGTCACCCCGCACAACCCGCGCTCGGCGCACCACTGTCGGCGCTGGCGCTCACGCCCGTGAGAGCACCTAGAGAGGGGGGTGAAAAGGTGATCCTGTAAAATCAAACACTAAATAGCTATAAACTTGATTATTAAAGGGTTAGTGTGATCAAGTAGCTGTGAAGCGAGTTTTTATGGGCAACACAATCACAGAAAAAGCAACACAAGAGACACACGATTTTCATCCCGTGGTTCGGCCAAGTAACACTTGCCTACTTCCACGTTATGACATTCCAATGGACGAGGGTTGCACTCAACCCCTTTCAAGTGATCTAATGATCGACTTGAATACCACGATCTTTTATCTTTTGAGTATCCTTCCCATTTGCGAGGAATCTCCACAAGTTGGAGCCTCTTGCCCTTACAATATAGATCACAAAGAAAGGACAAGAGTAAGGATGGAAGAGCAACACACGCAAGACCCAAATCCGCAGCACACACACGCACACAAGCCAAGACTTGAGCTCGAAACGTAGCACAGTGAGTTCACAACTCAAACGGAGCTCAAATCACTAACACAATTGATCAAATGCGTGGAGGCGGAGTCTGGGAGTTAGAATTCTTAGAGAATGCTTGGTGTTATCCTCCATACGCCTAGGAGTCCCTTTTATAGCCCCAAGGCAGCTAGGAGCCGTTATAGGCCAACTTGGAAGGCCAATCTTGCCTTCTGTCGAGTGGTGCACCAGACAGTCCGGTGCACCACTGGATAGCCACTGTTCATGTCCAGTGCGCGATCTCCTTCCATATCGGGCGTAGCCGACCGTTGCTCCTCGGGGCTGGTTGGCGCACCGGACACTGTCCGGTGCACACCGGACAGTCTGGTACACCCAGCCAACCGTTGGAGCTGGCCACGTGTCGCGCGTTGATCGCGCGGACGACTGTTGGCGCTGGCGCAATTAGCTCATTGGACAGTCTGGTGCACCACCGAACAGTCCGGTGAATTATAGCCATACACCTCTGTCGTTTTCCGAGAGCAGCCGGTTCACCGTCGGCCAGGCCAATCCTTTTCCTATCTGATGTTGGCTGCTCATAGCCAATCCTTTTCCAAATTCGTTTCTCTTTTCTCTGCACTGTTTCTAGCACTTGGACAAACATGTTAGTACTTAAAAAACAATTCACTAAGTCTAGAAACGTACCTTGTCTTTGATTTGCACTTCTTGCTCACTTAGCACATACAAGTTCAAAACATTTGTGTTGGGCATCTAATCACCAAAACAATTATAGAAATGGCCCAAGGGCACATTTTCCTTTCAATCTCCCCCTTTTTGGTGATTTATGCCAACACATCAAAAAGCAACAAGAGGAGTGCAATATCAATTCAAATTGAAGACCGAATACCTTTTACCTAGGATTTGGCATATTTGAATCACTCTTTGCCACCACTTGGTTTGTTTTTGCAAATCAAGTTCATTTTCCTATCTCTAAGTCAAACACGCTTGTTTGGGCACGTAGAGAGATATTCCAAGAGTAAAATTGATCAAGTGCCTGAAAACTCCCCCTTTTCCCATAATCACAATTCTCCCCCATAAGAGACCAAATTTTGCAATAAGATGATTTTGGGCTAAATGCAAATTCTGACTCTACTATTTTTGAAATTCACAAGTGGTTGACTGATCCATTTGCTTTGGCCTTAATTTCTCTCCCTTTGGCATTAAGCACCAAAACAGGATCATTTTTGGCCCTTTAACCCCATTGCCTCACCAAAAATGTCAAATAGAGCAAAAAGGAAATGAGAGCATAAGTATGAACTTGGAATTAAATACACTAATACCGGAGTGCAGTGGAAGTCTTTGCATCGTCCAAGTTCACTTTTGCTTTCAATGTACCATCGAGACTACATCAAGTGTACTCAAACAAACACATTAGTCTCAAAGGGATCAAGTTGTAGCATATCTCCCCCTAAACATGTGCACATCGGACTTGTGAGGTCCGGGGAGACTTGTACAACTTGAGCATCATAAATAAACAATAACTGATTTAAATGCACAAGGTAACATGATTAAAGGCATAGAACACATGTATGCTATAGACCAATCCAAGTTACGCGAATCTAAGACATTTAGCTCACTACGCAACCTGCAAAACCTTTTCTCATCTAAAGGCTTAGTGAAGATATCGGCTAGCTGGTTCTCGGTGCTAATATGGTACACATTGATATCTCCCTTTTGCTAGTGGTCTCTCAGGAAGTGATGCCGGATGTCTATGTGCTTAGTGCGACTGTGTCCAACAGGATTATCCGCCAAGCGGATTGCACTCTCATTGTCACATAGGAGTGGGACTTTGCTCAGATTGTAGCCAAATTCCTGGAGGGTTTGCCTCATCCAAAGTAGTTGCACGCAACACTGTCCTGCGGCAACGTACTCGGCCTCAGCGGTGGATAGGGCAACAGATGTCTGTTTTTTAGAACTCCAGGACACTAGGGACCTTCCTAGAAATTGGCACATCCCTGATGTGCTCTTCCTATCAACCTTGCACCCGGCATAATCGGAGTCTGAGTATCTAATCAAGTCAAAGGTAGACCCCTTTGGATACCAGATCCCGAAGCAAGGCGTAGAAACTAAATACCTAAGAATTTGCTTAACGGCCACAAGGTGACATTCCTTGGGGTCGGATTGATATCTAGCACACATGCATACACTAAGCATAATGTCCGGTCTACTAGCACAAAGGTAAAGTAATGAACCTATCATGGGTCGGTATGCCTTTTGATCAACGGACTTACCTCCTTTGTTGAGGTCAACATGCCCATCAGTTCCCATTGGTGTCTTCGCGGGCTTGGCGTCCTTCATCCCAAACCTCTTGAGAAGATCCTGAGTGTACTTCATTTGGGAGATGAAAGTGTCGTCCTTGAGTTGCTTCACTTGGAATCCAAGGAAGTAGGTCAACTCGCCCATCATTGACATCTCGAATTTCTGCATCATCACCCTGCTAAACTCCTCACAAGACTCTTGGTTAGTAGAACCAAATATTATGTCATCAACATAAATTTGGCAAACAAAGAGATCACCGTTGCAAGTCTTTGTGAAAAGAGTGGGATCGGCTTTCCCAACCTTGAAAGCATTAGAAATAAGGAAATCTCTAAGGCATTCATACCATGCTCTTGGGGCTTGCTTAAGTCCATAGAGCGCCTTAGAGAGCTTATATACATGGTCGGGATACCTGTCATCCTTAAAGCCAGGGGGTTGTTCCACGTATACCTCCTCCTTGATTGGCCCATTGAGGAAAGCGCTCTTCACGTCCATTTGAAACAGCTTAAAAGAATGGTGAGCGGCATAGGCTAATAAAATTCGAATTGACTCTAGCCTAGCCACAGGAGCAAAAGTCTCCTCGAAATCCAAACCTGCGACTTGGGCATAACCTTTTGCCACAAGTCGAGCCTTGTTTCTTGTCACCACCCCGTGCTCATCTTGCTTGTTGCGAAATGCCCACTTGGTTCCCACAACGTTTTGCTTTGGACGTGGCACTAGGCTCCAGACTTCATTTCTTTTGAAGTTGTTGAGCTCTTCCTGCATGGCCAACACCTAGTCTGAATCCTGCAAGGCCTCTTCTAACTTGAAAGGCTCAATAGAAGAGATAAATGAGTAATGCTCACAAAAATTTGCTAATCGTGAGCGAGTAGTTACTCCCTTACTGATGTCACCCAGAATTTGATCGACGGGGTGATGTCTTTGGATCGTTGCTCGGACTTGAGTTGGAGGGATTCATGGTGTTGCTTCCTCCATAACTTGTTCTTCCTATGATCCCCCTTGATCACGTTCCTCTTCTTGAGGTAATTGTCCATCATCTTGAGTTGGGGGATGCACCAGTGTCGAGGAAGAAGGTTGATCTTGTTCCTGCAGTTCCTGTGGTCGCACATCTCCTATCGCCATCGTTCGTATTGCGGCCGTCGGAACTTCATCCTCATCTACATCATCAAGATCAACTTGCTCTCTTGGAGAGCCATTAGTCTCATCAAATACAACGTCGCTAGAGACTTCAACTAATCCCGATGATTTGTTGAAGACCCTATACGCCTTTGCATTTGAGTCATATCCTAGTAAAAACCCTTGTACGGCCTTGGGAGCAAATTTAGAATGTCTACCTTTCTTTACCAGAATGTAGCATTTGCTCCCAAATACACGAAAGTAAGAAACATTGGGTTTGTTACTGGTAAGGAGTTCGTAGGAGGTCTTCTTGAGAAGGCGATGCAGATAGAGCCGGTTTATGGCATGGCAGGCTGTGTTCACAGCTTCTAACCAAAACTGCTCAGGCGTCTTGAACTCTCCAAGCATTGTTCTCGCCATGTCAATTAGCGTCCTGTTCTTCCTCTCTACCACACCGTTTTGCTGTGGTGTGTAGGGAGCGGAGAACTCGTGCTTGATGCCTTCCTCCTCAAGAAACTCTTCAACTTGTAGATTTTTGAACTCGAATCCATTGTCGCTTCTTATCTTCTTCACCTTAAGCTCAAACTCATTTTGAGCTCTCCTTAAGAAGCGCTTTAGGGTCTCTTGGGTTTCTGACTTATCCTGTAAAAAGAATACCCAAGTGAAGCGGGAAAAATCATCAACAATTACAAGACCATACTTACTTCCCCCGATGCTGAGGTAGGCGATGGGTCCGAAGAGGTCCATGTGAAGAAGCTCCAGTGGTCTTGATGTCGTCATCACATTCTTGCTGTGATGAGTGCTTCCCACCTGTTTCCCTGCTTGACATGCTGCACAAGGTCTGTCTTTCAAAACAGACATCGGTTAGTCCTAACACATGATCTCCCTTTAAAAGCTTATGAAGGTTCTTCATCCCAACATGTGCTAGACGGCGAGGCCACAGCCAACCCACATTAGTCTTAGCGATTAAGCATGCATCTAGATCGGCATTCTCTTTCGAAAAATCAACTAAATAGAGCTTGCCATCTAGTACACTGTTGGGGGTCTGCTTCGTCGCCGAAGGTCCTGTAAGAAGAAGCACCTTCGGAAGATCAACACAGAAGCAACGCCGAAGCTACCATCCAGGGAGCTTTGGCATAGTAACACGCCCTGAGACGAAGGGTTGCACCGACTTAAAGATGCAAAGACTGATCGGCCCATGATAATCTGTGTCATGATTGTAACCAAGTATAAGTGATATAAATGTAAATTCATATAGGCTGCTCCATGTGTCTATAAATAGGTAAACAGTACCCTCGTACTGTTCACGCTGACTGATATTCACTCGCATGTCACGCTTGTACTTTTGCCTCCTGTCAAGTCGAAGGTACAAATGTAATTCAATATTATTCACATTTATTCATAATGATAAGATTAAAGAAATATTATGATGTCATATGATTATTCATGTTATTTCTCAAGTTTCATATACTTCGTATTTCATTGATTTATATTGTAATTATGAAGGTATGACCTTCATAACCTTCGTCCAGAGATCGTTATATCCTCAGGGAAATAATGCTTCGAAGGACGAAGGACATTAACCATTAATCTTTTCTTGTGTTGCCTTGTTCTTGATTCATAGCATTTGAGAACAAGTCTCCAACATTGGCGCCCACCTCCGGTGAACTCACTTCCACTTTTGAGCTGATGGCTTCGTTTCAGCAACCAAGTTGTAGCACCTTCGGCTACAAAGCTGGTGCTCCCGATAACAGGCGGTTCATGCTCAGAGCCAGCCAACAAGAAGCAGAAGAAAGAAGCATAGAGAAGGGTGCAGCATGTTGGGGTGCAGGGACCCTTCATCAAGTCCAAATGGTCCCACATCCCAATTACCTTCTCCCAGGATGATCTTCAACTCAAGGATTACCCCCACAATGATGCTATGGTCATATCTTGTGTCATCAAGGGGTTTCTGGTCCATAATGTTCTGGTTGACATAGGCAGTGCAGTGGATATCATATTTGCTAAGGCCTTCAGACAAATGCAAGAGCTAGAGGATAAGATTCATGATGCTACACACCCTCTTTGTGGCTTTGGAGGAAGGCAAATTGTAGCACTCCGCAAAATCACAATGCCAGTAACCTTCGGCTTCATTCATAACACAAGGACTGAACAAATTGTTTTTGATATTGTTGACATGGAGTACCCATACAATGCAATCATTGGCCGAGGGACACTCAATGCTTTTGAAGCTATACTTCATCCAGCATACTTATGTATGAAAATACCTTCGGAGCAAGGGCCCATTG
Organism: Zea luxurians; assembly: GCA_029449295.1. Taxonomy (NCBI): domain Eukaryota; kingdom Viridiplantae; phylum Streptophyta; class Magnoliopsida; order Poales; family Poaceae; genus Zea; species Zea luxurians. The sequence continues at coordinate 113,578,996 of JAOPSE010000002.1, forward strand.
CTATCCATGGAAGTCAAGAGGCTGCCAGAAAAGCTGAAGGAAATTGGACAGATTCAAAGGCAATCCATAATATAGATGTAGCCGAAGCCTATGAGCATTATAAATACAAAAGAGAGAAGGCTGCTTCGGCGGATCAGCCAAAGCCTATGCTCCTATGTGAAGACATAGCAGAACAAAGGGTATTGCTGGGGTCTCAGCTATCTGAAGAACAAGAGAAGACTTTGCTAAGATTCTTATTCAACAATAAAGATATCTTTGCTTGGTCCGCCAATGATCTCTGTGGTGTCAACAGAGATGTCATTGAACACTCACTCAACGTGGATCCATCCTTCAGGCTAAGAAAACAAAGGCTTTGGAAAATGTCTGAAGACAAAGCTGAAGGTGCTCGAAACAAAGTGAAGAGACTTCTTAGTGCTGGTGTTATCAGAGAGGTGAAATACCCAGAATGGCTAGCCAACACTGTTATGGTAAAGAAGGCCAATGGCAAATGGAGAATGTGCATTGATTTTACAGATCTTAACAAGGCTTGTCTGAAGGACGAGTTCCCATTGCCAAGAATAGATTCCCTAGTGGATGTAGCAGCTTCTTCGGAGCTCATGAGTCTACTGGATTGTTATTCTGGCTATCATCAAATATGGATGAAGAAGTAAGATGAGCCGAAGACTAGTTTCATAACCCCAGTGGCACATATTGTTATCTTCGGATGCCTGAGGGGCTCAAAAATGCTGGAGGAAGCTTCAACAGAATGACAGCCAAGGTCCTCCATTCTCAAATAGGCAGGAATGTATTGACCTATGTTGATGATATCATAGTGAAAAGCACGAAGCAAGAAAATCACATTGCTGATTTACAGGAGACATTTGCTAACTTCAGGCAAGCTGGCCTAAAGTTGAATCCAGAAAAGTGTGTTTTTGGGGTAAAGAAGGGCAAGTTCCTTGGCTGTCTGGTGTCAACTAAAGGAATTGAAGCCAACCCAAGTAAGATTGAGGTTATTCTTCGGATGGAGCTGCCAAGCACAAAGAAGGGGGCCCAACGGCTGGCAGGGAGGCTAGCATCATTAAACAGATTCATATCCAGATCAGCAGAAAGAAATCTGCCATTCTTTGAAATACTAAAGTCAGCCAAAGTCTTTCAATGGGGCCCAGCACAGCAAAAAGCCTTTGAAGAGTTGAAGCAATATTTGATTGATTTAACAACATTAACTCCACCTGCGCCAGGGGCTCCATTGCTATTATATGTGGCAGCTTCACATTCTGCAGTGAGTGCGGCGCTGGTACAGGAGAAGCTAGATGGTCAAGTTAAAAAGCAAGCTCTAGTGTACTTTGTCTCTGAAGTTTTAAGTCTATCAAAGAAAAATTATACGGAATTGGAGAAGGTGTTGTATGCTGTATTAATGGCCTCCAGGAAGCTTCTACATTATTCTCAAGAATACCACATAATTGTTCCTTCGTCACAGCCTCTGAAGGACATTATGAAGAATAGAGAAGCTACTGGAAGGATTGGAAAATGGGCCACAGAGCTTAATGAATTTACCATTGACTATGTCTATAGATCCTCAATTCAATCCCAGGTGTTAGCAGACTTCATCGCTGACTGAACGCTAGGGGCTCAGGAAGAAGAAATAAACAAAGACATCGAAACTTGGATAGTGTTCTGTGATGGTTCTTGGGGAACCTTCGGTGCAGGAGCGGCTGCTGTTCTAGTAGCACCTTCAAAAGTCAGAACGTGTTATGCAACCAAGCTTGATTTTAGTTGTACGAATAATATTGCTGAATATGAAGCACTCCTGTTGGGGCTACAGAAGTTAAGGGCAATGGGAATAAGAAGGGCCATTCTGAAAACTGATTCTCAAGTCATTTCTGGCCATATGGACAAAAGTAGTAAGGCAAGAGATCCAAAGCTTGAAAAATATCTGGATACAGTTCGAAGATTGGAAGCTTCTTTCGAAGGTTTTTCTGTCAAGAATATTCCAAGAGGTGAAAATGAGCATGCAGATCTGCTAGCCAAGTCAGCGGCTCAGGGGCTCCATTTACCTTCCGAAGTATTTTTTGAAACAATAAAGGCACCTTCGATTGAACTCATAGAGAGAGCAGTGCTCACCATTTCTCCAGTACATAGTGAAGATTGGAGGACTGAAATTATATCTTTCCTCCAAGGTAATTGCCTTTCAGATGATGAAGCTTATAATAAGAGGATGGAGGTAAGAACAAGACCGTATGTAATAATAGAAGGGGAATTATACAAACATGGAGTCTGTTCCCCACTTCTCAAGTGTTTGTCAAGAGCTGAAGGTATTGAATTAATGAAGGAGATACATGCATGACTGTGTGGATCTCATATTGGGTCTAGACCATTGCTGGGAAAAGTGTTTAGACAAGGATTCTACTGGCCGAAGGCAGCTTCAGATGCGGCAGAGTTGGTTTAAAAATGTGAAAATTGTCAAAAATGTGCAAGAGACCAGAGACAACCTTCATCTCTTACTCAGTTAATACAGCCCACCTGGCCATTGCAAAGATGGGGCCTGGATTTATTAGGCCCACTTCCACCAGCACAAGGTAATTTGAAATATGTTGTGGTGGCTGTAGAATATTTTTCCAAGTGGATTGAAGCGAAGCCTTTGGCTACAATAACTTCGGTTACAGTCCAAAAGTTCTTCTGGCAAAATATCGTTTGTCGCTTCGGCGTGCCGAAGGCTATAACTGTGCACAATGGAACACAGTTTGATGCCGAAACTTTCAAGGATTTTTGCAATCAAATTAGCACGAAGATTCATTTTGCATCAGTTAGGCACCCAGAGTCAAACAGGCTGGTCGAAAGAGCAAATGGCATTATAATGATAGGAATAATGAAGTTAATCTTCAATCAGCCCAGAGGAAAGTGGCCAGATGAATTGATTAAGGTGGTGTGGAGCCACAATACAACCATATCAAGATCAACAGGTTTTACATCGCTCAAATTATTATTCGGTGACGAAGCTATAACCCAAGAAGAAGCTAAAGCAGGGTCAATCAGAACAGCAGCTTCGGCAGAAGACGAAGCTGATTATCACATAGCAAAAGATACTATAGAAGGGACCAGACTTCAGGCTGTGAAGAATATCAATAAATATCAAGCCGAAACAATAAAATGGCGTGATAGAAAAGTCCGACTGAAAAATATTAAGCCAGGGCATTTGATGATTCGGAGAGTGGCCAATCCAGACATAGTAGGCAAACTACAGTTGAAGTGGGAAGGACCTTTTTTGGTGGTATCTTCGTCAAGGCCCGGTTCTTACAAATTGAAGGATATGGACGGCAACAATATACCAAGATCTTGGAATGTGGATGAGATTCGGCGATATTATGTGTAATCTTTTTTCATTCTTTCCATGGCACCCTTTTCCTATCCAAAGGGGGAGAAAGGTTTTTAATGGGGCCATAGCTTGAACTTTTTCCTTTTTATTTTATCTCCATGAGAGCCAAATCCCCCAAAAAGAATGTAAAATTTAAAATCTGAGTGTGCACCATCGAGTGCAGAGAGAGAGAGAGAAAAAGCAGGGAGAAGCTCAAAAGTCATCCTCAAGGGGATGCTGAGCACGACGAAGCTACAAAAGTCGTTCCTAAGGGAGCACAGCGTAAGTTTTCTGCTCAAAAGTCACCTAAGGGAATGTAGAGCCAAATACCACCGAAATAAAAGGCAAAAAAGTTCAAAAGACGTTCCTAAGGGGATGTAGAACTTATACCACCGAAATAGAAGGCGAAAAAGTTCAAAAGACGTTCCTAAGGGGATGCAGAACTTATACCAAAAAAATAAACGGTAAAGCCGAAAAAGAAATGGCAAAGAGACTCAAAAGTCGTTCCTAAGAGAATGCAGTGTCCGGGTGTGGCTTCGTGAGTATGTGTTTTGGATATTCATTTGCACGTTACATCACATCATTTCATTGCATTCATAAACATTCATGTAGACATTCATAGGTTCATCATCATCATAACATTGAGCAGGAGCAAGAAATACTTCAGTTTTGATAATAATGGCTCGAGGAAGCAACGATTTGCTTCATTGTATATGAAAAGAAGGAAAGGTGTTTTCGCCTTCGGCTCAAAAGATATAAGTTTCGTCCACATCAAAGCAATTCGTGCACGGATGGAAAGGTAAAAATATATTACAAGGTATGGACAAATATATAGAGTAATGTTTGATTCCTAAACTACGATATCTATTACAAAGATAATTCAAATGTTTTTAAAGCTCTGTGCAGCTTCATCAGCACCCGTCAAGCTTCGGGTCGTTAATCTTCGGATCACTGATCTTCGGCATCGTCATCCTGTACGCAACAAAGTAATAAGGTAAAAAGGTAAAAAGTGATCTCAGGAGAAGGTAAATAACGGGTGTGGGTCCAATACCGGCTTAAGATGGCTTCGTGCTTCGTCACCAGCCAAGTTTCGCCCACCCTTCATCCAAATTTGAGTTATAAACCTATTCCCGATGCTTTGAGCCAGGTTGGGCATGTTAGCCATGTCAGCTGGAGACAAACTAAAATTTGGCCTATTTACTATGTTGCCATGTGTGCAACCGGCCTTCATAAATGCGACAGCCGTGCCACGAGAAACCAGCAGGGCACATAAATCACCTTGCCCAGCTATAACTTTGTCAAGTGCCTCAACTTCGCCCTCAATGTGTTCAAAGGTGCTTGACAAGTCTTCAACCGAAGGTTCAAATTTTTCAGAACTAGCACCAACTGAGTTGAAAACCTGCTTCAGCCGTTGCACACACCGGTTGCCAAAGTTTAGGCATTTGCCCTAAAGCTCATTGAAGGATTTTCGTAAGTTTGAACTTTTTTCAACTTCGGCTGCAAGCTTTATATCAAAATCCTTCTTTTCTTGCTCGAAGCTTTTTGACTTTAGGAGAAGTTCACTGTTTAGTCTGGCAATTTCGGCTTGGGCTTCTACCAGTAAGCCCTCCGTTGTTTGAAGATCAAAATCTTTCTTTTCAAGAGCAGCTTCATGTTCTTTGATTTTATTTTCCAAGCCTTCAATTATAATCTCATTTTTCTTATCCTCGAGATCCTGTTGCATCGTCAAGGTTTTACTTAGTAGCAGGCTCTAGAAAAAAAATATTACCTTCATCAGAAATTACGTTCATCCCAAAACAATAAAAAGTTGAGGAGAAAACTTTACCTTAAAATTAGAATAGAATAAGCTACCGGCGATAAGCTGCCGTCGGTACCTGCTGAGGTCGGCTTCAAGCTTTAGAAAACCAACACTCTTCGTTAGGGTGCTGATAATCTTTGCTCCGGTGCGATCTCGGATGCACCCTAAGGCTTCTTCCTCAACACCACAAAAAAGCAAGGCCCCCGGTTGATAGCCACAGGATATGGCGTACTCCTGAAGTTTCTTTTTCTCAGCCTTGGTCAATTCTTGACCAATTATATGTCGAAAATTGAATTCTTCTTTTTCTGAAGTATCTTCGGCAACCTTCTTCCCTTTTTCTAGCACTGTGGCCAGGACTTCTTCTTCAGAAGCAGTAGCCTCCTCCGTAGCCAAATCCAAGAGCACTCTATCAATATCAGATAATGTACTCTCTAAGTTGGCAGCTTCGACAGTGGCAGCTTTGGCACTGGCGGCTTCGACAGTGGCAGCTTTGGCAGTGGAAGCAACTTCAGCAATTGGTACTATCTTTGATGCTGAGACCCGCGGTGGTGTTTTCTCAATAGCTTGCATAACAGTGATAATCCTTCACTTTTTGGCTCAACCGCCTTCTTTGTTGCCGAAGGATTGTCCTTCTATAAAAGCTTTGTCAGTTGTGGCCCCAGAGGACTTAGCAGCTTGATAGGTAAGGATTTAGTCATTACCTTTAGAATTTCCTCTACTTCAGCAACAGAAGGCGTTTAAGGAGTTTCTTCCTCTATCTCAGTTGTTTTTGGCTTCGGAGCTGCGAATTTCCTCTTCTTCGGCGCAGGAGCAGCCACCTTTGGCTCAGGGCTGGATTTTCTCTTCTTTGCAGCTTCCTCATCTTCTTTCAACATCCTAGAAGCTTGTCTACTTAAAACACTAACAACCCGCTTTCTCTTTTGCCCTTCGGCACCCTTGTTCAATCGCTCATAGTCAGGGTAGTCAAAATTCAAGGCATCCATCACTCGATTCAACCTTCGCTTTGGTCAGGTGTCGAAGGCCACAGTCTTCAGTTGATCCTCTTTTCTAGTGTAATTTCCCAGCACTTCATTACACACTGTTTCAATCATTTCCAACCACTCTTGGCAAGGTTCTTTAAATTGTTTTTCAAATTTAAACCGATAAGGAAGTCACACAAGCTCAAGTCCCTTCTTCGTTCCTTTTAACTTTGGCATGCTAAATTCGCTCAAAGTCGGAGATGTTTTGTTAGCCAAATATCCTTGAACTAGATCCCTCGTGCTGATTTGTTCGGCTACTACCCTAAATTGTGCCACAGCTTGTTGGCATGGTGATCCCGGCATCATGCGGTACAAGGGCCTAGTCAACCGGAATTTCAAACTCAACGGGCTCAGCACTAGAGTCTTCAGCTTCTCCCTCTTCTTTTCATCGGCTTTGACATAAAACCACTCGCTTTTCCAGCTAGTTGGCCACTTAGTGCGACAGCTAAGCAACGGGGCCTTCATGTCCTTGCGGTATGCGAAGTTGTAACACCTAAAGTTTTCATGCAGCCTGTCTTCTCTAGCCTTCGTCTGGTAATGAAGCTCATGCACTTGGCAGAAAGCTTTGGCATTCGGGTCTACTCCTTGGCTTCAGAGAGCCCAGATGAAAATGCTGAGCCTAATGATAGCGTTAGGAGTCAGCTGATGAAGATATATTTCATAATTATCCAAAACTTCACCAATCATCTCATTCAAGGGAAACTGCAATCCCGCTCTAAAGAAACTCTTGAAAACTACCACCTCATCATTTTTTTGGTGTCGGAGTGGTTTCATCCCCAGCAAAATGAATCAACTTCTTCTCAGTCTCCCTGAAATAGCCTAGCTTTATCAGCATGGGCATATCGGCTTCAGAAATGGTAGATTCTCCAAAATCCAAGTGGCTAGGTTTTGACGGGACCAGAATGCTATAGTCTTCTTCTTCTTCATCAGCGATTTCTTCCTCAACATCTTGTTCAGTTTCAGCAGCAGGTACACCTTGTTCGATGGCTTCTTGTCACACCCGAATTTAAGGGACAAATCCGGGTGCATCTCATATGTGCGCCAAGGAAGGACAACACACATAATAACAGAGTGCATAGAGATAAATGTCATAAATATCATAAATGTACTTATTACATAGTGGAAGACTTACAAAATAAAAGATAAAGTAAAGCAAACTAAATATTATTCCCTGGCGCCACAAAGCTGACTGGGAGACGCCACCTAGATCAAGTCGAATGCCTCAGTGTTAGGCGGCTCCTCTTCGACCACCTGCTCTTCTCCTGTGGGGGGTGTGAGACAGCAAGAGTGAGCTCACATACGTTCATAGCTCAACAAGTCATGGGGAATAATGTGGCATGAACTCACCAAAGGTGGGAGTTCATGAAGTGTAAGGCTGATCAATGAAATAAAGGCTGAAGCTGAGCATTGCTTTTATAAGCTGGTCAAAATTTTATTAGCAATTATTAAGTGTAAGTATATACCAAACCTTAATAATAATAAAGAAAAGTAATAGTAAAATAATCCCAAATGCGATGCAAATGTCAAATTAAATTTAAGTTCCATAAATTAATCATGTGAGAGTCCGAGCCGCTCATGACCGTGAGCACGGCTAGTATACTAGTTTTACACTCTGCAGAGGTTGCACATCTTTACCCACAAGTCATGTTACCCATCTGCCAAGAGACGGCCAATCCCATACACCTCTACCGAGGAGGCGAGGCAGGGTAACACTACGAGGCCTTTACAAAGTTCCACTAGCTTCAGAAATCCCGCTACAGTTTATAGGAAGCTCCAGTGCAGGAATCCCTCGCCTGACCGCCATCGCAGCAAAATCAACCCAAGGACCTCTCTACACTGACCACTCCCCTACTGCCCTTGCCCCTTTCGGGTAAGAAAGACCTCCACTAGCTTTCCTAGTTAATCAGCCAAGGGCGTCCCATTAAACCCTTGTGGTAGCACTGTTTTCCCGGGTGGTCGCTCCATGTTCCCATTAATTTAATGATCTTAACATGAACAGTAATAATAAAAAGATAATAAAAGAGTAATCATGAATATTGTATCTCCATACCCAATCCACATAAAGCAATAGCAGGTACTATCCAAAAATATTTCAGTGGTGAACAAGGTATAAAGATAACCAAAACTGGGGTAACCTAAAGGATCCCATCAAAATTAACCTATGCAGATCATTATAATTAATAAGAACATGGCTGGGAAAAGTAAGTGATCAAGGGCACAACTTGCCTTCAATGAGCTCCTGCTCAGCTACTTCTACTTGCTGAACCTCAGAATCCACAGTGGCTTGCTCGTCTACTCGTATCAACACAATACATACATAGTATAGCATAAATTAACATCACATCAAACAGATAAATAAAATATACAGTAAAAATCTACACATTAAAATAAGATCATTGGAACTGGAACCATTAAATTTGGAGTTATAGATTTCCAGTTATGAATTTCCTAAGGTTTAATGTGCTTGAAATGGGATTAAATGAGAAATTGATTTTCTAACTGTTTTCATGACAAAACAGAGACTCTAGGTGATGGAGAATAAAATTACAAAATTTTAGGAACTGGAATGGGGTAATTTGGAGCTAAAATGAATTTTCTATGCATTTTACAAGTTTCTAGATTTGTTTTTGTATTAAAAACGAATTTCTAATATTATTTCTCTATTTTTAGTCCACTCTGGACTGGGCCTCAATTTCTGGATAGGTCAGGGGGCTCTGGCGTAAGATTTCTGAGACATAGAGAATAGTACTCTCTGGATGGTGGGTTCTATTCTTTAAAATCATAAGGTATCTTTTGTAAAACGTACCCGCGAAGGGGTATGCCGCGATCACAGCCGTTGGATTAGATACGGGCGCGCCAGATTAAAATACTATGCCAGTGAATCGGCACGCTACTCTGGTCGAAGGATCCAGGATCGACGGTTCAGATTTAATGAGGGTTTCCTATACTCCGAGCCGTCCGATCATTCCTATGGCCCAGATCTAAAGCGCGAAGGGGTATCCTTTGGCCTAATCTCGGCCGTACGCTGTCCATCCAACGGCCGAGCGACTTCTTCCCCAAACCACACTGGACACGGCGGCGCCGCCTCTCAACGCGATGGACCCCGCCGGTGACAACCGATTCCCGCCCCCCCACGCCCAAAGCCTAAACCGAACGCGTCTACGTGATGCTAGGCGGAAAGTGAAACGTAGAGAGGGGAAGTTACCCGAGTTATCGCGGTGAGGAAGACTAATCCACGACGACAGCGGATCTCCGAGTTCACGCAAAGTCTGGTGAGCAATGTGGGCCGCTTCCCCACCCGTCTCTACCAGGCTCGCCCGCGGACAGCTCCACCGTGAACTAGCGCCGATCACCGACCCGAACTACGGCTCACCCGCGGCCCAGACGTCCAGATTGTCGTGCGGCCGCCTCTCTTCTTCCTTTCTCTCTGCTCACGGTAATGGCGGCTCACGGTATGCGCGTTGACGAGGTAAGGGGAGGGTAAGGACCCGGCCACGCCCTTCTTATGGCCGCCCGAGATCGGTTCGCGCACTACTCCAATGGATTCCACGAACTGCGCCACACCAAGCTCGCCCGATTTGTGCGGCAACGGAACGGGAAGACCCTGGCAGAGCGGGCCCGCGTAGCAGTGGCAGATGCAAGGGAGGCACGATCATGGGTCCACGCGCCAGTGATAGAGGCGAAGAAAGCGGCACGAGCGGAAAGTAGCAGGCGGCGGCCGACAGCTGGGCCCGGCTGTCGGTGCTGCGCGCGCGTGAGGTAAAGGGTCCGCGCAGGGAATCGCCTGGTGGGCCGAAATACGGTAATCCGGCCGAGGTAAGGTTTTTCTCTTTCTCTTTTATTTTCTGTTTTATTTCATTTTTGTTTTCAATTTCCAAATTTGAATTTTGAATCCTTTTAGGAGTTTCACCTTTGGGTAAAATTTACAAATTCAACTTCCATTATAGAAATAATATATTTTATTATATATATATATATATCACTCATTTCGCTCACATAATGTGACACCCCAGTGTCACTCAGGGTTTTTTTCAAAAGCCAAACCAAGAGCCATCATTTTATGTGAACCAAAGTAAGCATGAGCATCAAAATAACTTAAGTAATAATGAAGTCACCAAGTAGATACTTAAAAGTGTCATAATCAAGCAAATAAGTCCCTTAAAAGATCAGATTATACAACCCTAGTTTAAAAATCCTAAATGAGCCTCATGAGCAAAGATTCAAAAAGTAAGGAAAAGGGAGTGAAAAGTTTAAAATTTTGAGTTGAGCCAATTATAAAAATTTAAGTATATTTAATGGGCAACAAGAAAGGTTGAGAAAGCTTAGCCAAAATAGCCCAAATAAAACCCCAAATCAAGCTTTCCATGTGTGGACTTAATAAGAATTCTGAATTTCAGATTTCTGAAATTCAGACCTTGAGCCAAAGATCAGGGATGTTCACCTTGATCCCTAACTCGAATCCTAATGGCCCCATTGACAAAAATGTGCCTAACTAACCCCTCTGTCGTGTGCCAGAAGATGGCATTGGGACGCGAGCCCTAGACACGACTAAACCTTGGATTTGCCTCGGATTTGCGCAGGGAGACAGACCAGATTTCCTGGCTCCATATCTCTGCAACCAGTAGGCAAAATCCTATGACCACCACACAAGAATGGTAGCTTGTAGGGAGGGGAAGAGGTTTTGTGCATTGACCAAGGCGAGAGTAGGCTCGGATGAGCGACTACACGCGCCAGAACTTGGGCAGAACGCGTGCTCCCACGTGTTCGACCCTGGCCGGCGCGCCAGAGCTCGCCCAACCGCGCGCGCGCGCTCCCCGGCGACCAGTCGCGTCCGCCGCGCGCCCTCGCCCTCGGCCGTGCCTGCCCGCGCCTATAAAGCCTCCCCAGGCGCGCCTCACTTCGCCCCGCACTCACCCTCTTCGGCCAGCCGCTTTCCTTAGCTCCGGCGAGCTTATTTTCCGCCCGCCATTGCCGCCCGCGCTTCGGCCACCGTGGCCAGCCCACCCCAGCCGTCCTCAAGCCAAGCCAGTGCTTCGGCCAGCTCCACCAGTAGCCAGTGAAGCTCGCCAAGCCCTCGGACCCGGCCGGACTTCACCGGAGGTCCGAGATCGACTTCGCCGGACTTCGGTCTTCCGCCGTCGCGCGTGGACCGAGCTATCCGGTGAGTCTCCGCCCAATTCCTCTCGCTCATGTCTTCTCTGGCATCCCGTGGACCTCCCTGACCCATTTGATTGGACTACCTCGCCGTGACCAGGCCGGTCTCCTCGCCGCCGACGAGTATCCCCGCCTGCGCGCGTGGACCGACCGACTCCGGCCATCTCCGACGGCGTTCCGCACACCGTTGTGATCCCCAGGACCTCCCCTTCATCCTCGACCACTTCACCGGAGCAGTCTCGCCGCCGGTAAGCCCCTCCGCCCTTTTCCCCGCCGCGGCTACTGTTTAAGCTAAACTAAGGACCTCGGGTTAGGAGGTGAAGAACCCGAGGGGTTTTCTGTAATGTCAGAGACCCTGGTGAATAGTAGCCTGAGGACTAATTCGCGAGGAAAAACTTAGAAAACCGCCAGGGACCCCAGTGCAAAGTAGCTTTTCTTTTAAATCGATTCTGATATTCTTTTAAATAACCAGAGAACTTGTAAAATTCATAACTTGATGAATTCTTACTCAAAAAATGTCAAACCAATTTTGCTAGCCTCTGTATATTACAATCTATCACTTAAAAATAGTAAACCCTATGCTTTCTGTTCAAACTTTTAGAGTTTAAAATTAAAAACAGAAACCCCCTAAACCTTATTTAATCAAGGAAAATTAGTTTTTCTTCTGTACTAGACTTAAGAAAATTTGTGGGCATTCAGACCTCCTTTAGACACTGATTAAAAATAGTAGGAACCCCAGCATTAGAAACTATGATGTAGTTCCTCATTTAATGATGTTTTGTCCAAAACTTAGAGAAAATCAGAAAGGTATTAGAAATTAATAAACAATGACTAATATTATTTTTCTTAGTTTACTTATGTAACAGAGAACCTAGGAAAAATACAGAGACTATTAATTTGGACCAGTTTTAAATTAAAATGAATTGTCTAGCCTAAATAAGACTGAAAATCAATTATTAAAGAGGCAAAACTATAACCAAAATGCTTAACAAAAATCCAGTGAACTTATAACCACCAGAGCCCCACTGCAAAAATATAGAGCACCTCAGTCCAACTTTTTGAGTAAGGGAAATAAATCCAAGGTGATAATAAGGCATTTTCTAACTAAATCATGAACAACCTCAAATATTGTGATAATGAGCAACCAAAAATCAACTAAGTCCATGATGAGGTAGACTACCAGAGAAAAATGCAAACCCAAGAAAAAGAAGCAAACTCATACCAATTGCTAATGATTTAAGAGAAAGGCCATTTAATCTAAATAATGCACCCCACCCCTTCCCTTAAGCAAAAAGATGCCAAACTTCAGAATGATTGCTCTTGCACAAAACAATAACTAAGAAAAATAAGAACTCTGTTGTTTGATATTTTTCAATTATAGTGGTAGTAGAAAGCACCCATTTGGCTAGGAACTTGAGAAAACCATAGAAAAATAATTAAAAGGTATTAATGACTAGAAATTTGTATCAAGTCATGTTATAACACCTAAAAGCCAGCAAAAATAAGTTCTGAAGAATTACCCCCTCTTAAATCATAGTTGTAGTTCAAAGCACCCTTTTTACCTTAGAATTTGGTAATTTTGTGCAGAGAAAACTATTCACTTTCTGATCCCCAAATTTTAAGGAAGAGAAACACACACCAGTAGCAAGCCACTGTAATTTTTACAGAATTTTTAGAATTTTATAAAAGCAACTTGTAGTTCAAACCTACTCCAAAACATTAAAGAGAATAAAGAAAAAGGAAACAAGAAATAAACCCCACCTCAATAAGTCTAACTTGAGTACTTATCATTATCCCTAAGACTTAAAAAGAATTCAGTGGAACCCCTGGAAGTAAAACCTACCACTTGCCTTAGCTAAAGTTTAACTTAATTTACCAAGTATACCACCCAAGGGTCTTGCATAAGTAAAGTTAACTTTGTTTAACTCAAGAAAGATCATACACCTTTTAAGTTGTGATTTCTAAAAGCACATATCATATCATGCATATATCTTACGCATTGCATTCATTTAGATTGTAATCTTGCCGACGGAGAGTACGTGCTCATCCCCGAGCAAGGACCTGTCCAAGAGGAGGACCAGGAGCAGGCTTCCGAGGCTGCCATTGAGGATCTCCCCGCAGCCCCAGCAATTGAAGGCAAGCCCCGGTTTTATGCATAACCTATTATTATATGCTACTTTACTACACTTAATGCTTGTAGGTTTGTAATGTGCACTTAAGTGTAGGAATTGCTTGAAACCTCTAGATGCATGAACTTAGGACTCCTTTTTGAGATGAATACTAGTATGCTAGGTCGAGTAGCTGCTTGCTAATCAGGATCTCGGTAGAAGTCGAGTGATTTTTCTAGCACTCGCGCGAGGTCAGGAATTGATTGTATTCATCTTGACAATGGGATATATATGTTGGTCTATGGACTTGGATCCAGGGAGGATGCCTTGTCCATGAGACGGGAAAATGAATTAAGGATTAATGTGTGGATACCTGAGTCAAGCTTTTGAACGTACTAAGCACATGCCGGGAAAAATGGTAACCGGTAAACCTAGTACCTGAGTGAAGCCGGGCGCGGACTTTATCCCTCATGCGACCTGAGACTGGTTCTCCCATGCTAGCTATGGTGGGTACAAGTGCGGTCACTGCACGGCGGCAGCCGGGGTCAGTGGAGCATTGTATGCCAAGGCGGTGAGGCCTGGACGCGAACGGGGAATCGATGGGGACGGTTGTCATGTGTAGGGTTGGAGTACCCTGACATGCCGTGTGTTTAGGTTTACCTTGCAAGGTTAAAACTCGATTCGAATCGTCTGCTTCTCGCAGCTAATGAGACTGCTTGATTCCTTGTACTGCATCGAGTAAGAAGTGAAATGTGGTTATATGAGATAATTTGTTGTTTGAACTAAATGATTGTTACCATGTATGCTTAGAAGGAGCAAATCTAGCTAGGCTAATGATGATAAAATTTGAAAAGCTAAAAACTGATTTTTGTAACAGCTAGTGCTTTTGGCAAACCAAACCCCTCAGCCAAACAGCTGCATAGTCTAGAGGTAGAGGAGTAGACTCCTCACACCAGGTAAGTCTAGCTGAGTATTAGTATACTCAGCCTTGCTTGTGGCACCATTTTTGCAGGTACCATGCAGGATTTGGTTGATGGTGTGACTTGGCCAACCACCCTGCCACCGGGTTGGACGGTCGAGTGGGATGTTGCTCCGGCAGGAGAGGAGCACGAGGAGTAGTGGGCTAGGCCTTGCCCATTTCCTCATTACCGACGACATCGATTATCCGCTGCACTTTACTTAATGAACTTTATTTGCTACTCCAGAACTCCGATTTATGTAATAATCCAGTACTTAATTTGAGGTTTCCTGTTTTATTGTATTTCTTCTGTGACTCACCTTCGAGTGAGATTGTGGAATTTGATCCTGGTTAAGTGGCTCTATCAGACTAGATCTGAGGGACTGACGGGTTATTCCGATTTAAGTGTGTCACGGCCCTTGAGGCATGACTTAGGCACTTAAGCTGGAATAATTCGGGTGGTTCTGCCACAGCTGGTATCGGAGCAAATTCCACCACAGAGAAGAACAATAAACCATGAATACCAATTTTCAAAATCTAAAACTTGCCTAGAAACTGCTATAGATCGTCAGGACTAGACCGCTAGACCTAGGACGAAAGGCCTTAGGCATAGAGGGAAATAGGTGGCTAATTAATTAGGCCCCGTGGGCCAATACTTATATGTTAGGATGCCCTAAAAAAAAAAGAGGCACCCTATTTTCTTTTTGAGAGGCAACGTTTCTTCCAGCATGCATGCATTATAAAACATAAAGAGGAATTAAAATTTGAGCTAACCCCTTTTCTTTAAAACCATTCGGGCTCTCTTTTTCTTTTTCCTTCCACCATGATCTTTATCTTTGATTCCCTTCCGCAGATGAATTCACCCACCCCCGCTAGTGGAGGAGACTCTCGTTTCAGTTCTGACTTCCTTTCTCGCGATGGCTTTCCTTCCATCTTGTGGGAAGTGCTTAACTCCGCCGGTTACCCTACGCCCCCTTTGTACACAGTGCAGTTGTACGAGGAGCATCGAGTACCTCGTTGTCGGGTCTGGCTGACTTTGGAGGCTCATCCCCTTCAGCCGGGTTGGCGTTCTCTTGACTCTGAGACGATCGGACTCAGGACGGACGACACCGTTGAGGCAGCAGCCATGAAGGCTCTGACAACTTTCTGTGGCTACCATCCCCTGGAGATGGTGATGCACCCCTTGGGACTCTTCCCTGCTGAGAGGAAGGATGATCCCATGTGGTGTAACCGCGTGAGCCATGTGAAGGATGTGTGGGCCATGTATCCTGACTTGGTTGGGAGGGTCACTGTTCAGTGCATGAGTGCGCTGTACCGCCTTCAGGCCCTTCAGAGCGATGCTATGACACTTCTTGCTAACACCGCTCGGACTGCCAAGCTCACTCTCGACAGTCGGGAAGATTTTGTGGTCGACCTTTCCACAGAGTTGGTGGAAAAGGATCTGCAGGTGGAGAGGCTGAACCAGCGTATCGCTACCCTGGAGCAGCAAGTGGAGATCCGAGACAACACCATTGATGTCTTGGAGAACCAACTTCACGATGTGCAGAGGGAACTCGAGGAAGCAAATGACCACCTGGACATGCACCACCTGGAGATGGAGGCCAATGAAGCAGGAAGCGAGGGAGAAGAGGCTCCCGAGGAGCTAGGACCAGCCCCTGGTGCCAATGGGACTACCTCCGCGATGCCCCCTTCACCCGCATCCAGTGTCGCTTCCACCGCTCAGGGTTAAGCAGTCACTGCGACATTTTAGGTGGATAGAAACCTATGCGAGCTTAGTAGTATCATATTTTGGACTAGGCTTGTGGGTACTTTCCCCTGATTAATGTAACCCTGTGAACTTTTGGAATCTGTGGGATCCTTGTCACCATGTTATCTTCATTTCGAACCTGATATTATGATTATGGCATTCTATTTCTTCTATATGAAATGATATCTTGCCGTTCGAAATTGTGAGTTGGGATAACAATGGCGACAATCTCTGTTTTCAGATGGCAGCTAGGCAGCGTCGCGGGCAGAACGAGCAGGTTCCCCCGCCACCTCCTCCAGCTCCCACAGTGCAGGAGCTGATGGCCCAGCAGAATGAGATTCTGCGACAGCTCTTACAACGCCAGCCCCACCCCCAGCAGCATGGTGGAGGCCAGCCTCAGCGACCTCCGGCTATGGCAACATATCAGGAGTTTCTGAGCACGCAGCCGCCCTTGTTCGCCAAGGTAGAGGATCCGTTGGACGCCGACGTATGGCTTCGCGTCGTCGAGTCCAAGTTTCCCCTCCTCACAGGAGACTGCCCTGATGCTACCAAGACCCGCTTCGCCGCACAGCAGCTTCGCGGATCTGCTCGGACTTGGTGGGATCACTTCCGTGCTATGCTCCCTGATGATCGTGAGGTATCTTGGGAGGAATTCAAGACTGCCTTCAGAGGACACCACATTCCAGCTGGCATTCTTGATCGGAAGTTGAATGAGTTTCTGGCCCTCAATCAAGGAACCCGCACGGTACTGCAGTATGCGCAAGCCTTCAATGACTTATGCCAGTATGCAGGATATCATGCTGATTCTGATGAGAAAAAGAGGGATCGCTTCCGCAGGGGTCTCAATACCAAACTGCGGGAACGACTCAACACTGTCCGGGCTGATAGCTTCAATGAGTTGGTCAACATGGCCATCTCTCAGGAGGATTGCATTGTTGCTCACCGGGCAGAGAAGAAGAGAAAGGCACCAATGGCAGCACCATCCGCTCAGGCTCAGAGGTTCCGGATTGTTTCTCACAATCAGAGCAGGGGTTTTCAGCAGCAGGCAGGCAGATGGGTGATCAGGCCACCTCAGCAGCAGCAGCAGCAGCCGACACCCAACCGCTACCCAGCTCCCGCCCCAAGGAACAATCAGCCTCCGCAGCAGCAGCAGTTCCGCCAGGGCAATGGGAACAAGTGTTTCACTTGTGGCAATGTGGGCCACTATGCCAAGAATTGCCCTAGGAACCAGCAGAGGCAGATGCCAGCACCAAATCAAGACAAGGGAAGAAAGCAGAAGGTGCAAGTCAGGCAAGGGAAGCTCAACTTCACTGCTTTAGAGGAAGTGCCAGAAGGAGCTCCTATCATGACTGGTATCTTTTCAGTTTATAATCAACCTGCTTTAATTCTGTTTGATTCTGGTGCATCTCATAGTTTCATTAGCCAAAAGTTCAGTGCTAAATGCAAACTGCCATTCTCTCATTCAAAAGGGTCATTCATGATAGTCACACCTGGGGGTAAAATTGCAACCAATCAATTAAACCAAAGTGTGCCTATTCAACTAGGAAGCCACATTATCAAAACCACTCTTCTTGTGTTGGGATTGGAGAATGTGGACATTATTCTAGGGGCAAATTGGATGACCTTGCACCAGGTTGTGCTTGATGTAGCCAACCGTACCGTGGAAGTTCATTCTCCTTTCTGCGGGAATTTCACCTTGGTTTTGCCTAGTCAGGGTTCTTCTCCGTCATGTGCTTTCTCCATGACGGAGCTACCTCTGAAGAAGATCCCAGTGGTCTGTGAGTATGCAGATGTCTTTCCTGATGAATTGCCAGGAATGCCACCGGACCGGGACATTGAATTCGCCATCGAGTTGCAACCGGGAACAGCCCCAATTTCCAAGAGGCCCTACCGAATGCCACCCGCTGAGTTGGCAGAATTGAAGAAGCAATTGCAAGAGTTGCTGGATAAGGGTTTCATTCGCCCGAGCACTTCGCCTTGGGGATGTCCAGCACTATTTGTGAAGAAGAAGGATGAAAGCTTGAGGCTGTGTATAGATTACCGCCCTCTTAATGCGGTAACTATCAAGAACAAGTATCCTTTGCCTCGTATTGATGTTCTCTTTGACCAGTTGGTCGGAGCCAAAGTGTTTTCCAAGATAGACCTTCGCTCTGGCTACCATCAGATCAAAATACGAGCAAGTGATATTCCGAAGACGGCATTCTCAACCAGATATGGGCTATATGAATTCTTGGTGATGTCATTCGGGCTGACAAATGCACCAGCATATTTCATGTATCTGATGAATTCTGTTTTTATGCCGGAATTGGACAAGTTCGTGGTGGTTTTCATCGATGACATTTTGGTGTACTCAAAGAACGAAGAAGAACATGCCGGGCATTTGCATGTAATACTTCAACGTCTGCGAGAGCACCACCTTTATGCCAAGTTATCCAAGTGTGATTTTTGGCTGAAGGAAATCAAATTCTTGGGTCACACTATCTCTCAGGCTGGAATAGCTGTTGATCCTGATAAAGTGCAAGAGGTGATGAACTGGAGGCCACCAACGACTGTTCGCCAGATTCGGAGTTTTCTGGGATTAGCTGGTTATTACCGAAGATTTATTCCGGACTTCTCTCGAATTGCGAAGCCTATTACTGAGTTGCTGAAGAAAGAAGTAAAATTTGTGTGGAGTCAGAAGTGCGAAGATGCCTTCCATGCATTAAGGCAGCATCTGACCACAGCACCGGTATTGGCGCAACCCGACAGCAGCAAACCTTTTGATGTGTATTGTGATGCCTCGGGCACCGGGCTAGGTTGTGTCTTGATGCAAGACAACCGAGTCATTGCTTATGCTTCAAGAGCACTCAGGCCTCATGAGCAAAATTATCCCACTCATGACCTTGAGTTAGCAGCAGTGGTTCATGCATTGAAGATGTGGAGGCACTATCTAATGGGAACCCACTGCAACATCTTCACTGATCATAAGAGCCTTAAGTACATTTTTACTCAGGCTGATCTTAACATGAGGCAGAGAAGATGGCTAGAGCTGATCAAGGATTATGACCTGGAAGTGCATTATCACCCAGGAAAGGCTAATGTGGTAGCTGATGCCTTGAGTCGGAAGTTGCAGTGCAACTGTGTTCTGATGGATTCTCGCATTAACACCTTGTGTGATGAGTTGAGCAAGATGCAAATTGAAGTGATTTCTTCTGGTTCTTTGTCTCACATTTCTGTTGAGCCAGCCTTGCAAGACCAGATTATCATGGCCCAGCTCAGTGACAAGGGAGTGCAGATTATCAAGAAGAATCTCCATCAGAAGGTTGAGAAGTATAATTGTTTCCGCCAGGATGAGAAGGGTGTGTTATGGTTCAAAAGCAGATTGGTGATTCCTAAAGACCAGGATCTCAAGAGGAAAATTTTGGATGAAGCTCATCTCTCCAAATTCTCTATGCATCCGGGAAGCACCAAGATGTACCATGATTTGAAGCCTTTGTACTGGTGGACCAGAATGAAGAGGGAGATAGCCCAGTATGTATCAGAATGTGACACCTGTCAGAGGGTAAAGGCAAGCCACTTGAAGTCAGCTGGAGCTTTGCAACCACTCTCCGTACCTTCGTGGAAGTGGGACGATATCAGCATGGATTTCATTGTGGATCTGCCCAACACCTCTCGTCACCATGATTCAATTTGGGTTATTGTGGACCGATTGACGAAAGTGGCACATTTTCTTCCTGTGCACACCACTGATAAGGCTCAAAGATATGCAGAATTGTATATTGACCGGATCGTGTGTTTGCACGGATTACCTCGGACCATTGTTTCTGACCGAGGAGCCCAATTTGTTGCCAGATTTTGGGAACAATTGCAAAAGTCTTTGGGAACCAAGCTAATCAGGAGTTCAGCTTACCACCCACAGACTGATGGTCAGACGGAAAGGGTAAACCAAATCCTGGAAGATATGCTGAGAGCTTGTGCGATCGATTGTGGCAAGAACTGGGATAAGTACCTCTCCTTGGCCGAGTTTGCTTATAACAATAGTTATCAATCCAGCCTAAAGATGGCACCTTTTGAAGCTCTCTATGGAAGAAGGTGCAGGACACCACTCAATTGGTCTCAGTCTGGTGAAAGAGAAGTTTTTGGACCTGATTTAGTGACTGAAGCCGAAAGGAAGGTCAAGCTAATCAGGAAGAATCTAGAAGCTGCTCAGGCCAGGCAGAAGAGTTATCATGATAAAAGAAGGAAACCTCTCCAATTCGAGGTGGGAAGTTTTGTATACCTCAAGGTATCACCCACCAAGGGAATGCAGAGATTTGGGATCAAAGGCAAGCTAGCCCCTCGCTACATTGGACCCTATGAGATCATAGAAGCATGTGGACCCGTGGCATACAAGCTGAAGTTACCTTCAAAGATGTCTGCCATCCACGATGTATTCCATGTATCTCAGCTGAAGAAGTGTGTTCGATTGCCGACTGAAATCTTAGCAGAGCCAGAATTGGAGATAGAGCCAGATCTCTCGTACCAAGAGTACCCCTCCAAGATTCTGGATTGCAAAGAAAGATCAACTCGGGCTAAAACGATCAAGATGTTCAAGGTCCAGTGGAGTAATCACTCAGAGGAGGAAGCTACTTGGGAAACCGAGGAATTCCTGAGATCCAACTTTCCCGATTGCCTACCTAAGGAAGCTGGTACGTAATCACCCCCAAACCCCTCCTCCTGCCTTTTGAATCTAATTTCCAAAATTATGATCTTAATTCAGAATGAAGTAACTATAAAGAAAAGCTTACAAGGACTTCCTTCTGAAGTTGCAAAGAGAATGACATTTGAAGAACAGTTTATCCTAATAATGGCAATCATCACCCTTTTTCCTATAAGTCTCACCCTTCGCTTTACCCCGGAAGGACTCTGGCCCGAATCTCGGGACGAGATTCCTTTAAGGGGGGAAGGCTGTGACACCCCAGTGTCACTCAGGGTTTTTTTCAAAAGCCAAACCAAGAGCCATCATTTTATGTGAACCAAAGTAAGCATGAGCATCAAAATAACTTAAGTAATAATGAAGTCACCAAGTAGATACTTAAAAGTGTCATAATCAAGCAAATAAGTCCCTTAAAAGATCAGATTATACAACCCTAGTTTAAAAATCCTAAATGAGCCTCATGAGCAAAGATTCAAAAAGTAAGGAAAAGGGAGTGAAAAGTTTAAAATTTTGAGTTGAGCCAATTATAAAAATTTAAGTATATTTAATGGGCAACAAGAAAGGTTGAGAAAGCTTAGCCAAAATAGCCCAAATAAAACCCCAAATCAAGCTTTCCATGTGTGGACTTAATAAGAATTCTGAATTTCAGATTTCTGAAATTCAGACCTTGAGCCAAAGATCAGGGATGTTCACCTTGATCCCTAACTCGAATCCTAATGGCCCCATTGACAAAAATGTGCCTAACTAACCCCTCTGTCGTGTGCCAGAAGATGGCATTGGGACGCGAGCCCTAGACACGACTAAACCTTGGATTTGCCTCGGATTTGCGCAGGGAGACAGACCAGATTTCCTGGCTCCATATCTCTGCAACCAGTAGGCAAAATCCTATGACCACCACACAAGAATGGTAGCTTGTAGGGAGGGGAAGAGGTTTTGTGCATTGACCAAGGCGAGAGCAGGCTCGGATGAGCGACTACACGCGCCAGAACTTGGGCAGAACGCGTGCTCCCACGTGTTCGACCCTGGCCGGCGCGCCAGAGCTCGCCCAACCCGCGCGCGCGCGCTCCCCGGCGACCAGTCGCGTCCGCCGCGCGCCCTCGCCCTCGGCCGTGCCCGCCCGCGCCTATAAAGCCTCCCCAGGCGTGCCTCACTTCGCCCCGCACTCACCCTCTTCGGCCAGCCGCTTTCCTTAGCTCCGGCGAGCTTATTTTCCGCCCGCCATTGCCGCCCGCGCTTCGGCCACCGTGGCCAGCCCACCCCAGCCGTCCTCAAGCCAAGCCAGTGCTTCGGCCAGCTCCACCAGTAGCCAGTGAAGCTCGCCAAGCCCTCGGACCCGGCCGGACTTCACCGGAGGTCCGAGATCGACTTCGCCGGACTTCGGTCTTCCGCCGTCGCGCGTGGACCGAGCTATCCGGTGAGTCTCCGCCCAATTCCTCTCGCTCATGTCTTCTCTGGCATCCCGTGGACCTCCCTGACCCATTTGATTGGACTACCTCGCCGTGACCAGGCCAGTCTCCTCGCCGCCGACGAGTATCCCCGCCTGCGCGCGTGGACCGACCGACTCCGGCCATCTCCGACGGCGTTCCGCACACCGTTGTGATCCCCAGGACCTCCCCTTCATCCTCGACCACTTCACCGGAGCAGTCTCGCCGCCGGTAAGCCCCTCCGCCCTTTTCCCCGCCGCGGCTACTGTTTAAGCTAAACTAAGGACCTCGGGTTAGGAGGTGAAGAACCCGAGGGGTTTTCTGTAATGTCAGAGACCCTGGTGAATAGTAGCCTGAGGACTAATTCGCGAGGAAAAACTTAGAAAACCGCCAGGGACCCCAGTGCAAAGTAGCTTTTCTTTTAAATCGATTCTGATATTCTTTTAAATAACCAGAGAACTTGTAAAATTCATAACTTGATGAATTCTTACTCAAAAAATGTCAAACCAATTTTGCTAGCCTCTGTATATTACAATCTATCACTTAAAAATAGTAAACCCTATGCTTTCTGTTCAAACTTTTAGAGTTTAAAATTAAAAACAGAAACCCCCTAAACCTTATTTAATCAAGGAAAATTAGTTTTTCTTCTGTACTAGACTTAAGAAAATTTGTGGGCATTTAGACCTCCTTTAGACACTGATTAAAAATAGTAGGAACCCCAGCATTAGAAACTATGATGTAGTTCCTCATTTAATGATGTTTTGTCCAAAACTTAGAGAAAATCAGAAAGGTATTAGAAATTAATAAACAGTGACTAATATTATTTTTCCTAGTTTACCTATGTAACAGAGAACCTAGGAAAAATACAGAGACTATTAATTTGGACCAGTTTTAAATTAAAATGAATTGTCTAGCCTAAATAAGACTGGAAATCAATTATTAAAGAGGCAAAACTATAACCAAAATGCTTAACAAAAATCCAGTGAACTTATAACCACTAGAGCCCCACTGCAAAAATATAGAGCACCTCAGTCCAACTTTTTGAGTAAGGGAAATAAATCCAAGGTGATAATAAGGCATTTTCTAACTAAATCATGAACAACCTCAAATATTGTGATAATGAGCAACCAAAAATCAACTAAGTCCATGATGAGGTAGACTACCAGAGAAAAATGCAAACCCAAGAAAAAGAAGCAAACTCATACCAATTGCTAATGATTTAAGAGAAAGGCCATTTAATCTAAATAATGCACCCCACCCCTTCCCTTAAGCAAAAAGATGCCAAACTTCAGAATGATTGCTCTTGCACAAAACAATAACTAAGAAAAATAAGAACTCTGTTGTTTGATATTTTTCAATTATAGTGGTAGTAGAAAGCACCCATTTGGCTAGGAACTTGAGAAAACCATAGAAAAATAATTAAAAGGTATTAATGACTAGAAATTTGTATCAAGTCATGTTATAACACCTAAAAGCCAGAAAAAATAAGTTCTGAAGAATTACCCACTCTTAAATCATAGTTGTAGTTCAAAGCACCCTTTTTACCTTAGAATTTGGTAATTTTGTGCAGAGAAAACTATTCACTTTCTGATCCCCAAATTTTAAGGAAGAGAAACACACACCAGTAGCAAGCCACTGTAATTTTTACAGAATTTTTAGAATTTTATAAAAGCAACTTGTAGTTCAAACCTACTCCAAAACATTAAAGAGAATAAAGAAAAAGGAAAGAAGAAATAAACCCCACCTCAATAAGTCTAACTTGAGTACTTATCATTATCCCTAAGACTTAAAAAGAATTCAGTGGAACCCCTGGAAGTAAAACCTACCACTTGCCTTAGCTAAAGTTTAACTTAATTTACCAAGTATACCACCCAAGGGTCTTGCATAAGTAAAGTTAACTTTGTTTAACTCAAGAAAGATCATACACCTTTTAAGTTGTGATTTCTAAAAGCACATATCATATCATGCATATATCTTACGCATTGCATTCATTTAGATTGTAATCTTGCCGACGGAGAGTACGTGCTCATCCCCGAGCAAGGACCTGTCCAAGAGGAGGACCAGGAGCAGGCTTCCGAGGCTGCCATTGAGGATCTCCCCGCAGCCCCAGCAATTGAAGGCAAGCCCCGGTTTTATGCATAACCTATTATTATATGCTACTTTACTACACTTAATGCTTGTAGGTTTGTAATGTGCACTTAAGTGTAGGAATTGCTTGAAACCTCTAGATGCATGAACTTAGGACTCCTTTTTGAGATGAATACTAGTATGCTAGGTCGAGTAGCTGCTTGCTAATCAGGATCTCGGTAGAAGTCGAGTGATTTTTCTAGCACTCGCGCGAGGTCAGGAATTGATTGTATTCATCTTGACAATGGGATATATATGTTGGTCTATGGACTTGGATCCAGGGAGGATGCCTTGTCCATGAGACGGGAAAATGAATTAAGGATTAATGTGTGGATACCTGAGTCAAGCTTTTGAACGTACTAAGCACATGCCGGGAAAAATGGTAACCGGTAAACCTAGTACCTGAGTGAAGCCGGGCGCGGACTTTATCCCTCATGCGACCTGAGACTGGTTCTCCCATGCTAGCTATGGTGGGTACAAGTGCGGTCACTGCACGGCGGCAGCCGGGGTCAGTGGAGCATTGTATGCCAAGGCGGTGAGGCCTGGACGCGAACGGGGAATCGATGGGGACGGTTGTCATGTGTAGGGTTGGAGTACCCTGACATGCCGTGTGTTTAGGTTTACCTTGCAAGGTTAAAACTCGATTCGAATCGTCTGCTTCTCGCAGCTAATGAGACTGCTTGATTCCTTGTACTGCATCGAGTAAGAAGTGAAATGTGGTTATATGAGATAATTTGTTGTTTGAACTAAATGATTGTTACCATGTATGCTTAGAAGGAGCAAATCTAGCTAGGCTAATGATGATAAAATTTGAAAAGCTAAAAACTAATTTTTGTAACAGCTAGTGCTTTTGGCAAACCAAACCCCTCAGCCAAACAGCTGCATAGTCTAGAGGTAGAGGAGTAGACTCCTCACACCAGGTAAGTCTAGCTGAGTATTAGTATACTCAGCCTTGCTTGTGGCACCATTTTTGCAGGTACCATGCAGGATTTGGTTGATGGTGTGACTTGGCCAACCACCCTGCCACCGGGTTGGACGGTCGAGTGGGATGTTGCTCCGGCAGGAGAGGAGCACGAGGAGTAGTGGGCTAGGCCTTGCCCATTTCCTCATTACCGACGACATCGATTATCCGCTGCACTTTACTTAATGAACTTTATTTGCTACTCCAGAACTCCGATTTATGTAATAATCCAGTACTTAATTTGAGGTTTCCTGTTTTATTGTATTTCTTCTGTGACTCACCTTCGAGTGAGATTGTGGAATTTGATCCTGGTTAAGTGGCTCTATCAGACTAGATCTGAGGGACTGACGGGTTATTCCAATTTAAGTGTGTCACGGCCCTTGAGGCATGACTTAGGCACTTAAGCTGGAATAATTCGGGTGGTTCTGCCACACATAATATTGTTTCCTTCTTCTCTTTTTCTAATTCATTGAATTTCTTTTAGATCTTAAATTCCCTTTTTGGACTTTAATATATTTCTTGTCACATTTTTATTTCATTTTGTCACAATATGCACACAAAAGAAAATCCCAGCATGATGCATGATTTATTTTTGGGTATCTTTTGTTATTTATTTATATGTTTTCATGTGATGTTCTCATGAAATGATAAATATGGATAACACATATATGTATAAAGGAATATGATTTCTCTTTTTAGACTTTTCTTACAAAGTGGGTATTACAAATCCTACCCCCCTTAAAAATAATCTCGTCCTCGAGATTTAGGAAGATCTAGGGAAAAGGTGGGGAAAATCTATACGAAGTTCTTCTTCTCTTTCCCAGGTTGCTTCATCCTCTCCGTGGTGACTCCATTGCACTTTGCACATGTTTATAACCTTATTCCTTGTGACACGAGTCAGTGTATCCAGAATCTTGATGGGGTACTCAGCATAAGTCAGGTCATCTTGAACCCTAAGGTCCTCCATTGGCAACTGCTCTTCAGGTACCCTGAGACATTTCTTCAGCTGAGATACATGAAAAACATCATGAACATCCGCAAGATGATCCAGTAACTCCAATTGATATGCAACCTCTCCCACTCGTTTTAAGATTAAGAAGGGTCCAATAAAACGAGGGGACAACTTTCCTTTGACTTTGAATCTTCTCATACCTCTGAGTGGTGACACCTTCAAATAGACATAATCACCCTCTTTAAACTCTAGCTGCCTTCTCCGGGTATCAGCATAGCTTTTCTGCCTTGACTGTGCAGTTCTCAAATTTTCCCTTATTTGCTGGACTTGCTCCTCCGCTTCTTGTATAATCTCAGGCCCAAACAACTGCCTTTCACCAGTTTGATCCCAATACAGTGGAGTCCTGCACTTTCTGCCATACAAAGCCTCAAACGGTGACATCTTCAAACTGGCCTGATAGCTATTATTATATGAGAACTCCGCATACGGTAGACTCTTATCCCAACTACCACCATGCTTAAGAGCACAAGCTCTTAACATATCCTCTAGCACTTGGTTGGTCCTCTCAGTCTGCCCATCAGTCTGTGGATGGTAAGCCGAACTAAAATTCAATCTTGTACCCAAGGACTCATGCAACTTCTTGCAATACCGAGAAGTAAACTGTGATCCCCGGTCTGACACAATCTTCTTTGGCACACCATGTAAGCAGACAATCTGTGCCATGTACAACTCTGCCAACTTGGCTCCTGAATACGTGGTCTTCACTGGAATAAAGTGGGCTACTTTAGTTAGCCTATCCACAATCACCCATATAGAATCATACCCAGCAGTTGTGCGGGGTAATCCAACAATGAAGTCCATGCCAATCTCTTCACATTTCCACTCAGGTATCTTCAGTGGATGCAGTAGTTCGGTTGGCCTCTGGTGTTCAGCCTTAACTCTTTGACTCACGTCGCACATAGCCACATGTGCAGCCACATCTCTCTTCAATCCATACCACCAATATTTTTGCTTCAAATCCTGATACATCTTAGTACTCCCAAGGTGGATAGAATAAACTGAGTCATGTGCCTCCTTTAATATGGTTTCCCGAAGGCTATCAATATCGGGAACACAGATCCGATTCTTGAACCATACCGTGTCTTGCTCATCCTCTATGAATTCTGGGCCTCTACCCTCTGTTATCAGATCCTTGATCTCCTAGATTTTGGCATCACCAATTTGACCTTTACGAATTTCTTGCTCCAAGGTAGGTTCCAATTCAATGGTAACTCCTTCCATATGTGTAACAATCCCCAGGTTGAGCCTCTCAAAATCTTTTGCTAATTCATCGGGTAGCTGGACAACGAAAGCAGAGTGAACATGCTCCTTCCGACTCAAAGCATCTGCGACCAAATTTGTCTTGCCTGGTTGGTAATGAATTTCCAAATCATAATCCTTAATAAGCTCCAACCAACGGCGTTGCCTAAGGTTGAGATCCTTCTGAGTGAATATGTACTTCAAGCTCTTATGATCTGTGTATACTTGGCACTTAGTTCCCATAATGTAATGTATCCATATCATAAGTGCGTGCACAACCGCTGACAGTTCCAAGTCATGAGTGGGGTAGTTCAATTCATGTTTCCGCAACTGACGAGACGCATAGGCAATCACGTGTCCTTCTTGCATGAGCACACATCCCAGTCCTTGGCCACATGCATCACAATAAATGTCAAATCCCTTCTGTAGATCTGGCATAATTAACACTGGTGGTGACATCAATCTGTTCTTCAATTGATCAAAGCTGTCTTGGCATTTCTCATCCCACTTAAATTCTCTTCCTTTCTCCAGCAGCGAGGTCATAGGCTTAGCAATCTTAGAAAACCCTTCAATGAATCTCCGATAATATCCTGCGAGTCCCAAGAAACTCCGAATCTCAGTAACTATAGTGCGCACTCTCCACTCCATTATCTCCTTCACTTTAGCAGGATCCACTGCTATTCCTCCATTAGAAATAATATGTCCAAGGAATGGCACTTTGTCAATCCAAAACTCGCACTTGCTAAACTTGGCATAGAGTTGATTATCTCGTAGCTTCTGTAGCACCAACCTTAGATGTTGTTCATGATCACTTTCACTCTTAGAATAGATAAGAATATCGTCGATGAACACCACGACGAATCTGTCCAAATACTCCATAAACACCTTATTCATCAAATTCATGAAATAAGCTGGTGCATTAGTTAATCCAAATGACATAACAGTGTGACGGAACCTCCCAAGTAATTAGGCCCACCTACAGTTGTCCTTGTCCCTCGGACCTCAGACAACCCTGTAGGTGCCCCTGAACTACTTGATAAGTTCGGTATCTTTTTCCTTACCTTTCCAGGAACGTTTCACCCGTCTGACAGACAATATGTTCATCGGAGGGGCGGAAATGCGGAAGTGATTACATAAACTTACATTTTATTGAAAAGTAAGAGTAAGTCAGTTAATACAGACCAGAGTATATAGCGAGTGCTGAAAAGTATTATTACAATACCCGGGAGGCAAAAACTCCTCCCTTTAAGTTCTTTACACAAAGGTTTTTAAGGAGGACCCAATCCTCTGGCAGCTTCATTCTTGATTATCTTCACTTTTCACCACCTTGGTACAAAAACAACAAAAGTTTGTTGTCTCCTCACCTAAAAACAACAGGGGAATAAACCCTGAGTATGGAATTACTCAGCAAGTCTTACCCGACTAAGGAAAAGACTCTCAAGGGTATGCTGGTTTAAAGGAGTCAAGGTAAGGCTTCTCAATAATCAAAGACTCTATTTTGCAGAAATGCTTACTAAAGTGGATCCTTAAAAATCCAGTTTTATTGGTCAAGTTAAGTAAACTTACTTATCTCTAGAGTTCTCTCTAACCTAGTTCAAACACTTATCCTGAACTAGCCAAGTTCTTAATTCATCCTTCATCTTCACTGGATTGTTACGTGTAGGGCAGTGACCAAGTCTTCATAACCGCGAAGGTACGGCGATCCGAATCGATTATACTCAGCTGAGGATCTCCAATCACACGACATATGTAACACTTAACCCTTGCATATGTCAACCCGCCACCGAGTTTCTTAAGACCAGATCAGGTTCACGCAAACCGAGAGCACAGATACACCACCGTCCAGCCTCTTGCCATGGAGGGTACACGCTACTCTCGCCACCGCTCCACGCCCATTTCGTGTTATCTTATTCTGGCCTTAGTCTGCCCGAGGCAAGGCTTACCCATGACGAGGCATGTGACCAGTTAAAGGGTCCTCGATCATCAATCCTACATCGACAAGGTCCTTAATCGACTCAGACGGAGACACTACACCGAGACTCTCTTTCTCGTGCAAGTCACCCGCCCGGTCTCAGCTGATTCATTTCACCCCAAAGGTTGGTACCTGACAGAGGTACATCTTTTTCGATGTTGAATCCATCAAGGCCTTTGACAGATTCACCATCAAGTTTTCTTTTGAAAACAACCCTCCCACTTTGCCAAACATCTTTTGTAAAACAAATCCTTTTGCTTTTCTAGAGCAATACTAAGCATAGTAAAAACCTTTTTTTTATAAAAATAGGGTTTCAAGGAAGGTAATCAAATCCAAGGAAAGTAATGCAGGAATTGTTTTAAGCAATCAACACCTATCACCTAGTGCATCAAGCAAGTGAGAAAGATTTTAAAACATAAGGGGGGGGTGGCAAATGCACCGGGGCTTGCCTTTATTTATGGGTGAGTCAGGCTCAGATCCACAAATATCGAAGTAGAAACAGTTCTCAGCCTGAGTTTCCAAGGGTTGTGGTACTTGCTCTTCAGTGGCTTCCACTTCTTCCTCGTGTTCTAATCATAACCATATATATGTATAAGAAGGAATGCCATGTGATGCTCATGAGGGTGCAAAGATAATATAAACTTATTATCTAAGTCTTGAATACAATTTTCCTTCATGTAACTCCGAGAACTTAGGGTTTCCGGAGTCAGTAAAGGAGTTCATAGGGCAAGGGGGGGGGGGGGGGTGTTTTGGGGTTTGGTGATCAAACAAGGTCCAAATCAATTCATATTCTACCCAAGGCTTCTAAATAATATGGGGAGTTCATATAAAAACTTTGAGCATTTTTGGGATTATTATCCATTTTCTAAAAATCCAAAACTACTTCTTTAAACTACTTAAAATGCCTTAAAATTCCTTATTTGATTCTAAAATCATGAAACTATTTTTATTAAATTCTATGGAAAATAAGAAGTCTAGGAAAATTAGTTTCACAATTTTACCATTTTTCTACATTTTTCTATAATTGTTTTAGCTCTGGAAATAAAAGAAAAGGAAAACTGGTGGATAGTACTGGGCTGATTTCAGCCCAGCAGCCTAGTTCAGAGGAGAAAGGTGCCCGAGCGTGCGCCCGCGCTGGCGATTTCGCAGAAAGGTCCTCGGCTTTAACGGCTAAACAGAAATAGGTCCCTTCACTATTGCACTAAGTCACTGACATATTGCAGATAAGTCCCCGGGCTTCTAATTCTTTACATCCCGAGGTCCACGACGTCGGTGAACGCAGCCGCGCTCCGGTGAGCCACTGTACCGGCCGATTGAGGCGATGACCGGCGCTCCCGAGCGACAGACACCAAATCGGACCTATCCTAAGCTTTTCCCCTAACTTAATTGCACTAATAATCAACTACGGAGCTCTGGCCACGGTGACCGAGAGCATGGCGGCTAGAGCGTTGTGTTCCCGGCGATCCCTGGTGGTTCGGTTCGATTAAAGGGGTCGGGGAGCTTAAGGAGGACCTAGGGATGCTAGAACAATCAACAGAGGAGTATAAATTCACCTGCAATAGGCTGGCCACGGTGAAGTGTTCTTACGGGGTGTTCAAACCGATTTAGGGGAAATTAGGAATTCGAGCTCTCAGGTGAACGATTGAGGACGATATTTGGTGGCTGGGTGCGCGATGATGTTGTGAAGCTCTCTGCGGGGTCAATTTATAGATCCCTGGGGCGGTGGCGCTTAATTTAAGCGGACAGTGGGGGCGGCCGGAGATGGGGAAGAACCTTAGCACGGTGAATACGTGTCCAATGGCGTGGCATTAACTCCGGTGGTCGACGGGGAGTTTAGAGGGAGTCACGGCGATGCGGTGGCGAGGTTGGGACACGCGGTGGACAACGGCGATGACACGACGACGGTGAGCAGCTGTATCCCCGGCAGTGAGCAAAGGGAGAAGTACCGCGGCTGGCCGGGGTGGCATCCAGCTCGACGGCGACGACGATCTTTCTACCCCGAAGTGTTATCCGGTTACCAGCGAGCGTTAATCTTAATGGCGGCGGCGCGAATCCTCGCGTAGGGGGGGTCACCGGCGGCGAGCAGGCTACGCTGGCATCCTGATCCTATTGACTACTGTACCATCAGAGTTCTCATTCAATCGCCTGACAGAGCATTTTGTAGAGGAATTTGCTCCCAATTTCATATGGCAACTCCTCCCAAGCCCTGCAGCAAAATTGTAGGGCTATAAACCAGCAATAATCTGGCTATAGGACTTGAACTCATTTGAGTACTAAATCAAGGTGGAATTCATACTCAAAGTTGGCTCTACTACACTGAACATCTGAATTTCAGACTGAATCAGCCTGACAGCCAATCTTTAGGCCTAATTATCTCCAATATTTTCTTAACAACTATGCTCACACTCTTAAGCAAAGTTGTGCTCCTTTGATTGGGCTACAATTTTGATGTGGTGACCTAGGGAAAAACCCTAGATTTTGAAAGATACAAGGGCTTCAAGTTGAGTCAATCTCACTGAAATGCAGACTTAACCAAAAAGGGTCAAGTATGGCTCATTTGCACTTAAGTCCAAATATCAAGTTTTGGGTTGCAAATTCACATATGAGTGACCCAAATGACTTAATATACTTATTTAACTTGGTTTTTGCACTTTAGTCCAAAAGTGGACTAATTTTGCACATAGGTCCCTAGGGTTTGGTTTTAGGGTTTTCCAGGGTTCTAATTGAGATTTTTGGTATCCCAGGGGTATAAATGTGATTCAACTTTGTTTTTGGGGACATTTCATGACTCTTTCCCTAAATCCTTTAGGTTTTCTCATCTTGGGTTAAGTTTTACCCCATTGAGCCTTATTTAGGGTCAGGTTCCCTATCCAGGGTCCTATTTGCAAAACACCAAAAACAATACACTTGTTTGAAATTTTTACCTAGTGGATGCACTCTAGGTGTGTCAAACACATGCAATGCCAATGTTTATGATGTTATGCTCAAGTTTTAGTTGCAGTAACACCAGGGGTGTTACAAACAGTGAACTCATATAATCCATATTGGGTTGAGAAAGCCGTCTTAGGAATATCTGATGG
This sequence comes from Zea luxurians, assembly GCA_029449295.1. Taxonomy (NCBI): domain Eukaryota; kingdom Viridiplantae; phylum Streptophyta; class Magnoliopsida; order Poales; family Poaceae; genus Zea; species Zea luxurians. The sequence goes on from JAOPSE010000002.1 coordinate 113,611,601, forward strand.
TCTAATCTTCATCTGATGGTATCCCGATTGGAGATCAATCTTCAAGAATACCCTAGCTCCTCTCATCTGATCAAACAAATCCTCAATACAGGGTAATGGATACTTGTTCTTCACAGTGACATCATTAAGTGATCTATAGTCCACACACATCCGTTGTGATCCATTCTTCTTTTGTACAAATAACACCGGTGCTCCCCAAGGTGAGGAACTCGGAAGAATGTACCCTACTTCCTGTAACTCAGTTAATTGCTTCTTAAGCTCCTTCAGTTCTTCTACAGCCATCCTGTATGGTTGTTTAGAAATAGGGGCAGTTCCAGGTAAAAGATAAATGACAAACTCAACTTCCCTATCTGGCGGCATCCCTGGTAACTCCTCTGGAAAGACATCTAGAAAATCTCTAACCACCCGGATGTTGTCACCAACAAACTCCTCCGCTATAAAGTATATCGCCCGTTTGGAAGCGATGGTTACTGCAATTTGAACTTGAAATGTTTCTCCTCTAGGGCTAGTGAGTTCTTTAGTACCTCTACCACATGCTATAATGGCCTTTGCCTTCCTTAACCATGACATACCAAGAATCAGATCTATACTGCTGGCCTCTAATATTATAGCAGTAGCTCCAAATTCTCTTCCCATAATTGATAATGTCAATCTACGTGTCATTTGATTTGCCTCAATAGGCCCTTTAGGTGTGATTACTATCATTGGTTTTCTCATATTTAGCAGGGGTATCTCATTGGTGTTGGCATATCGAGCAGACATGAATGAATGTGTAGCACCAGAATCAAATAGTATGGTTGCAGGAATTGCATTAATGTAAAACATACCGAGTACGATGTCAGCACCGTCAGGAGTATCATCGACGCTGACTTGACTAACTCTGGCTATAGAATATCCCTTGCCAGGAGTCTGTTGCTTGTTCTTAGCTGGTGTACCATAATTCCCCATCGGACAAGCATTAGCATAGTGCCCAATCTAACTGCACTTGAAGCATGTAGGGCCAATCTTCTGTCCTGTAGACCTTGTCGGGGTGCCAGTGGGAGTAGCCTGACGAGTAGGAGGTGTCCGTGGAGACCCCTGTGGAGCGTACTGAGTTGGGCGTGGTCCTCCTGGTCGAGTCGGTGTACCCTGTGGCGAAACGTAGCGGGGACGAACACTGCTGCTACCCTGTCCTGTGAGATAGCCTTCCTCTTCAAATCACCCAGTTGAACACGCTTGTGTTCAATAGCAAGAGCCTTATCCAGTAGCCTCTGAAATGATGGAAATGTGTGTGCAACCAGTGCATACTGTAGGGGTCCATTAAGTCCTTCGATAAAGTGCTCCTGCTTTCTTTCATCCTCAGCAACTTCCTCCGGAGCATATCTCGACAGTTGAATAAATTTATCTCTGTACTCGCTGACCGACATGTTGCCTTGCTTCAATGACAGAAACTCCTTCTTCTTGATCTTTATCAAACCAGCTAGAATATGGTAGTTCCTGAACCGTGTACTGAACTCTGCCCAAGTAATAGTATCAGTAGCATCGTGGGCAGTAGTATAAGAATCCCACCAGTCAGCAGCAGGACCTGCCAGACGACCAGAGACATAAAGAACTTTCTCCCGGTCTGAGCATTGGGCGATGTTGAGCATCTTCTCAATCGACTTCAACCAATCATCTGCATCAAGTGGATCTGGCGAACTGGCGAAGCTCGACGGCTTGTGACTCATAAATTCTCGGTGCTTATATCGAGGTGGAACTGGTGGTGGTGGTGGAGGCAGTGGTACTTGTTGTTGTTGCTGCTGTTGTTGAAATTGCTGTTGCAGCTGCTGTTGCGCCCTCCACTCCTGGCGTATCTCTTCTCTCTCCTGGCGCAACTCTTGACGTATCTCTTCTATTTCCTAACACATCTCCTGGCGTTCTTGCTGCATCTGGGCACGCATATCAGCCATAGTGTCCGCCATTTGCTGCATCATCCTCATCTGAGCTGCAATCAGTGGGTCAACTCCGCCTGGTGGAGGATTAGGAGGATTCATCTCTGCTGGCTGTGGCTGAGGTTGTCTATATATCCACCGAGTGTGTCGATTAGGAGGCAAATCAATTCCACCACCCCTCCTGGTATTGACCATCTGAGTTAGATACTTATGGTAAGAGAGACTAGTAGACAAGGCAGTAATTACGAATCATGTTACTTTGGGGGATTTATTAGATAAGCAGATTAATGTTTTACCTACCATAGCTAATTCATTACCTTATGGTGGAACATGCTAAGATGTCCATATATAATATCTCAATCAATCAAAGAAGCAAATCAGACATTTATCATCAGAACAAATCAACAACATTTTTAAATATAGAAAATAGTTTTGATTTTGTCTTAGGCTTCCTATCTCTAAAAAAATGTCAGAGGGGTAAGGATTCCAAGGTGTGAAATCCATCTTGTCTCAGAGTAGAAAAGGTAAGAATGATCAGAGTAGAACAGTAGAAGGTGAGACAGGATCAAGATAAGCATAGAAAGAATCAGAGTAAGATAAGTATAGAATGAATCAGAATACGATAAGTAGGTAAGGGTTTTGTCCATTTCTATCTAGGTTTCGTCCTACAGTCAACATTTCCTCTGATACCACTTCTGTCACACCCAGATTTAAGGGACAAATCCGGGTGCATCTCATATGTGCGCCAAGGAAGAACAACACACATAATAACAGAGTGCATAGAGATAAATGTCATAAATATCATAAATGTACTTATTACATAGCGGAAGACTTACAAAATAAAATATAAAGTAAATCGAACTAAATATTATTCCCTGGCGCCACAAAGCTGACTAGGAGACGCCACCTAAATCAAGTCGAATGCCTCAGTGTTAGGCGGCTCCTCTTCAACCACCTGCTCTTCTCCTGTGGGGGGGGGTGTGAGACAGCAAGAGTGAGCTCATATACGTTCATAGCTCAACAAGTCGTGGGGAATAATGTGGCATGAACTCACCAAAGGTGGGAGTTCATGAAGTGTAAGGCTGATCAATGAAATAAAGGCTGAAGCTGAGCATTGCTTTTATAAGCTAGTCAAAATTTTATTAGCAATTATTAAGTGTAAGTATATACCAAACCTTAATAATAATAAAGAAAAGTAATAGTAAAATAATCCCAAATGCGATGCAAATGTCAAATTAAATTTAAGTTCCATAAATTAATCATGTGAGGGTCCGAGCCGCTCATGACCGTGAGCACGGCTAGTATACTAGTTTTACACTCTGCAGAGGTTGCACATCTTTACCCACAAGTCATGTTACCCATCTGCCAAGAGACGGCCAATCCCATACACCTCTATCGAGGAGGCGAGGCAGGGTAACACTACGAGGCCTTTACAAAGTTCCACTAGCTTCAAAAATCCCGCTACAGTTTATAGGAAGCTCCAGTGCAGGAATCCCTCGCCTGACCGCCATCGCAGCAAAATCAACTCAAGGACCTCCCTACACTGACCACTCCCCTACTGCCCTTGCCCCTTTCGGGTAAGGAAGCCTCCACTAGCTTTCCTAGTTAATCAGCCAAGGGTGTCCCATTAAACCCTTGTGGTAGCACTATTTTTCTGGGTGGTCGCTCCATGTTCCCATTAATTTAATGATCTTAACATGAACAGTAATAATAAAAAGATAATAAAAGAGTAATCATGAATATTGTATCTCCATACCCAATCCACATAAAGCAATAGCAGGTACTACCCAAAAATATTTCAGTGGTGAACAAGGTATAAAGATAACCAAAACTGGGGTAACCTAAAGGATCCCATCAAAATTAACCTATGCAGATCATTATAATTAATAAGAACATGGCTGGGAAAAAGTAAGTGATCAAGGGCACAACTTGCCTTCAATGAGCTCCTGCTCAGCTGCTTCTACTTGCTGAACCTCAGAATCCACAGTGGCTTGCTCGTCTACTCGTATCAACACAATATATACACAGTATAGCATAAATTAACATCACATCAAATAGATAAATAAAATATACAGTAAAAATCTACACATTAAAATAAGATCATTGGAACTGGAACCATTAAATTTGGAGTTATAGATTTCCAGTTATGAATTTCCTTAGGTTTAATGTGCTAGAAATGGGATTAAATGAGAAATTGATTTTCTAACTGTTTTCATGACAAAACAGAGACTCTAGGTGATGGAGAATAAAATTACAAAATTTTAGGAACTGGAATGGGGTAATTTGGAGCTAAAATGAATTTTCTATGCATTTTACAAGTTTCTAGATTTGTTTTTGTATTTAAAACAAATTTCTAATATTATTTCTCTATTTTTAATCCACTCTGGACTGGGCCTCAATTTCTGAATAGGTCAGGGGGCTCTGGCGTAAGATTTCCGAGACACAGAGAATAGTACTCTCTGGATGGCGGGTTCTATTCTTTAAAATCATAAGGTCTCTTTTGTAAAACGTACCCGCGAAGGGGTATGCCGCGATCACAGCCGTTGGATTAGATACGGGCGCGCCAGATTAAAATACTACTCCAGCGAATCGGCATGCTACTCTGGCCGAAGGATCCAGGATCGACGGTTCAGATTTAATGAGGGTTTCCTATACTCTGAGCCGTTCGATCATTCCTACGGCCCAGATCTAAAGCGCGAAGGGGTATCCTTTGGCCTAATCTCGGCCGTTTGCTGTCCATCCAACGGCCGAGCGACTTCTTCCCCAAACCACACTAGACACGGCGGCGCCGCCTCTCAACGCGACGGACCCCGCCGGTGACATCCGATTCCCGGCCCCCCGACGCCCAAAGCCTAAACCGAACGCGTCTATGTGATGCCAAGCGGAAAGCAAAACGTAGGGAGGGGAAGTTACCCGAGTTGTCGCGGTGAGGAAGACTAATCCGTGGCGACAGCGGATCTCCGAGTTCACTCAAAGTCCAGCGAGCAATGTGGGCCGCTTCCTCGCCCGACTCTACCAGGCTCGCCCGCGGACAGCTCCACCGCGAACTAGCGCCGATCACCGACCCGAACTACGGCTCACCCGCGGCCCAGACGTCCAGATGGTCGTGCGGCCGCCTCTCTTCTTCCCTTTCTCTCTGCTCACGGTAATGGCGGCTCACGGTATGCGCGTTGACGAGGTAAGGGGAGGGTAAGGACTCGGCCACACCCTTCTTATGGCCGCCCGAGATCGGTTCGCGCACTACTCCAACGGATTCCGCGAACTGCGCCACACCGAGCTCGCCCGATTTGCGCGGCGACGGAAGGGGAAGACCCTGGCAGAGCGGGCCCGCGTAGCAGTGGGAGATGCAAGGGAGGCACGATCATGGGTCCACGCGCCAGTGATAGAGGCGAAGAAATGTGACACCCCAGGTGTCTATTTCGCGTCATGTCGGGAGATTAATCCTAATCTCGGATGCTCAGTAAAAATTTCTATTTCTCGATCGTGCCTATCTCTGTTTATCAGGCTTTCTCTTGGAAGTTCACCGAATTCAGAGTTAATCGATCGCGAGAAACAACCAATTTTGGAGCGTGTTAAAACTTTTAATCATGCAGACTCGAAGATCATTCTCGAATTATAAATCTCATCCGAAGCTCTTTAAATCAAACTCACGACGATTGTTATCTGATCTGAGCCCGAATCTAATTCCTCGAAATTTTGATCTATGTTCGACTATTTTATTCGGGTCTGTATTCTCCAACGGGATACTCAGTATGTCGTCCTCTAAATAATTCTTACTCGACTCAGCCAAATATCTCATGTCCGAACCGAATTCAAAGCCCCGTATCAACAGCGATTTTAAAATGCCACGATTCACCTCCTCCGACTAAAAATCCGAATGCCGATCAAGTCTCAGGACGTTTTATTTTCGAATCACGTGTAGGGAATTATTTTCGAGCGAAATCAAATTAGACTCTCGGTCGAATTAATCGCTCAATCTTCCATTCGTCCGAACTCCAGCTCGCTCTGTTTTTATAGACGACTTCCGCGAGAGCATTTTATTCCTAAAAATAAATTTAGTGCAGCCCGATTACATGTTTTGGGCCAAGCCCATTCTAGCCCATTTGGCCCACTAAAGAACCCTAACCCTAGCCCATGTCTATAAATAGGAGCCCTCTCCCTTGCAAATTGGAAAATTTCCATCTACCCCCTAGCCGCCATTTTTTTTCTCCCAGCCATCTCCACTTCTTCTCGCCACGCCATCCTTCTTCCTGCTCCTCACGCACACCAGTGGAGGGCCTCCCATGGCGTCTCCTCCCCTTTCCTCAAGCCAGCCACCCTAGCTTCCATTCCTCTCGCCACCAGCCATGGGGGTCGACATCCCCTCCTCCCCCTCTGCACCATGGCTGGTTCATTGCTCCCCTCGGAACCCAGCAGGGAGAGCAGGCGCCATTCTCCCAGCACGCATGGAGCTCCCTCCCTCTCCTTGCCCATGGCGTCCCTTCCCTCCAGCGCCTCCCTTTGTCCCCTGTGCTCAACGCCCCTGCAGCAGCACGCGCGCATGAGCAGGGCCTCCCTGGGCGCGAGCCCTTCTTCCCCACGGCTACAGCAAGGCGCCTTTCCTCCCCGGCGCACCGAAGCTCCAGCCATGGCGCCATGTCCTAGCTCGGTCCTTCCGGTGCAGCGTCCCCAAATGCCCCATGGCGCTCGGCTCCCTGTCCATGGATGCAGCAGCAACAACCTCCTCTCTTCCCCCACAAAACAGCAGCCCCGGATCCCCTCCGCATCACGTGTTTCGTTCGATCTGCGCAGTCCCGACCCACATCGTCGTGTTGGTGTTTGGGACAGCTCCATGCCGCGTCATCGCTCTGCGCAGTTCGACCGTCTATGCGCCTCACTTCGCCGGATCTGTGCAGCCCCAACATCGACGCCGTTCACCCTCGGTGAGACGACGACAATCCTTTTTGATTCCACATTGGCTTTGTTCTCCGGTGATTAATTGTGTATATGTGCTGTTTTTGTTTTATTTGTGGAGGAGAGAAACCCCGTGTTTAGGAGAAGGCAAGTCGTTCAATGCTCGTCGGATGTTCGGAGCGATGCACAAATCGGAATCACCGTTGTTCTTGCAAACGCCGTTTGGGTTTGTTTATGGTGAGCCGATGCATGTCGCTCTCAATCGACTGGATTAATTATTTTGAATGGATGTATGTAAAATGTTTCGGTTATGCGCATTGGTAGGATCGCGTTTGCGATTGGAGAGCAAGAGGTTATTTGATGTGCGCGATTTGTAGTAGTCTAAATTATGTTTTGGTCAATGATGTGCATGTGTGATTATGTGTGTGAAAATACATTTGTATGAATGGAAGCGTGTAGAGAAGAAAATGAAGTAGAAAAGAACTCGGATGTTTTACGTTTCGATAGGAAGATGTGCGATGTGTTGTTTGATGCGAAGGATAGGTTTTACTATTTTAAACGGTTAGTCGGCAGACTCGATCAGTAAAGCTAAAGTGGATTATGCGATTAAGATGAGGTGACGACATGCCGTAGTAGTCGTCGCCTTCTCTATGTTTTCGAGTCGGATAAATACCATAGGCAATTAATTGTTGATACCCAAAGATTGTTAGAAACAAGTAGTCATGCTCTGCCTATTGCGTCAAAGGAAATATGGTGTGATAATTAATTGGGAGCTAAGTGACCTGATATAGAAAAGTAGTTAAGAAAACTAATCGAATTACTTTTACCTATATTTTAAGTTAAGATGTCTAAAATGGTGAAACTAGTTTTGTTGGTCTCATGGTGTTATGATTGAGAAAAATATGAACTTGTGTATGAATTACTATGTTTTTCATGCTGTGTTAGCCAACTCTTGTTAAATAGAGGAATTCAATTGCGTTAAGTAATTGTTATATGTAGGTGTTTCCAGTACTTCAAGTGGTTGCAAGTTAATTAGTAGACTCTCTATGTGACGCTAGATGTCTAGGTAGAATTCTGAAATTTATGGTGCCCAAATTGTCGAGTTAGAGGTTAATTCGATCGATGGCGACTAAGTGGTTGAAAATAACTAGTAAAGAAGTTGTAGATGTAAAAACTGGAAACTAGTATGCATATGTCCTTGTATGATGTTGTGGTACCTTGAGGACATTAAAATGATCATGTGTTGCGAGAGGTAAAGAGTTTAGAATTAACTTATCGTCACATGTTAATTTACATTATTAAAGTGTCTCTTTCATGGTAACCAACTTACATAACATAAGCATGTGATAGTTGTATTCCATAACCAAATCATTGCAAATTGGAAATGAGAAATTGTAGTAACTGTCCCTGATTGTGCGTGATGATTGAGTTAAGTGTTCTTGTGCTTGCAAGCTGAAAAAAAATTCCTACATGTATAGTTTTGGTTGTGCAATTAAGCTAGTAATACAAAATGACATGGATAAAAATTAGTGAGTCTACTTGTTAATCCTCAGTTGATTATTTTAACTCTAACAAATGGTAAAGTGTTAGAATAATTCAAGTCTCTAGAGCAAGACAATTCTTGAATTATATAGAAGCTGAAATTTATTGATTGCTGTTTGGACTGCACGTACTGTTTTCTGTGCGCTATATGTTTGATGAACTAAATTTTGTTTTCTGCAGAAACGTCGTATAGAAGAGTTGTAGATAACTTTATTGTCTTACTTGTGTTAAAATTTGACAGACATAAGTCTGATCGTTTTGGAGTTATGCTGTTCACAAATTCAGTAACTGAATCTGTCCCAATTCTGTACAGATTTCAGAAACTGCATTGTTTGCCTGATGTAATGTTAGAATCAGTCCTTGTCGATTATAAGAAAGTTGTAGATGCTTTTCTCATCTTGCTTTTGTTAAAATTTCATAACCATAGGCCTGACGGTTTAAGAGTTATGAATTTTACAACTTGGTTGCTGTGTTCTGTTCACTGACAGAACAGATTTCGAAAACTGAATTGTTTGATTCAGTTCAACATGGAATCACCCCTTGGTGATTATAAAAATTGTGTAGTACTTTTGCCAAGCTTTCCAAAAAGTCTTGGATCACTTTTTTGGTGGTTTGAAGATTAAGTTACATGTGTTTGAAGTGTGAAGACTGAATCTGTCCAGTTTTGGACAGCACAGCCTTCATAGTATATTTTACTCTTGATACATGCTAAACCAGCCAGGGATGTTTATAAATAATTTGTAGAACATTTAATTAGCTTTCCAGAAAGTCTAGGATCACTTTGTTTGGATGTCTGAATCTTTTGTTGTGAATTTTTGAAGCTGCAAATCTGAATCTGTCCAAATCTGGACAGAGCTGCTGTGTTTGCACAATTCGACCTTACTAAGTGTTTAATCAGGTTGTGATGACAATACCAAAGTTGTAGAGCACTTTTTAAGCTTTCCAGAAAGTCCTAGTTTGATATTTTTGGACTAACAATTGAAGAGTTAGGATTAAAACAAGCAACTGCTGTATTGCTGTCCAAAAATTCTGCTAGTGCTCATTTGATTGTTAGTTCACCCGTTTGGCTAAAAATGTTTGGTTAGCACTTAAATAAATGTAGACTTGCCATGACTAAGCTTAATATTGCCTAAGTGTCCTGTTTTATATGTTTCTTCTCTAGTTGATTGTGATATAAGAGTTCATAGACATGAATGCCTAGGTCCTATTTAAACTTATGTTGTATTGGTTGCTCTTGTACGGTCAATAGAAGAACAAATGAACGATTAAGGTGAGCGTAGTAAATGCGTGTACTTGTGATGTCGTGGTCATGTTGCGTAAATAAATAAAATGTTGTCATCTTTTTAATGGTGTTTATGTTGAACGCCGACGACGTGTAGATAACTAAAGCTAACGTGTAGTTATCTACGGTGTCTTCCACTTTAATGTTTAGTTCGCCACTGTGTCTTTGTATATCTTGTGCTATTTTTGTGCTACTTTCATTATATTCATACATATGCATCTTGCACCTCATATAGGACCGAGAGATGATGATCGAGCTAGTGATGTGGTGCTAACCACAAGATGCAGTCGGTGGACGACCCAAGGAAGGATGGACTTAACCAGTGGATGCTCGCCAAGCGAGTACCTCCCCAGCAAACACTCTCTAAGTGTTAAATTAAAGGCAAGCCCCGGTTTATGCATAACCGTTATATATGCTATTTTACTACACTTAATGTTTGTAGGCTTGTACTGTGCACTTAAGTGTAGGACTTGACTGAAACCCTAGTTGCATAAACTCAGGATTTCTATTGAGATGGATACTAGTATGCTAGGTCGAGTAGCTGCTTTATTAATTAGGATCTCGGTAGAAGTCGAGTGATTTTTCTAGCACTCGCGCGAGGTCAGAAATTGGCTGTATCCACTTTCTTATCATATTGATGTTGGTTTGTGGGCAACAATCCATGGGGATTGGTTGTCTACGGGATGAAAATTGGAATAAGGATTAACGTGCGGATACCTGTGTCAAGCGTTTGAACGTACTAAACACATACCGAGAAATATGGTAAATCGGTAAGCCTAGTACCTGATTGAACCTGGCAGTAGACTTTGCCCCTCACGCGACCTGAGATGAGGTCTCCCATTCCGGTTATGGTGGGTACAAGTGCGGTCACTGCACGACGGCCATTCGGGGTCAGTGAGGCATTGTACGCCAAGGCGGTGAGCCCTGATCTGCTGACGGGGAATCGATGGGGACGGTTGATGTGTGTGGGGACGGAGTGCCCCTCCATATCGTGTGTTTAGGTTTACCTTGCAAGGATAAAAACTCGATTCGAATCGTCTGCTTCTCGCAGCTAATGAGACTGCTTGATCCATTGTACTGCATTGAGTAATAAGTGGAAATGAGATGACAAAAGATGTTGATTGATAAAATGTTTGATATCATGTATGACTAGCTAGGTACACATCTAGTAAAGAGGATCATACTTAAATTGACAAAGCTAAAACTTGATTTTAGACTCAGCTAGTGCTTTTGGCAAACCAACCCCCTCAGCCAAACAGCTGCATGTCTAGAGGTAGAGGAGTAGACTCCTCACACCGGGTAAGTCTAGTTGAGTATTAGTATACTCAGCCTTGCTTGTGGCACAATTTTTGCAGGTACTTCTTAGGATGATTTGTTGCTGATGTGACTTGGCCTCCATCCCTGCCACCGGGATAGATGGCCGAGTGGGTTACTGCTTCCGCAGGAGAGGACCAGGAGGAGTAGCGTGGCCAGGCTTCGCCATGTTACTCGGTTTTCTCCGTTAGTTATTTCCGCTGCATTAAAATTTATGATTATTATTTCTGAAACTCCGACAATGTAATCATTAATGATACCTATTAAATTTGTGGTATTATGTTTTATTGTATTTCTCTGTGCCTCACCTTCGTGTGAGCTAGTGGTATTCGATCCTGGTAAGTGGCTTTATCGGACTAGATCCGAGGGACTGACGGGTTATTCCTGTTTAAGTGTGTTGCTGCCCTTAAGGGTGCGACTTGGGCACTTAAGCTGGAATAATTCGGGCGGTTCCCCCACAGCTGGTATCGGAGCGAATACCATTACAGAGAAGTCAATAAGTCATGATTACCAACCTTTTCTAAAGTAAAACTCGCTAGAAACCAAAGTTGGATAGATATCAGGACAATAAGGATAGACCTAGGACGTGAAGCCTTAGGAAATAGATGGGTAGCTAGGTGGCTATATTTATATAGGCCATAAAGGCTATTACTACTACTATTAGGATGTTGTAGAAGCATCCGAAAAATTAGTTAGGTCTGAGAAGACGACTAGAATGAGCATGCATCATGATTGTCGCATTATAATTGTCTCTTGTGCCTCAACATGCTTCTCTCACCTTTATTCCAATAATAACTTATGAATAATGTGATGTACTGCTATGTTAGGAACTATAAGAAATGCTTTACCTTGTGTCGGATTGGTAAGTCTTAACTAGGTCGTGATATGTGTTTCTCTTGCCTTGCTTTCTAGAAGGCACGATAGTGGTTCAGTCCATTTTTCCTCTAACCAATAAAAAAAAGTTGTGTGTCCTGCTCATGAAAAGACTCCCTTCCCCAAATAATCTAGTTGTTCCCGAGTAAAGCCCTTAAAAAAATCAAATCACGTGCTTGTTTTGGTGTTTCTAGCCTTGTGTGTTTTACACTTGAAATTGCACCTGCACAACTTGTAGACACCCATAGCCTGACCCCTAAATCGACTAAAACTTCCTTATGCACTTGTTGCGTCAAAAAAATTTATTGTTGGTGTCTAGTTGCGCAAACCCTATCAAGGCCATGTTTCTTTCCATAAGTCCTTGCCCCTAAAACGTCATAACATTTCTGTTGATCATCCTAGCTGATCCTGTTTGCCTACCTCTCCTTTTGCCTAGATCTGGTAACCCTTTTTCTTGTGAATCATGTTGGCTTTATCATCCGAATCTCGGGATCCCCTATAATTCTTCCCTATTATCTGGTTATCTCCTATAACCCGTTCTCAAGTATCGAATGTTGATCCACCTGATCTCTCATTTCTAGTCTTTTGATGCTCTTCCTCCAGGCATCATGCTGTAGTTTTATCAACTTATCTCTAAACGACATATCCATGTGGATTAATTGATGTTGCTGTTATCTTTGGATCTCTCATGTCTCTAAAAGCTTATCAATCTCGATCTCATGGTTGGTTCCTTCTCATATTAAATATCGGATCAATCTTTGGCTGATAATCCCCGTGATGATCATAAAATATTTCTCTGAGTTAAAGAAAATTCTCATGTGATGCTCTTTTGTCAGCAATCTTTGCTTCAACTCCGGTCACATTCTTATTTTCTGAGCCATACTCTCATGGGCTCCATCTATCTGTGCTATGTGGATTTCTTATTGGTTGTGTTTAGTAATGGTGTTGTGACTAAACGACTGATGGTGCCACGACGAAACCGAGAGCCTACTATGGTGCACACATGGTTGAGCTGCTCGGCATGCGCTGGTATCACGGTTAATAGTCGTGCTCCATTACGAGACTATACTGATGTGCTACCTTTTGTGAACATTTTCTCAGAGTGATCGCTGCATTTTGTCTCATCATGCCGCGATATTTTATCCAAATCTATCTTCAGTATCTTGTCAGATCCCATCTCATGAATTTGCATCTATCTCTAGCCTGGGAGTTACATGCTTCTCAACCCTTAAAGATCCTCATTCGAATCTCGGGACGAGATTCTGTTTAAGGGGGGAAGGCTGTGACACCCCAGGTGTCTATTTCGCGTCATGTCGGGAGATTAATCCTAATCTCGGATGCTCAGTAAAAATTTCTATTTCTCGATCGTGCCTATCTCTGTTTATCAGGCTTTCTCTTGGAAGTTCACCGAATTCAGAGTTAATCGATCGCGAGAAACAACCAATTTTGGAGCGTGTTAAAACTTTTAATCATGCAGACTCGAAGATCATTCTCGAATTATAAATCTCATCCGAAGCTCTTTAAATCAAACTCTCGACGATTGTTATCTGATCTGAGCCCGAATCTAATTCCTCGAAATTTTGATCTATGTTCGACTATTTTATTCGGGTCTGTATTCTCCAACGGGATACTCAGTATGTCGTCCTCTAAATAATTCTTACTCGACTCAGCCAAATATCTCATGTCTGAACCGAATTCAAAGCCCCGTATCAACAGCGATTTTAAAATGCCACGATTCACCTCCTCCGACTAAAAATCCGAATGCCGATCAAGTCTCAGGACGTTTTATTTTCGAATCACGTGTAGGGAATTATTTTCGAGCGAAATCAAATTAGACTCTCGGTCGAATTAATCGCTCAATCTTCCATTCGTCCGAACTCCAGCTCGCTCTGTTTTTATAGACGACTTCCGCGAGAGCATTTTATTCCGAAAAATAAATTTAGTGCAGCCCGATTACATGTTTTGGGCCAAGCCCATTCTAGCCCATTTGGCCCACTAAAGAACCCTAACCCTAGCCCATGTCTATAAATAGGAGCCCTCTCCCTTGCAAATTGGAAAATTTCCATCTACCCCCCTAGCCGCCATTTTTTTTCTCCCAGCCATCTCCACTTCTTCTCCCCACGCCATCCTTCTTCCTGCTCCTCACGCACACCAGTGGAGGGCCTCCCACGGCGTCTCCTCCCCTTTCCTCAAGCCAGCCACCCTAGCTTCCATTCCTCTCGCCACCAGCCATGGGGGTCGACATCCCCTCCTCCCCCTCTGCACCATGGCCGGTTCATTGCTCCCCTCGGAACCCAGCAGGGAGAGCAGGCGCCATTCTCCTAGCACGCATGGAGCTCCCTCCCTCTCCTTGCCCATGGCGTCCCTTCCCTCCAGCGCCTCCCTTTGTCCCCTGTGCTCGACGCCCCTGCAGCAGCACGCGCGCATGAGCAGGGCCTCCCTGGGCGCGAGCCCTTCTTCCCCACGGCTACAGCAAGGCGCCTTTCCTCCCCGGCGCACCGAAGCTCCAGCCATGGCGCCATGTCCCAGCTCGGTCCTTCCGGTGCAGCGTCCCCAAATGCCCCATGGCGCTCGGCTCCCTGTCCATGGATGCAGCAGCAACAACCTCCTCTCTTCCCCCACAAAACAGCAGCCCCGGATCCCCTCCGCATCGCGTGTTTCGTTCGATCTGCACAGTCCCGACCCACATCGTCGTGTTGGTGTTTGGGACAGCTCCATGCCGCGTCATCGCTCTGCGCAGTTCGACCGTCTATGCGCCTCACTTCGCCGGATCTGCGCAGCCCCAACATCGACGCCGTTCACCCTCGGTGAGACGACGACAATCCTTATTGATTCCACATCGGCTTTGTTCTCCGGTGATTAATTGTGTATATGTGCTGTTTTTGTTTTGTTTGTGGAGGAGAGAAACCCCGTGTTTAGGAGAAGGCAAGTCATTCAATGCTCGTCGGATGTTCGGAGCGATGCACAAATCGGAATCACTGTTGTTCTTGCAAACGCCGTTTGGGTTTGTTTATGGTGAGCCGATGCATGTCGCTCTCAATCGACTGGATTAATTATTTTGAATGGATGTATGTAAAATGTTTCGGTTATGCGCATTGGTAGGATCACGTTTGCGATTGGAGAGCAAGAGGTTATTTGATGTGCGCGATTTGTAGTAGTCTAAATTATGTTTTGGTCGATGATGTGCATGTGTGATTATGTGTGTGAAAATACATTTGTATGAATGGAAGCGTGTAGAGAAGAAAATGAAGTAGAAAAGAACTCGGATGTTTTTACGTTTCGATAGGAAGATGTGCGATGTGTTGTTTGATGCGAAGGATAGGTTTTACTATTTTAAACGGTTAGTCGGCAGACTCGATCAGTAAAGCTAAAGTGGATTATGCGATTAAGATGAGATGACGACATGCCGTAGTAGTCGTCGCCTTCTCTATGTTTTCGAGTCGGATAAATACCATAGGCAATTAATTGTTGATACCCAAAGATTGTTAGAAACAAGTAGTCGTGCTCTGCCTATTGCGTCAAAGGAAATATGGTGTGATAATTAATTGGGAGCTAAGTGACCTGATATAGAAAAGTAGTTAAGAAAACTAATCGAATTACTTTTACCTATATTTTAAGTTAAGATGTCTAAAATGGTGAAACTAGTTTTGTTGGTCTCATGGTGTTATGATTGAGAAAAATATGAACTTGTGTATGAATTACTATGTTTTTCATGCTGTGTTAGCCAACTCTTGTTAAATAGAGGAATTCAATTGCGTTAAGTAATTGTTATATGTAGGTGTTTCCAGTACTTCAAGTGGTTGCAAGTTAATTAGTAGACTCTCTATGTGACGCTAGATGTCTAGGTAGAATTCTGAAATTTATGGTGCCCAAATTGTCGAGTTAGAGGTTAATTCGATCGATGCCGACTAAGTGGTTGAAAATAACTAGTAAAGAAGTTGTAGATGTAAAAACTGGAAACTAGTATGCATATGTCCTTGTACGATGTTGTGGTACCTTGAGGACATTAAAATGATCATGTGTTGCGAGAGGTAAAGAGTTTAGAATTAACTTATCGTCACATGTTAATTTACATTATTAAAGTGTCTCTTTCATGGTAACCAACTTACATAACATAAGCATGTGATAGTTGTATTCCATAACCAAATCATTGCAAATTGGAAATGAGAAATTGTAGTAACTGTCCCTGATTGTGCGTGATGATTGAGTTAAGTGTTCTTGTGCTTGCAAGCTGAAAAAAAATTCCTACATGTATAGTTTTGGTTGTGCAATTAAGCTAGTAATACAAAATGACATGGATAAAAATTAGTGAGTCTACTTGTTAATCCTCAGTTGATTATTTTAACTCTAACAAATGGTAAAGTGTTAGAATAATTCAAGTCTCTAGAGCAAGACAATTCTTGAATTATATAGAAGCTGAAATTTATTGATTGCTGTTTGGACTGCACGTACTGTTTTCTGTGCGCTGTATGTTTGATGAACTAAATTTTGTTTTCTGTAGAAAAGTCGTATAGAAGAGTTGTAGATAACTTTATTGTCTTACTTGTGTTAAAATTTGACAGACACAAGTCTGATCGTTTTGGAGTTATGCTGTTCACAAATTCAGTAACTGAATCTGTCCCAATTCTGTACAGATTTCAGAAACTGCATTGTTTGCCTGATGTAATGTTAGAATCAGTCCTTGTCGATTATAAGAAAGTTGTAGATGCTTTTCTCATCTTGCTTTTGTTAAAATTTCATAACCATAGGCCTGACGGTTTAAGAGTTATGAATTTTACAACTTGGTTGCTGTGTTCTGTTCACTGACAGAACAGATTTCGAAACCTGAATTGTTTGATTCAGTTCAACATGGAATCACCCCTTGGTGATTATAAAAGTTGTGTAGTACTTTTGCCAAGCTTTCCAAAAAGTCTTGGATCACTTTTTTGGTGGTTTGAAGATTAAGTTACATGTGTTTGAAGTGTGAAGACTGAATCTGTCCAGTTTTGGACAGCACAGCCTTCATAGTATATTTTACCCTTGATACATGCTAAACCAGCCAGGGATGTTTATAAATAATTTGTAGAACATTTAATTAGCTTTCCAGAAAGTCTAGGATCACTTTGTTTGGATGTCTGAATCTTTTGTTGTGAATTTTTGAAGCTGCAAATCTGAATCTGTCCAAATCTGGACAGAGCTGCTGTGTTTGCACAATTCGACCTTACTAAGTGTTTAATCAGGTTGTGATGACAATACCAAAGTTGTAGAGCACTTTTTAAGCTTTCCAGAAAGTCCTAGTTTGATATTTTTGGACTAACAATTGAAGAGTTAGGATTAAAACAAGCAACTGCTGTATTGCTGTCCAAAAATTCTGCTAGTGCTCATTTGATTGTTAGTTCACCCGTTTGGCTAAAAATGTTTGGTTAGCACTTAAATAAATGTAGACTTGCCATGACTAAGCTTAATATTGCCTAAGTGTCCTGTTTTATATGTTTCTTCTCTAGTTGATTGTGATATAAGAGTTCATAGACATGAATGCCTAGGTCCTATTTAAACTTATGTTGTATTGGTTGCTCTTGTACGGTCAATAGAAGAACAAATGAACGATTAAGGTGAGCGTAGTAAATGCGTGTACTTGTGATGTCGTGGTCATGTTGCGTAAATAAATAAAATGTTGTCATCTTTTTAATGGTGTTTATGTTGAACGCCGACGACGTGTAGATAACTAAAGCTAACGTGTAGTTATCTACGGTGTCTTCCACTTTAATGTTTAGTTCGCCACTGTGTCTTTGTATATCTTGTGCTATTTTTGTGCTACTTTCATTATATTCATACATATGCATCTTGCACCTCATATAGGACCGAGAGATGATGATCGAGCTAGTGATGTGGTGCCAACCACAAGATGCAGTCGGTGGACGACCCAAGGAAGGATGGACTTAACCAGTGGATGCTCGCCAAGCGAGTACCTCCCCAGCAAACACTCTCTAAGTGTTAAATTAAAGGCAAGCCCCGGTTTATGCATAACCGTTATATATGTTATTTTACTACACTTAATGTTTGTAGGCTTGTACTGTGCACTTAAGTGTAGGAGTTGACTGAAACCCTAGTTGCATAAACTCAGGATTTCTATTGAGATGGATACTAGTATGCTAGGTCGAGTAGCTGCTTTATTAATTAGGATCTCGGTAGAAGTCGAGTGATTTTTCTAGCACTCGCGCGAGGTCAGAAATTGGCTGTATCCACTTTCTTATCATATTGATGTTGGTTTGTGGGCAACAATCCATGGGGATTGGTTGTCTACGGGATGAAAATTGGAATAAGGATTAACGTGCGGATACCTGTGTCAAGCGTTTGAACGTACTAAACACATACCGAGAAATATGGTAAATCGGTAAGCCTAGTACCTGATTGAACATGGCAGTAGACTTTGCCCCTCACGCGACCTGAGACGAGGTCTCCCATTCCGGTTATGGTGGGTACAATTGCGGTCACTGCACGACGGCCATTCGGGGTCAGTGAGGCATTGTACGCCAAGGCGGTGAGCCCTGATCTGCTGACGGGGAATCGATGGGGACGGTTGATGTGTGTGGGGACGGAGTGCCCCTCCATATCGTGTGTTTAGGTTTACCTTGCAAGGATAAAAACTCGATTCGAATCGTCTGCTTCTCGCAGCTAATGAGACTGCTTGATCCAGGGGCGAATCTAGGATAAATTGCCAACGGGGTCAACATAGCAGACTAATGACCCAACATATATGGCTTTATTGGCTTATAGTAGTATAACACCATGTATACTTTTGCCTAAAAATAACAATCAAATATTACAAAAATTAAGCATGCATAACTGAATGATATTAGCAATAACATATTGTAATAAAATTAACTTTTCTACAGTAGCAATTAATTACCTCTCATAATTTGACACGACGGCTACGGTCATCCATATTCTGAAAGCAAACTATGACATCATCATTTGGAATTGCATCTAGAAATTCTTGTTCCACAAAGCTAATGACACAATCGTTCATAAATTCATCGCCGATACGATTCCGTAGAACTGTCTTCACATTTTTCATTGCTGAAAAACACCTTTCCACTGATGCTGTGGCAATAGGAAGAACTAGCACAAGTTTGAGGAGCCGGTACACTAAAGGAAAACCAAGGTGTTTCTTTGTTGCCACCATCAGCCTACCAAGCTCGGAAATGGTGTCCAGTTGAGCAAATCTTGCATCTGCTCTCACATTGTCAATATAAATGCCAAGATCATGCCTTAGATCATTTAGCTCCTTTGGGTTAAAATCATCAGGATATGCCTTAGCCAATTCCATCAAACTCTCAACTTCAAAAGCATCAAAAGAATTCTTGGGGCTAAAAGCAGCAATGTGAGTAAGCAGTTCAGAATTTACCTCATTGAAACGATCATTAAATTCTGCAAGCTGCAAGTCAATAACTGGGTTCAAGCAGTCAAATTTGTAGTGTTCATAGTTGGTGCGGTTGGTCTTTTTTCTTGGCCTGTGTCGATCAATATATTCTTGTTCCATGTCCAACTTTGAGATGCCATATTCTTCACAAAAAGACAATACATTCCCTAACAAAGAATCCCAACCATCATCTCTAATTTGCTGAAACTTTTGTTTTGTTAATCTCACCTCTGCCATGGCCTCTAATATATCTTTATCTTTCCTTTGCAATGATAGTGACAACAAATTAGCATGCCCCAAAATAAGCAACATTAATTGTAAGTGGAACACGAAGTCAAAATCTTTAAGATAGTCCATGAGACCGCGAGCTTGACGTCGCTTTGCATCATTTGGACCTTCTTTTTCAACATATTGAAGCACTTCAATAACATCAGGGAACAAACTACTTAGCCTCTTAAGGGTTTTGTAATGAGATGACCATCGAGTGTCGCCAGCTCTTTGAAGTGATTGTTCTTGATTTAATCCTGTTCCACTACTAAGTTCTCCAGTTCCTATTGATTTACTAACTCTCTCTTGTTGACTTTCTCGAATCATATCCTTTCTTTTGCAAGAGGCTCCAGCAACATTAATCAATAGAGATACCATGTCAAAGAAATCAGAAATATCATCATTCTTTTTAGCTACTGCAACAATGACTAACTGCAGTTGATGTGCAAAACAGTGGATATAGTATGCAGAGCTATTTTCTCTCATGATTAAAGCTCTCAAACCATTAAACTCACCTCTCATGTTACTAGCTCCATCATAACCTTGCCCTCTAACTTGTTTTATGCTCAATCCGTACTTAGCAAATAGAACATCAATGTTTGATTTGAGGCATGATGATGAGGTCTCATTCACATGAACAACACCGATAAGCCTCTCTTTTATTATCCCAAGCTTGTCCACATATCTCAAAACCACTGCCATCTGTTCCTTGCCAGAAACATCGGATGACTCATCTACCATTAAACAAAATACATCGCCATCAATTTCTTCAATAATAGACTTCACTATTATCTGAAAAAATATAGACACCATTAGCTGACCTAAATAAGTATTATATGAAAGATAACATTACTCGTAATCTAATTGGAAATAATAAAAAAAATTCTCACCTCAGCAAAACAACTTGCAATATCCTTCTGAATATCTAGAGCCACCATTTGAGCATTCCTGAGAATAACCTTTTTTGTTTTCTCATTTTGTTTTGCCAAAAGCCGCACTAACTCTCGAAAATTTCCCTTATTTTTGGACATTTCTGATTCATCATGACCACGGAAGGCTAAACCTTGATGCAACAAGTATCGGACAGCATTAATAGAAGTATTCAACCGAACAAGATACTCCTCTTTAGTGACATCTTTCTGCTTGTTGAGAACAGCACCAATGGATTTTTCAGGCTTCATCAAGTTGTTACATCTTTTAACTGCAGTGTTATGAAAACTATTAGGCCGAGTGCCTACATGATCTTGAAGCCTATCCTTTTTGTTAAAGCCATCCCAGCCATCTATTGCAAATGCGTCATTCCCACCTTGGCCCTCATTACAATCTCGGAATAAATAGCAGTATAAACAGAAACATTTATCCACCTTCTCACTATATTCTAGCCAATCATATTCTTTGAACCAATCAGGTTGAAACCGACGTGGAAACCCAGCTATCATCTTCGGTGGATACTTAAAACCAGGTGGTGGCCTAAAAGGGCCTCTAATCAAATACTTTCGTCTTACCTCATTTTGTAGTTTTTCACCTATATAATCTGAAATTCTCCTTCTATCTGCTGGATCATATGGAAGCTCATCAAAATTTACCTCATGTCGTGAGATCCGTAAAGGATGATGAGTACCACAGTTGGTGTTTGGTGCATTTGGACCTCTTCTTGATGTGCCTCCATCAACATCAGGACTATCGTTGTCATCTCTTCGTGAAATGCCTCCCTCTGGATTCTCGTTGTCACTTGCTGGGGTTAATTTTCTTTTCAAAAAACGTTCCAATGTGCTTTGGTTGCCTATTTAATTAGTCAACAATAATACAAAATCAAACACTGTAAATATTGAATGCACAAACAGCCGCATGGCGGATGGCGCACATGATTAAAAATCAATTTATTCCTTACTTGTCATTTTGCTGGAACAAAGAATACAGGAAGTCAAGACTTGAGAGCTTTGCTGAATCTGGAAGGTAAAAATCCCTACTTGCTTCTGTCTTTTGAATTTTGATTATATTATCTTTCTGAAAAAAAATACAAAACCCTAACTAATTAAATGAGTATGGTGTTCATCAGTACGAGTCTGGCAACTGGCAAAATTGACAACTTTGGATTGGCCGGACTTGAAGAATTTACCTGATAGCATGTACATGTGCGGATGTGCCTAGCCTTAACGGACGTCTTGAGGGAGTTTCAAAGAGTCGCCGTCAGGAGTCTGGAGTCGCCTAGTCGCGACAGGAACAGTCGAAGTCGAACAGATGAACGTGATCTGTGCGATGCAAGGGACGACGGCCGTAGGACTTCCTAATGGCAACGTACGTGAATCACTAATGGGCCAATCACTATTGGGCTTACAGGCTGCGCTTCGCCGCTTCCTATTTTGCTCATTTGCTGGCTAGTGGCTGCTAGCAAGGTGCTAGTTACATGGGCTGTGCTAATGGGCTGCTGGGGTCGCATCTATATTTTACCGGTGTCTTGGCTGGTAAAAAATCGTTGGACACAAGCGGCTGCTGCAAAGTCGTCGGGGTCGTCCGACCCCGATGGTCTCACATACATTCGCCCCTGGCTTGATCCATTGTACTGCATTGAGTAATAAGTGGAAATGAGATGACAAAAGATGTTGATTGATAAAATGTTTGATATCATGTATGACTAGCTAGGTACACATCTAGTAAAGAGGATCATACTTAAATTGACAAAGCTAAAACTTGATTTTAGACTCAGCTAGTGCTTTTGGCAAACCAACCCCCTCAGCCAAACAGCTGCATGTCTAGAGGTAGAGGAGTAGACTCCTCACACCGGGTAAGTCTAGCTGAGTATTAGTATACTCAGCCTTGCTTGTGGCACAATTTTTGCAGGTACTTCTTAGGATGATTTGTTGCTGATGTGACTTGGCCTCCATCCCTGCCACCGGGATAGATGGTCGAGTGGGTTACTGCTTCCGCAGGAGAGGACCAGGAGGAGTAGCGTGGCCAGGCTTCGCCATGTTACTCGGTTTTCTCCGTTAGTTATTTCCGCTGCATTAAAATTTATGATTATTATTTCTGAAACTCCGACAATGTAATCATTAATGATACCTATTAAATTTGTGGTATTATGTTTTATTGTATTTCTCTGTGCCTCACCTTCGTGTGAGCTAGTGGTATTCGATCCTGGTAAGTGGCTTTATCGGACTAGATCCGAGGGACTGACGGGTTATTCCTGTTTAAGTGTGTTGCTGCCCTTAAGGGTGCGACTTGGGCACTTAAGCTGGAATAATTCGGGCGGTTCCCCCACAGCTGGTATCGGAGCGAATACCATTACAGAGAAGTCAATAAGTCATGATTACCAACCTTTTCTAAAGTAAAACTCGCTAGAAACCAAAGTTGGATAGATATCAGGACAATAAGGATAGACCTAGGACGTGAAGCCTTAGGAAATAGATGGGTAGCTAGGTGGCTATATTTATATAGGCCATAAAGGCTATTACTACTACTATTAGGATGTTGTAGAAGCATCCGAAAAATTAGTTAGGTCTGAGAAGACGACTAGAATGAGCATGCATCATGATTGTCGCATTATAATTGTCTCTTGTGCCTCAACATGCTTCTCTCACCTTTATTCCAATAATAACTTATGAATAATGTGATGTACTGCTATGTTAGGAACTATAAGAAATGCTTTACCTTGTGTCGGATTGGTAAGTCTTAACTAGGTCGTGATATGTGTTTCTCTTGCCTTGCTTTCTAGAAGGCACGATAGTGGTTCAGTCCATTTTTCCTCTAACCAATAAAAAAAAGTTGTGTGTCCTGCTCATGAAAAGACTCCCTTCCCCAAATAATCTAGTTGTTCCCGAGTAAAGCCCTTAAAAAAATCAAATCACGTGCTTGTTTTGGTGTTTCTAGCCTTGTGTGTTTTACACTTGAAATTGCACCTGCACAACTTGTAGACACCCATAGCCTGACCCCTAAATCGACTAAAACTTCCTTATGCACTTGTTGCGTCAAAAAAAATTTATTGTTGGTGTCTAGTTGCGCAAACCCTATCAAGGCCATGTTTCTTTCCATAAGTCCTTGCCCCTAAAACGTCATAACATTTCTGTTGATCATCCTAGCTGATCCTGTTTGCCTACCTCTCCTTTTGCCTAGATCTGGTAACCCTTTTTCTTGTGAATCATGTTGGCTTTATCATCCGAATCTCGGGATCCCCTATAATTCTTCCCTATTATCTGGTTATCTCCTATAACCCGTTCTCAAGTATCGAATGTTGATCCACCTGATCTCTCATTTCTAGTCTTTTGATGCTCTTCCTCCAGGCATCATGCTGTAGTTTTATCAACTTATCTCTAAACGACATATCCATGTGGATTAATTGATGTTGCTGTTATCTTTGGATCTCTCATGTCTCTAAAAGCTTATCAATCTCGATCTCATGGTTGGTTCCTTCTCATATTAAATATCGGATCAATCTTTGGCTGATAATCCCCGTGATGATCATAAAATATTTCTCTGAGTTAAAGAAAATTCTCATGTGATGCTCTTTTGTCAGCAATCTTTGCTTCAACTCCGGTCACATTCTTATTTTCTGAGCCATACTCTCATGGGCTCCATCTATCTGTGCTATGTGGATTTCTTATTGGTTGTGTTTAGTAATGGTGTTGTGACTAAACGACTGATGGTGCCACGACGAAACCGAGAGCCTACTATGGTGCACACATGGTTGAGCTGCTCGGCACGCGCTGGTATCACGGTTAATAGTCGTGCTCCATTACGAGACTATACTGATGTGCTACCTTTTGTGAACATTTTCTCAGAGTGATCGCTGCATTTTGTCTCATCATGCCGCGATATTTTATCCAAATCTATCTTCAGTATCTTGTCAGGTCCCATCTCATGAATTTGCATCTATCTCTAGCCTGGGAGTTACATGCTTCTCAACCCTTAAAGATCCTCATTCGAATCTCGGGACGAGATTCTGTTTAAGGGGGGAAGGCTGTGACACCCCAGGTGTCTATTTCGCGTCATGTCGGGAGATTAATCCTAATCTCGGATGCTCAGTAAAAATTTCTATTTCTCGATCGTGCCTATCTCTGTTTATCAGGCTTTCTCTTGGAAGTTCACCGAATTCAGAGTTAATCGATCGCGAGAAACAACCAATTTTGGAGCGTGTTAAAACTTTTAATCATGCAGACTCGAAGATCATTCTCGAATTATAAATCTCATCCGAAGCTCTTTAAATCAAACTTTCGACGATTGTTATCTGATCTGAGCCCGAATCTAATTCCTCGAAATTTTGATCTATGTTCGACTATTTTATTCGGGTCTGTATTCTCCAACGGGATACTCAGTATGTCGTCCTCTAAATAATTCTTACTCGACTCAGCCAAATATCTCATGTCTGAACCGAATTCAAAGCCCCGTATCAACAGCGATTTTAAAATGCCACGATTCACCTCCTCCGACTAAAAATCCGAATGCCGATCAAGTCTCAGGACGTTTTATTTTCGAATCACGTGTAGGGAATTATTTTCGAGCGAAATCAAATTAGACTCTCGGTCGAATTAATCGCTCAATCTTCCATTCGTCCGAACTCCAGCTCGCTCTGTTTTTATAGACGACTTCCGCGAGAGCATTTTATTCCGAAAAATAAATTTAGTGCAGCCCGATTACATGTTTTGGGCCAAGCCCATTCTAGCCCATTTGGCCCACTAAAGAACCCTAACCCTAGCCCATGTCTATAAATAGGAGCCCTCTCCCTTGCAAATTGGAAAATTTCCATCTACCCCCCTAGCCGCCATTTTTTTCTCCCAGCCATCTCCACTTCTTCTCCCCACGCCATCCTTCTTCCTGCTCCTCACGCACACCAGTGGAGGGCCTCCCACGGCGTCTCCTCCCCTTTCCTCAAGCCAGCCACCCTAGCTTCCATTCCTCTCGCCACCAGCCATGGGGGTCGACATCCCCTCCTCCCCCTCTGCACCATGGCCGGTTCATTGCTCCCCTCGGAACCCAGCAGGGAGAGCAGGCGCCATTCTCCTAGCACGCATGGAGCTCCCTCCCTCTCCTTGCCCATGGCGTCCCTTCCCTCCAGCGCCTCCCTTTGTCCCCTGTGCTCGACGCCCCTGCAGCAGCACGCACGCATGAGCAGGGCCTCCCTGGGCGCGAGCCCTTCTTCCCCACGGCTACAGCAAGGCGCCTTTCCTCCCCGGCGCACCGAAGCTCCAGCCATGGCGCCATGTCCCAGCTCGGTCCTTCCGGTGCAGCGTCCCCAAATGCCCCATGGCGCTCGACTCCCTGTCCATGGATGCAGCAGCAACAACCTCCTCTCTTCCCCCACAAAACAGCAGCCCCGGATCCCCTCCGCATCGCGTGTTTCATTCGATCTGCACAGTCCCGACCCACATCGTCGTGTTGGTGTTTGGGACAGCTCCATGCCGCGTCATCGCTCTGCGCAGTTCGACCGTCTATGCGCCTCACTTCGCCGGATCTGCGCAGCCCCAACATCGACGCCGTTCACCCTCGGTGAGACGACGACAATCCTTATTGATTCCACATCGGCTTTGTTCTCCGGTGATTAATTGTGTATATGTGTTGTTTTTGTTTTGTTTGTGGAGGAGAGAAACCCCGTGTTTAGGAGAAGGCAAGTCATTCAATGCTCGTCGGATGTTCGGAGCGATGCACAAATCGGAATCACTGTTGTTCTTGCAAACGCCGTTTGGGTTTGTTTATGGTGAGCCGATGCATGTCGCTCTCAATCGACTGGATTAATTATTTTGAATGGATGTATGTAAAATGTTTCGGTTATGCGCATTGGTAGGATCGCGTTTGCGATTGGAGAGCAAGAGGTTATTTGATGTGCGCGATTTGTAGTAGTCTAAATTATGTTTTGGTCGATGATGTGCATGTGTGATTATGTGTGTGAAAATACATTTGTATGAATGGAAGCGTGTAGAGAAGAAAATGAAGTAGAAAAGAACTCGGATGTTTTTACGTTTCGATAGGAAGATGTGCGATGTGTTGTTTGATGCGAAGGATAGGTTTTACTATTTTAAACGGTTAGTCGGCAGACTCGATCAGTAAAGCTAAAGTGGATTATGCGATTAAGATGAGGTGACGACATGCCGTAGTAGTCGTCGCCTTCTCTATGTTTTCGAGTCGGATAAATACCATAGGCAATTAATTGTTGATACCCAAAGATTGTTAGAAACAAGTAGTCGTGCTCTGCCTATTGCGTCAAAGGAAATATGGTATGATAATTAATTGGGAGCTAAGTGACCTGATATAGAAAAGTAGTTAAGAAAACTAATCGAATTACTTTTACCTATATTTTAAGTTAAGATGTCTAAAATGGTGAAACTAGTTTTGTTGGTCTCATGGTGTTATGATTGAGAAAAATATGAACTTGTGTATGAATTACTATGTTTTTCATGCTGTGTTAGCCAACTCTTGTTAAATAGAGGAATTCAATTGCGTTAAGTAATTGTTATATGTAGGTGTTTCCAGTACTTCAAGTGGTTGCAAGTTAATTAGTAGACTCTCTATGTGACGCTAGATGTCTAGGTAGAATTCTGAAATTTATGGTGCCCAAATTGTCGAGTTAGAGGTTAATTCGATCGATGCCGACTAAGTGGTTGAAAATAACTAGTAAAGAAGTTGTAGATGTAAAAACTGGAAACTAGTATGCATATGTCCTTGTACGATGTTGTGGTACCTTGAGGACATTAAAATGATCATGTGTTGCGAGAGGTAAAGAGTTTAGAATTAACTTATCGTCACATGTTAATTTACATTATTAAAGTGTCTCTTTCATGGTAACCAACTTACATAACATAAGCATGTGATAGTTGTATTCCATAACCAAATCATTGAAAATTGGAAATGAGAAATTGTAGTAACTGTCCCTGATTGTGCGTGATGATTGAGTTAAGTGTTCTTGTGCTTGCAAGCTGAAAAAAAAATTCCTACATGTATAGTTTTGGTTGTGCAATTAAGCTAGTAATACAAAATGACATGGATAAAAATTAGTGAGTCTACTTGTTAATCCTCAGTTGATTATTTTAACTCTAACAAATGGTAAAGTGTTAGAATAATTCAAGTCTCTAGAGCAAGACAATTCTTGAATTATATAGAATCTGAAATTTATTGATTGCTGTTTGGACTGCACGTACTGTTTTATGTGCGCTGTATGTTTGATGAACTAAATTTTGTTTTCTGTAGAAAAGTCGTATAGAAGAGTTGTAGATAACTTTATTATCTTACTTGTGTTAAAATTTGACAGACATAAGTCTGATCGTTTAGGAGTTATGCTGTTCACAAATTCAGTAACTGAATCTGTCCCAATTCTGTACAGATTTCAGAAACTGCATTGTTTGCCTGATGTAATGTTAGAATCAGTCCTTGTCGATTATAAGAAAGTTGTAGATGCTTTTCTCATCTTGCTTGTGTTAAAATTTCATAACTATAGGCCTGACGGTTTAAGAGTTATGAATTTTACAACTTGGTTGCTGTGTTCTGTCCACTGACAGAACAGATTTCGAAAACTGAATTGTTTGATTCAGTTCAACATGGAATCACCCCTTGGTGATTATAAAAGTTGTGTAGTACTTTTGCCAAGCTTTCCAAAAAGTCTTGGATCACTATTTTTGGTGGTTTGAAGATTAAGTTACATGTGTTTGAAGTGTGAAGACTGAATCTGTCCAGTTTTGGACAGCACAGCCTTCATAGTATATTTTACCCTTGATACATGATAAACCAGCCAGGGATGTTTATAAATAATTTGTAGAACATTTAATTAGCTTTCCAGAAAGTCTAGGATCACTTTGTTTGGATGTCTGAATCTTTTGTTGTGAATTTTTGAAGCTGCAAGTCTGAATCTGTCCAAATCTGGACAGAGCTGCTGTGTTTGCACAATTCGACCTTAATAAGTGTTTAATCAGGTTGTGATGACAATACCAAAGTTGTAGAGCACTTTTTAAGCTTTCCAGAAAGTCCTAGTTTGATATTTTTGGACTAACAATTTAAGAGTTAGGATTAAAACAAGCAACTGCTGTATTGCTGTCCAAAAATTCTGCTAGTGCTCATTTGATTGTTAGTTCACCCGTTTGGCTAAAAATGTTTGGTTAGCACTTAAATAAATGTAGACTTGCCATGACTAAGCTTAATATTGCCTAAGTGTCCTGTTTTATATGTTTCTTCTCTAGTTGATTGTGATATAAGAGTTCATAGACATGAATGCCTAGGTCCTATTTAAACTTATGTTGTATTGGTTGCTCTTGTACGGTCAATAGAAGAACAAATAAACGATTAAGGTGAGCGTAGTAAATGCGTGTACTTGTGATGTCGTGGTCATGTTGCGTAAATAAATAAAATGTTGTCATCTTTTTAATGGTGTTTATGTTGAACGCCGACGACGTGTAGATAACTAAAGCTAACGTGTAGTTATCTACGGTGTCTTCCACTTTAATGTTTAGTTCGCCACTGTGTCTTTGTATATCTTGTGCTATTTTTGTGCTACTTTCATTATATTCATACATATGCATCTTGCACCTCATATAGGACCGAGAGATGATGATCGAGCTAGTGATGTGGTGCCAACCACAAGATGCAGTCGGTGGACGACCCAAGGAAGGATGGACTTAACCAGTGGATGCTCGCCAAGCGAGTACCTCCCCAGCAAACACTCTCTAAGTGTTAAATTAAAGGCAAGCCTCGGTTTATGCATAACCGTTATATATGCTATTTTACTACACTTAATGTTTGTAGGCTTGTACTGTGCACTTAAGTGTAGGAGTTGACTGAAACCCTAGTTGCATAAACTCAGGATTTCTATTGAGATGGATACTAGTATGCTAGGTCGAGTAGCTGCTTTATTAATTAGGATCTCGGTAGAAGTCGAGTGATTTTTCTAGCACTCGCGCGAGGTCAGAAATTGGCTGTATCCACTTTCTTATCATATTGATGTTGGTTTGTGGGCAACAATCCATGGGGATTGGTTGTCTACGGGATGAAAATTGGAATAAGGATTAACGTGCGGATACCTGTGTCAAGCGTTTGAACGTACTAAACACATACCGAGAAATATGGTAAATCGGTAAGCCTAGTACCTGATTGAACCTGGCAGTAGACTTTGCCCCTCACGCGACCTGAGACGAGGTCTCCCATTCCGGTTATGGTGGGTACAAGTGCGGTCACTGCACGACGGCCATTCGGGGTCAGTGAGGCATTATACGCCAAGGCGGTGAGCCCTGATCTGCTGACGGGGAATCGATGGGGACGGTTGATGTGTGTGGGGACGGAGTGCCCCTCCATATCGTGTGTTTAGGTTTACCTTGCAAGGATAAAAACTCGATTCGAATCGTCTGCTTCTCGCAGCTAATGAGACTGCTTGATCCATTGTACTGCATTGAGTAATAAGTGGAAATGAGATGACAAAAGATGTTGATTGATAAAATGTTTGATATCATGTATGACTAGCTAGGTACACATCTAGTAAAGAGGATCATACTTAAATTGACAAAGCTAAAACTTGATTTTAGACTCAACTAGTGCTTTTGGCAAACCAACCCCCTCAGCCAAACAGCTGCATGTCTAGAGGTAGAGGAGTAGACTCCTCACACCGGGTAAGTCTAGCTGAGTATTAGTATACTCAGCCTTGCTTGTGGCACAATTTTTGCAGGTACTTCTTAGGATGATTTGTTGCTGATGTGACTTGGCCTCCATCCCTGCCACCGGGATAGATGGTCGAGTGGGTTACTGCTTCCGCAGGAGAGGACCAGGAGGAGTAGCGTGGCCAGGCTTCGCCATGTTACTCGGTTTTCTCCGTTAGTTATTTACGCTGCATTAAAAATTATGATTATTATTTCTGAAACTCCGACAATGTAATCATTAATGATACCTATTAAATTTGTGGTATTATGTTTTATTGTATTTCTCTGTGCCTCACCTTCGTGTGAGTTAGTGGTATTCGATCCTGGTAAGTGGCTTTATCGGACTAGATCCGAGGGACTGACGGGTTATTCCTGTTTAAGTGTGTTGCTGCCCTTAAGAGTGCGACTTGGGCACTTAAGCTGGAATAATTCGGGCGGTTCCGCCACAAGAAAGCGGCGCGAGCAGAAAGTAGCGGGCGGCGGCTGACAGCTGGGCCCGGCTGTCGACGCTGCGCGCGTGAGGTAAAGGGTCCACGCAGGGAATCGCCTGGTGGGCCGAAATACGGTAATCCGGCCCAGGTAAGGTTTTTCTCTTTCTCTTTTATTTTCTGTTTTATTTCATTTTTGTTTTCAATTTCCAAATTTGAATTTTGAATCCTTTTAGGAGTTTCACCTTTGGGTAAAATTTACAAATTCAACTTCCATTATAGAAATAATATATTTTATTATATATATATATATATTTATCACTCATTTCACTCACATAATATTGTTTCCTTCTTCTCTTTTTCTAATTCATTGAATTTCTTTTAGATCTTAAATTCCCTTTTTGGACTTTAATATATTTCTTGTCACATTTTTATTTCATTTTGTCACAATATGCACACAAAAGAAAATCCCAACATGATGCATGATTTGTTTTTGGGAATCTTTTGTTTTTTATTTATATGTTTTCATGTGATGTTCTCATGAAATGATAAATATGGATAACACATATATGTATAAAGGAATATGATTTCTCTTTTTAGACTTTTCTTACAAAGTGGGTATTACACTTCTGTTACAACTAATCCCGATTGCCTCATAACTTCGGAAATCGGGGCTGTTTCGGTGGCTTCGGCCTCCTCTCCGTCACGGGTCACCCTAGCAGCTAAATGTACTCTGGCCATCAGATGTTGAATTTCTTGCAATTCTTACGAATGTTGATAATTTTTGCAGTTTTGATGAAGGTCCTTCTTATGCCGAAGCTAAATCAAAATGGTGCTTTGCTTGAGTATGCGATGAGAAAGCTTCGGCTATGGTTAAATTTTTTCAGCAGCACAACAGTGCAATGGCAATGAATGCTGTGTCACCCGCACCCACGGAACGGTGGACCACGGCACGTGGGAGATGAATCGCCAGATTGCGTGTACCCGCAACATGGTGGGGTCATCTCGCACTCGGAATATATTAATCGTTTCTCGGCAACGAGCTCGGGGAAGGGGTTTTTCGGACCTTCGGCATTCCGAAGCCTGGGAGAATTTTTCATGGATCAAGCTCGTTACGAAAGACGATCTAGTGCCGTGAAGGGGCTACTATTGGGGGTCTGCTTCGTCGCCGAAGGTCCTATAAGAAGAATCACCTTCGTAAGATCAACATAGAAGCAACGCCGAAGCTACCATCTAGGGAGCTTCGGCATAGTAACACGCCCTGAGACGAAGGGTTGCACCGACTTAAAGATGCAAAGACTGATCGACCCATGATAATCTATGTTATGATTGTAACCAAGTATAAGGGATATAAATGTAAATTCATACAGGCTGCTCCCTGTGTCTATAAATAGGTAAACAATACCCTCGTACTGTTCACGCTAACTGATATTCACTCGCACGTCACGCTTGTACTTTTGCCTCCTGTCAAGTCGAAGGTACAAATGTAATTCAATATTATTCAGATTTATTCATAATGATAAGATTAAAGAAATATTATGATGTCATATGATTATTCATGTTATTTCTCAAGTTTCATATACTTCGTATTTCATTGATTTATATTGTAATTATGAAGGTATGACCTTCATAACCTTCGTCCAGAGATCATTATATCCTCAGGGAAATAATGCTTCGAAGGACGAAGGACATTGACCATTAATCTTTTCTTGTGTTGCCTTGTTCTTGATTCATAGCATTTGAGAGCAAGTCTCCAACATACACCCTTAAAAGCTAGTGAACCATCACTTCTTCTAAAAACAAATACATCTATATATGTGAATAAACAATTATAACCTATGTTACATAATTGGCTCACAGATAACAAATTATACCCAAGTGATTCAACTAAAAACACATTAGAGATAGAATGCTCGGATGTGATGGCTATCTTTCCCAATCCTTTGACCTTGCCTTGGTTCCCATCTCCAAACATGATAGAATCCTGGGAATCCTTGTTTTTGACGTAGGAGGTGAACATCTTCTTCTCCCCCGTCATGTGGTTAGTGCATCCGCTGTCGATAATCCAGCTTGAGCCCCCGGATGCATAAACCTGCAAGGCAATTTAGGCTTGGGTTTTAGGTACCCAACTCTTGTTGGGTCCTACAAGGTTAGTCACAATAGCTTTTGGAACCCAAATACACTTTTTGTCTCCCTTGCATTTGGATTCCAACTTCCTAGCAACTACTTTTGTATTTTTGCATGACAACACAAAAGAAGTATCGCAAGCATGATAAACAGTAGTAGGTCCATTGCAAATTTTTCTAGAGGCATGAGAAGTGGCATAATTTCTCCTAGGCCTACTTCTACCATGAACAAAAGCAGAACTAGATGCAAACATAGCATGTGAATCATCATGATCATAGCATCTATCATTATGAACATGCCTAATAAATTTCCTATCATACATATAGGCATGGTTCTTTTGAGAACTACTAGCCATAGGAGCCTTCCCTTTCTCCTTGTTGAGAACGGGAGTCTTTTGGCTTGTTAAGTTCTTGGTTTCCTTTCGAAAACCAAGTCCATCCTTAATTGAGGGGTGTCTACCAATGGTGTAGGCATCCCTAGCAAATTTTAATTTGTCAAAGTCATCTTTGCAAGTCTTAAGTTGAGCATTAAGACTTGCAACCTCATTGTTCAATTTAGCAATAGTGATAGCATATTCATCAAAATTAACATATTTACACCTATTGCAAATAACTACATGTTCTACACATGAACTAGTTGTATTTGCTTTCTCGAGTTTAGCATTTAATTCATCATTTAAATCCTTTAGGCTAGAGACAGATTCATGGCAAGCAGACAACTGAGAGGATAGCATTTTATTTCTTTTAATTTCTAAAGCAAGAGATTTCTGAACACTAACAAATTTATCATGTTCCTCATACAAGATATCTTCTTGCTTCTCTAGCAATCTATCCTTTTCATTTAGGGCATCAGTTAATTCATTTATTTTGTCTACTTTATTTCTATCTAATCCTTTAAACAAATCAGTATAATCTACTTCATCATCAGATGATTCTTCATCACTAGAAGAAGTATACTTGGGAGAGTCCCGAGTACGTACCTTTTTCTCCTTAGCCATAAGGCAAGTATGGCGTTCGTTGGGGAGCGAAGTTTTGTCAAAGGCCGAGGCATCCAATCCTTCATCGTCGGAGTCAGATGAAGAGCAATCAGAATTCCATTCCTTTCCAAGATGCGTCTCGCCCTTTGCCTTCCTGTAGTTCTTTTTCTTCTTTTTCTTCCCATGCCTTTCTTGTTCTTGGTCATTATCATTATCAGGGCATTGAGCTATGAAATGACCAGTCTTATCGCATTTGAAGCAGGAGCGCTTTCCCCTTGTTTTGTTCTTGTTGGGGGTACTCCTTGCGTCCTTTTAGCGCGGTCTTGAAGCGCTTGATGATAAGCGCCATTTCGTCCTCATTGAGCCCGACAGCCTCCACTTGTGCTACCTTGCTCGATAGTGCCTCCCTGCTGCTCGTTGCTTTGAGAGCAACGGGCTGTAGCTCATAGACAGGTAGTGGACCATTTAACGCATCGTCCACGTATCGCGCCTCCTTCACCATCATGCGCCCGCTCATGAATTTTCCAAGGATCTCCTCGGGCGTCATCTTGGTATACCTGGGATTTTCACGAATAAGGTTGACAAGATGGGGGTCAATAACGGTAAATGACCTGAGCATTAGTCGGACGACGTCATGATCCATCCATCATGTGCTCCCGTAGCTTCAGAGCTTGTTGACCAGGGTTTTGAGCCTGTTGTAGGTCTGTGTTGGCTCCTCTCCCCTGATCATTGCGAACCTCCCCAACTCGCCCTCCACTAGTTTCATCTTGGTGATCATAGTGGTGTCATTCCCCTCATGAGATATCTTGAGGGTGTCCCAGATTTCCTTAGTATTATCCAAGCCACTCACTTTATTGTACTCATCTCTGCAAAGTGACGCTAGCAAGACAGTAGTAGCTTGGGCATTTTTATGAATTTGTTCATTAATGAACATAGGGTTATCAGTACTATCAAAATGCATCCCATTCTCTACAATTTCCCAAATGCTAGGATGGAGATAAAATAGATGACTACGCATTTTATGGCTCCAAAATGAGTAGTCCTCTCCATCAAAGTGTGTAGGTTTTCCAAAGGGAATTGATAGTAAATGCGCATTTGAATTGTATGGCATGCAAGAATAGTCAAAAGAGTAGTTCGGATTGACCGTTTTCTATTTCGACGAAGAGTCGTCGTCTCTTGGTGAAGAAGAGGAGGCATCGCTGTCGTAGTAGATGATCTTCTTGATGCGCCTCTTCTTCTTCCCGTCCCTCTTCTTGTGACTCGAGCCTGAGTCAGTGGGCTTGTCGTCTCTTGGCTCGTTGAAGATGGACTCCTTTTCCTTGTCGTTGACCACCATCCCCTTTCCCTTAGGATCCATCTCTTTGGTCGGTTAGTCCCTTAGATGAAGAGTACGGCTCTAATACCAATTGAGAGCACCTAGAGAGGGGGGGGGAGTGAATAGGTGATCCTGTAAAATCAAACACTAAATAGCTACAAACTTGATTATTAAAGGGTTAGTGTGACCAAGTAGCTATGAAGCGAGTTTTTGTGAGCAACACAATCACAGAAAAAGCAACACAAGAGACACGCGATTTTTATCCCGTGGTTCGGCCAAGTAACACTTGCCTACTTCCACGTTGTGGCGTCCCAATGGACGAGGGTTGCACTCAACCCCTTTCAAGTGATCAAATGATCGACTTGAATACCACGATCTTTTATCTTTTGAGTATCCTTGCCATTTGCGAGGAATCTGCACAAGTTGGAGCCTCTCGCCCTTACAATATAGATCACAAAGAAAGCACAAGAGTAAGGATGGAAGAGCAACACATGCAAGACCCAAATCCGCAGCACACACATGCACACAAGCCAAGACTTGAGCTCAAAACTTAGCACAGTGAGTTCACAACTCAAACGGAGCTTAAATCACTAACACAATCGATCAAATGCGTGGAGGCAGAGTTTGGGAGTCTTAGAATTCTTAGAGAATGCTTGGTGTTATGCTCCATGTGCCTAGGGGTCTCTTTTATAGCCCCAAGGCAGCTAGGAGCTGTTGGAGGCCAACTTGGAAGGCCAATCTTGCCTTCTGACGAGTGGTGCACCGGACAGTCCGGTGCACCACCGGACAACCACTGTTCATGTCCGGTGCGCGATCTCCTTCCATATCGGGTGCAGCCGACCATTGCTCCTCGGGACTGGTTGGCGCACTGGACACTGTCCAGTGCACACCAGATAGTCCGGTGCACCCAGCCGACCGTTAGAGCTGGCCACATGTCGCGCGTTGATCGCGCGGACGACCGTTGGCCGCTAGCGCAGTTGGCTCACTGGACAGTCCGGTGAATTATAGTCGTACACCTCTGTCGTTTTTCGAGAGCAGTCGGTTCACCGTCGGTCAGCCTGGCGCACCGAACACTGTCCGGTGCACCACCAGACAGTCCGGTGTGCCAGGCCCGAGCTGATGTTGGCTGCTCACAGCCAATCCTTTTCCAAATTCATTTCTCTTTTCTCTGCACTGTTTCTAGTACTTGGACAAACATGTTAGTACTTAAAAAACAATTCACAAAGTCTTGAAACCTACCTTGTCTTTGATTTGACTTCTTGCTCATTTAGCACATACAAGTTCAAAACATTTGTGTTGGTCATCTAATCACCAAAATAATTATAGAAATGGCCCAAGGGCACATTTCCCTTTCAGCCCGTCACTGTCCCCGGCTCCGAGCATCACCGCCGCACCGACGTGCCTCGTCAATTCCCCAACCCCCGACGATCTCCACTATCTTGGTATGAATTTCTCCAAGATCTAGGCTATAGTCTCGTTGAGAATTTGTGATAAAACCAAGGTAGTAGTATATAACCCAAACACGTGTGAATGAAACATGTAAATCATGTAAATGTAGTTTCCATGTAGTATACATAATATAAATGTAGTTTGCATGTAGTTATGTAGTCTTATTGTGATATCTCTCATGGATTGAATATATATAGATGTGATTGTCGACCATCGTGTCGTTGAAATATGCGTGGATGTCAGCCATCGTGCTGATACTTTTATTTGCAGGTTTTGGAAACCTCCACGTGTAGGGGAAGTGCTGCCGAAATTTTCTATTGATAGGCTTCTGTTAAATTTTTTGTAGAGGTATTCCTTGCCGCTGCACGAGAACCTGCACCACGACGCGTCATCACCGCACTGACCCACTAGCCTGATTCCACTGTCACCCTAGGTTTAACTTCTATTAAACTATTAGAAGGTAGGAACGTAGTGTACATGGATTACATGTTTATATTAAACTATACTCGATTATATATGTTAGAGGATGGAGGACCGTGAGTGGATGTACACGGACCGTGTAGAAAGGAATGATGTCACCCTTGAGTGGATTAGAAAGACTGATAATTTCGTGGAACGGGCATATGGCGAAGCTACTAAAGGAGCGAGTCTAGTCCCATGCCCACAGAACAATTGTGCCAACCGAAAAGGAAAATCAAAGAAGGCCATGGTAGAACATATTGGAAGAATGGATTTACGCCGGACTATACTCGGTGGATCTTCCATGATGAAGCGTATCGTACGAGAGAGAATGTGGTGAGACAACGTGTCGAGGATTATGATGCTGATGCGGGGGTAGCGGATATGTTGAACGACTATCACGAGGCACAGTTCACCAGAGGATGTACGAAGGACGAGCCAGAGCTGACCGCAAAGGCGTTCTACGACATGTTTGATGCGGCACAGAAGCCCCTTCTTGACCATACAAAGGATTCTCAATTGGATGCCATTGGGCGTGTAATGACATTCAAATCATAGTACATCATGAGTCGAGACGCATTCGACGGCTTATTGACAGTTATTGGAAGCCTGCTTCCGGAGGATCACGTTCTGCCAAAGAGCATGTATGAGGCACAAAAACTCCTTTGTGCACTTAAGATGACGTATGAGCAGATACATGCTTCTCCAAAGGGTTGCATGCAATTTAGGAAAGAATACGCAAAGGAAAAGTACTGTCCAAAGTGTAAATCGTCTAGGTTCATGGAGGTAGACTCTGGTGATGGACAGAAGAGGCAGCTCGACATCCCCGTGACAATCCTACGCCACCTTCTGTTCATACCAAGGATCCAACGTTTATATATGACCGAGGAATCTGTGAAACATATGACATGGCACAAAACTGGCAAACGATACAATCCTGGCAAGATGGTGCACGCATCCGATGGTGAAGCATGGAAACACTTTGATGCCATTCACCGTGAGAAAGTCGAAGAGGCTCGTAATGTACGTGTTGCACTGGCCATAGATGGGTTCAATTCCTATGGAATGAGCGCTGCCACATACATATGTTGGCCTATGTTATCCCAATCAATCTCCCCCTGGTGTATGCTTTCAAAGACAGAATATATTCATGTCGTTGATAATTCCAGGACACCGGGGAATAAAATGGGTGTGTACATGGAGCCTTTGATTGATGAATTGGTACGTGCTTGGGAGGAAGGGGTAAAGCTACGAAGACAAACTTCAAAATGCATGTTTGGTACCAGTACTCTATGCATGACTTACCGATGTATGGGCTATTCTGCACCTAGTGTGTTCATGGTAAGTTCTCATGCCTAGTTTGCAAGGAAGCTCTTAGGTTCATTTGGTTGAAGAAGGGTGGCAAATATTTGTCGTTCAATAAACATCGACAATTTCTTCCCCTGACCATTGTAACATCCCAAAATTTAATCCCAAGGTTAGAAACCCTAAATCTCCTAACCCCCCTTGATTATCTCCTAAGACCCCACCTCATAAGGCATTTCATTCATCACATGCATACACCATGGTTGTTAGTAGCACCTCACATAGAATATTTTGGACACCCAAGAAAATATAGATAAATTTTTGTTCAAAATAAAAAGGAGATTAAAAGAAATAGAAATAGAAATAGAAATAGAAAAAGGAAAAGAAAAAGGAAAAATCCCCCTCGGTTGGGCCGGATCCGGCCCACCCCTTCTCCCTCTCTCCCGCGCACCTGTTCCCCGCTCGGCCCAAGCGGCCTATCTCCCGCGCGCCCGCTCGCGCGTCGCGCTCCTCCCTTCCCCGCTGATCGGCCAGCCCCACCCGTCAGCCACGCCCGCCCTCGCTCCCTCGCAACCGCCCTCTCTCTAGCAAGTGGGCCCCGCTTTGTCAGCCCCTCCCTCGCGCCCGTGACCAAGCTATCGACACGATCACCGCCGGCCGCCGCTCGCTCTGTCGCCTCGCCATTATCGCGCTCGCCAGCAATGCTTGGCGCCTTGCGTCCCTATCTCCTTACGCCTGCCCGAGCCATCCCGTCACCACTGTGCGCCATCATCGCCGCCGTGGCAAGCTCGCCGGTGCTTGCCACCTCACTCCCCCTTCCCCTTTCCAGCCGCCTATAAAAGGACCGCCCGAGCTCCATCCTTCCTCACACCGGCCTCGGCCACTCCCTCTCCTCCTCCACCGGACCGAATCGAGCCGCGCCGCCACGCCCTTCCTTCGCTCCGGTGAGTGCTCCCTCCCTCTGGTAGCCTAGAGTTCAATTGGTTGGGATCGCAAGGCTCACCGCTCCATCACGAACACGGCACACCCTTTCCCTTCACCTATTGCGCCTGGCAGCCTCACCGGCGACCTCACCGCTGCGGGCGCCCGCCACCTCGCCGTGGACCGGCCATCTCGAGCACCCTCCGACCAAATTAACCCCTCCACCATGATCCTCTACCCCCACCCATGCTTAATCACCTCCCCGACCACCCAGAACCGGAACCACGACGGAGAACCGCCGCGGAATTTCACCGGCGTCCGGTTCTCCTTGCCGTGAACCACCTTCCCCCCCGTCATCCCCCCTAACGTCGTCCCCCTCCTCGCTGGCACGTGGGCCCACGCCCACAGCGCCGTCCTTGCGCCATCCCCCGCTGGTGGGCCGGCTGGGTCGCCTGCCCACGCGTGCGCACGCGCCCGCGCTCGGCTGGGCCAAAATCCCCCTCGGCCCAGTTAGCAGGAAGTCCCTTTTCTTTTTCCTTTTTCCATTTCTTTTTCCTATTTTCATGTATTTATGCATATATTGATATTTTATGCACCAAAATAGTCAAAATAAATTATAGGGCACAAAATAATAATATTTAAAAGTTGGCACACTCCACCAAGCCACCACGGTTGATGTATTGTTCCTTACCTATTTTTGCTAGGAGAAGAGGGATCCGATCCTCCGGAATTTGTAGCTCCGGAAGAGGGGCAGGAACCCGACCTCTCCGAAATAGATCTTTCATGCCAGGAGAACTTCGACAAAGACAAGTCCATTCTTCCCTTGATGCATAAATTACCTACTCTTTCTACCACTACCTAAGCCGGGAATACAGGTTGGGTCTTTTGCATCGTGAGAAGAGAGATAGCCCACATTAAAGAATATCTTTTGAGTACAAAATAGGGGATGAGAAAAGGGTGGTGTTTCTACCAAGCGATGTTTTCAAAAAGTGTATGATGAAGGGTATTCACCCTTATCACCTTTGGAGTGGGATAATCAAGGACTCCCTGGTTTAGGGGAGGGCCTCAGGTGTTGGCTCAGCCGGGTTAGGTGTGAGCAGAAGGATTGTCCCCTCATATAAGGACCGGTTTGTCATCCTTCACTACCTGTACTCATGATAAGTACAACCACTCGAGACTGTATGGGCAGTCACTCAATCCGAACTCATACGGTCTAGACCCCAGGGTTATGATGGCTGGGGAGCACCGAGAGGATAAGGAGGGGGAATGTTTTGTCCGGTTTGGACATGGTAGTGGCCTGACTCCTTCCGGTATAACCGTTAAGGTAAGGATGTGTGGGGAAAGAAAGAGATTCAGATTCGGGTCTCATTGGCCATGAGACCGCAGAGCCGGACTAGTGGATGAAGTGTACCCCTCTGCGCAGAGTTCAAACCTATTCGAATAGTCCGTGTCCACTGGTATGGACGAGTCTAGTGTGGTATGACAATTAGTGTTTTATGATCTCCGCCAATAGGGAAATGTGTGCGTGAGTGTTTTTGGAAATGAAAAACAATACCACAGAAGTGGGAAGCTCAGTGGTGGTTGAGTGTGAAAATGTGCTACTTCTTCCTTTGGGGAAAACCATCAAAGTATTGCCTTTCTCTGAAAAAGGGTGACTTCAACTCCACCATATAAAGCATGTATTATATAGGTCCCTCCATCTTTACGGGCAAGATGGGCTTGCGGAATACCTAGTGTATTCACCCAGATTTATTTATATTTTTCAGCAGCTGAAGACTTCTTTTCTACTATGCTCGACTAGAAGGGGGTTGTGTCTGCACCCAGTTCTACCTGTGGCTTGGGCTAGTTTATCTTTCATTGGCTTTGTATTTCAGGCTCATTAGAGCTTGTACTTTGGTATTGTAATAACTTTTATTCAAACTCTATACTATTTGAAGTAAGGAATGTGTTTACTAGCCTCCTAGGACTAGTAATTGTTTCACATTTGAGGCCCAGAGGATCAGGACACTTCAGGTGGTATCAGAGCCATAGGACTGGCCGTAGATCACAGCCCCGACCTTAAAAGTTTGCCTTAAAAAAAGGAAGAGACCTCTCACCCCCCTAAGAGAATCTTCTCTCCTTTCCTCGATATTGACAGACCCTTCTTTTCTTCTACCAGATGGAAGGCTCCTTTGTCATTAGGACATCCTACT
The DNA here is from genome assembly GCA_029449295.1 of Zea luxurians. Taxonomy (NCBI): domain Eukaryota; kingdom Viridiplantae; phylum Streptophyta; class Magnoliopsida; order Poales; family Poaceae; genus Zea; species Zea luxurians. The sequence goes on from JAOPSE010000002.1 coordinate 113,652,860, forward strand.
GCTCAGAGGTGGAAGGATTCCGTCATCTTTTACGGAGTTGCGCGCTTCGCATGGAGATCCGCAAGAAGCCGGAGTACATCTGGAAAGAATACCGCGAGAATGGAATTGAGAAATGCTCTATGGCAGTCTACCTGGGAGAAAGCCGAAACTACCCAAATCAACCTCATTTCCAAGTCACCTTCACTGGACACCGCTTCCCAGACACTTGCCAAAATGTTGCCAAAAAGCCCTCCGCCAGCTATGTCAAAACTACAGCAGGGAAGTCTTTGAGACACCTCTTCGTTACTTTCCACCCAGCAACAAAAATACCCCTACCTGGAGGAAAAGACTTCAGGCCCTGTCAGGTGAAAGGGAAATGTGCCTTTAGGCAATTTCAATAATGTTTTGGTGATTAAGTGCCTAACACGTTTAATTAAGTTCTCATGTGCCAAGTAAAGAGAAAAGTGCAAATCAAAGAGAAAGGTACGTTTCTAGACTTAGTACATTGTTTTGAGTATTAATATGTTTTGTCTAAGTGCTAGAAACAGTGAGAAAAGAATTGGAAAAAGAGGTGGCTGTGTGCAGCCAACTTCAGCTCGGCTTGGCACACCGGACTGTCTGGTGCGCCAAGTTGGTCCGCGTGAAAAGGCCGCTCTCGGGACTCGACGGCGGCGTACAGCTATAATTCACTGGACTGTCCGGTGGTGCACCGGACTGTCCGGTGAGTTGTCCGCGGCGAACTCGTCGCTCTTGGGAAAAGGATCAGCGACGTACGGCTATAATTCACCGGACTGTCCGGTGGTGCACTGGACTGTCCGGTGAGCCAACGGTCGCCTGTGCCAACAGTCGGCCGCACAATCTTCGCGTGACACATGGTCGCGCCAATGGTCGGTTGGGCACACTGGACTGTCCGGTGTGCACCGGACAGTGTCCAGTGCGCCAACCGACACCAAGGACCAACGGTCGGATGCGCCAGAAATGGAAGGAGATCGCGTACCGGACAGCTATAGGGATTGTCTGGTGGTGCACCGGACTGTCCAGTGCACCACCCGGCAGAAGGCAAGTTTGGCCTTCCAAGTTTGCCTCCAATGGTTCCTAGCTGCCTTGGGGCTATAAAAGGGACCCCTAGGCGCATGGAGGAGTCACCGAAGCATTCACTAAGTATTCTAAGGCATCTAGACTCTGCTCCCGCACATTCACTTTGTTGTTTTAGAGATTTGAGCTCTATTCGAGTCAAGGACTCCCTGTGTTGTCATTTGAGCTCGAGTTTTCACTTGTGTGCGTGGGTGTGCTGCGTATTTGAGTTTTGCGTGTGTTGCTTCTCCCAACCTTACTCTGTGCTTTCTTTGTGATCTCCTTTGTAAGGGCGAGAGACTCCAATTTGTGCAGATTCCTTGCAAATGGGAACAATACTCTAAAGGAAAAACCGTGGTATTCAAGTTGATCATCGGATCACTTGAAAGGGGTTGAATGCAACTCTCGTCAATTGGGACGCCACAACATGGAAGTAGGCAAGTGTTACTTGGCTGAACCACAGGATAAAAATCGCGTGTCTTGTGTTGCTTTCTCTGTGATTGTTTGTATTCACAAAAACTCGCTTCAAGCCACTTAGCTGTACTAACACTTATAACTAAGTTTTGTGGCTATTAGTGTTTTTACAGGATCACCTATTCACCCTCCCTCTAGGTGCTCTCAATTGGTATCAAAGCCGTACTCTTCATCTAAGGGACTAACCGCCCGAAGAGATGGATCCTAAGGGAAAGGGGATGGTGGTCAACGACAAGGAGAAGGAGTCCCTCTTCAACGAGCCAAGGGATGACAAGCCCACTGACTCAGGCTCGAGTCACAAGAAGAAGGGCGGGAAGAAGAAGAGGCGCATCAAGAAGATCATCTACTACGACAGCGATGCATCTTCTTCTTCACCAAGAGACGATGACGACGACGACTCTTTGTCGAAAAAGAGAACGGTTAATCAAAACTACTCTTTTGACTATTCTCGCATGTCGTACAATTCAAATGCACATTTACTCTCTATTCCTCTAGGAAAACCTCCACACTTTGATGGAGAGGACTACTCATTTTGGAGTCATAAAATTCGTAGTAATCTATTTTGTCTCCATCCTAGCATTTGGGAAATAGTGGAAAATGGAATGCATTTCGATAGTATGGATAACTCTGTGATTATTAATGAGCAAATCCATAAGAATTCCCAAGCTACTACTGTGTTGTTAGCATCTCTTTGCAGGGACGAGTATAATAAAGTAAGTGGCTTGGACAACGCTAAGAAAATCTGGGACACCCTCAAGATCTCACATGAGGGAAATGATGCTACAATGATCAACAAAATGGAACTGGTTGAAGGCGAGCTAGGGAGATTCGCCATGATCAGGGGAGAAGAGCTAACACAAACCTACAACAGGCTCAAGACCCTGGTCAACAAGATTAGAAGCTATGGAAGCACAAGATGGACGGATCATGACGTCGTCCGACTCATGCTCAGGTCATTTATAGTTATTGACCCCCATCTTGTGAATCTTATCCGTGAAAACTCCAGGTATACAAAGATGACGCCCGAGGAGATACTCGGAAAATTCGTGAGCAGACACATGATGGTAAAGGAGGCACGATATGTGGATGATGCCTTGAACGGTCTACTACCCATCTACGAGTCATAGCCCGTTGCGCTCAAGGTAACAAGCAGCAAGGAGGCGCTACCAAGCAAGGTAGCACAAGTAGAGGCTACCGGGCTCAACGAGAATGAAATGGCGCTTATCATCAAGCGCTTCAAGACTGCACTCAAAGGACGCAAAGAATATCCCTCCAAGAGTAAAATAAGGGGGAAGCGCTCCTGCTTGAAATGCGGTAAGACTGGTCACTTTATTGCAAATTGTCCCGATAGTGATAGTGACCAGGGACAAGAAAAGAGTGGGAAGAAGGAGAAAAAGAAGAGCTACAGGAAGGCAAAGGGCGAGGCACACCTTGGAAAGGAATGGGACTCGGACTGCTCTTCTTCCGACTCCGACGACGAAGGACTCGCTGCCTCGACCTTCAACAAGTCTTCTCTCTTCCCCAACAAACACCATACATGTCTTATGGCCAAGGAAAAGAATGTACATGTTCGAGATACCCCTAAGTACACTACTTCTAGCAATGATGATTCTTCTGATGATGAAGTAGATTACTCTAGCTTATTTAAAGGTTTAGATAGAGCTAAAGTAGAGAAAATTAATGAATTAATTGATGCTCTAAATGAAAAAGATAGATTGCTAGAAAAGCAAGAAGATATTTTGTATGAAGAGCATGACAAATTTATTAGTGTTCAAAAATCTCTTGCTTTAGAAACTAAGAGGAATGAAATGCTATCTTCTGAGTTATCTGCTTGCCATGAAACTATATCTAGTTTATAGAGTTTAAATGATGAATTAACTACTAAGCTAGAGGCAGTTAATAAATCTAGTTCATGTGTAGAGCATGTTGTTATTTGTAATAGATGCAAGGATTTTGATGTTCATGCTTGTGATGAACACCTTATTTCTATTACCAAATTAAATGATGAGGTGGCAAGTCTTAATGCTCAACTTAAGACTTGCAAAATTAATTTTGATAAATTAAAATTTGCTAGGGATGCGTACAGTGTTAGTAGACACCCCTCAATTAAGGATGGGCTTGGTTTTTGAAAGGAAGCCAAGAACTTAACAAGTCAAAGGGCTCCCATTCCCAACAAGGAGAAAGGGAAGGCACCTGTGGTTAGTAATCCTCAAAGGAACCATACCTTCATTTATGATAGGAAAATTGCTAATCATGCTCATTATAATAGGAGTTATGATCATGATGCTTTTAATTCACATGTTATGTATGCCTCTAGTTCTACTTGTGTTCATGGTAGAAGTAGGCCTAGGAGAAATCATGTTGCGCATCATGTACCTAGGAAAATGTGCAACGAATCTACTACTATTTTCCATGCTTGCAATACTTGTTTTGTTCTCTCATGTAAGAATGCAAAAGTAGTGGCTAGGAAATTGGGATCCAAATGCAAGGGAGACAAAACTTGCATATGGGTTCCAAAAACTATTGTGACTAACCCTGTAGGACCCAACAAGAGTTGGGTACCTAAAACCCAAGCTTAAATTCCTTGCAGGTTTGTGCATCCGGGGGCTCAAGCTGGATCATTGACAGCGGATGCACAAACCATATGACGGGGGAGAAGAAAATGTTCACCTCCTATGTCAAGAACAAGGATTCCCAGGATACGATTATCTTTTGAGATGGGAATCAAGGCAAGGTCAAAGGTTTGGGGAAAATAGCCATCACAAGCGAGCACTCTATTTCAAATGTATTTTTAGTAGAGTCATTAGGATACAACCTCCTGTCTGTAAGTCAATTGTGCCACATGGGCTACAATTGTTTGTTTACAAATATTGATGTATCTGTCTTTAGAAGGAGTGATGGTTCATTAGCATTTAAGGGTGTATTAGACGACAAACTCTATTTAATTGATTTTTCGAAAGAGAATGCTGATCTAGATGCATGCTTAATGGCTAAGACTAGTATGGGCTGGCTCTAGCATCGCCATCTAGCACATGTTGGGATGAAGAACCTTCATAAGCTTCTAAAGGAAGATCATGTGTTAGGACTAACAGATGTCTGTTTTGAGAAAGACAGACCTTGTGCAGAATGTCAGGCAGGAAAACAGGTGGGAAGCACTCATCACAGCAAGAATGTGATGACAACATCAAGACCACTGGAGCTTCTTCACATGGATCTTTTTGGACCCGTTGCCTACCTTAGCATCGATGGAAGTAAGTATGGTCTTGTTATTGTTGATGATTTTTCCTACTTCACTTGGGTGTTCTTTTTGCAGGACAAAACAGAAACCCGAGGGACCCTAAAGCGCTTTTTAAGGAGGGCTCAAAATGAATTTGAGCTCAAGGTGAAAAAGATAAGAAGCGACAATGGGTCCGAGTTCAAGAATCTGCAAGTGGAGGAGTATCTTGAGGAGGAAGGCATCAAGCACGAGTTCTCCGCTCCCTACACACCACAGCAAAACAGTGTGGTAGAGAGGAAGAACAGGACACTTATCGACATGGCAAGAACGATGCTTAGAGAGTTCAAGACGCCCGAGCGGTTTTGGTCGGAAGCTATGAACACAGCCTGCCACGCCATAAACCGGCTCTATCTGCATCGCCTTCTCAAGAAGACCTCCGATGAGCTCCTTACCGGTAACAAACCCAACGTTTCTTACTTTCTAGTATTTGGGAGCAAATGCTACATTCTGGTGAAGAAAGGTAGACATTCTAAGTTTGCTCCCAAGGCAGTAGAAGGGTTTTTACTAGGGTATGACTCAAATACAAAGGCATATAGAGTCTTCAACAAATGATTGGGTTTGGTTGAAGTCTCTAGCGACGTTGTATTTGATGAGACTAATGGCTCTCCAAGAGAGCAAGTTGATCTTGATGACATAGATGAAGATGATGTTCCAACGGCCGCAATATGCATGATGGCGATTGGTGATGTGTGACCACAGGAACAACAGGAGCAAGATCAGCTTCTTCCTCAACACTAGCACATCCCCCAACTCAAGATGATGGACAGGTACCTCAAGAAGAGGAGCGTGATCAAGGGGGAGCACAAGACGAACATGCTATGGAAGAAGAAGCACCACGGGTCCCTCCAACTCAAGTCCGAGCAACGATCCAACGACATCACCCCGTCGACCAGATTTTGGGTGACATCAGTAAGGGAGTAACTACTCGCTCAAGATTAGCTAACTTTTGTGAGCATTACTCGTTTGTCTCTTCTATTGAGCGTTTTAGGGTAGAAGAGGCCTTGCAGGATCCAGACTGGGTGCTGGCCATGCAGGAAGAGCTCAACAACTTCAAGAGAAATGAAGTTTGGAGCATGGTGCCACGTCCAAAGCAAAATGTTGTGGGAACCAAGTGGGTGTTCCGCAACAAGCAAGACGAGCACAGGGTGGTGACACGAAACAAGGCTCGACTTGTGGCAAAAGGTTATGCCCAAGTCACAGGTTTGGACTTCGAGGATACTTTTGCTCCTGTGGCTAGGCTAGAGTCTATTAGAATATTATTAGCCTATGCCGCTCACCACTCTTTCAGGTTGTTTCAAATGGACATAAAGAGTGCTTTCCTCAACGGGCCAATTAAGGAGGAGGTATACGTGGAACAACTCCCTGGCTTTGAGGATGACAGGTACCCCGACCATGTGTTCAAGCTCTCTAAGGCTCTCTATGAACTTAAGCAAGCCCTAAGAGCATGATTTTAGCAGGGTGATGATACAAAAGTTCGAGATGTAGATGATGGGCGAGTTGACCTACTTCCTTGGATTCCAAGTGAAGCAACTCAAGGATGGCACCTTCATCTCCCAAACGAAGTACACACAAGATCTTCTCAAGAGGTTTGGGATGAAGGACGCCAAGCCCGTGAAGACACCTATGGGAACCGACGGGCATGTTGACCTCAACAAAGGAGGTAAGTCCGTTGATCAAAAGACATACCGGTCCATGATAGGTTCACTACTTTATTTATGTGCTAGTAAACCAGAGATTATGCTTAGTGTATGCATGTGTGCTAGATATCAATCCGACCCCAAGGAATGTCACCTTGTGTCCGTTAAGCGAATTCTTAGATATTTAGTTTCTACGCCTTGCTTCGGGATCTGATATCCAAAGGGGTCTACCTTTGACTTGATTGGATACTCAGACTCCAATTATGCCGGGTGCAAGGTTGATAGGAAGAGCACATCGGGGACGTGCCAATTTCTAGGAAGGTTCCTAGTGTCCTGGAATTCAAAGAAACAAACATCCGTTGCCCTATCCACCGCTGAGGCCGAGTATATTGCCGCAGGACAGTGTTGTGCGCAACTATTTTGGATGAGGCAAACCCTCCGGGACTTTGGCTACAATCTCAGCAAAGTCCCACTCCTATGTGACAATGAGAGTGCAATCCGCATGGCGGATAATACTGTTGAACACAGCCGCACTAAGCACATAGACATCCGGCATCACTTCCTGAGGGATCACCAGCAAAAGGGAGATATCGAGATTTTTCATATTAGCAACGAGGACCAGCTAGCTGATATCTTCACCAAGCCGTTGGATGAGAAAACATTTTGCAGGTTGCATAGTGAGCTAAATGTCTTAGATTCGCGTAACTTGGATTGGTCTATAGCATACATGTGTTCTATGCCTTTGATCATGTTACTTTGAAGCATTTACATTACTTGTTGTATATCTGTGGTGCTCAAGTTGTACAAGACCTCCCTGGACCTCACAAGTCCATATGCAAATGGTGCACTTATTTAGGGGGAGATATGCTACAACTTGACCCTTCGAGACTAACCTTTGTGTTTGAGTATTCTTAATGTAGTCTCAAAGGTGCATTGAAAGGGAAAATGGACTTGGACGTTGCAAAGACTTCCACTGCACTCCGGTATTAGTGTACTTAATTCCAAGTTAATTCCAATGCTCTATTTGCCTTTTTGCTCTTAATTGACATTTTTGGTGAGGCAATGGGGTTAGAGGGCCAAGAATGATCCCGTTTTGGTGCTTAATGCCAAAGGGGGAGAAATTAAGGCCAAAAGCAAATGGATCAGCTACCACTTGTGAATTTTGAAAACAATAGAGTTAGAACTTTTGATTTGTCTAAAATACTCTTATTGCAAAATTTAGTCTCTTGTGGGGAGAATTTTTTATTATGGGAAAAGGGGGAGTTTTGGTACTTGATCAATTTTTCCATTGAAATATCTCTCTTTGTGCCTAAATAAGTGTGTTTCACTTAGAGATAGGAAAATGAATTTGATTTGCAAAAACAAACCAAGTGGTGGCAAAGAGCGATCCAAATATGCCAAATTATAGTCAAAAACAATTTGGTCTTCAATTGCATTGATTTTGCACTTCTCTTGTTGCTTTTTATTGTGTTGGCATAAATCACCAAAAAGGGGGAGATTGAAAGGGAAATGTGCCTTTGGGCAATTTCAATAATGTTTTGGTGATTAAGTGCCCAACACGTTTAAGTTCTCATGTGCCAAGTAAAGAGAAAAGTGCAAATCAAAGAGAAAGGTATGTTTCTAGACTTAGTACATTGTTTTGAGTACTAAAGTGTTTTTGTCTAAGTGCTAGAAATAGTGAGAAAAGAATTGGAAAAAGTGGTGGCTGTGTGCAGCCAACTTCAGCTTAGCTTGGCACACCGAACTGCCCGGTGCGCCAGGCTAGTCCGCGTGAAAGGGCCGCTCTTGGGACTCGACGGCGGCGTACGGCTATAATTCACCGGACTGTCCGGTGATGCACCGGACTGTCCGGTGAGTCGCCCGCGGCGAACTCATCGCTCTCGTGAAAAGGATCAGCGACGTACGGCTATAATTCACCGGACTGTCCGGTGGTACACCGGACTGTCCGGTGAGCCAACGGTCGCCTGCGCCAATGGTCGGCCGCACAATCTTTGCGTGACACGTGGTCGCGCCAACGGTCGGTTGGGCACACCAGACTGTCCGGTGTGCACCGGACAGTGTCCGATGCGCCAACCGACACCGAGGACCAACGATCGGATGCGCTAGAAATGGAAGGAGATCACGCACCGGACAACTATAGGGACTGTCCGATGGTGCACCGGACTGTCCGATGCACCACCCGACAGAAGGCAAGTTTGGCCTTCCAAGTTGGCCTCCAACGTTTCCTAGCTGCCTTGGAGCTATAAAAGGGACCCCTAGGCGCATGGAGGAGTCACCGAAGCATTCACTAAGTATTCTAAGGCATCCAGACTCTGCTCCTGCGCATTCGCTTTGTTGTGTTAGAGATTTGAGCTCTACTCGAGTCAAGGACTCCCTGTGTTGTCATTTGAGCTCGAGTCTTCACTTGTGTGCGTGGGTGTGCTGCGTATTTGAGTTTTGCGTGTGTTGCTTCTCCCAACCTTACTTTGTACTTTCTTTGTGATCTCCTTTGTAAGGACGAGAGGCTCCAATTTGTGGAGATTCCTTGCAAACGGGAACAATACTCTAAAGGAAAAACCGTGGTATTCAAGTTGATCATCGGATCACTTGAAAGGGGTTGAGTGTAACTCTCGTCCATTGGGAGGCCATAACGTGGAAGTAGGCAAGTGTTACTTGGCCAAACCACGGGATAAAAATCGCGTGTCTTGTGTTGCTTTCTTTGTGATTGTTTGTATTCACAAAAACTCGCTTCAAGCCACTTAGCCGTACTAACACTTATAACTAAGTTTTGTGGCTATTAGTGTTTTTATAGGATCACCTATTCACCCCCCCTCTAGGTGCTCTCATCAGGAAGAGATCCTAGTGAGGATGACCCCACCATAGTATACATGGTCGGATACCTCCACACTCTTGACAACCACTATGATGACCTTTTCGCCCATTGCACCCGCCTAAACTCCCGGGTGGAGAGCCTAGAGCAACAAATCAAGACATTAAAAGAAGAAAAGGCGTCCCTCCAAGAAAGTCTCGAAATAGCAGAAGGTGAAGAGGCCAACACTCGTGAAGCCTACCGAACCCTAAAGATGGATTACGATAAGAAGTTAAAGAAGCTCGCCCCCACTAAGAAGATCCGGAAGCGGACCAAGAGCCAAGGATGCCAGACTGAACGAAAAGAGGAAGCCCCACCAACACTGCCTCCCTCCAGGATAGAAAACTTGTCAGACGTTGAGGATATGTCCCTAGCTAGCCTTGACGACCTTCTCAGGGAATTTGGGGATACCTTAGAAAGGGAGTTTGGAAGCACCTTAGAAAGCGCTCGCGTGTAGTGTGATTTGTGGTAATTGTATGCTTGTAATGAACTTGTGTGATGAATAAAATAACGTGTTTGAAAAAGAATTGGCATGTGCATAGTAGTAATCCTCTCCCCCTGGCAGATGGCTTCAGATAAAACCACGCCTACCGCCTCAGGGATTGGAGCAAGGTCTCCTCTAATTGCTGATGGAGAAGTCGATGGAGAAGGGAGTGAAACCCACCTCCCCACACCTCCGGAGCTGCCATTAGATTTAGCCCAAGTTCTAGCCAACCAAACCCGACTCATTGAGGTCCTCACCCGAAGCCTTGAGAACCAGCGCCCGAATGGTGGAAGGCCTCAGGACAGAATGGGAGATTTTCTAAGGCTCAAGCCTCCCACATTCGCTAGATCCAGCAACCCGCTCGACGCTGATGACTGGCTGCGCACAGTAAAAAGGAAGTTAGAGGCCATCGGATGCCCTCAAAACCAGCGTGTTCATCTAGCTGCTCATCAACTTTTTGGGATGGCCCTATCCTGGTGGGTACTTTCAGTGCTACCGTCAGAGAGGCTACCTGGGCAGAATTTGAAGCCGCCTTCCGAGAACATCATGTGCCCCAAGGGATTGTCCAGCTCAAAGAAGATGAAATTCGGGAACTAACCCAAGGAGGAAGATCTGCTAGTGAGTACGTGCACAAATTCACAGAATTGGCTCGCTATGCGTCTGACGATGTCAGCTCAGAAGCCAAGAAGATGGCCCATTTCTTGAAGGGGCTAAGACTAGAACTCAAGACTATCCTCGCCAGCCAAGACTTCATCAGCTTCTCGTATCTCTCAAACAAGGCCATACAAGTAGAAAGGGCTAAAGAAGAAGAAAAGGGTCACCTCAAGAGAAAGTTCCAGGTCCTCCGAGCTCAGCAGCAGGACAGGCACCAGAGAATTCGATCCTTTGGGTTTCCACCCAAGGGACCAAGCTTCATCAAGCCAGCTAGACCCACTCTGTCATGTTTCAGTCAGCAGGGTCAAAGCTCCCTTCAGGCCCCCTCCGTTGCAAGCAACCAACCTCCAGCCAATGCCTGTTGGCACTGCGGAGACCCCAGTCACTACTAGAATAATTGTCCTTAGTTGAGGGCATCCGTGCCTACTTACTCCAACTCGGTGAATGGCCCCAAGAGTGCCCCAGCACCCACCTCCAAGGCACCCTCCTCCAACAGCCAGCAGAGCAAGACTTAGTATCATGGCAGGGCACGAGTAAACCATGTCGACGCACAAGAAGCTCAGCAAGCCCTAGGAGTAGTACTTGGTGAGTTCCTAATTGAATTTACTCCCGCTGCTGTACTTTTTGATTTAGGAGCATCTCATTCATTCATAGCCACCAGTTTTGTGGAAAAGCATGGCATTCCCACTGCACACCTAGAAATTCCCTTGGTCACCTGAACCCCAGGGTCAGACCTTCTATGCCATCTCAAATGTTCCCAAATTAGGATTCTTTTAAGTGGGGTAGTGTTCTTGGCAGACTTAGTTGTCTTGCCATCCCACGGAATTGATGTGATCTTAGGAATGGATTGGTTAACCAAGCACAATGGCATCATAAGTTGCACAGATAAGACCATTCATCTCACTGACCACTAAGGAAAGTCAGTTTCATGTCAGGCTCAGCCACCCGCCCAAGATCCAATGGTGTTTAACCTAGCAGCAGAAAGCATATCTGTAGTAGAAGAATTCATGGATGTATTCCCAGAAGAATTACCAGGAATGCCGCCAAAAAGAGAAGTGGAGTTCTACATTGATCTAATTCCCGGCACCACACCAATCGCAAAAAGACCATACCGCATGGCTCCCACCGAATTGGCAGAACTAAAACTCTAGATCGCAGAACTTCAACAAAAAAGGTACATTCGTCCCAGCTCATCTCCTTGGGGAGCACCAATCCTATTCGTCACCAAAAAGGATGGAAGTATGAGGATGTGTATTGATTACCGATCCTTGAATGAAGTTATAATAAAAAACAAGTACCCACTACCTCGGATTGATGACCTCTTAGACTAGCTTCAAGGGGCCAAGTATTTCTCCAAGGTAGATCTAAGGTCAGGATATCACCAGCTAAGAATCAAGGAAGCAGACGTTCAGAAGACGACTTTTGTCACCCAGTACGGACAATATGAGTTCACGGTAATGCCCTTCGGACTAACCAACGCACCTGCCTTTTTCATGAACCTTATGAACAAGGTATTTATGGAAGAGTTGTATAAGTTTGTCGTAGCCTTCATTGACGACATCCTTATCTACTCCAAGAGTCGCGAAGATCATGAGCATCACCTCAGGATTGTCCTCAGAAGACTCAGAGCACATCAACTCTATGCTAAGCTCAGCAAATGTGAATTCTAGTTAGAGAAGATAGCCTTCCTTGGGCATATCTTAACTGCAGAAGGAATAGAAGTGAACCCATCCAAAGTAGAAGCAGTATCCAAATGGAAACAACCATCCAACGCTAGTGAAGTTTGAAGCTTTTTGGGAATGGCAGGATATTACCGCCGTTTTATCAAAGGGCTCTCCAGCATAGAAAGACCTATGACCGAGCTCCTCAAGAAAGACAATAAATTTGTGTGGACCCCGAAGTGTGAGGAAAGCTTCCAAATCATAAAGAAGAAGCTCACAACTGCGCCAGTATTGACACTACCAGATATCCACCAGAATTTCGTCATCTTCTGTGATGCTTCAAGGCAAGGTTTAGGATGTGTGCTTATGCAAAATGAGAAAGTCATCACCTATGCATCACGCCTACTCAAGCTACATGAGCAGAATTATCCAACATATGATTTGGAATTGGCAGCCATAGTGCATGCCCTAAAAATATGGAGGCACTACCTGATTGGGAACAAATGTCACATCTTTACAGATCACAAGAGCCTAAAGTACATTTTCACTCAGCCAGACCTCAATCTTCGTCAACGAAGATGGCTGGAATTGATCAAAGATTATGACCCCGGGAAAGCCAACGTGGTAGCAGACGCCCTCAGCCAAAAACCTTTCAGGGAGAAAGAAACCAACTTCTTGGAAGACTGGAAGAAAGAATCAACTCAACTGAATGCTTGTATGGGAGACAATGATAGCCTGGAAGTCAAACCAATGCTAGAAGACCTCATATGCAAAGCTCAGCGCTTGGACACTGAGACGACAAGTCTTGTAGAGAGAACTCGCAAGGAACAACTCCCGGACCTCAAGACAAATGAAGAAGGAATCCTTTGGTTTGGAAACCATATGTGTGTACCGAAAGGAGAAGCACGAGAAGTCTTGCTTGACGAAGCTCACAACTCAGCCTACTCTATCCACCCCAGGACTACCAAAATGTACCTAAACCTCAAGACCAGATACTGGTGGAGAGGAATGAAAAAGGAGATAGCACAGTATATGGCTCGATGTGACACTTGCCAGCGAACTAAGGCAGAGTATCAGAAGCCTGCAGGTCTACTTCAACCCCTCCCAGTACCCAAATGGAAGTGGGAAGAAATAGGCATGGATTTCGTAATCGGACTGCCTCGGACACAAAAAGGGAACGATTATATCTGGGTTATAATCGACCATCTTACCAAGGTAGCTCATTTCATCCCAGTAAAAACTACCTTCGGATGAGCCACCCTTGCCCGGATATATCTTAAAGAAATAGTCAGACTCCATGGTATTCCATGGAAGATAGTGTCGGATAGGGGAACACAGTTCACCTCAAAATTCTGGATGAGCCTTCAGCAAGCTATGGGCACCAAGCTAGACTTCAGTACCGCCTATCACCCTTAGTCAGATGGTCAGACAGAAAGGGTCAACAAGGTCCTCGAGGATTTGTTAAGAGCCTGTGTGTTGATGTTTGACAGGAGTTGGGAGTCAAGTTTGCCATATGCAGAGTTCTCGTATAACAACAGCTACCAGGCCAGTATCAAGATGTCACCGTTCGAAGCCCTGTATGGATGAAAGTGCCAGACCCCTCTGATGTGGTCCAACATAGGGGAAAAGAAGCTGGAAGGGCCTGCCTTCATTAAGGAGGCAGAAGAGAAAGTTGCCCTAATCCGCAAAAGACTACTCGAAGCTCAGAGTCGGCAGAAGAGTTACGCAGACAACAGGCGGAGAGAACTCAGGTTCGAAGAAGGAGACTTCGTCTACCTCAAGGTCTCCCCGATGTGCGGAGTCAAAATATTTCAAGTGAAAGGGAAGCTAGCTCCACGATTCATCGGCCCCTATCCTATCACTGGCAGAATAGGACCCGCAGCCTACTGCCTCGAATTGCCAGAATCCATGTCAGATATCCACAATGTGTTCCACATATCCCAGCTCCGCAAATGCCAAAAAGTGCCAGAAAGTCACATCGAAGAAGAGGCAATTCATATTCAAAAGGATCTACAGTACCGAGAGAAGCCAGTAAAGATTCTTGACTCAGCCATCCAAAAGACCCGAAACTCAGAAGTGAGACTCTGTAAAGTTCAGTGGAGTAGAGAAGGAGAAGAAGAAGCTACCTGGGAGAGTGAGGACTCTTTGAGGAGGGAATACCCTTACCTTTTCTCAATCCCAGTCTAAATCTTGAGGGCGAGATTCCTTTAAGTGGGGTAGGTTTGTAACATCCCAAAATTTAATCCCAAGGTTAGAAACCCTAAATCTCCTAACCCCCCCTTGATTATCTCCTAAGACCCCACCTCATAAGGCATTTCATTCATCACATGCATACACCATGGTTGTTAGTAGCACCTCACATAGAATATTTTGAACACCTAAGAAAATATAGATAAATTTTTGTTCAAAAGAAAAAGGAGATTAAAAGAAATAGAAATAGAAAAAGGGAAAATCCCCCCTCGGCTGGGTCGGATCCGGCCCAACCCCTTCTCCCTCTCTCCCGCGCGCCCATTCCCCGCTCGGCCCACATGGCCCATCTCCCGCGCGCCTGCTCGTGCGTCGCGCTCCTCCCTTCCCCGCTGATCGGATGGCCCCACCCGTCAGCCGCGCCCGCCCTCGCTCCCTCGCAACCGCCCTCTCTCTGGCAAGCGGGCCCTGCTTGTCATCCCCTCCCTCGCGCCCGTGACCAAGCTACCGACGCGATCACCGCCAGCTGCCGATCGCTCCGTCGCCTCGCCATTATCGCGCTCGCTAGCAATGTTTGGCGCCTTGCGTCCTTGTCTCTTGCGCCTGCCCGAGCCATCCCGTCACCACTGTGCGCCATCATCGCCGTCGTGGCAAGCTCGCAGGTGCTTGCCACCTCACTCCCCCTTCCCCTTTCCGACCGCTTATAAAAAGACCGCCCGAGCTCCATCCTTACTCACACCGGCCTCGGCCACTCCCTCTCCCCCTCAACCGGACCAAATCGAGCCGCGCTGCCATGCCCTTCCTCCGCTTCGGTGAGTGCTACCTCCCTCCTCTGGTAGCCTAGAGTTCAATTGGTTGGGCTCGCAAGGCTCACCGCTCCATCACGAACACGTCACACCCTTTCCCTTCACCTATTGCGCCCGACAGCCTCACCTGCGACCTCAGCGCCGCGGGCGCCCAACACCTCGCCATGGACCGGCCATCCCGAGCACCCTCCGACCAAATTAACCCCTCCACCATGATCCCCTATCCCACTCGTGCTTAACCACCTCCCCGACCACCCGAAACCGGAACCACGACGGAGAACCGCCGCGGAATTTCACAGGCGTCCGGTTCTCCCCGCCGCGAACCGCCTTCCCCCTCCGTCATCCCCCCTAACGCTGTCCCCCCTCCTCGCTGGCATGTGGGCTCACGCCCACAGCACCGTCCCCACGATGTCCCCTGCTGGTGGGCCGCCTGCCCACGCGCGCCTACGCTCGGCTGGGCCAAAATCCCCCCCCCCGGCCCAGTTAGCAGGAAATCCCTTTTCTTTTTCCTTATTCCATTTATTTTTCCTATTTTCATGTATTTATGCATATATTGATATTTTATGCACCAAAAATAGTCTAAATAAATTATAGGGCACAAAATAATAATATTTAAAAGTTGGCACACTCCACCAAGCCACCACGGTTGATGTATTGTTCCTTACCTATTTTTGCTAGGAGAAGAGGGATCCGATCCTCCGGAATTTGTAGTTCTAGAAGAGGGGCAGGAACCCGACCTCTCTAAAATAGATCTTTCGTGCCAGGAGAACTTCAACGAAGGCAAGTCCATTCTTCCCTTGATGCATAAATTACCTACTCTTTCTACCACTACCTAAGTCGGGAATATGGGTTGGGTCTTTTGCATCGTGAGAAGAGAGATAGCCTGCATTAAAGAATATCTTTTGAGTACAAAATGGGGGATGAGAAAAGGGTGGTGTTTCTACCAAGCAATGTTTTCAAAAAGTGTATGATGAAGGGTATTCACCCTTATCACCTTTGGAGTGGGATAATCAAGGACTCCCTGGTCTAGAGGAGGGCCTCAGGTGTTGGCTCAGCCGGGTTAGGTGTGAGCAGAAGGATTGTCCCCTCATATAAGGACAGGTTTGTCATCCTTCACTACCTGTACTCATGACAAGTACAACCACTCGAGACTATATGGGCAGTCACTCAATCCGAACTTGAATGGTCCAGACCCCAGGGTTATGATGGCTGGGGAGCACCGGGAGGATAAGGAGGGGGAATGTTTTGTCCGGTTTGGACATGGTGGTGGCCTGACTCCTTCCGGTATAACCATTAAGGTAAGGATGTGTGGGGAAAGAAAGAGATTCGGATTCGGGTCTCATTGGCCATGAGACCGTAGAGCCGGACTAGTGGGTGAAGTGTACCCCTCTGCGCAGAGTTCAAACCTATTCGAATAGTCCGTGTCCACTAGTATGGACGAGTCTAGTGTGGTATGACAATTAGTGTTTTATGATCTCCACCAACAGGGAAATGTGTGCGTGAGTGTTTTTGGAAATGAAAAACAATACCACAGGAGTGGGAAGCTCAGTGGTGGTTGAGTGTGAAAATGTGCTACTTCTTCCTTTGGGGAAAACCATCAAAGTATTGCCTTTCTCTGAAAAAGAGTGACTTCAACTCCACCATATAAAGCATGTATTATATAGGTCCCTCCCTTTTTATGGGCGGGATGGGCTTGTGGAATACCTAGTGTATTCACCCAGATTTATTTATGTTTTTCAGCAGCTGAAGACTTCTTTTCTGCTATGCTCGACTAGAAGGGGGTTGTGTCTGCACCCAGCTCTGCCTGTGGCTTGGGCTAGTTTATCTTTCACTGCGCTTTGGATTTCAGGCTCATTAGAGCTTGTACTTTGGTATTGTAATAACTTTTATTCGAACTCTGTACTATTTAAAGTAAGGAATGTGTTTACTAGCCTCCTAGGACTAGTAATTGTTTCACATTTGAGTCCCAGAGGATCGGGACGCTTCAACCATCCATTCTGCCTAGACATCAAGAACTTTACAAAAGGTGTCGTAATGACAGACCGCCCACCTGCAATGATGGCTGGTGCCAAAATTCATCAACAGATAGATGTGCTCATGGCCAATCCAGAAGGTGGTTTTGTGGGATATGCTGAGCAGCATATGTGGACACATAAGTCGGGCTTGACTCGACTCCCCTATTATGACAACCTGATCCTTCCACACAACATTTACGTGATGCACACTGAAAAGAATGTCGCCGAGACACTTTGGGCATCAATTATGGACATTTCTAATAAGTCAAAGGATAACGTAAAGGCAAGAGTGGATCTAGCAGCGTTATGTGATAGACCAAACCAAGAGATGAAGCCACCTAGTGGTGGAAAGACATGGAGAAGGCCTAAGGCCGATTTTGTCCTCAGCAAGGCCCAAAGGAAGGAAGTACTTCAGTGGATCAAGATGTTGATGTTCCCTGATGGGTATGCAGCTAACCTGAGTATGGGGGTTAACTTATCTACTCTGTGAGTCTTAGGGGTGAAGAGTCATGACTTCCACATATGGATTGAATGGATTCTTCTAGTGATGGTTCGAGGCTACATCCCTGAGCATGTCTGGCTAGCGCTTATAGAGTTGAGCTATTTCTTCTACCGGCTTTGTGCAAAAGAGTTGTCTCGGACTGTGATTGCAGACGTGGAAAGATTGACACTGTGTTACTGCATAAGCTTGAGAAGATATTTCCACCCGACTTCTTCAATCCAATACAGTATTTGATTCTTCATCTCACGTATCTAATCGAGAGATGTCTAAAGACTATTTGAAACAAATGTAGAAATAAATGCAAAATCGAGGCTTCCATTGCAGAGGCATATATTCTAGAGGAGGTTTCAAACTTCACAACAACTTACTATGGTGACAAACTGCCAAGCGTGCATAATCCACCCCTCGTTACAATGATGGCGACAATGAATTGAACCTCAGCATATTTTGAGGCCAACTCAGAAGCGTAAGTGGTTCAACCACTAAGACCCTGAGACATGAAGACTGGCACCATATCATGCTATATGTATTGACCAACCTTGAAGAGGTGACACCATACATGGAACAATTTCTTCATGAATTCTAGCGTCGATCAAGGGACCCAACTCCATAGGAATATGATACCCTTCTTAGAAAGGGTGCGGGAAATGGATTGCCTGTTTTCATTTCCTGGTTCAAACATAAGGTACGTGCTTAGTTTGTCAAAGAGATCTGTTTATGAACTCAATTTAGCGTCTTTTAACTTGCGAATACTTGCAGGGCTAAAGAGATCCATCTATGAGTGCTGAGTTGAGACAAGTAGCCAATGGCTTTGCTTATAGGGTTAGGAAATATTCTGGTTATGACATCAATGTATACCGTTTTCGCACAACAAGCTATGACCAAAGTCGGCCCAATCAAAAAACAATGTGTTCTAGAGTCTTTATACCCGACCTTGACGCGGTCGGGAGTATTTTGGACAAATCGAAGAAATATATGAACTCAATTTTCATGGTTCCAAACCTCTTATCTAGTGATATTCAAATGTCATTGGTTTGACCCCAAAGTGATGAGATGAACACATTCTAATCTTGGGATAGTCGAAATTCGACAGGATTCCACCTTACCAGGACACGATGTCTATATCGTGGCCCAACAGGCCACACAAGTGTATTATCTCCCATATGCGTGTCAAACGAAAGAACATCTTAAGGGTTGGGATTTTGTGTATAAGGTATCACCGCACGGTAAATTACCTATTCCAAACAATGAAGATTATAACTTAGACCCGGACACATATGACGAAGAGTTCTTCCAAGAAGATGGGCTAGAAGGGCGATTTGAGATAGACTTAACCGAAGCTATCGGAATCGAAGTAGATATTGAAATGTTTGTTGATGAGGAGGATGATGAGGTGCAAAATGAGAATGAGTTAGAATTACTTGAAGGCAATGACAATAATGATGAACTTACGCCTTCAGATGGTGTTGACTATGAAATGGTTGATAGTGATGATGACACTTATTATTCGGCTAACCCCGAAACATATGAAGATTACTTTTAATCGATGTAATGATATATTTTTTATTTCGCACCTATTTCTAAATACATCTTTTTAATATGTGCTTATTTGTTTATTCTTAATTGCAGGTTGTTGGACAAAGATGGTGGGCGATGGGATGAGGATGAGGATGGGGAGGAGGAGCACCCATAGGAAGGCGGAGGAGGCATAGCAGGACGATGACGTCCAGCAGCAGGTGGTGTAGCTGGCCGCTGTCGATGCGGCATAGTAGGACAATGATGACGCTCAGCAGGATGCCTTAGGTTCTGGCGCCTCAGGTTCGAGGAACGTCTACCTGCGAGGTCCCACGAGTCTCCCTCAGCGTCCCATACTTCGAGACAGGCGGCCACTGATTCGACTGGATGGGGAGAGGCATGTAACTTTATGTTCTCGTTGCTTGTTCAAATTCATAATATAAACCAATACTTTTTATTTATCACTTGGACATGTCTTGGAAGGTTATGGAGAATACAGGGGGTCACGACCACAGCCCCAATGGTATCCTCGGCCTTCTGTACAGGGAACACTTCCTTGGACTGGTTGAGTACGCCGGAGTGACGGGCCCAGCCTACACCGTCGACCACTACGCCGTCGCCCCAAATGCAGTAAACTGGGACGACTGGGAATTTAACAATAAGGCGGAGCAGGTGAAGCAAGAGCTATGGGTAAGTCTTACTATATTGTAAAATACGTCGCATTCATTGCACATACTTGAAATAATGTATGGATACATCGTCTTTGTATGCAGGATTTCTTCAGATGTGAGGCTGGATATGAGGCTAGGGCGGATGTGGTGGCCACCACAAGCTGTAAGAAGTTCGTCGTGGACATGCACTACGAGGCGCGAATCCATGCCATCGTCAGCCACCACGGCTCCGTCCTTGGGGAGAAGGTGACCCCCGAACCATGTCGTTTACTAGGGACCATTACTTGCAGGTAAATACATCACTTTAATATCCATGACAAAATTCGCTTAATTTTATCTTCTAATATGAAGTGTACTTGTTTTACTTTGTAGATGATTCCTTATTGGTGCGCCGCGCATCCTCAGTGCTAGAAGTAGATGGTGGATAGGTGTTGCTCGCCTGAGTAGGACGAGGTGCACAACGCTAGCCAGGAAGGACGTTTGATGATACAAGGTCCCTCCCACCACCAATGCAGCTGCAGCCTCGGCAAATATGCAGAAGCATGGGTACACCCTCTTTTTTATTTAGGCATACAACATTGGTTTAGATATTATTTCTAACTATCTCATTGGTTTTCTTGCAGTCAGTGTCACATGGTGGCTAGCCATGCTCCATCTTCTCGGCTTATGGTATGGCCCATAAGGGTAAGGCGATGTCTGACATCACCTACAACCCGGATGACAGGCCGAGGCGTATAGCAACCCCATCGTCTACAACTGCCTACGTGAGTACACTGCCATGGCACAAGAGGTCCATGGGCCAAATTACGATCCGAGGACCGATGACATCGATGGAGATGTCCTCATGAGGGTCGGAGGAGGCAAGAAGCATCAGTGGTACTAGATTGTCGATGGCGTAATCGACTCGTCGTCAACTCCCACTCTGTCTCAAGTGCGAGCAAGGAGCCCGAGCTCGAGCCCAGCCATACGACCTCGGCAGGACATCTCACATCATCAGATACAACAACTCTATGTTAGTGCTTCTGTAACTCGTCATTCCTTGAGTTATATACCGTCTCTTTGAGTTATTATAATATTGGGTTGAATTATTATAGGCCCAGCTAGAAGAAGAGAGGAGGGAACAACAGGAGATGGAGGCGAGGATGATGGCGGAACAACAACAGAGGATGGCGAGATGTTCCAGTACATGCAGAGCCTTAGCGCCACACAGGGTTTTGCTCCACCACCTCTGTTGTTCCCTGCAGTTGACCCTGCTCAATTCCATACTCTTGTGAGTATTAAAATTCTAGTCTTGCATGATATATATTTATCTAGTATAACATATGCAATCTCTTCTCTGTGTAGCGACAATCTGGGGCGGCATCCAACAACCCTCATGGATCACCCAGCCCATCGCCGCACCAGTCTAGCCATCCACCACGCTGATGATCTTCTCTTAGCTTAGTGGTGATTGTGAGACTTGTGTGACAAACTTGTCCTGAACTTATGCTTGTGAAAAACTTATGTTTTTGAGTTGGTAATATTTATGCCGGTGAAATTTGGTATGAACGTAGACATGTTTGTGAAAAACTTGTGAGATTTGTGTTTTTTGTGAAATATGTGGTCTCTATTATGTATGTGATGATTATGTGATATCTGTGATGTATATGTGATGATTATGTTAAATATGTTTTGTTTGTTTGGATGGAATAGCAAAAACAAATAAAAAATGGGTAATCTGGTCACTTTGCTGAGTGTAACACTCGGCAAGAGGTACTTTGCCAAGTGTCAAAGTCATAGCACTCGACAAAGAAGACACACCTGGGCACCGGTAAAGCCTCTTTGTCAAGTGTTGTAGCCTTGATACTCGACAAAGAAGCAACCTTTGCCGAGTGTCTATAAATGCACTCGACAAAGGAATTGACAAAGGGACACGCTGGTGATCCTTATACCGAGTGCTAGTTCGGCGGACACTCGGCAAAGTGAGAGCCTTTGCCGAGTGCCACCTAATACGCTCAGCAAAGGATCTGTTAAAGGGGCCCACATGGAGCTTCTTTGCCGAGTGTCAGTACAATGGACACTCGGCAAAGAGTGAGCCTTTATCGAGTGTCAGCACAGTGGACGCTCGGCACAGACTCCGTCGCCATTACCTAGCGCCGTGACGGTGACTTTTCTTTGCTGAGTACCGGCTGATACTTGGTAAAATCTTTGTCAAGTGTCCGATAAAAAGTACTCAGCAAAGAAACCGTTGTCGATGTACAGTTCGCCGAACTTTCTTTGCCAAGCGTCACACTCGACAAAGACTTCGTCGAGTGTTTTTCAGGCTTTGCCGAGTGTTTAAAAACAAGTGTTTCTGGTAGTGCATTGCGGCGGCCGGTGTCTAGTGATGTTGCCCGCGCTCGTTGGCCGAATAGCGGACGCACAACCATCAACCGTCGTCTATTTTATGGGAACTTTTATAATTATATAATTATTTGTTGGACTCGATACAGGATATTTGGTTCTCTAAATTTTAGTACACCACGGTATAACGTTCTTTTTGAGGATAAAGCAAAAAGCGCTGACGCTCCACTGCGTGGATGGGACGCAGGTCACATGCGTCATGCGTGCATGCAGGAATCAGGATGCAGCCTCTATGCAGGCATGCACTGCAAGGTGGACGCGGACGCCTGCCAGCCGGCCTCGTCACCTCGCTCCCCCGTTCGTCTCTAATCATGGCTGTCTTTGCTTCCATTGCGATGCAAGTCACACTGACAAAGCCCATCCTAAGCCTAAAGTTTGGGCCTTCGTTAAGACAAAGAAAAGAAACCACTTTGGCACTCTTCTCGTATAAATAGCTCCGCCCCATCGTCGTCATATCTCGCGGGCTTTCCCGCAGCAAGATCAACGTCGTCGTTCAAGCCAGCGGTAGTAGAGACTACGACCGAGGCTAGCTAAGCTAAGAGATGGCGGATCACCAGTACTCGGCGTGGACGACTTCCGCTGCTCGTCATCGGGTCTTCTCCTGTGCGCTCATGGCTCTTGTTAGTTTTGTGGCTGCAGGACGACCCATTGTGCTCGCCGACGCCATCGTCTTTCACGTGGCGAACAGGTGCCCGTTCCCGGTGTGGCCGGCGTCCGCCCCTAACACCGGCCACCCAGTGCTCGCCGGCGGCGGCTTCTACGTCCCGCAGGGCAAGTCGAGGCGCGTCGTCGCGCCGGCCAACTGGAACGGGCGCTTCTGGGCCCGCACCGGTTGCAACTTCACCGCGAACGGCATGGGCGTCGCGCGCTGCCTCACCGGCGACTGCGAGGGCCGGCTCGCCTGCAACGGGTCCGTGGGCGCCCCGCCCGCCACGCTAGTCGAGGTGAGCCTGCACGAGGACGCCGCGAAGGGGAGCTCCTACGACGTGAGCCTGGTGGACGGGTACAACCTCCCCGTCGCCGTCTCCGCCAAGCCAGCCACGGGCGGCGCGGACCCGAACAAGTGCGCCATCGCCGGCTGCGCCAAGAACGTGAACGCGGTGTGCCCGCCGGAGCTGCAGGTGACCGCTACCGGCAGCGGCGGCGGCAAGACGGTGGTGGCGTGCAAGAGCGCGTGCCTAGCGTTCGGGCTCGACGCCTTCTGCTGCCGCGGCGCGTACGCGACGCCGGCCACGTGCCGAGGCACCGTGTACTCGCGCCTCTTCAAGGACGCCTGCCCGGCATACTACAGCTATGCCTACGACACCGCCGCCGCGACGGCCAGCGGGTGCTACGCGCAGGAGTACATCATCACGTTCTGCCCGTCCAGATGGGGCGACGAGCCCGGGGATCGTGCTGCTCAGATTTGAATTTGGTGTCGTCATCGTCAGTCAGGCAGTGCGTCGAGCTTTTCGCACGTCTTTTATGTATGTGTGTACGCTTGTGTCTGCTTCTAGTGGGCTTTCACATAAATTTCTACATACATATATACATACAACAACAAAAATAAGGTAGTGCTATTTATCGGCCGCGTAAAATCCGGGATTCTTTTGATCAACAATTATCATCCGCGTGATCACAATCAGATGGCTGCCGACCTGTGACACCTGTCTCCCTCTCGCTCGCGGGAACCGATTCTTTGTCTCGGAGCCACCTAGGCTACAGTTACATACACAGTAACATTTTATATTTTAGGGCTAGTTTGGCAACCATATTTTTTATGAGATTTTTAATTTTCCAAGAAAAAATGAACTAATTTTTTTTGGGAAAACGAAAAACCCTTAAAAAATGGAGTTCCCAAACTAACCCTTAGAGTAGCTTTAGGATTAAAACGGACTAAAGAGTATTAAATATTATGTATAAAGATTACAATGGGGACTAAATATTAGTAAGAGAAATCTAAGGACCTCCTAAGGGACTAAAGTTCCTTTAGTCATCTTGTTTGACAATTTAATTAGGGACTAAAAGTGACTAAACTATAGTCACTAATCTTTAGGAAGTGGAAAGCAAACAGGGCCATAGTTTTAAGTTTGTATTGTTTTCCTCAAAAATTAATGATAATTTTGTAACTCACGATGAGTCACTGATTCTTATTATTGCTTCAATTGTGTGGAAGATATGTTTTGTAAAAATTATCTTCTACCCTATTTCCATTACAATCATTCCAATGAGGTAGTACTTCAACTGTGTGGAGAGATTGAAGGAGCAATTGTGTGGAAGATATGTCTCTACTCCTTTAAATCACGAGTTTCACGCATCATGCGTTGTCGTGCGTCACTCAGCAAGTGCATAGATCTATTTTTCTCCCCATGTCTCATCTCTGGCCTAAATGGATAAGCCTTATATCTTTTACATGTGTAACAATCACGTAACCACTGCCCTCATGTATAGCCTAACAACCAGATAAGATAAGACTTACCTCTTGCATGTGCAACCAACCATGCAACCACCACAAGCGTCTATATTAACCCCTAAAATTTTCTTTCTGTTCCCCCCTCTCCGCCTCCCTCACCTAAGTTCTTCCGCACCGCCATAGTGGACATCGAGCAGGCCATCCTGCTAGCCTCCGACTCGCCAGTCGTCGTCGTGCCCCACCCTCGTCACCACCTTTACCTTCCCCCATCTGTAAGCGCCTCAAACCGCTGCCATGACTCTCCACCTCCATGCACCTCTATAGGCAGCAGGCAAGAACAATCAAGGGAGAGGAGGAGCCATCGTCGATGATGTGTGGCTAAACAACTGACTCTCTACCATCATGCACCTCTGTAGGCAGCAGGGCAAGAACAACAGAGGGAGTCAGGGAGAGTAGGAGGCGTTGCTTCCGACGATGCATGGCTAAACAACCGAGGAAGAGGACAAGACACTTTGGATCATGAATTTAGTTTTGTATTGGTTGTTGGCAAAAAAATATAAGATATTGAGGTCGATGACCATATATGTATTGTTTGTTTCCATATAATTTTTGTGCACTAATATTTTATCGAATATTTATGTGATGTTGCAACGAATGGGTATTGTACTAGTTTTCTTTTACAAAAGAGTCTTCTACAATGTTTCCAATTGCTTCTTTTTAAATTATCTTTGTAAATGAGTTGTTATGGTTCGAGGAAGATATGAAAACAAGGTTCCATAAGATGGACAACGAACTCCTAGAGTTCCACTCAGGAGTCATTGTAAGGATCTGGTACGCCTAGAGGGGGGCGAATAGACTACATGTAAATTTGTAGCTCAAGAAACAATTAAATTCCAGAGCGGCAGTGTTGCTCTAAGCCCGGTACTGTCGCGGTCCAGCACTGCCGGACAGCTTTAAATGCTTTAAATACAATCAATCTTTTATAGAGTCTTACGTATATGATTACTTACTTCTATCTAGAATATGAGGCTAAAACTAGAAACGCGTAGTAAGTAGACATAATAGGGTGGAGAAGAATTCAAAAGTAAACAACTTAAACCCTAACTATTCAAATGACCAAATTAGATCACCACACTTGGACATAGCATTTACCCTATGGTTTAGCTTGCCACAAAGGCTTTCCTACCTCCACATTCTTTAGGAGGGCCACAAAGGCCAAAGGTCACACACCCTTCCTCGATCACAAGACAAGAGCTCTCGCTCTTAGTATGAGAGGGTTTTTATTATGAATGGGGGTAACTTACAACAATTCAAGGCTACAACAACCTTGCATCTTGTGGAGAATGTCACACACTGGCTAGGAGCAAGCTCCAAGAATCAATTAGTGAATGCCGGCATTGAGAGGGTCCAATGCTCAATGGAAAACTGAGGAAGACTTAGGCTTCTTGCTATTCTAAGGGTCTTCTCTCAGTTTAGGTGGAGGAGAAAAAACAATTTGAGCCAAGGTTGAGCAAGTGAGGGAGAGAGATTCAAATGGGACAAAAGGGGGTACATGTAACCTGTTTGCCTTATACCTGTCTAGGATACACAACAGGTAACTGTTTGATAATAAGGGAATAAACAATTCAAGAAATTTAGAGTCTAATGGTCATTTATTGTTCAGTAGTGTCGGGGCGCGACAGTGCCTCACAACCCAGACAGGTCAGATTGATCTAAAATTTTGGCATTGGGACATCGTTTTTCTAAGGGGGTGGATATATAATATCCTGGCTCTGGTGGATGGTGATATCCTGACCCATAGCTTAATAGGATTGATAGAGTACTCAACAAGATGCATCTTCTATTTTGGAAGCCTACCTTAAAAGAACCTCCAAGTTAAGTGTGCTTGGCCTAGAGGAGTCTTGGGATGGGTGACCAACTGAGAAGTCTTCTTGGATGCACATGAGTGAGGACAAATTGTGTATAAAAGACTTGTTTTGGTCTATCAGGATGGTCTATGGTCCTAGAGGGCTGTCAGGAGTAAGGACCGCCATCTGCCAATCTAGAAGTGGTCGGGGTGTTACATTGGTCTAGGTAGAGGTGTTTTATGGAGTTTGAGTATTGGAGAACCAAGAATAACAGACAAACTCACTGAAACTTGATAGTTGAGAGCACCTAGAGGGGGGGGGGTGAATAGGTGATCCTGTGAAACTTGAAACTTAAGCCACAAAAACTTGTTAAGTGTTAGCACAATAATTGCCAAGTGGCTAAAGAGAAGTCTCAACAAAACACAATACCACAAGAGATCAAGCACAGAGGTGACACAGTGGTTTATCCCGTGGTTCGGCCAAGACCAACGCTTGCCTACTCCACGTTGTGGCGTCCCAACGGACGAGGGTTGCAATCAACCCCTCTCAAGCGGTCCAAAGACCCACTTGAATACCACGGTGTTTTGTTTTGCCTTTCACTATCCCGTTTGCAAGGAATCTCCACAAATTGGAGTCTCTTGCCCTTACAAGTATATGATCACAACAAAGCACAGAGTAAGGGAGGGAAGCAACACACACAAATCCACAGCGAAACGCGCACACACACGGCCAAGAATCGAGCTCACAAGAGTATCACAAAGTTCTCACTAGAACGGAGCTCGAAACACTTGGAATGACAAACGAATGCGCAAAGACTAAGTGTGGATGATCAAGAATGCTCAAAGGTTGCTTGTGTATGTCCTCCATGCGCCTAGGGGCTCCTTTTATAGCCCCAAGGCAGCTAGGAGCCGTTGAGAGCAAATCCGGAAGGCCATCCTTGCCTTCTGTCGTCGGGGGCACCGGACAGTCCGGTGCACACCGGACACTGTCCGGTGCCCGATTTGTTTCCTTAAACAGCGAAGCCGACCGTTGCAGACTGTTGGCAGATCTGGCGCCGTTGGCGCACCGGACATGTCCGGTGCACACCGGACAGTCCGGTGACATCTTCCGACCGTTGGCTCCGCCACGTGTCCCGCGCAGATTGCGCGGCCGACCGTTGGCCCGGCTGACCGTTGGCTCACCGGACAGTCCGGTGCACACCAGACAGTCCGGTGAATTTTAGCCGTACGCCGTCGGCGAATTCCCGAGAGCGGCCAGTTCGCCCCGAGTCGGCCTGGCGCACCGGACACTGTCCGGTGCACACCGGACAGTCCGGTGCTCCAGACTGAACTGAGTCTTGGCTGCACACAGCCAAGTCTTTGTCTCCTCTTTTCTTCTACTTTCTGTTTCTAACACTTAGACAAGTATATTAGTACTCAAAACCAATGTACTAAAGCTTAGAAACATACCTTTATCCTTGATTTGTACTTTGTCCACCATTTTACAATTAGGCACCTGTGTTGGGCACTAAATCACCAAAATATTTAGAAATGGCCCAAGGGCACATTTCCCTTTCAATCTCCCCCTTTTTGGTGATTTATGCCAACACAACATAAAGCAAGTAGAACAAGTACAAAAACACTTCAAATAAGAACTCAAATTATTTTGATTCAATTTTGGCATATATGGATCATCTTTTGCCACCACTTGGTTTGTTTTTGCAAATCAAACTCAAATCTCTATCACTAAGTCAAACACACATGTTGAAGCATAAAGAGAGTCATTCCAAAAGAGATTGATCAAAGATTTCAAAAACTCCCCCTTTTTCCCATAGTTACTACTTCTCCCCACAAGAAGCCAACTTTGATAAGAGAGACAACAAAAAGAGTTTTGACAAACCAAAAGCTCTACTCTACTATTTTCAAATTTCTCAAGTGGTAGCTGATCCATTTATCGCTTTGGCCTTTATTTTCTCCCCCTTTGGCATCAAACACCAAAACGGGATCAATTTTGGCCCTTTAACCCCATTGCCTCACCAAAATCTTCAATTAAGAGCAAATGGCAATAAGAGTTCATGAGATGGACTTGGAGTGAATTACCCTCTCTTCGGAGTGCAGTGGAAGTCTTTTATGGTCCAAGTCCACCTTTTCCCTTTCAATTCTCCTTTGTGACTAAAACAAGCAAACTCAAACATATGGTTAGTCAAAAAGGGTCAAGTTGTAACACATCTCCCCCTAAACATGTGCATCACTTTGCAACGGACTTGTGAGGTCCAGGGAGTGTTTGTACAACTTGAGCACCATGATAAGCAACAAGATGCAAAAAGGAGCATGATCAAAAGCATGAATACATGTATGCTACAATTCAATCCAAGTTCCGCGAATCTAAGACATTTAGCTCACTACGCAGCCTGCAAAAGGTCTTCTCATCTAGAGGCTTGGTGAAGATATCGGCTAGCTGGTTCTCGGTGCTAACATAAAACACTTCGATATCTCCCTTTTGCTGGTGGTCTCTCAGAAAGTGATGCCGGATGTCAATGTGCTTTGTGCGGCTGTGCTCAACAGGATTTTCCGCTATTCGGATAGCACTCTCATTGTCACATAGGAGTGGGACTTTGCTCAGATTGTAGCCAAAGTCCCTGAGGGTTTGCCTCATCCAAAGTAGTTGCGTGCAACACTGTCCTGCGGCAACATACTCGGCCTCAGCGGTGGATAGGGCAACGGATGTTTGTTTCTTAGAGTTCCATGACACCAGGGACCTTCCTAAGAATTGGCACGTCCCCGATGTGCTCTTCCTATCGACCTTACATCCAGCATAGTCGGAATCTGAGTACCCAATCAAGTCAAAGTTAGACCCCTTTGGATACCAGATCCCGAAGCAAGGCGTAGCGACTAAATATCTAAGAATTCGCTTCACCGCCACCAAGTGACACTCCTTAGGATCGGATTGAAATCTAGCACACATGCATACGCTAAGCATAATATCCGGTCTACTAGCACACAAATAAAGTAAAGACCCTATCATTGACCGGTATGCTTTTTGATCAACGGACTTACCTCCTTTGTTGAGGTCGGTGTGTCCGTCGGTTCCCATCGGAGTCTTTGCGGGCTTGGCGTCCTTCATCCCAAACCGCTTTAGCAGATCTTGCGTGTACTTCGTTTGGGAGATGAAGGTACCGTCCTTGAGTTGCTTCACTTGGAACCCAAGGAAGTAGTTCAACTCGCCCATCATCGACATCTCGAATTTCTGTGTCATCACCCTGCTAAACTCTTCACAAGACTTTTGATTAGTAGAACCAAATATTATGTCATCGACATAAATTTGGCACACAAACAAATCACCATCACAAGTCTTAGTGAAAAGAGTTGGACCGGCTTTCCCAACCTTGAAAGCATTAGCAATTAAGAAATCTCTAAGGCATTCATACCATGCTCTTGGGGCTTGTTTAAGTCCATAGAGCGCCTTAGAGAGCTTACACACGTGGTCGGGGTACCGTTCATCCTCGAAGCCAGGGGGTTGCTCCACGTACACCTCCTCCTTTATTGGCCCGTTGAGGAAGGCGCTCTTCACATCCATTTGGTACAACCTGAAAGAATGGTGAGCGGCATATGCTAGCAAGATACGAATGGACTCTAGCCTAGCCACAGGAGCAAAAGTCTCCTCAAAGTCCAAACCTGCGACTTAGGCATAACCTTTTGCCACAAGTCGAGCCTTGTTCCTCGTCACCACCCCGTGCTCGTCTTGTTTGTTGCGGAACACCCACTTGGTTCCCACAACATTTTGCTTGGGACGAGGCACCAGCGTCCAAACTTCATTGCGCTTGAAGTTGTTAAGTTCCTCCTGCATGGCCAACACCCAATCCGGATCTAGCAAGGCCTCCTCTACCCTGAAAGGCTCAATAGAGGAGACAAAAGAGTAATGTTCACAAAAATTAACTAGTCGAGACCGAGTAGTTACTCCCTTGCTAATGTCACCCAGAATTTGGTCGACGGGATGATCCCTTTGAATCATCGCTCGAACTTGGGTTGGAGGTGCCGGTTGCGCTTCTTCCTCCATCACATGATCATCTTTTGCTCCCCCTTGATCACACGCCTCCTTTTGATGAACCTGTTCATCGTCTTGAGTTGGGGGATGCACCGTTGTTGAGGAAGAAGGTTGATCTCGTTCATCTTGTTCCTGTGGCCGCACTTCTCCAATCGCCATGGATCGTATAGCGGCCGTCGGAACATCTTCTTCATCTACATCATCACAATCAACAACTTGCTCTCTTGGAGAGCCATTAGTCTCATCAAATACAACGTCGCTAGAGACTTCAACCAAACCCGATGATTTGTTGAAGACTCTATACGCCTTTGTATTTGAATCATAACCTAATAAAAACCCTTCTACAGCTTTGGGAGCAAACTTAGAATTTCTACCCTTCTTCACTAGAATGTAGCACTTGCTCCCAAATACACGAAAGTACGATACATTGGGTTTGTTACCGGTTAGTAGCTCATACGAAGTCTTCTTGAGGAGTCGATGAAGATAGACCCTGTTGATGGCGTGGCAAGCCGTGTTCACAGCTTCCGACCAAAAGCACTCGGGGGTCTTGAACTCTCCAAGCATCGTCCTCGCCATATCGATTAGCGTCCTGTTCTTCCTCTCTACCACACCATTTTGCTGTGGTGTGTAGGGAGCGGAGAACTCGTGCTTGATCCCTTCCTCCTCAAGAAATTCCTCCACTTGAAGGTTCTTGAACTCGGACCCGTTGTCGCTCCTAATCTTCTTCACCTTGAGCTCAAACTCATTTTGAGCTCTCCTGAGGAAGCGTTTGAGGGTCCCTTGGGTTTCAGTCTTATCCTGCAAAAAGAACACCCAAGTGAAGCGGGAAAAGTCATCAACAATAACTAGACCATACTTACTTCCTCCTATGCTTAGATAGGCGACGGGTCCGAAGAGGTCCATATGCAGCAGCTCCAGAGGTCTTGACGTGGTCATCACATTCTTGCTGTGATGTGCTCCTCCCACTTGTTTACCTGCCTGACAAGCTGCACAAGGTCTATCTTTTTCGAAATAAACATTTGTTAGACCTATCACGTGTTCTCCCTTTAGAAGCTTGTGGAGGTTCTTCATCCCCACATGTGCTAAGCGGCGATGCCACAGCCAGCCCATGCAAGTCTTAGCCATTAAGCATGCATCTAGACCGGCCTCTTCTTTTGCAAAATCAACTAAGTAAAGCTTGCCGTCTAGTACACCCTTAAAAGCTAGTGAACCATCACATCTTCTAAAGACAGACACATCTACATTTGTAAATAAACAATTATATCCCATATTGCACAGTTGACTAACAGATAGCAAATTGTAACCAAGAGACTCAACTAAAAACACATTTGAGATTGAGTGCTCATTAGAAATTGCAATTTTACCTAACCCTTTTACCTTGCCTTGATTCCCATCACCGAATATAATTGAATCTTGGGAATCCTTATTTTTGACGTAGGAGGTGAACATCTTCTTCTCCCCCGTCATATGGTTTGTGCATCCGCTGTCGATAATCCAGCTTGACCCCCCGGATGCATAAACCTGCAAGGCAAATTTAGGCTTGAGTCTTAGGTACCCAACTCATGTTGGGTCCTGCAAGGTTAGCACAAATATCCTTAGGGACCCAAATGCAAGTTTTATCTCCCTTGCATCTTGCCCCTAACTTCCTAGCAATTACCTTCTTACCCTTTCTACAAATAGCAAAGGGAGCATTGCAAGCATAATAAATGGTAGAAGGTTTGTTCACAACTTTTCTAGGAACATGAGTAAAATTTCTCCTAGGCATATGCACAATATTTCTCCTACACATATTTCTATCATGCTTATAGGAAGAACTAGAAGCAAACATGGCATGAGAATCATAAACATGTGAATCAAAATCATTATAAGTATTTCTAGCATGTCTCCTATCATTATACATAAAAGCATGGTTCTTTTTAGCATTACTAGCCATAGGGGCCTTCCCTTTCTCCTTGACGAAGATGGGAGCCTTATGGCTTGTTAAGTTCTTGGCCTCTCTCTTGAAGCCAAGACCATCCTTAATTGAGGGGTGTCTACCAACCGTGTAGGCATCCCTTGCAAATTTTATTTTATCAACTTCACTCTTGCTAGTCTTAAGTTGGGCATTAAGACTAGCCAATTCCTCATTTAATTTGGAAATTAAAACTAGGTGTTCACTACAGGCATCAACATCGAAATCCTTACACCTAGTGCAAATCATAACATGTTCTACACAAGAATTAGATTTATTTGCTACTTCTAACTTAGCATTTAAATCATTGTTAACACCTTGTAAAGTAGAAATGGTTTCATGACAAGTAGATAGTTCATAAGAAAGCATTTCATTTCTTTTCACTTCTAAAGCATATGATTTTTGTGCCTCTACAAATTTATCATGTTCATCATACAATAAATCCTCCTGCTTTTCTAAAAGCCTATCCTTTTCATTCAATGCATCAATCAATTCATTGATTTTATCTATCTTAGATCTATCTAAGCCCTTGAACAAGCATGAATAATCTATGTCATCATCATCACTAGACTCATTATCACTAGAAGAAGCATAAGTGGAGTCTTGAGTACTCACCTTCTTCTCCCTTGCCATAAGGCATGTGAGACGCTCGTTGGGGAAGAGGGAAGACTTGTTGAAGGCAGTGGCAGCGAGTCCTTCATTGTCGGAGTCGGAGGAGGAGCAATCCGAGTCCCACTCCTTTCCTAGATGTGCCTCGCCCTTTGCCTTCTTGTATTGCTTCTTCTTCTCTCTTTTGTTCCCCTTTTCCTGGTCACTTTCATTATCGGGACAGTTAGCGATAAAATGACCAAGCTTACCGCATTTGAAGCACGAGCGCTTCCCCTTTGTCTTGGTCTTGCTTGGCTGCCCCTTGCGACCATTTAGCGCCGTCTTGAATCTCTTGATGATGAGAGCCATCTCTTCATCATTGAGTCTGGCCGCCTCAATCTGTGCCACCTTGCTAGGTAGCGCCTCCTTGCTTCGTGTTGCCTTGAGAGCAAGGGGTTGCGGCTCGTTGATCGGACCATTCAAGGCGTCGTCCACATACCTTGCCTCCTTGATCATCATTCGCCCGCTAACGAATTTCCCAAGAACTTCTTCGGGCGACATCTTGGTGTACCTGGGATTTTCACATATATTGTTCACCAAATGAGGATCAAGAACGGTAAATGACCTGAGCATTAGGCGGACGACGTCGTGATCCGTCCATCGCGTGCTTCCGTAGCTCCTTATCTTGTTGATAAGAGTCTTGAGCCGGTTGTATGTTTGCGTCGGCTCCTCGCCCCTTATCATCGCGAACCGTCCCAGCTCTCCCTCCACCAACTCCATCTTGGTGAGTAAGGTGACGTCGTTTCCCTCATGAGAAATCTTGAGGGTGTCCCAGATCTGCTTGGCGTTATCCAAGCCGCTTACTTTATGGTATTCATCCCTGCACAAAGAAGCTAGAAGAACAGTAGTAGCTTGTGCATTCTTATGAATTTGTTCATTAATGAACATGGGACTATCTGAACTATCAAAGTGCATTCCACTCTCTACAATCTCCCATATACTAGGATGGAGAGAGAATAGATGACTACGCATTTTGTGGCTCCAAAATCCGTAGTCCTCTCCATCAAAGTGTGGGGGCTTGCCGAGTGGAATGGAGAGCAATTGTGAATTTGAACTTTGCGGAATACGAGAGTAGTCAAAAGAAAAGTTCGAATTAACCGGTTTCCTTCTCTCGTAGTCGTTGTGGTCGTCGTCCTTTTGGGAAGAAGTAGACTCATCGCTGTCGTAGTAGACGATCTCCTTGATGCGCCTTGTCTTCTTCTTCTTCCCTTCCTTCCGTCTATGACCCGAGCCGGAGTCGGTAGGCTTGTCGTCCTTCGGCTCGTTGACGAAGGATTCCTTCTCTTTGTCGTTGATCACGATACCCTTCCCCTTAGGATCCATCTCTTCGGGCGGTTAGTCCCTTTGTGAAGAGAACGGCTCTGATACCAATTGAGAGCACCTAGAGGGGGGGGTGAATAGGTGATCCTGTGAAACTTGAAACTTAAGCCACAAAAACTGGTTAAGTGTTAGCACAATAATTGCCAAGTGGCTAAAGAGAAGTCTCAACAAAACACAATACCACAAGAGATCAAGCACAGAGGTGACACAGTGGTTTATCCCGTGGTTCGGCCAAGACCAACGCTTGCCTACTCCACGTTGTGGCGTCCCAACGGACGAGGGTTGCAATCAACCCCTCTCAAGCGGTCCAAAGACCCACTTGAATACCACGGTGTTTTGTTTTGCCTTTCACTATCCCGTTTGCAAGGAATCTCCACAAATTGGAGTCTCTTGCCCTTACAAGTATATGATCACAACAAAGCACAGAGTAAGGGAGGGAAGCAACACACACAAATCCACAGCGAAACGCGCACACACATGGCCAAGAATCGAGCTCACAAGAGTATCACAAAGTTCTCACTAGAACGGAGCTCGAAACACTTGGAATGACAAACGAATGCGCAAAGACTAAGTGTGGATGATCAAGAATGCTCAAAGGTTGCTTGTGTATGTCCTCCATGCGCCTAGGGGCTCCTTTTATAGCCCCAAGGCAGCTAGGAGCCGTTGAGAGCAAATCCGGAAGGCCATCCTTGCCTTCTGTCGTCGGGGGCACCGGACAGTCCGGTGCACACCGGACACTGTCCGGTGCCCGATTTGTTTCCTTAAACAGCGAAGCCGACCGTTGCAGACCGTTGGCAGATCTGGCGCCGTTGGCGCACCGGACATGTCCGGTGCACACCGGACAGTCCGGTGACATCTTCCGACCGTTGGCTCCGCCACGTGTCCCGCGCAGATTGCGCGGCCGACCGTTGGCCCGGCCGACCGTTGGCTCACCGGACAGTCCGGTGCACACCGGACAGTCCGGTGAATTTTAGCCGTACGCCGTCGGCGAATTCCCGAGAGCGGCCAGTTCGCCCCGAGTCGGCCTGGCGCACCGGACACTGTCCGGTGCACACCGGACAGTCCGGTGCTCCAGACCGAACTGAGTCTTGGCTGCACACAGCCAAGTCTTTGTCTCCTCTTTTCTTCTACTTTCTGTTTCTAACACTTAGACAAGTATATTAGTACTCAAAACCAATGTACTAAAGCTTAGAAACATACCTTTATCCTTGATTTGTACTTTGTCCACCATTTTACAATTAGGCACCTGTGTTGGGCACTAAATCACCAAAATATTTAGAAATGGCCCAAGGGCACATTTCCCTTTCAATAGTAAGACAACTCTACACTAGTGAAATGAATAAAATACAGAATAGATTTTATAACCATTTGGTGTCCCTCCTTTGCCATGAGCTTTCTCCCTTTTTGGTGCTTTTCCTATCACATTGCTTGGTAAATAGATTAGACCTCTAGTTGTATGACCATTATCACCAAAACCCACAATTAGGGCTTGATTGCACTTACAATCTCCCTCTTTTTAGTGATTGGTGACAACACAATTAGAGCCTACATGAAAGTATTAAGCATAGCTTATTTTCAAACTATGAATGTAGAAATGTGAGACTTCACATCTTTAGTAGTTTGTGGGTAAAAGAATATAATCAAATCAAAGTATGTAAACTCATCTGCATAAGGTATTAAAGACAATAACAGAAGCAACAGAAATATATGACCACACAAGCATATTGAGATGACACATAGGTCAACAAGAATGCATGAGACTTAAAAACAGAGTACGAGAGAATAAATTATTACAACACAAAGTCTAGGGGCTGCATAGTGCTAAACTAACTATTCTCTCATCTCACAACTAAGCAACAGACAAGCACATCCATGGTGAAGAAAAATATGACTCATGTCTAATGCCAGAACATTCTCCCCCTTTGGCAATAAGCATCAAAGAGTGACAAGCCTAAAGCAAAAGAGACTAGTTGTAACACCCCATGTGTTTACATTTCGTTCGACAACGGCAAAGAACTTCAGCATGAGATATCGGCAATAATAACGGTCTCTAGGTTTTGGTATTCACCTATTAAAATTTCGATATCTTTTTCGTCTCTGCCTATCTGGCCTGTTATAACTGCTTCGCGAAGTCAGAACGTATTGGTATGGAAATAGGCGAGTCTGATGATTATTTAAAATTTATTGGTCACGCACATACGAATTTGGAAATTTAGTTCATTCCTCCGATTTCGTCGCAAACAAATTAAATAAAACTCGATGACTAAAGTTTTCGGTGTAAAATAATTCCGTCTCCACTCGAAGCTGAGAAATCACGTTCAAGGATTTATAATTGAGATTTGTTCGTCTAGTAAATTATCTGCTCTAAATTAAATCAAGCGCAGTCTGTACTAGTTTGACTAGTATCTTTTGTTTCGTGCGATTTACATCTCAGAGTTAATCTGAGAACTAATTTATCTGTGTAGTCTTTTGTGTAAAAAAAGAGAAGAAAAGTTATGTTTTCTCCAATCACTATCCGACCCAATCCACTCCACTGCGCATGGAAATTTTCTAGAAGCCATCGTGGCCGTATTACCAGTACACGCGTCCAGTTTCAGAATCTGTCTAGATTCTGTACTGATTTCGAAAATGACCTTGTTTGTCTAAGTTAAACTGAGAATCAGCTCTTAGTAATTATAGGAGAATTATAGTACTTTTCTTAAGCTTTCCAACAAATTTTGGAGCACCCTTTTTGGTGGTCTAGAGACCAAGTTACAGCTGCTTGAACTATAGAGTCTGAATCTGTCCAAATCTGGACAGCAATGTTTGTTTGTATTAACTAACTTCGATACACATTGAATCACCCTGAGATGTTTATAAATAAATTGTAGACAATTCTACTAGCTTTCTAAAAAGTCTAGGATCACCTGATTCGGATGGCTTAAACTCCAGTTATGGATTTTTGATGTGAGTAGTTGAATTCTGTCCAAATCTGGATAGAAATTGCGTTTAGTACTGTTTGATATTTCTAAATGTCGAATCTCATTATGATGATAATACCAAAGTTATAGAGGACTTTATAAGCTTTCCAAAAAGTCTTAGTTTACTATTTTTGGATGAATATTGTGTAAGTTACGAATAAAACAACTAGCTGTTGTTCTGCTGTCCAAATTCAGCAAGTATGAAATGATTACTTGGAGTTTCTTTTGTGAGGATACCTATATTTGGTTAGTTCTTGTCTTGATTAATGAAGTCTTGTAGTGGCAAATGGTTGTTTATTTTCTTTCTTAATGCTTGCTTTATACTTTAGCATTTTTTAGAAGGAAGTAAATGTCTTGGAGAATGTATTTGAGTTAGTGACTATTTAGGCCTTGTATGTGCATAATGAAATAGTAATGCAAGTAGTAAAATTTAGCACTTCTCTCGTCCATCCGTGATGTTACCCTTTATTGCTTAGTCTTACAAATGTCTATGATCTTGATAATGATTAGTTGCTTGATCGAATGGTGTAATAATTTGTTTGGTTGATGTGTTATGCCTAATAGGTTAGATTGGTAGTTCTAAGGACTAGTTGAAATACTTCTATTCATAAACCTAAGTTAAGTGTCCGAAATTGATAAGTCTACGACTAGTAACCTATCGATGTTATGTTTTAGCTTAAGGCTTGTGTTTAGTTACGTTGCCTAATGTTTGAATTAGGTCTGATTAACTCGAGGATCATGATTGTGTAGATTTTCTCTCATGTTTGATTATGTATATTGGTGAGATCTTGCCTTTAATATTGAGTTTTCTTCCTTGTGACATTGTTTATCCTTATTATTCCTTCCTATGTTCATACATGTGCATTATGCATATCATTCAGGTTCGTTAATTGATCACGTGATGCGGACGACAAGAGCCGAGTTGATCCCAAAATGATGCTGGTGAATGAACCTGAAGCTTGGATGATCTGGTCAAGTACCAGGATGAGAGATGCTCCCCAAGCGGATGTCATCTAACAACACTGACTTAGTGTTATCCCAGGCAAGCCCTGGTGCATTTGCTACCTCCTTGTTGTTTTTAAAACTTTTATCACTTATATGCTGCATTAGGTGATAGGAGTTGAGTGATGAAATAGTTGATGCATTGCCATTCCTTGGAATTTGATTATCTTCCTTGATACTTGTTTTATAAAGAAAACTAATGAGGCTTAGCCCTGCATAGAAAAACTAAAAGTTGTTTCTTTCAAAAAGAATGATGTGGAACACTGTTATGGGTTTTTTGTTTCAAAAATCAAAGTAAACTTATGGTGATGATTCCCCTTCGGTCGGAGTGGGTTCATCATTCAGAAAAGAGTGCCCCTACCGGGTACCAAAAATGGGAAAATGGTTTGAATAAATCTAGACCAGACGCTGAGCAGGAAAGGTCGCCCGTCTGTGTCGATTAAGGACCGTTCCGATTGTTGGCCTGCTGATCTAAGACCCTTGAACTGGCCACATGCCTCATCATGGGTAAGCTTAGCCTCGGCCGGACCAATACCAGAACAGCTCGCACGCACTAGGAGTGGAGAGATGGCGAGAGTAACGTGTGCCCACCTGGCAAGTGGCTAGATGGTGGGGTGTTGTGCTCTCGGGTCACGTGAACCCGTTCTGGTCTTGAGAAACCAGGTGGCAAGTTGACATATGCAAGGGTTAAGTGCTACATATGTCGTGTGGTTGGAGATCCCCAGCTGGGTATTAATCGATTCAGATCGCCGAACTTCTCGGATATGAAGACTGGATCTTCGACCTTCAGCGTAGATAACAAGTGAAACTAAAGCTGCTAAAATGAAGCTAGTGTAGGACAAGTGGATGCTCTAGATCAGGCAAATCTAGATTCAGGAAAAGTACTTAATCTGTGAAGTAAAATTTTTGCATAAGGATCCACTACTAGTAAACTTTTCTGCAAAAACGAGTCTTTGAAATTTGATGAGCTTTACCTTGATTCCCAACAAACCAGCATACCCTTGAGAGTCTTTTCTTTAGTTGGGTAAGTCTTGCTGAGTAATTGCATACTCATGGTTTTATTCCCTGTTGTTTTTCAGGTTATAAGTTTGTTCTGTTGTGGATGGTGCTAAGTGCTGGTGGGCTCGGCCTTCTTATATAAGTATATCCCATCTTTAGCTTCTTTAGTGAGGATTATCACTTAAGCTAGCATGTATTTTTAAACCTATAAATATTTTATACATTCTAAATTGTAATTCTTTTGAATCACTTTCTTTTGTAATCACTCCGATAATTGTATAATGTAAACTTATTATAACATGTAATCATTTTGCAATAAAGAATTTATTTCTGCTACAAATGTTGGTGTGTGATTTGTGTTTACTTAATCCTGCGATCTTGGCAGTAAGTCGTTTATCTGGGGTCCTTGGGGCACTCGGACAGTTCCTATTAAGTTGTTTGGTGCACATGCATAGCCGTCTGAGGTCCTTGGGACGAGGACAGGTGCATGTGGGCCCGATAACTTGGGAGGTTCTGCGACACTAGTTGTCCTCACGAGCAATGTCATCCCATGGAATGTCTCCACTAGCATCATCATCATCATCAGATATCACAGCACAACCACCACGATGAGTAGAAGAAGTGAAGCGTGATCGCCTGGGGCAAACTGGCTAGATCTCTTCTTCCTCCCCCTCATCATCACCCTCATCATCCTGTAAAATGTCACTGTATGTAGGAGGAGGTTGAGGAGCAGGAATAGGAAGAAGACCTGCACGCTCCCAAAGCTCATGGATCTCAAGATGAGCCTCATATGCAGTGTTGGCTGCATAAGAGCATGTACCAAAAATCTTGTGTAGCCAATGTGTGAGCTTCCTTGGATTCTTCCCAAAAGCAGACGAAGGGCTAGAAGAACCTAGCAGGTATCCAGCAAAAGAGTTGTTGGGACCACGCTTCATCGCTGAAGGTCCTGCAGAAACAAACAGCTTCGGCTGATGCTGCTTGTACGTGACGCCGAAGGCATCATTCATGAAGTTTCGGTATTATAACATATCCGAAGATGAAGGGTCGAACCGACTTAAAGATGGAATGACCTTTTAGCTCATAGGGGTCTGAGTCATTGTTGTAAACTTTTATGAGGGGCATGATTGTAATTCTTCACAGGCTGTGTCCTGTGCCTATAAATAGTGAACAGTATTCCTTTACTGTTCACGGATTCCGGTAATTGCAATCAGATCACTCGGAAATTGTCATTTGTCAAGGCAGAGGTATAAATGTATTTAAATATTATGTTCAAACATCTAAGATTTACAAAATGTATAAATGATGTCATTTATTTTCAATTTACTTATCTTTAATACTTTATATCCTGCGTTATCTCGTAGTACTTTTAAGAGTTTAATTACGAAGGTAGTACCTTCATAATTCCATCATTGTAACCTTCGTCCGAAGTTCATTAAATCCTTAGGGAAATAATGCTTCAGCGGACGAAGGACATCAATATTTAAAATTTTATGTTGCCTTGTTCCTAATTCATAGCACTTGAGAACAAGTCCCCAACATTGGCGCCCACCTCCGGTCAACACACTTCCACTTTTTTGAGCTGATGGCTTCGTTCAACGATCAAGCTGGAGATGCTTCGGCCCCGAAGCTGGTACTCCCGATAACAAGCGGTTCATGCTCAGAGCCAGCCAACAAGAAGCACAAGAAGGAAGCACAAAGAAGGGTACAGCACGTCGGGGTGCAAGGACCCTTCATCAAGTCAAGATGGTCTCACATTCCAATTACCTTCTCCCAAGAGGATCTTCAACTCAAGGATTACCCAGACAATGATGCTATGGTTATCTCTTGTGTGATCAAAGGATTTCTGGTCCATAATGTTTTGGTTGATACAGGCAGCGCAGCTGATATCATATTTGCTAAAGCTTTCAGACAAATGCAAGAGCCCGAAGACAAGATCCATGATGCTACGCACCCTCTTTGTGGCTTCGGAGGGCGGCAAATTGTAGCACTTGGGAAGATCACCATGCCAGTAACCTTCGGATTTGTTAACAATACAAGGACTGAGCAAATTGTGTTTGACATTGTTGACATGGAGTATCCTTACAATGCTATCATTGGTCGTGGTACTCTCAATGCCTTCGAAGCAATTCTTCATCCAGCTTACCTTTGCATGAAGATACCTTCGGACCAAGGGCCCATCGCTATTCATGGAAGTCAGGAAGCTGCCAGAAGGGCCGAAGGAAATTGGACAGATTCAAAAGCGATACATAACATAGATGGAGCTGAAGCTTGTGAGCAGTACAAGTTCAGAAGGGAAAAAGCTGCTTCGGCTGATCACCCGAAACCCATGCTCTTATGTGAGGACATAGCAGAGCAGAAGGTGCTATTGGGATCTCAATTGTCCGAAGAACAGGAGAAAACCTTGATACGGTTTTTGTTCAACAATAAAGATGTTTTTGCTTGGTCAGCTAATGATCTTTGCGGAGTTAACAGGGATGTTATTGAGCACTCGCTCAATGTTGACCCATCTTTCAGACCCAGAAAGCAGAGACTTCAGAAGATGTCTGATGACAAGGCCGAAGGTGCTCGGAATGAAGTGAAAAGACTCCTCAGTGCTGGAGTTATTAGAGAGGTAAAATACCCAGAATGGTTGGCTAACACTGTTATGGTGAAGAAGGCCAATGGTAAATGGAGAATGTGTATCGATTTTACTGATCTCAATAAGGCCTGTCCGAAGGACGAGTTTCCATTGCCAAGGATAGATTCCTTGGTTGACGCAGCAGATTCTTCAGAGCTTATGAGTCTACTGGATTGTTATTCAGGCTATCATCAAATCTAGATGAAGAAGGAGGATGAACCGAAGACCAGCTTCATAACCCCTAGTGGAATATATTGTTACCTTCGGATGCCTGAGGGGCTTAAGAATGCTGGAGGAAGCTTCAGCAGAATGACAGCGAAGGTTCTCCATTCTCAGATAGGCAGGAATGTGCTAACTTATGTTGATGATATCATTGTAAAAAGCACGAAGCAAGATAATCACATTGCTGATCTGCAGGAGACCTTCGCTAATTTTAGACAGGCTGGTTTAAAGCTAAACCCAGAAAAATGTGTCTTCGGAGTGAAGAAGGGGAAATTTCTTGGTTGCCTAGTTTCAACAAAAGGAATTGAGGCTAATCCAAACAAAATCGAAGCTATCCTTCGAATGGAACCACCAAGTACAAAGAAAGGGGCTCAAAGATTGACAGGAAGACTGGCATCTCTCAACAGATTCATATCCAGATCAGCAGAGAGAAATTTGCCATTTTTCGAAGTGCTGAAGTCAGCAGAAGTTTTTCAGTGGGGACCAGTCCAGCAGAAAGCCTTCGAAGAGCTGAAGCAATATTTAATAGATCTAACAACACTAACTCCGCCAACGCCAGGGGCTCCTTTGTTATTATATGTGGCAGCTTCGCATTCAGCGGTAAGTGCAGCACTTGTTCAGGAGAAGCTTGAAGGCCAAGTCAAAAAGTAGGCCCCAATATACTTTGTGTCCGAAGTTCTTAGTTTATCAAAGAAAAATTATACAGAATTGGAGAAGGTACTGTATGCTGTTTTGATGGCTTCCAGGAAGCTTCGACATTATTTTTAAGCTTACAACATAATTGTTCCTTCTTCACAACCTTTGAAGGATATTATAAGAAACCGAGAAGCTACTGGAAGGATTGGAAAATGGGTTGCAGAGCTCAATGAATTTTGTATTGATTATGTCCATAGATCTTCGATTCAGTCCCAAGCGTTGGCAGACTTCATTGCTGACTGGACGCCAGGGGCTTAGGAAGAAGAAATGAATAAAGATGCCGAAGCATGGACAGTGTTCTGCGATGGGTCTTGGGGAACCTTCGGAGCAGGAGCAGCTGCTGTGTTGGTTTCACCTTCCAAAGTTAGAACTTGTTATGCGGCAAGACTTGATTTCGGTTGCACAAATAATATTGCTGAGTACGAAGCTCTGCTCTTGGGTCTT
Organism: Zea luxurians; assembly: GCA_029449295.1. Lineage (NCBI taxonomy): Eukaryota > Viridiplantae > Streptophyta > Magnoliopsida > Poales > Poaceae > Zea > Zea luxurians. Next base: position 113,696,147 of record JAOPSE010000002.1, read on the forward strand.
CGGAAATTAAAGGCAATGGGAATCAGAAGGGCTATTCTTAAAACTGACTCTCAAGTTATTTCTGGTCATATTGACAAGAGCTATAAAGCAAGAGATCCGAAGCTTGAAAAATATCTAGATACAGTCCGAAGGATTGAGGCTTCCTTTGAAGGATTCTCTGTCAAAAATATTCCTCGCGGAGAAAATGAATATGCTGATCTATTAGCCAAGTCAGCGGCACAGGGGCTGCCTTTACCTTCAGATGTATTTTTTGAAACAATAAAAGCACCTTCGGTTGAGCTTCTTGAAAGAGCGGTCCTCAACATATCCCCTGTCTATAGTGAAGATTGGAGAACTGAAATAATCTCTTTCCTTCAGGGTAATTTTCTTTCAGATGACGAAGCTTACAACAGAAGGATAGAAGCAAGAGCTCGACCATATGTTATTATAGAAGGGGAATTATACAAGCATGGGGTCTGTTCCCCGTTGCTCAAGTGTTTGTCCAGAACTGAAGGTATAGAATTGATGAAGGAAATACATGCAGGCCTGTGTGGATCTCATATCGGATCTAGGCCTTTGTTGGGAAAAGTTTTTCGCCAAGGATTTTATTGGCCAAAAGCAGCTTCGGATGCAGCGGAACTAGTGCAAAAGTGCGAAGGTTGTCAGAAATGTGCAAGAGATCAAAAACAACCTTCGTCTCTAACTCAGTTAATACAACCCACTTGGCCGTTACAAAGGTGGGGCCTTGATTTGTTAGGTCCGCTACCACCAGCACAAGGAAATTTAAGATATGTTGTAGTGGCAGTGGAATATTTTTATAAGTGGATTGAGGCAAAGCCTTTAGCCACAATAACTTCGGTCACCGTCCAAAAGTTTTTCTGGCAAAACATTGTTTGTCGCTTCGGAGTGCCGAAGGCCATTACTGTGGACAATGGAACGCAGTTTGACTCCGAAGTTTTCAAAGAGTTTTGTGACCAAATTGGCACGAAGATCCATTTTGCGTCAGTTCGGCATCCAGAATCAAATGGACTAGTCGAAAGAGCCAATGGGATCATAATGACAGGAATAATGAAGTCAATTTTCAATCAGCCCAGGGGAAAGTGGCCAGAAGAATTAATCAAAGTGGTGTGGAGCCATAACAAAACAGCGTCAAGATCAATAGGCTTTACGCCATTTAAACTATTGTTCGGTGACGAAGCAATAACACCGGAAGAAGCCAAAGCAGGATCTATAAGAACAATAGCTTCGGCAGAAGGCGAAGATGAAGCTGATTACTCTGTGGAAAAGGATGCTATAGAGAGGATCAGGCTTCATGCTGTGGAAAACATTAATAAATACCAAGCCGAAACAATAAGATGGCGTGACAGAAAGGTTCGGTTGAAGAACATTAAGCCAGGACATTTGGTGCTTCGGAGAGTGCCCAACCCAGACATAGTAGGCAAACTACAGCTGAAGTGGGAAGGCCCTTTCTTGGTAGTATCTTCGTCAAGACCCGGTTCCTACAGATTAAAGGATATGGACGGCAACGACATCCCTAGATCGTGGAACGCGGATGAGCTTCGGCGATATTATGTTTAGCTTGATGTAATTTTCTCTATTCCTTTTTTCTGGCACCCTTTTCCTTTCCAAAGGGGGAGAAAGGTTTTTAATGGGGCCGCAATATGTAATTTTCCTTATTTCAAGTCTATAAGAATGATATCCCCCAAAAATGTAAATGTAAATGCAAAGGAAAAAGAAAAGAAAACAGGGAAAAGCTCAAAAGTCGTTCCTAAGGGAATGCAGAGCTTACAGCGAAAAGTCAACGCTGATTCCGCCGAAAGTAAAAGGCGAAGAAGCTCCTAAGGGAGGCTTACAGCAAAAAATAAACGCTGATTCCTCTAAAAGTAAAAGGCGAAGAAGCTCCCAAGGGAGGCTTACAGCGAAAAGTCAACGCTGATACACCGAAAAGTAAACGGTGAAGCCGAAAAGTAAACGGCAAAAAGATTCGAATCGTTCTTAACGGGATGAAAGGGCTGTGATCATGATTTTTTGAACATGTGTCTCAATATTCATTTGCATAATACATTCCATCATGTCATTTGCATTCATAAACATTCATTTAGACATCTATAGAATCATCATCATACCACACGAAAAAGACAGGAGCTTCGGCAATGAGAAAAGACTTCGAAGGAAAAATTTTTATGCTTCGTTGTGTACGAAAAGAAGGGAAGGTGTTTTTCGCCTTCAGCTCAAAAGAGGAGTTTCGTCCACAGCAAAGCAGATTGGATGAAGATAACGGAAACAAAATATATTACAAGGTATGTACAAATTTACATGAGTTGTTCCATAATTATATTACAAAAGTCTCTCCAGAATTTTTGCAAGAAAGTATGGTGAAGCAACTATCAAGCTTCAGGCTATATTTCGTCAAAACTTCAGCTTCGTCATACTTCAGCTTCGTCATCCTGCGTATATCAAAGATCAGAATAAGAAAGGTGCAAATTTCAAGGAGAAGGTAAAAGTAACAAATATAAGTTTCTTACCGGCTTAAGATGACTTCGAGCTTCGTCACCTGCCATTTTTCGCCCCCCATTTACCCAGATCTGGGTCATGAATCTATTTCCAATACTTCGGGCCAGGCTTGGGGTATCTATCAGATCTGACGCTGATAAGCTAAAGTTTGGTCTATTCACAATATTTCCATGCGTACAGCCGGCCTTCAGAAAAGCGGCAGCTGTGCCCCGAGAAGCTACCATGGCGCAGAAGTCGGCGTGTCCACCAATAACTTCGTCAAGAGCATCAACCTCGCCTTCAATATATTCTAATGTGCTGGGCAGGTTTGCAGCCGAAGGTGTAAATTTTTTAGAGCTGGCTCCAATAGAATGAAACACATCCTTCAGCCGCTGCACGCATCGGCTGCCGAAGTTTAGGCATTTCTCTTGGAGTTCTTTCAAGGATGTTTGCAGATTTGAATTTTTATCCATCTCAGTTTTAAGACTTGTTTCAAGGTGTTTCTTTTCCTGCTCAAATTTTTCTGATTGTTTAAGCAATTCATTCTTTAAGCTATCATTCTCGGCTTGGACTTCAGCCACGGAGCCTTCCATAGACTGAATAACAAAGTCCTTCTTTTCCAATGCACCTTCGTGCTCTTTAGCCATGATTTCAAAATCTTGGATGGCGAAGTCCTTCTTTTTCAGAGTAGCTTCGTAATTTTCAACTTTTTCTTCCAAATCTTTGATGATAATCTTGTTCTTCTCCTCTTCGAGATCTTGTTGCATTTTTAGAACCTTACTTAATAGTATACTCTGTCAAAACAGTCTTCATTAGAAAATGACCTAAAAAATTAATGATAATAATAAAATGGTAAAAACGTTTTTATCTTAAAATTAGCATAAAGCAAGCTTCCAGCGATATGGTGTCGCTGGTAGCGGCAGAGGTCCGCTTCTAGCTTCGGCAGGCCAATGCTTTTCGAGAGGGTTTTAATAATTTTAGCCTCGCTGCGGTTTCGAAGACATCTCAGTTTCCCTTCGTTAACTCTACCAAATAGCATAGCCCCAGGCTTATATCCACAGGACACAACATATTTTTTAAGCTCTTCTTTTTCAGCATCTGTTAATTCTTGTCCAAGTAAATCTTGAAATTTAAAATCTCCTTCTTCCAAAACGTCTTCAACTTGCTTTTTCTCCTTTTCAGTAGCTGCGCTTGCCGCGACCGCAGCAGCTTCTTCTTCAGCCATTTTCAGGAGTATATTATCAATAACTTCAAGTGTGTCTTCCAGGTTCGGATCTTCTGTGGCCCCGGCTTCGGCCCCGGCAGTTTCGGCTCCGCCGGTTTCAGCTTCGGGGGTTTCCACTCTGGTGGCTTCGGCTGCGGCACCTTTGGCGGTTTCGGCGGTCTTGGCAACAACAATTTTTGATACCGATGTCGGTGACGGTGTCCCATGGATCACATCTGTCACTTGAATGATTCTTCGTTTTTTTGGCTTCGCAGGACTTTCTACTGCCGAAGTCTTTTTGTCCTTCTGAAAAAACTTTGTCAGTTCCGGTGCTAGCGGACTTAGCTTGACAGGCAAAGATTCAGTCATTACCTTCAAAATTTCTTCCACTTCGGCAGCAGAAGGTGCCACAGACACTTCTTCATCTCGGGCCAATGTCTCCGGTCCTGGAGATGCTGGCTTCGGAGATGCAGGCTTCGGAGACGCAGCTTTTCTCTTTCTTGGAGCAATTACTTTCGGCTCAAGTTTTTCTTTCTTCTTTTCTGGTTGATCTTCGTCGTCTTTAGTTAAAACGCTGGCCACTCGTTTTCTTTTTTGCCCTTCGGCACCCTTGTCTAGCCGCTCGTAGTCAGGGTATTCAAAACCTATAGCATCAAGCACTCTATTTAGCCTTCGTTTCGGCCGGGTGCCGAAGGCTGCTGTCATCAATTGATCTTCTTGTTTAGAATAATTTCCAAGAATTTCAGTACTCATTACTTCAATTGTTTCGAACCATTTTTGGCAGGGTTCTTTAAAATATTTCTTGAATTTGTAATGGTAGGGCAGGCGGACAAGTTCTCCTTCTTTCTTCTCTTTTTTGAGCTTCGGCATAGCCAATTCCTTCATAGTTGGAAATATTTTGAACGACAGAAATTCCTGCACAAGATCTTTAGTGCCAATGTGCTCGGCAATAATCCTGAATTCAGCCAACGAGATTTGAGTTGGACCTTCTGGTGTCATATTACAGTGGGGTCTGGTCTCTCCGAATTTCAATTCAAGCGGGCTCTGTACTAGCTTCTCCTTGTCGTCGTCAACTTTGATGTAGAACCATTCTGACTTCCAGCCCGCCGGCCACTTGCTTCGATAGCTGATTACAGGAAACTTTGTAGTCTTCCGATAGGCAAAATTATAACAACCAAAATTTTCATGTAACCCATCTTTTCTGGCCTTAGTTTGATAATGTAGCTCATGTACCCGGCAGAAACCTTCGGCAAATGGCTCCACCCCCTGGCTTCGGAGAGCCCAAATATAAACACTAAGTCTAACAATAGCATTAGGAGTTAATTGATGAAAATAGATACCAAACTTTTTTAGCACATCGGCAATCATCCTATTCAAAGGAAATCTCAAACCAGCTTTGAGGAAACTCTTGAAAATCACTATTTCATCCTTCTCTGGCTTCGGGGTAGTTTCCTCTCCTCCGAAGCGAATCAGCTTCTTCTCATCTTCGCTAAAGTAGCCCGATTTTACCATCTTCGGGAAATCAGCCTTGGAGATTGTTGACTTTCCAAAGTCCAGGTGGCTAGGCTTGCTTGGTATTGCGATAGTGTGATCATCTTCAGAATCAGTCTCTTCAATATCTGCTTGTTCTGCTTCGGCAGCAGGGGCGATCTCCGATGTCACCAATCCACTTCGCCTCATCGCTTCCGAGATAGGGATAGTTTCCGCAGCTTCGGCTTCGTCTCCTTCGCGCTCAGCCCTAGCAGTAGAGCGCACTCTGGCCATTTGATTTTGAGTATCTTGAAAATTGCTCAGAAATTAATAACCTCTTTCCCAAAGCCCTTCTTCTGATGAAGCAGAAGCCAAACTAGAGCTTCGTTCGAATGCGAAAGTCAAGCTTCGGCTATGGTTAAAAATTTTGGCAGCGAAACAGTGTAGTAGCAATGAATGCTGTGGTAACTTCACACCTACCCGTCTGTTTATATAGTCTTGCAGGAAGGAAGGTGGATCGTCAGGATTTTTACACCAAGCAAACGATTGCTCGCACCCGCTGAACGGTGGACCGCAAAAACCAGAATAGTGAACCCGCATGGTAGAATCACTACGCGCTCGAAAATTGTATCGTTTCTCGACAACGAGCTCAGGGAAGGTGTTTTTCGGACCTTCGGCTTCCTGAAGCCTAAGAGACTTTTTTCACGGATCAAGCTCGTTACGAAAAACGATCTAGCACCGTGAAGGGGCTACTGTTGGGACCACGCTTCGTCGTCGAAGGTCCTGCAGAAAGAAACAGCTTCGGCTGAAGCTGCTTGTACGTGACGCCGAAGGCATCATTCATGAAGTTTCGGTATTATAACATATCCGAAGATGAAGGGTCGAACCGACTTAAAGATGGAATGACCTTTTAGCTCATAGGGGTCTGAGTCATTGTTGTAAAATTTTATGAGGGGCATGATTGTAATTCTTCACAGGCTGTGTCCTGTGCCTATAAATAGTGAACAGTATTCCTTTACTGTTCATGGATTCCGGTAATTGCAATCAGATCACTCGGAAATTGTCATTTGTCAAGGCAGAGGTATAAATGTATTTAAATATTATGTTCAAACATCTAAGATTTACAAAATGTATAAATGATGTCATTTATTTTCAATTTACTTATCTTTAATACTTTATATCCTGCGTTATCTCGTATTACTTTTAAGAGTTTAATTACGAAGGTAGTACCTTCGTAATTCCATCATTGTAACCTTCGACCGAAGTTCATTAAATCCTTGGGGAAATAATGCTTCAGCGGACGAAGGACATCAATATTTAACATTTTATGTTGCCTTGTTCCTAATTCATTGCACTTGAGAACAAGTCCCCAACAAGAGTGTCTAGATAGCTCTCCACCAAAGGATGTCCTTGGATGCTCACTAGCAGAGGAGCGAGCCTGAGCAACAAGAGTTTAGGATCGGGACCTATCAACTCGAAACGGCTCGTGAAGGCCATTATGTGATAAAATGTAAACGGTCACCCCTTGATGATTAACATAATGTATGGAGCACAAGGGATACCCTCCTAAAATCTTTTGAGGCCATCTGAATCTTAGTCCAAATGAAGCGGGATACTGAGAAAGGGTCACCATTAGTTTTGATCTTGGCAAGTAGATTCCTGGCATACCCATAAAGGTTGTAAGTTGAGCCAATCTTTGGATGGAGAGTCTGCTCGAAGATATTGTTGAGAATATAAAATAAAGGCTTGAGCCCTCTCGACAGACCATCAACAGCAGAAGGATCAGCATACATAAAAGCAATCTCATGATATGTCAAGTTTATCTCATCATGAACCTCACCGAAGCTCCTATCCTTAGAGCCGAAGCCCAACAGACGAGCAAAGGTGACATAGTATAGCCTATAGTGCCTTCCTTCAGTCATCCAATCCATCACATCACAGGAGGTCTCACAGTAGTAGTTAGCTGAGAACTAATATAGAATATAAGTGTTCCAATTGTGCTAGAATCCCATGATGTCATAGAGATCAAATCTATTGTAGGTATTCACTGTTCTTCAGAACTTTATTTGACTTGCTATCGATGTGCTTCCAATTAACATACTTCCCACGAAGCACCCTATCATGCTTTGCATTGTATAGCACAGAGAGGTAGAAATCTGAATGCGATCCATTCCAAAATCGATAGTCGATGCTTCTTTCCGTGGGCACAACATAGGGCATCCTCAAATGAGCTTCCCCAATAGTACGGAACTGATTCTGATAGTTCACCCGATGTCTATCCCGAGTGTCCTAGGGCCTCCTTTGTTGGACTTCCTCACTATAACGAACCATATAGGAGGTGTTGGGGTCTTCTTCTCCGCTGAAGGTCCTCAAGACAAAAACACCATCGGCAAAGTGATTCTGGATACTTTCTTTTTCTCTACCAAAGGTCCTTAAGACGAAGATCTCGTCTGGAAGCAACGATGGCAAGTGCTGAAGCTGCCATCAGCTTCGACCTAGACTAAACTAAGGAAAAGACTAGCTAGTCCCTAGTGATTTGTGTTACGATTATGAACAAATGTTAAAGGTTATAAATGTATTTTTACCCAGGCTACGTCCCATGCCTATAAATAGGTGAATAGTACTCTGTATTGTTCACGCTGGATTGTAATCATTCTCGCGTCAGCACCTTCGAATAAGTCGAAGGTATCAATGTGATATAAACTTTGTTAATGTTCATGTATATATTATGAAATATAAATGTGAATGAACTAATGAGTTATATTCATTATCTTTATGTATTCTTATTTATCCGTGAAATGATGAAGGCACGTCCTTCATGACCTTCGTCTGATGATCATTATGTCCGAGAGGAGGTAATTATTCGGAGGACAAAGGTCCTTAATATTTAACAATTGTGTTGCCTTGTTCTTGATTCACAGCATTTGAGTACAAGTGACCAACATTGGCGCCCACCTCCGGTGAACTCACTTCCACGACCACGACAATGGCTTCGCAAGGCAACCAAGCTGTGGCACCTTTGGCTACAAAGCTGGTGTTCCCAATCACAGGCGGTTCAAGTTCTGAACTAGCCAATAAGAAGCAAAAGAAGGAAGCACAAAGAAGGGTACACCATGTTGGAGTGCAGGGACCCTTCATCAAGTCCAAGTGGTCTCATATACCAATCACCTTCTCCCAGGAAGACCTTTATCTCAAGGACTACCCTCATAATGAAGTAATGGTCATATCTTGTGTCATCAAGGGGTTTCTGGTGCACAACATCCTTGTAGACACAGGCAGTGCAACAGATATCATCTTTGCAAAAGCTTTCAGGCAGATGCAGGAGCAGGACGATAAGATACATGATGCAACACACCCCCTGTGTGGCTTTAGAGCAAGGCAGATAGCGGCACTCGAGAATATAACAATGCCAATCACCTTCAGTTATGTTCATAACACAAGGACAAAGCAAGTTGTTTTTAACATTGTTGATATGGAATATCCCTACAGTGCAATCATTGGTCGAGGGACTTAAATTCCTTCGAAGCAATACTTCATCCAGCATATCTATGCATGAATATACCATCTGACCAGGGTCCCATCGCTGTGTATGGAAGTCAAGAGGCTGCTAGGAGGGTCGAAGGGAACTGGACAGATTCAAAGGCCATCCATAACATAGATGAAGTCACAGCTCATCAACAGTATAAGCATAAAAGAGATAAGGCTGCCTCAGCAGACCAACCGAAGCCCATGCTTCTGTGTGAAGACATAGCCGAGGAGAAGGTATTGTTGGGGTCTCAATTGTCTGGTGAACAAGAAAAAACTTTGTTGAGATTTCAGTTCAACAACAAGGATGTCTTTGCTTAGTCAGCCAATGATCTTTGTGGTGTCAACAGAGATGTCATTGAGCACTCACTTAATGTAGATCCGGTTATCAGACCAAAGAAGCAAAAGCTTTGGAAGATGTCCGATGACAAGGCTGAAGGTGCAAGAAACGAAGTCAAAAGACTCCTGAGTGCTAGAGTAATTAGAGAGGTGACATATCCAGATTGGCTAGCCAATATTGTGATGGTGAAGAAGGCCAATGGAAAGTGGAGGATGTGCATTGATTTTATGGATCTTAGCAAGGCATGTCCGAAGGATGAGTTCCCTTTGCCAAGAATAGACTCCCTTGTGGATGCATCAGCTACTTCGGAGCTCATGAGTCTATTGGATTGCTACTCATGCTATCATCAAATCTGGATGAAGAAGGAAGATGAGCCTAAGACAAGCTTCATAACCCCTAGTGGGACCTACTGCTACCTTTGGATGCCCGAGGGGCTCAAGAATGCCGGAGGAAGCTTCAGCAGAATGACTGCCAAAGTACTTAGCTCTCAGATTGGCAGGAATGTTCTAACGTATCTCGATGATATCATAGTGAAAAGTACCAAGCAAGAAAATCACATCGCCGATTTAGAAAGGCCGATCTCAAGATCAACCCCGAGAAATGTGTCTTTGGGGTGAAGAAGGGGAAATTCCTTAGGTGTCTTGTGTCAACAAAAGGAATTGAAGCTAACCCAAACAAGATAGAAGCTACACTTCGGATTGAGCCACCAAAGTCAAGAAAAGGTGCCCAGAGATTTATAGGAAGGTTGGCATCATTGAATAGATTTATTTCAAGATCAGCAGAGAGGAACTTGTCATTCTACGAAGTGCTGAAATCAGCCGAAGTCTTTCAATGGGGACCAACTCAGCAAAAGGCATTTGAAGAGCTAAAGCAATATCTAATAGAACTGACAACATTGACTCCACCTTCGTCAGGAGCCCCATTACTACTATATGTAGATGCTTCTCACGCTGCAGTTAGTGCAGCGTTGGTGCAAGAGAAATAAGATGGCCAAGCGAAGAAGCAAGTGCCAGTGTACTTCATCTATGAAGTACTTACTCCGTCAAAAAGAAATTACATAGAGCTAGAGAAGGTACTATATGCTGTATTGATGGCCTCTAGAAAGCTTTGCCGTTATTTCCAGTCATACCATATTATAGTACCTTATTCTCAGCCTCTCAAGGACATAATAAAGATAAGAGAAGCCACATGAAGAGTTGAAAAGTGGACTATAGAGTAGAATGAATTCAGTATTGATTATGTTCACAGGTCTTCAATCCAATCTCAAATGTTATGGCTTTTCAGATAGGGGATTCCTATATTTCGATCCCTAGAAACTGTAGTGGGTTTTTTGAAGCAAGTGGAACTTTGTAAAGGCCTCGTAGTGTTACCCTGCCTCACTTCCTTGGTAGAGGTGTATGAGATTCATGACCCCATGGCAAATGGGTAACACGACTTGTGGGTAAAGATGTGCAACCTCTGCAGAGTGTAAAACTAGTATACCAGCCGTGCTCACGGTCATGAGCGGCTCGGACCCTCACATGAGTAACTTATGGAATTAAATTTAATTGGTCATTTGCATCGCATTGTGGTTTATTTTTTAATTGTGATCTTTCATTATTTGGGTTGGTATTTACGTATACTTAGTAATTGCTAATAAAACTTGACCAACTTATTAAAAGCAATGCTCAGCTTTAACCATTACTTTTGATCAGCCTGACACTTCACATGAACTCCCACCTTTGGTGAGTTCACACACATTATTCCCCACAACTTGTTGAGCTATGATCTTTTGTGAGCTCACCCTTGCGTTATATAAACCCCCCACAGGTGAAGAGCAGGTAGCCTAGGAGGAGGTCTACTACGAGGAGTATGAGCTTGTCTAGCTGGCGTCTCCTAGTCAGCTTTATGGCGCCAAGGAATAATTATTAGTTCGCTTTATTGTTATCATTTATTTTTGTAAGACACTTCCGAAATGTAATAATGTTTGTGACATTTATCTCTATACACTTGGTTATTATATGTGTTGTTCTTCATTGGCGCGCATATGAGACACACCCGGCTTTATCCCTTAAATCTAGGTGTGGCAGAAGTGGTATCAGAGGAAATGTTGACTGTAGGATGAAACCTAGATAGAATGGGCAAAACCCTTACCTACTTACCTTTATTTTGATTCTTTCTATACTTTTCTTGATCATGTCTCACCTTTGGCTATTCTACTCTGACTACTCATATATTTTCTACTCTAGAAAGACACGGAGGATTTCACACCTTGGAATCCTACATCTAAGACTCCCTAAAGAGATAGGAGACCTAAGACAAAAATATATATTTATATATAAATATTTTCTCTATCTAAAATGTTTGGATGTTTGTTCAGATGATAAATGCTTGATTTGCTTCTTTGAATGACTGAAATAGTATAGCAGGGCATTCTAGCATGTACCACCATAAGGTAATGTATTAATATTAGTAGGTGACACACTAAACTACTGAACTATTAAGACCCCAATAGATCATGATCTAAAAGTGGATGTCTCATAATTACTCATCTTATCTATAATTCTATCTTACCATGTGTTTCTAACTCAGATGGTCAATACCAGGAAGGGAGGCGGTATCGATCTACCTGCTAACAACCGACGCAGGAGGATTGTTAACCAACCACAACTAGAGATGAATCCTCCACCGAACCCTCCACCGACTTGAACAGATCCTGTAGCTGCTGCAGCAAATGGCAAACACCATGATGGAAATGCAAGCACAAATGTGACAAGGATGTCAGGAGATGCGCCAGGAGTGGCAAGAAATGCGACATGAAATGAGACAGGAACAACTGGAACAACAACAACAACAACCACCACCACCAGCAGCTCCACCCTAGGACAAGCACCAGGAATTCATGAGTCACAAGCACCGAGAAATGCTGATGATTGAATGAAGACAGTGGATAAAATTCTCAATATTTCTCAATGTACTGATTGGGAGAAGGTTCTCTACTTCTCTATGCATCGGGTCGCCTCACTGGCCCCGCTGCTAATTGGTGGGACTCCTACTATGCTGCCCATGCTGCTGCTAACACTATTACTTGGGCAGAATTTTCTACACAATTCAGGTCAAGGCAAATCTAGTTGTGGATGCCTTGAGTCGGAAAGAACATGTTCATGCAACTATTGTTACCCAGCTACCTGATGAGTTAGCAGAAGATTTTGAAAAGCTCAACCTGGGAATAGTTGCTCACACAGAAGGAGTTACCATAGAGGTAGAATCTACCTTAGAAAAAGAAATTCGTAAAGGTTAGGTTGCTGATGCTAAGATTCAAGAGGTCAGAGACCCGATGGCAGAAGGTAGAGGTCTAGACTTCATGGAGGATGAGCATGGCACAATCTGGTTCAAGAACAGGATATGTGTCCCTGAGATTGATAGTCTTCATCAAACCATATTGAAGGAAGCTCATGACTCAGCCTACTTCATTCATCCTGGCAGTACCAAGATGTATCAAGATCTAAAACAAAAGTATTGGTGGTATGGTCTAAAAAGGATGTGGCTTCACATGTGGCAGTGTGTGATGTTTGCCAGAGGGTAAAAGCTGAACATCAGAGACCAGCTGGATTACTCCACCCGCTGAAGGTACCTGAGTGGAAGTGGGGAGAAATTGGTATGGACTTTATTGTTGGTCTACCCCGCACTTCTACTGGGTATGACTCTATTTGGGTGATTGTGGACATACTAACAAAAGTGGCTCATTTCATTCCTGTGGGGACCAATTACATAGGGGCCAAGCTAACTGAGTTGTATATGGCCCGGATAGTTTGTCAACACGAAGTACCTAAGAAAATCGTGTCAGACCGGTGATCATAGTTCACTTCTCGGTTTTGGCAGAAGTTGCATGAGTGCTTGTACACGAAGTTGAATTTTAGCTTGGCCTACCATCCCCAAACTGATGGGCAAACCGAGAGAACCAACCAAATACTAGAAGATATGTTACTAGCTTGCACTCTTAAACATGTTGGCAGTTGGGATAAGAGTTTACCCTATGCGGAGTTTTCTTACAATAACAGTTACCAGGTTAGTTTGAAGATGTCCCCGTTTGAGGCCTTATATGGGAGAAAGTGTAGAACCCCACTGTATTGGGATCAAACTGGTGAAAGGCAGTTCTTTGGGCCAGAAATTATACAAGACGCAGTCTGGTTGATACGGGAGAACTTGAGAACTGCGCAGTCAAGGCAGAAAAGTTATGCAGATACCCGGAGAAGGCAGTTGGAGTTTAAGGAGGGTGATCGCGTATATTTAAATGTGTCACCGATCCGGGGTATGAGGAGGTTTAAAGTTAAAGGGAAGTTGTCCCCTCGCTTTATTGGACCCTTTATGATCCTAAAGAGAGTAGGGGAAGTTGCCTACCAACTGGAACTACCCCGACCATCTAGCAGATGTGCATGATGTCTTTCATGTATCCCAGTTGAAGAAGTGCCTCAAGGTACCAGAAGAGCAACTGCCTATGGAGGAACTGAGTGTTCAAGATGATCTGACTTATACTGAGTATCCTATCAAGATCATTGATACTTTGACTCGTGTCACGAGGAATAAAGTGATTAAAATGTCAAAAGTGCAATGGAGTCATCACAGTGAAGATGAAGCTACATGGGAGAGAGAAGAAGAACTACGAATAGAATTTCCCCACCTTTTCCCTAGTTCATCTTAATCTCGAGGTTGAGATTCCTTTTAAGGGGGGTACAATTTGTAATACCCAAATCATAGTAAAAAAGGAGTTAGAGTATTTGATGTTTACAGAAAATTTTCTTTCTGTGTGACACATGCATATATATATACACACACATCCAAGTCAATAAATTCCTTAATAACTAGAAAGAATATATATATAATAATGAAAATACTTCTTCATGCTAGTATTTTGATTTGTGCATTTAATCTAAGTGTGAAATTCACAACAAAATTTGAATTCAAATTTGAGATTTAAAAATAAAAAGAAAAGAAAAATAAAAAGAAAAAAGAAAACATACCTGTGCCTAGGCCGATTACGCCAGCGTGGCCCACTAAAACTTCACACCCGCGCGGCCCATATGTGCCCTTCCGTGCAGACTTCGGCGCCGACAAGTGGACCCGGTTGTCAACCGCTCGGCGCGCTTCTATGGTTCTACCAAAATGGGTCACTGACGCGAGGGGCCTCCGCGCTAGAGCTGACTGTCACGCGTGTTCTGTGCTGGCTGACGGGTGGGTCCGATCTGTCCGTCACTCAAGAGCGCGCACCCTAGTGCTCACTCATAGACATGTCGACCCACCTGGCAGCCGCACCACTATGGATCTCCTTCGCTGCAACAAGCCCTCTGTGGAACTCGCCGCTGACCTGGCCAGCTAGGCCTCAACCGACTCCGCATGGTGATAAAACCCAGCTGCCATCGTCTTCCCTTTCCCCTGTTCCGTGAATTCGCGCTAGCCTAGCTACCCAAGACCGCTGTCGCCGCTAGGGTGGGAGATTTCGCTGCCACTGCAAATACGCGTAGACGTCGCGCTAGGTTCATTGTGCCTAGGCGGGGAGCTTCGTCACGTCTCCGTGGGGCTCTCGGTTACCTTCGTAGAAGGGGAGAACCACTGGGTGGCCGGTGATTTCTCATCGGGATTGTCGTGCTGCCGCGGGACCACCATACGTTGTGGGCGGCATCACCAGTGCCGTCGTATCAAGTAAGAACACCCTAATCTGCTTCGGGTTGGTTCCCACGTCGTGTAGGACCAGTCAAATCCGTGAGCGAGGCATTGCGGCGCCCGGTTGGCCAACGCCGGCCATGGATGCCACCGTGCTGCGAGCGGCACCGCCGTGGTTAGCGCCAGGGGAGGACGATGTGTTTGGACTATCGGATCATGATTACACGATCACGATTAGATGTAAGATAACATTTTGGCCTGGTAATCCTGGTTGTTGGACGGATCGAACAAAGTAGAATCTTGGAGGGATCCCGCCCTCGGATCAAGATCTGGAGGTCATGGGCTTATACAGGTTCGGCTTCTGTTTCTGACCGTTGATCTCGATCGAAGTGTTGAAGCAAATTTAGGGTAGAGAAAATCTCCACCGTTGACCTCCGATTCGACGTTGGGTATCTTGTATCGGTTCGTGAGGGCGCTGATCTAATCTGGAGCGTGGGTTATTGATCGGACGGTCCTAGTAGAAACATACCCATTCAGCCTATATTTTTTCATAAGAGACCCTGCACAGGTTACAAATCAACCCGTCGTCCGTTCCCATTTTAATAACATTACATCCGAGTCCAAACTTTTATGCTATAAACCCCGTACTCTTTGATATTTATGTCCACAGTCCAAGCAGCTTATTAATTAGTGAAAATACATAGAAATCGAATTTCTTACATAAAAATAATTCCAGAATCTTGTTTAATTCATAGAAAATCTATTTTAACTCCTTTTTGATCCATTCTAGTTGCATTAATTTTGTATTAATATTGTTTATCACCTAATAACTCTGTTTTATCATGAAACATAAATTAAAAATTATCCACATAGTTTAATCTATACCAAACACTTAGGTAGTGTTTGGTTGAGGAGCCAAGTAGAACGGAGACGTTCCATCCCTGATTCTAGGAACGGAGTCACTCTGTTCTGTGTTAGGTAATCTGGAACAGAGCGGCTCTGTTTTTTGTTTGGTTGCAGAGTGAACGGAGCGGAGCATGACTGTGAGAGCGGGATGGGAACGGAGCGGCTCCGTCCGGTTGATTTTTTGGAGCGGAATGGTTCCGGATATGAGGAGAATATTCCCTAATTGGAGCCATTCCGTTCTAGTTCCTTTGTAACCAAACAGCAACAAAACTGGGACAGAACGGTTCCATTCTACTTGGCTCTTCAACCAAACACTACCTTAAAACTTCGGAAAATCATAACACTTTAACCGTAACTCCGAATTTAGTGATTCTCGAACCTACGATGTGTAGAATATTATTATGTAGTATGTTCTTATGTTTGGTGTGATGTTAATTTCTCTTGTACCATGTTTGTTTGTATTGTTGTGAGTAGACGAGCAGGTAACTGAGGACCCAAGTGCTTAGTGAGAGCACCTGGAAAGGGGGTGAATAGGTGATCCTGTAAAAACTTGAAACTTAATGCCACAAAACTTGATTAGGAGTTAGCACAATAAAGCCAAGTGGCTAGAGAGGAGTTTTTGCAAGACACGATAACCACAAGAAGATCAACACAAAGATGGCACAATGGTTTATCCCATGGTTCGGCCAAGTCCAACACTTGCCTACTCCACGTTGTGGCATCCCAACGGACGAGGGTTGCAATCAACCCCTCTCAAGCGGTCCAAAGACCCACTTGAATACCACGGTGTTTTGCTTTGCTTTACTATATCCCGCTTGCGAGGAATCTCCACAACTTGGAGCCTCTCGCCCTTACAAAGATGTTCACAAAGAATCACGGAAGTAAGGTTGGGATGAGCAATGCACACAAGACACAAAATCAGAGCAACAACCCGCACACAGGTCGCAACACGAGCTCTCAACACAACCCGAAGAGTACACTACTCAAATTGAGCTCTAGTTGCTATCACAAAGAATCGAATGCGCGGAATTGAAGTCTTGGTGCTTAGGAATGCTTAGAGAATGCTTGGTGTGCTCCTCCATGCGCCTAGGGGTCCCTTTTATAGCCCCAAGGCAGCTAGGAGCCGTTGAGAGCATTCCAGGAAGGCAATTCTTGCCATCTGTCGCCTGGCGCACCGGACAGTCCGGTGCACCACCGGACACTGTCCGGTGCGGATTTCTTTCCTTCTGTGGCGCAGCCGACCGTTGAAGATCCAGAGCCATTGGCGCACCGGACACTGTCCGGTGCACACCGGACAGTCCGGTGCCCCCTTCTGACCGTTGGCTCGGCCACGCGTCGCGCGCGGATTACGCGGCCGACCATTGGCCTGGCCGACCGTTGGCTCACCGGACAGTCCGGTGCCTCATCGGACAGTCCGATGAATTATAGCCGTACACCGTTAATTGCTTCCCGAGAGCGACGACTTCGCCTGTGAATGGCTCACCGGACAGTCCGGTGCCTCACCGGACAGTCCGGTGAATTATAGCCGTACGCCGTTAATTGCTTCCCGAGAGTGACGACTTCGCCTGTGAATGGCTCACCGGACAGTCCGGTGCACCACCGGACAGTCCGGTGATTTATAGCCATACACCATTAATTGCTTCCCGAGAGCAGCCAGTCGACAGTCGCAGCCTGGCGCACCAGACACTGTCCGGTGCACCTAGACTGCGCAAAGTCTTGGCTGCTTAGCCAAGTCTTTTCCAAATTGGTCTTTCCCTGTTTCTAGCACTTAGACACAATACATTAGTCTCCAAAACAATGTACTAAGTCTTATAAACATACCTTTACCCTTGATTTGCACTTTGTCCATCAATTGGCATAGATTAGCACTTAAGCACTTGTGTTGGCACTCAATCACCAAAATACTTAGAAATGGCCCAAGGGCACATTTTCCTTTCAATCTCCCCTTTTTGGTGATTTATGCCAACACAACAAAAAGCAACTAAAGAAGTGCAACATCAATGCAAATGAGAACACAAATTTGTTTTGATTCAAATTTGGCATATTTGGATCATTCTTTGCCACCACTTGGTTTTGTTTTTGCAAATCAACCTCAATTTCCTATCTCTAAGTCAAACACACTTGTTGAGACATAAAGAGAGTTGTTCCAAGAGAAATTGATCAAAGATTTCAAAAACTCCCCCTTTTCCCATAATCAACTATTCTCCCACAAGAGGCCAACTTTTGACAAAAGAGACAACAAGAGAGTTTTGACAAACCAAAAGCTCTATTCTACTATTTTCAAAATTCTCAAGTGGTAGCTAATCCATTTATTGCTTTGGCCTTATTTTCTCCCCCTTTGGCATCAAGCACCAAAACAGGATCAATCTTGGCCCTTGAACCCCATTGCCTCGCCAAAATCTTCAAATAGGAGTACAAAGGCAATAAGGATATTGAGATGGACTTGGAGTAAGTTACCCTCTCATCGGAGTGCAGTGGAAGTCTTGCATGGTCCAAGTCCACCTTTCCCTTTCAATCCACCTTTGAGACTAAATCAAGCAAGCTCAAAACACATGGTTAGTCTCAAAGGGTCAAGTTGTAGCACATCTCCCCCTAAATATGTGCATCAATCACACATGGACTTTTGAGGTCCGAAGAATGTTTGTACAACTTGAGCACCATAAATAAACAACAAAATGCGTAAGGAACATGATCAAAGGCATGAACACATGTATGCTATAAATCAATCCAAGTTCCGCGAATCTAAGACATTTAGCTCACTACGCAGCCTGCAAAAGGTCTTTTCATCTAAAGGCTTGGTAAAGATATCGGCTAGCTGGTTCTCGGTGCTAATATAGAACACTTCGATATCTCCCTTTTGCTGGTGGTCTCTCAAAAAGTGATGCCGGATGTCAATGTGCTTTGTGCGGCTGTGCTCAACAGGATTGTCCGCCATGCGGATAGCACTCTCATTGTCACATAGGAGTGGGACTTTGCTCAGATTGTAGTCAAAATCCCGGAGGGTTTGCCTCATCCAAAGTAGTTACGCGCAACACTGTCCTGCGGCAACATACTCGGCCTCAGCGGTGGATAGGGCAACGGAGATTTGTTTCTTAGAACTCCACGACACCAGGGACCTTCATAGAAATTGGCACGTCCCTGATGTACTCTTCCTATCGACCTTACATCCAGCATAATCGGAGTCTGAGTATCCTATTAAGTCAAAGGTAGCACCCTTTGGATACCAGATCCCGAAGCAAGGAGTAGCGACTAAATATCTAAGAATTCACTTCACAGCCACTAAGTGACACTCCCTTGGATCGGATTGAAATCTAGCACACATGCATACACTAAGCATAATATCCGGTCTACTAGCACATAAATAAAGCAAAGAACCTACCATGGATCGGTATGCTTTTTGATCAACGGACTTACCTCCTTTGTTGAGGTCGACGTGACCGTCAGTTCCCATTGGTGTCTTTGCGGGCTTGGCGTCCTTCATCCCAAACCGCTTGAGCAAGTCTTGCGTGTACTTCGTTTGGGAGATGAAGGTGCCGTCCTTGAGTTGCTTCACTTGGAACCCAAGGAAGTAGTTCAACTCGCCCATCATCGACATCTCGAATTTCTGAGTCATCACCCTTCTAAACTCTTCACAAGACTTTTGGTTAGTAGAACCAAATATTATGTCATCGACATAAATTTGGCACACAAATAAATCACCATCACAAGTCTTAGTGAATAAAGTCGGATCGGCTTTCCCAACCTTGAAAGCATTAGCAATTAAAAAGTCTCTAAGGCATTCATACCATGCTCTTGGGGCTTGCTTAAGTCCATAGAGCGCCTTAGAGAGCTTACAAATGTGGTCGGGGTACCGTTCATCCTCGAAGCCAGGGGGTTGCTCCACGTACACCTCCTCCTTGATTGGCCCGTTGAGGAAAGCGCTCTTCACATCCATTTGGAACAATCTGAAAGAATGGTGAGCGGCATATGCTGGCAAAATATGAATGGACTCTAGCCTAGCCACAGGAGCAAAAGTCTCCTCAAAGTCCAAACCTGCGACTTGGGCATAACTTTTTGCCACAAGTCGAGCCTTGTTCCTTGTCACCACCCCGTGCTCGTCTTGTTTGTTGCGGAACACCCACTTGGTTCCCACAACATTTTGCTTGGGATGAGGCACCAGTGTCCAAACTTCATTTCTCTTGAAATTATTGAGCTCCTCTTGCATGGCCAACACCCAGTCCGGATCTAGCAAGGCCTCTTCTACCCTGAAAGGCTCAATAGAAGAGACAAAGGAGTAATGCTCACAAAAATTAACTAATCTAGAACGAGTAGTTACTCCCTTGCTAATGTCACCCAAAATTTGGTCGACGGGATGATTCCTTTGAATCGTCGCTCGAACTTGGGTTGGAGGTGACGGTTGTGCTTCTTCCTCTATCACATGATCATCTTGTGCTCCCCCTTGATCACATGCCTCCTCTTGATGGACCTGTTCATCATCTTGAGTTGGGGGATGCACCATTGTTGAGGAAGAGGGTTGATCTTGCTCCTTTTGTTCCTGTGGTCGCACGTCTCCAATCGCCATGGTACGAATTGCGTCCGTTGGAACGTCTTCTTCATCTACATCATCAAGATCAACAACTTTCTCTCTTGGAGAGCCATTAGTCTCATCAAATACAACATCGCTAGAGACTTCAACCAAACCCGATGATTTGTTGAAGACTCTATACGCCTTTGTATTTGAGTCATAACCTAACAAAAACCCTTCTACAGCTTTGGGAGCAAACTTAGAATTTTTACCTTTCTTCACTAGAATATAGCATTTGCTCCCAAATACACGAAAGTAAGACACATTGGGTTTGTTACCGGTTAGAAGCTCATACGAAGTCTTCTTGAGGAGGCGGTGAAGGTAGACCCGGTTGATGGCGTGGCAAGCCGTGTTCATGGCTTCCGACCAAAACCGCTCGGGGGTCTTGAACTCTCCAAGCATCGTCCTCGCCATGTCTATGAGCGTCATGTTCTTCCTCTCTACCACACCGTTTTGCTGTGGTGTGTAGGGAGCGGAGAACTCGTGCTTGATCCTTTCCTCCTCAAGGTACTCCTCCACTTGAAGGTTCTTGAACTCGGACCCGTTGTCGCTCCTTATCTTCTTCACCTTGAGCTCAAACTCATTTTGAGCTCTTCTTAGGAAGCGCTTGAGGGTCCCTTGGGTTTCAGATTTATCCTGCAAAAAGAATACCCAAGTGAAGCGGGAAAAATCATCAACTATAACAAGACCATACTTACTTCCTCCTATGCTTAGATAGGCGACGGGTCCGAAGAGGTCCATATGAAGCAACTCCAGAGGTCTTGATGTGGTCATCACATTTTTGGTATGATGAGAGCTTCCCACATGTTTACCTGCTTGACAAGCTGCACACGGTCTATCTTTTTCGAAATGCACATTTGTTAGACCTATCACGTGTTCTCCCTTTAGAAGTTTGTGAAGGTTCTTCATCCCCACATGTGCTAAGCGGCGATGCCACAACCAGCCCATGCTAGTCTTAGCAATTAAGCATGCATCTAGACTGGCCTCCTCTTTTGCAAAATCAACTAAATAGAGTTTGTCGTCTAATACACCCTTAAAAGCCAATGAACCATCACTCCTTCTAAAGACAGACACATCTACATTTGTGAATAAGCAGTTATATCCCATATTACAAAGCTGACTCACAGACAACAAGTTATATCCAAGCGACTCAACTAAAAACACATTGGAAATGGAGTGCTCGGATGAAATAGCTATTTTTCCTAACCCTTTCACCTTGCCTTGATTCCCGTCACCGAATATGATTGAGTCTTGGAAATCTTTGTTCTTGACATAGGAGGTGAACATCTTCTTCTCCCCCGTCATGTGGTTTGTGCATCCGCTGTCGATAATCCAGCTTGATCCCCCAGATGCATAAACCTGCAAGGCAAATTTAGGCTTGGGTTTTAGGTACCCAACTCTTGTTGGGTCCTACAAGGTTAGTCACAATGGTCTTAGGGACCCAAATGCAAGTTTTATCTCCCTTGCATCTTGCCCCTAACTTCCTAGCAATCACCTTCTTATCCTTTCTACAAATAGCAAAGGAAGCATTGCAAGTATGAAAAATTGTAGAAGGTTCATTGTTTACTTTCCTAGGAACATGAACAACATTTCTTTTAGGCATAGCATTTTTCCTAGCCAAATTTCTATCATGCATAATAGAAGAACTAGGAGCAGACATGGCTTGAGAATCAAAAGCATCATAACTTCTATAAGCATTCCTAGAGTGTCTCCTATCATGATACATGAAAGCATGGTTCTTTTGAGCACTACTAGCCATAGGGGCCTTCCCTTTCTCCTTGGCGGAGATGAAAGCCTTATGGCTTGTTAAGTTCTTGACTTCCCTCTTGAAGCCAAGACCATCCTTAATTGAGGGGTGTCTACCAATCGTGTAGGCATCCCTTGCAAATTTTATTTTGTCAAATTCACTCTTGCTAGTCTTAAGTTGGGCATTAAGACTAGCCACTTCATCATTCAATTTAGAAATTGAAACTAGGTGTTCACTACAAGCATCAACATTAAAATCTTTACACCTATTGCAAATTGCAACATGTTCTACACAAGATGTTGATTTATTAGCTATTTCTAACTTAGCATTCAAATCATCATTTATGCTCTTTAAGCTAGAAATAGAGTCATGGCATGTAGATAATTCACAAGAGAGCATTTCATTCCTTTTAATTTCTAAAGCAAGGGATTTTTGTGCCTCTACAAACTTATCATGTTCTTCATACAAAAGATCCTCTTGCTTTTCTAATAACCTATTCTTATCATTCAAGGCATCAATTAATTCATTAATTTTATCAACCTTGGTTCTATCTAAGCCCTTGAATAAACATGAATAGTCTATTTCATCATCGCTAGATTCTTCATCACTTGAGGAAGCGTAAGTACTAGTATCACGAGTGCTTACCTTCTTTTCCCTTGCCATGAGGCAGGTGTGATGCTCGTTGGGGAAGAGGAATGATTTGTTGAAGGCGGTGGCGGCAAGTCCTTCGTCTTCGGATGAAGAGCAATCCGAGTCTCACTCCTTGCCAAGGTGTGCCTCGCCCTTAGCCTTCTTGTAAGCCTTCTTCTTTTCCCTCTTCTTATCTTGTTCCTGGTCACTACCATTATCGGGACAATTAGCGATAAAATGACCAATCTTACCGCACTTGAAGCAGGAGCGCTTTCCCTTCGTCTTGTTCTTTTTGGGATGCTCCTTGCGTCCCTTTAGCGCCGTCTTGAAGCGCTTGATGATGAGGGCCATCTCTTCCTCATTTAGCCCCGCCGCCTCAACTTGTGCCACTGTTGGGGACTTGTTCTCAAATGCTATGAATCAAGAACGAGGCAACACAAAGAATGTTAAATATCAAATGCCCTTCGTCCGCTGAAGCATTATCTCCCCAAGGATTTAATGAACTTCGGACGAAGGTTACGAATATAATGCTACGAAGGTTTCACCTTCGTAACTAAATTTACAAAGATAATATAAAGTAATGTAAAATGTAAAACATCAAAGATAAACATGCCGGAAATAAATGGCATCATTCACATATTTTATCATATGAATATAGGATGTTCGAATACAATGTTTCAAGGTACATTTATACCTTCGCTTTGACAAGTAATGATTCCCGAGAGATGCACTTGCAATTACAAGAATGCGTGAACAGTAAAGGAATACTGTTCACTATTTATAGGCACAGGACACAGCCTGTGAGGAATTACAATCATGCCCCTCATAAAAGTTTACAACAATGACTCAAACACTTGTGGACTAAAAGGTCATTCTACTTTTAAGTCGGTTTGCAATTCCGAAGCTTCATGAACAGCAACCTTCGGTCATCACGTGCCGACAGCTTCAGCCGAAGTTGTTTCTTCCTGCAAGACCTTCGGCGACGAAGCATGGTCCCAACAGTAGCCCCTTCGCGGTGCTAGATCATTTTTCGTAACAAGCTTGATCCGTGAAAAAAGTCTCTTAGGCTTCAGGAAGCCGAAGGTCCGAAAAACACCTTCCCTAAGCTCGTTGTCGAGAAACGATTCAGTTTCCGAGCGCGTAGCGGTCCCACCCTGCAGGGTTACTATTTGGTCTCTGCGGTCCACCGCGCAGCGGGTGTAAGCAGCTCTTTGCCTGGTGTGTAAATCCTGACGATTCACCTTCTTACCTGCAGCACTATATAAACAGACGGGTAGGTGTGAAGTTACCACAGCATTCATTGCTATTGGACTGTTTTGCTGCCAAAATTTTTAACCATAGCCGAAGCTTGACTCTCGCAAGCAGACGAAGCTCCAATTTTAAAGCCTACTTCATCAGAAGAAAAAGCTTCGGAAGAAAAAGTTCTTTAGTTCCCAAGAAATTCAGAATTGAATGGCCAGAGTGCGCTCTACCGCTAGTGTTGAGCGTAAGGGAGGCGAAGCCGAAGGAGCGGAGACTGTTCCTATCTCCGAAGCGATGCAACGATCCGGACTGGTGACCTCGGAAGGAATCCGTACTGCCGAGACAGGGCATACTGCTGCCGAGACAGAAGAAGTTGTTGCCGAAGCGGAAGAAGGAAATATTGAGGAAGCTGATTCTGATGATGATTATCATATTGTCGTGCCAAGCAAGCCCAGCCATTTGGACTTCGGGAAGTCGACTGTCTCCAAGGCTGATTTCTCCAAGATGGTGAAGTCGGGTTATTTCAGTGAGAATGAGAAGAAGCTACTTCGCTTTGGGGGGGAAGAAACTACCCCGACGCCCGAAAAAGATGAAATAGTTATTTTTAAGAGCTTTCTAAAAGCTGGATTAAGATTCCCCTTAAATAGGATGATATCTGATGTGCTGCAAAGATTTGGTATTTACTTTCACCAACTGACTCCCAACGCAATTGTCAGGCTCAGCATCTATATCTGGGCTCTCCGAAGTCAGGCGGTGGAGCCATTTGCTGACAGCTTCTGTCGAGTTCATGAGTTGCATTACCAAACTAAGGCCAGAAAAGATGGATTGCATGAGAATTTTGGCTGCTATAATTTTGCTTATCGGAAAACCACGAAGTTTCCCGTGATCAGCTACCGAAGCAAATGGCCGGCAGGCTGGAAATCAGAATGGTTTTATGTCAAAATTGATGAAGATAAAGAGAAGCTGGTTCAGAGCCCTCTTGAATTAATCTTCGGAGAAACAAGACCCCGATGCAAAATGGTATTAGAAGGTCCAACTTGGGTTGCGCTGGGCGAATTCAAAATTATAGCAGAACATATTGGCACTAGAGATTTAGTGCAAGAATTCCTGGCTTTCAGAGTTTTTCCAACGATGAAAGAGTGGACAATGCCGAAGCTTGAAGGGGAAAAGAAAGAGGGGGAACTCGTCAGGCTACCTTATCATTATAAATTCAAGAAGTTTTTTAAAGTACCCTGCCAAGAATGGCTTGATACAATTGAAATGATGAGCAATGAAATTCTTGGGAACTACTCTAAAAAAGAGGACCAATTAATGACAGCGGCCTTCGACACTCGGCCGAAACGAAGGCTAAACAGAGTGCTTGATGCCATAGGATTTGAATACACTGACTACGGTCGACTGGGCGGAGCTGCCGGAGGCCCGAAGCGAAAAAGGATTGCTAGCGCTACTGACGAAGAGGTCGTCAAGGTAGCCAAGAAGAAAAAGAAAGATTCTGAAAGTCTTAGCGCTGAAGAGTTAAATCCTGAGCCGAAGGTGGCCACTTCAAGAAAGAGAAAAGGTGCGTCCCTGGAGCCGGAAACGTCGGTCCGAGAAGAAGATATTCCTGCTTCTCCTTCTGCTATTGAAGTAGAAGAAATTATGAAGGTAATGACTGAACCCTTGCCTACCAGGCTAAGTCCACTGGCACTGGAACTGACGAAGTTTTTTAAGAAGGACAAGGCAGCTTCGGCAGCAGAAAGTCCTGCGAAGCCGAAAAACGGAGAATTATTCAAGTAACAATGTGATCCACCAAACGCCGCCACTGGCAACGGTGCCGAAAATTCCCTTTGCTGAAACTATCGAAGCCGAAGCTACTGGGATGAAAACTACTGAAGCTGAAACCAGCGAACCCGAAGCTACCGGGGCCGAAGCCGGGGCCACCGAAGAGTCAAACCTAGAAACTACACTTGAGGTTATTGACAATATTCTCCTGAAAATGGCCGAAGAAGAAGCTACTGTGGCTGCAGTGAATACAGCAACTGAAAAGGGGAAAGAGCAAATTGGTGAAATTTCTAAGGGAGAAGATTTTAACTTTCAAGACCTACTTGGACAAGAGTTAACAGACACTGAGAAAGAGGAGTTGAAAAAATATGCCATATCTTGCGGATATAAATCAGGCGCTATGCTATTTGGTGGGGTGAACGAAGGGAAACTAAGGTGCCTTCGGAACCGCACCGAGGCCAAAATTATCAGAACCCTTTCCAAAAGCATTGGCTTGCCGAAGGTGGAAGCGGACTTGTGTCGTTATCAACGACACCACATCGCTGGAAGCTTGCTTTATGCTAACTTCAAGGTAGCGAATATTTTTGTTATTTTATTACTGTTATTATTAACTTTTGGGTCGTGTTCTAACGAAGATCATTTCGACAGAGCATATTATTAAGCAAGGTTCTGAAAATGCAACAAGATCTGGAGGAAGAGAAAAATAAAACCATCATTCAAGATCTGACTGAAAAGATTGAAAACTACGAAACCAATCTGAAAAAGAAAGACTTCGCAATCCAAGATCTTGAAATCATGGTCAAAGAGCACGAAGGTGCATTAGAAAAGAAGGATTTTGTTATTCAGACCATGGAGGGCTCTTTAGCTGAAGTCCAAACTGAAAATGATAGATTAAAGAATGAATTGCTCCGTTAATCAGAAAAATTCGAGCAAGAAAAGAAATATTTTGAAACAAGCCTGAAAGCTGAAGTGGATAAATACTCAAATTTGCAGAAATCCTTTACAGAACTTCAGGAGAAATGCTTAAGCTTCGGCATCTGATGTGTGCAGCGGCTGAAGGACGTGTTTCACTCTGTCGGAGTTAGCTCTTCGAAATTTACACCTTCAGCTGAAAATCTGCCAAGAACATTAGAACATATTGAAGGCGAAGTTGATGCCCTTGACGAAGTTATTGGTGGGCACACTGACTTCTGCGCCCTGGTATCTTCTCGGGGCACAGCTGCTGCTTTTTTGAAGGCTGGCTGCACACATGGAAACATCGTGAACACACCAAACTTCAGCTTGTCAGCTTCAGATTTGTTAGATATCCCAAGCTTAGCCAGAAGTATTGGAAATAGATTCATGACCCAGATCTGGGTAAGTGGCGGGCGGAAAATGGCAGGCGACGAAGCTCGAAGCCATCTGAAGCCGGTAAGAAACTTATGTTTGTTACTTTTATCTTCTCCTTTGAAATTTGTACCTTTCTTACTGTGATGTTTGATATATAGGATGACGAAGCTGAAGATTGATAATGCTGAAGTTCGACAAAACTGAAGACGAAGCCTTTGGCTGAAGCTTAAAATTGCTTGTAATGCGCTTTCCTGCAAAAATTCTTGGAGAAACTCTTGTAATATAGATATGGAATAACTTATGTAAATTTGTACATACCTTGTAATATATTCTATCTCCTATAACCACATCCAGTCTGCTTTGCTGTGGACGAAACTTCTCTTTTGAGCCGAAGGCGAAAAACACCTTCCCTTCTTTTCGTACACAACGAAGCATAAAGATTTTCCTTCGAGTTTTTCCTTATTGCCGAAGCATCTGTGCTTTTTGTGCGATATAATGATGATTCTACATATGTCTAAATGCATGTTTATGAATGCAAATGACATGATGAGATGCGTTGTGCAAATAAATATCAAAATACATAATCATGGTCCTTCAGCGTTGACTTTTCGCTGTAAGCCTCCCTTAGGAGCTTCTTCGCCTTTTACTTTCAGTGGAATCAGCGCTTATTTTTCGCTGTAAGCCTCCCTTAGGAGCTTCTTCGCCTTTTACTTTCGGCGGAATCAGCGTTTATTTTTCGCTGTAAGCTCTGCATTCCCTTAGGAACGACTTTTGAGCTTCTCCCTGTTTCCTTTTCTTTTTCCTTTTGCATTTACATTTACATTTTTTGGGGGATATCACTCTCATAAAATTGGAATAAGGAAAATTACATGTTATGGCCCCATTAAAAACCTTTCTCCCCCTTTGGAAAGGAAAAGGGTGCCACGAAAAAGAATAAAAAATTACATCAATCTAAACATAATATCGACGAAGCTCATCCGCATTCCATGATCTAGGAATGTCGTTGCCGTCCATATCCTTCAATCTGTAGGAACCGGGTCCTGACGAAGATACTACCAAAAAGGGGCCTTCCCACTTCAGCTGTAATTTGCCTGTTGTCTCAGGGTTGGCTACTCTCCGAAGCACCAGGTGTCCTAGTTCAATGTTCTTCAGCTTGACTTTTCTGTCATGCCATTTTATTGTTTCAGCTTGATATTTATTGATGTTTTCCACAGCTTGAAGTCTGATCCCTCCAATAGCATCTTTTTCTACAGAGCAGTCAGCTTCGTCTTTGCCTTCTGCCGAAGCTACTGTCCTTATTGATCCCGCTTTGGCCTCTTCCGGGGTTATTGCTTCGTCACCGAACAATAGTTTAAAGGGCGTAAAACCTGTTGACCTTGACATGGTTGTATTATGACTCCACACCACTTTGATTAACTCGTCTGGCCACTTTCCCCTTGGCTGATTGAAGATTGACTACATTATTCCTATCATTATGATCCCATTGGCTCTTTCAACAAGTCCATTAGATTCTGGGTGTCGGACTGATGCAAAATGGATCTTCGTGCCGATTTGATTGCAAAATTCTCTGAAGGCTTCAGAATCAAACTGTGTCCCATTATCCACAGTTATAGCCTTCGGCACTCCGAAGCGACAAAAAATGCTTTGCCAGAAAAACTTTTGAATAGTAAACGAGGTTATTGTGGCTAAGGGCTTTGCCTCAATCCACTTGGAAAAATATTCCACTGCCACCACCACATATCTTAAGTTCCCCTGTGCAGGTGGTAATGGACCTAACAAATCCAGACCCCACCTTTGTAATGGCCAAGTGGGCTTTATTAATTGAGTTAAAGACGAAGGTTGTTTTTGATCTCTTGCACATTTCTGACAACCTTCGCACTTTTGAACTAAATCCGCTGCATCCGAAGCTGCCTTTGGCCAATAAAATCCTTGGCGAAAAACCTTCCCAAGCAAGGGCCTAGATCCAATATGAGATCCACATAGACCTGCATGTATTTCCTTCATTAATTCTATACCTTCGGATCTGGATAAGCACTTGAGCAATGGGGAACAGACCCCGCGCTTGTATAACTCCCCTTCTATTATGACATATGGTCGAGCTCTTGCTTCTATTCTCCTGTTATAAGCTTCGTCATCTGAAAGAAAATTACCCTGAAGGAAAGAGATGATTTCAGTTCTCCAATCTTCACTATAAACAGGGGATATGTTGAGGATTGCTCTTTCAAGAAGCTCGACCGAAGGTGCTTTTATTGTTTCAAAAAATACTTCCGAAGGTATAGGCAGCCCCTGGGCTGCTGACTTAGCTAATAGATCAGCGTATTCATTTTCTCCACGAGGAATATTTTTGACAGAGAAACCTTCGAAGGAAGCCTCAATCCTTCGGACTGTATCTAGATACCTTTCAAGCTTCGGGTCTTGCTTTGTAACTTTTGTCAACATGACCAGAAATAACTTGAGAATCAGTTTTAAGAATGGCCCTTCTGATTCCCATTGCCTTTAATTTCCGAAGACCCAAAAGCAGAGCTTCATACTCGGCGATGTTATTTGTGCAACTAAAATCAAGTCTTGCCGCATAACAAGTTTTAACTTTGGAAGGTGAAACCAACACAGCAGCCGCTCCTGCTCCGAAGGTTCCCCAAGACCCATCGCAAAACACTGTCCATGCTTCGGCGTCTTTATTTGTTTCTTCCTCCTGAGCCCCTGGCGTCCAATCAGCAATGAAGTCTGCTAATGCCTGGGACTGAATCGAAGATCTATGAACATAATCAATACAGAATTCATTGAGCTCTGCAGCCCATTTTCCAATCCTTCCAGTAGCTTCTCGGTTCCTCATAATATCCTTCAGAGGTTGTGAAGAAGGAACAATTATGTTGTAAGCTTGAAAATAGTGCCGAAGCTTTCTGGAGGCCATCAAGACAGCATACAGTACCTTCTCCAACTCTGTATAATTTTTCTTTGATAAACTAAGAACCTCGGATACAAAATATATTGGGGCCTGCCTCTTAACCTGGCCTTCAAGCTTCTCCTGAACAAGTGCTGCGCTTACCGCTGAGTGCGAAGCTGCCACATATAATAACAAAGGAGCCCCTGGCGTAGGTGGAGTTAATGTTGTTAGATCTATCAAATACTGCTTCAGTTCTTCGAAGGCCTTCTGCTGGAGTGGTCCCCATTGAAAGACTTCAGTTGTCTTTAGCACTTCGAAGAATGGTAAGTTTCTCTCTGCTGATCTAGATATGAATCTGTTGAGAGATGCTAGCCTTCCTGTTAATCTTTGAGCCCCCTTTTTTGTACTAGGTGGCTCCATTCGAAGTATAGCTTCGATTTTACTTGGGTTGGCCTCAATTCCCTTTGTTGAAACTAAGCAACCGAGAAATTTCCCCTTCTTTACTGCGAAGACACATTTTTCTGGATTCAGCTTTAGACCAGCCTGTCTAAAGTTAGCGAAGGTCTCCTGTAAATCAGCAATGTGGTTATCCTGTTTCGTACTTTTTACAATGATATCATCAACATAAGTTAGTACATTCCTGCCTATCTGAGAATGGAGAACCTTTGCTGTCATTCTGCTGAAACTTCCTCCAGCATTTTTAAGCCCTTCAGGCATCCGAAGGTAGCAATATGTCCCACTAGGGGTTATGAAGCTGGTTTTTGGTTCATCTTCCTTCTTCATCCATATTTGATGATAGCCTGAATAGCAGTCCAGCAAACTCATGAGCTCTGATGAAGCTGCTGCATCAACTAAGGAATCTATCCTTGGCAATGGAAACTCGTCCTTCGGACAGGCTTTATTAAGGTCAGTAAAATCGATACACATTCTCCATTTACCATTGGCCTTCTTCACCATAACAGTGTTAGCCAACCATTCTGGATATTTTACCTCTCTAATAACTCCGGCAGTGAGGAGTCTTTTCACTTCATTTCGAGCACCTTCGGCCTTGTCATCAGACATCTTCCGAAGCCTCTGTTTCCTGGGCCTGAAGGATGGATCAACATTGAGCGAGTGCTCAATAACATCCCTGTTAACTCCGCAAAGATCATTAGCTGACCAAGCAAAAACATCTTTATTGTTAAACAAAAACCTTATCAGGGGTTTTCTCCTGCTCTTCGGACAATTGAGATCCCAATAGCACCTTCTGCTCTGCTATATCCTCACATAAGAGCATGGGTTTCGGCTGATCAGCCGAAGCAGCTTTTTCCCTTCTGAACTTGTATTGTTCACAAGCTTCAGCTCCATCTATATTATGGATTGCTTTTGAGTCTGTCCAATTTCCTTCGGCCCTTCTGGCAGCTTCTTGACTTCCATGAATAGCAATGGGCCCTTGGTCCGAAGGTATCTTCATGCAAAGATAAGCTGGATGCAGAATTGCTTCGAAGGCATTAAGAGTACCACGACCAATGATTGCATTGTAAGGGTACTCCATGTCAACGATATCAAACATAATTTGTTCAGTTCTTGTGTTGTTGATGAATCCGAAGGCCACTGACATTGAGATTTTGCCGAGTGCTACAATCTGCCTTCCTCCGAAGCCACAGAGGGGATGTGTGGCATCAAGAATTTTATCTTCGGGCTCTTGCATCTGTCTGAAGGCTTTGGCAAATATGATGTCGGCTGCACTGCCCGTATCAACCAAAACATTGTGGACCAGAAATCCTTTGATAACACAAGAGATAACCATAGCATCATTGTGTGGGTAATCCTTGAGTTGAAGATCCTCTTGGGAGAAGGTAATAGGAATGTGAGACCATCTGGACTTGATGAAGGGTCCTTGCACCCCGACATGCTGTACCCTTCTCTGTGCTTCCTTCTTTTGCTTCTTGTTGGCTGGTTCTGAACATGAACCGCCTGTTATCGGGAATACCAGCTTCGGAACCGAAGCAGCTCCAGCTTGAATATTGAACGAAGCCATCAGCTCAGAAAAAGTGGTAGTGAGTTCACCGGAGGTGGGCGCCAATGTTGGGGACTTGTTCTCAAATGCTATGAATCAAGAACGAGGCAACACAAAGAATGTTAAATATCAAATGCCCTTCGTCCGCTGAAGCATTATCTCCCCAAGGATTTAATGAACTTCGGACGAAGGTTACAAATATAATGCTATGAAGGTTTCACCTTCGTAACTAAATTTACAAAGATAATATAAAGTAATGTAAAATGTAAAACATCAAAGATAAACATGCCGGAAATAAATGGCATCATTCACATATTTTATCATATGAATATAGGATGTTCGAATACAATGTTTCAAGGTACATTTATACCTTTGCTTTGACAAGTAATGATTCTCGAGAGATGCACTTGCAATTACAAGAATGCGTGAACAGTAAAGGAATACTGTTCACTATTTATAGGCACAGGACACAGCCTGTGAGGAATTACAATCATGCCCCTCATAAAAGTTTACAACAATGACTCAAACACTTGTGGACTAAAAGGTCATTCTACTTTTAAGTTGGTTTGCAATTCCAAAGCTTCATGAACAGCAACCTTCGGTCATCACGTGCCGACAGCTTCAGCCGAAGTTGTTTCTTCCTGCAAGACCTTCGGCGACGAAGCATGGTCCCAACAGCCACCTTGCTAGGTAGCGCCTCCTTACTACTCGTTGCCTTGAGAGCAATGGCTTGAGGCTCATGAATTGGACCATTCAATGCATCGTCGACATATCTTGCCTCCTTGATCATCATCCGCCCGCTTACAAACTTCCCAAGTACTTCTTCGGGCGACATCTTGGTGTACCTGGGATTCTCACGAATATTGTTTACAAGATGTGGATCAAGGACAGTAAAGGACCTTAGCATTAGGCGGACGACGTCGTGGTCCGTCCATCGTGTGCTTCCATAGCTCCTTATTTTGTTGATGAGGGTCTTGAGCCGGTTGTACGTTTGGGTTGGCTCCTCTCCCCTGATCATTGCGAATCTCCCAAGTTCGCCCTCCACTAACTCCATCTTGGTGAGCATGGTGACGTCATTTCCCTCATGTGATATCTTGAGGGTGTCCTAGATCTGCTTGGCATTGTCCAAGCCGCTCACCTTATTGTATTCTTCCCTGCACAGAGATGCTAAAAGGACAGTAGTAGCTTGTGCATTTTTATGGATTTATTCATTGATAAACAAAGGACTATCCGTGCTATCAAATTGCATTCCATTTTCTACTATCTCCCATATACTCGGATGGAGAGAGAACAAGTGACTACGTATTTTGTGACTCCAAAATCTGTAGTCCTCCACATCAAAGTGTGGAGGTTTGCCAAGAGGAATGGAAATCAAATGTGCATTTGAACTATGCGGAATACGAGAATAATCAAAAGAGAAGTTTGAATTAACCGTCTTCTTTTTCTCGTAGTCGTTGTCGTCGTCCTTTTGGGAAGAGGAAGATTCGTCGCTGTCGTAGTAGACTATCTCCTTGATGCGCCTTGTTTTCTTCTTCTTCCCGTCTTTTCTTTTGTGGCCCGAGCCCGAGTCAGTAGGGTTGTCATCTTTTGGCTCGTTGACGAAGGACTCCTTTTCCTTATCATTGATCACAATCCCCTTGCCCTTAGGATCCATCTCTTCGGGCGATTAGTCCCTTCGTGAAGAGAACGGCTCCGATACCAATTGAGAGCACCTAGAGGGGGGTGAATAGGTGATCCTGTAAAAACTTGAAACTTAATGCCACAAAACTTGATTAGGAGTTAGCACAATAAAGCCAAGTGGCTAGAGAGGAGTTTTTGCAAGACACGATAACCACAAGAAGATCAACACAAAGATGGCACAGTGGTTTATCCCGTGGTTCGGCCAAGTCCAACACTTGCCTACTCCACGTTGTGGCGTCCCAACGGACGAGGGTTGCAATCAACCCCTCTCAAGCGGTCCAAAGACCCACTTGAATACCACGGTGTTTTGCTTTGCTTTACTATATCCCGCTTGCGAGGAATCTCCACAACTTGGAGCCTCTCCCCCTTACAAAGATGTTCACAAAGAATCATGGAAGTAAGGTTGGGATGAGCAACGCACACAAGACACAAAATCAGAGCAACAACCCGCACACAGGTCGCAACACGAGCTCTCAACACAACCCGAAGAGTACACTACTCAAATTGAGCTCTAGCTGCTATCACAAAGAATCGAATGCGCGGAATTGAAGTCTTGGTGCTTAGGAATGCTTAGAGAATGCTTGGTGTGCTCCTCCATGCGCCTAGGGGTCCCTTTTATAGCCCCAAGGCAGCTAGGAGCCGTTGAGAGCATTCCAGGAAGGCAATTCTTGCCTTCTGTCGCCTGGCGCACCGGCCAGTCCGGTGCACCACCGGACACTGTCCGGTGCGGATTTCTTTCCTTCTATGGCGCAGCCAACCGTTGAAGATCCAGAGCCGTTGGCGCACCGGACACTGTCCGGTGCACACCGGACAGTCCGGTGCCCCCTTCTGACCGTTGGCTCGGCCACGCGTCGCGCGCGGATTACGCGGCCGACCGTTGGCCCGGCCGACCGTTGGCTCACCGGACAGTCCGGTGCCTCACCGGACAGTCCGGTGAATTATAGACGTACGCCGTTAATTGCTTCCCGAGAGCGACGACTTCGCCTGTGAATGGCTCACCGGACAGTCCGGTGCCTCACCAGACAGTCCGGTGAATTATAGCTGTACGCCGTTAATTGCTTCCCGAGAGCGACGACTTCGCCTGTGAATGGCTCACCGGACAGTCCGGTGCACCACCGGACAGTCTGGTGATTTATAGTCGTACGCCGTTAATTGCTTCTCGAGAGCAGCCAGTCGACAGTCGCAGCCTGGCGCACCGGACACTGTCCGGTGCACCCAGACTGCGCAGAGTCTTGGCTGCTTAGCCAAGTCTTTTCCAAATTGGTCTTTCCCTGTTTCTAGCACTTAGACACATTACATTAGTCTCCAAAACAATGTACTAAGTCTTAGAAACATACCTTTACTCTTGATTTGCACTTTGTCCATCAATTGGCATAGATTAGCACTTAAGCACTTGTGTTGGCACTCAATCACCAAAATACTTAGAAATGGCCCAAGGGCACATTTCCCTTTCACTTAGCAGGTGGAAAATATTGAGCAGGAGCTCATTGAAGGCAAGTTGTGCCCTTGATCACTTCTATTTACCCAATAATGTTCCTGTTAATCATTATGATCTGCATAGGTTAATTTTGATGGGACCTAATAGGTCACTCTAGTTTGGTTATCTTTATATCTTATTTACCACTAAACTTTTGGGAATCATTTGCTATTGCTTTATGTGGATTTAGGTGTGTTAAGATACACATTATTCATGGTCAGACTTTTATTATAAATGAGTTACTTATTGTTCATGACAAGATCATTATGTTAATTGGAACATGGAGAACCACCCGGGAAAATAGTGCTACCACAAGGGTGGTATGTGATGCTCTTGGCTAACTAATTAGGAAAGCTAGTGGAGGACTACCTTACCCGAAAGGGGCAAGGGCAGTAGGTAGTTGTCGGTATAGGGAGGTTCTTGGGTTGATTTTGTTGCGATGGCTTTTCAGATGGGGGATTCCTATATTGCGCTCCCTAGAGACTATAACAGGTTTTCTGAAGCTAGTGGAACTTTGTAAAGGCCTCGTAGTGTTATCCTGCCTCGCTTCCTTGGTAGAGGTGTATGGGATTCATGACCCCATGGCAGATGGGTAACGCGACTTGTGAGTAAAGATGAGCAACCTCTGCAGAGTGTAAAACTGGTATATCAGTCGTGCTCACGGTCATGAGCGGCTCGGACCCTCACATGAGTAACTTATGGAATTAAATTTAATTGGTCATTTGCATCACATTGTGGTTTATTTATTAATTGTGATCTCTCATTATTTGGGTTGGTATTTACTTATATTTAGTAATTGCTAATAAAACTTGACCAACTTATTAAAAGCAATGCTCAGCTTTAACCATTACTTTTGATCAGCCTAACACTTCACATGAACTCCCACCTTTGGTGAGTTCATACACATCATTCCCCACAACTTGTTGAGCTATGATCTTTTATGAGCTCACCCTTGCGATATATAAACCCTCCCCACAGGTGAAGAGCAGGTAGCTCAGGAGGAGGTCTACTACGAGGAGTACGAGCTTGTCTAGGTGGCGTCTCCCAGTCAGCTTTATGGCGCCAAAGAATAATTATTAGTTCGCTTTATTGTTATCAATTATTTTTGTAAGACACTTCCGCAATGTAATAAAGTTTGTGACATTTATCTCTATACACTTGGTCATTATATGTGTTGTTCTTCTTTGGCGCACATATGAGACACACCTGGCTTTATTCCTTAAATCCGGGTCTGACACGGTGGGGGTAGTACTTCAGGTCAAGACCGTCAGCCACCCCACTGAACACCGAACAATACTGTGGAAGTGCACGTCGTGCATCATCCTATATGGCTGCCTCGGCAGTATCCCACTCAATGATAGAATACTGCTCTGAGTAGGCCTCTGCACCCTAGAGATCATCATCTAGATGGCGCACCAGGCAGGTAGCCTCCCATTGGTCTGGGTATGCCCCACAACTGTGCTGGTAGACTACACAACGGTACTTGATCGACCAAGTGTGTCGGTC
Organism: Zea luxurians; assembly: GCA_029449295.1. Taxonomy (NCBI): domain Eukaryota; kingdom Viridiplantae; phylum Streptophyta; class Magnoliopsida; order Poales; family Poaceae; genus Zea; species Zea luxurians. Next base: position 113,732,523 of record JAOPSE010000002.1, read on the forward strand.
GAAGGCCTGATGCAACAAGGTGTCGAGAGCATCGTGGAAATGACAATCTCGAGCGACGTCATGAGTGATGGGTTGGGCGATCCATCCCTCCGGCTCCTGCTCCTCTGAAGGCTCCATGCTGTGGCTCGAACTGCCACCATCGTCGCCTCCGTTGGATTATCCTCCAGCAGCTGGGGTGCCCTTTGGTAGTGCAGGGGCACCTCTAGCTGGGGCACAAAGGAGGGATGCTTCCTAGACTCCACCTCCTGCTGAGGCGAGGAGGAAGAGTCCTACTGGTCCCTCTCCTGATGTCAGCGTTCTTTCTCCTCATGAAGGCGGTGGTGCAGTCTCTCTAGTTAACTCGACTGACCAGACACCGTGTGGCGAAGTGGACGCTCCACAAGACGAGAGAGCAGGAAAGGGATCACCGACTTACGTGCGCTGCACCTAATATGGGCCATCTACAAAAGATGTCGTAAGAATAAGAGTAAGAACAGAATTATATGACTAGCAAGTAAACCATAAGCAGAATAAGATAATTTTTTTGCAAGGTGAGTATGTATGTAGTAGCACTACAAAAATACCCCCCCTATTGCAACACTTTTATGCGTTGCTTGAAGTTAAAATAAGTGTTGGTAAGGGTTATACCAACACATAATTATGTGTTGCCTATGCTGCCGTATTGGATTTGGCAACATTTTGTTTAGATTTATGGCAACACATTTATGTGTTGCAATGTTATTGAACCGTATAACAATGACAACATTTAGAATGGATTTGTGAGAGCACATATATGTGTAGCAAGAAATAAACCATTTATTGAATACAAAATAATATACAACATCATTTGCCATTAGTAAAATTAGAAGCTCCAATTCATCCCAGGCATAAACACAATTGTAATGGACAAACCATTTCTCATTGAAATAAAATAGTCAATATATAGAGTAGCACAACTTAAAATAATCACCACTTGAAGCGTATACAAATATTTCTGGAGATAAAGATAAAAACATATGACTCATCCTAAACAATATTCTAAACAATATTGAACTTCATCCTAGGTAAATTAGGAAAGCTTTTTCGGTAGCATAATCTTCAAATTCTATATAAATCTTGGAGCTCTAAAACTGAAAAGAAAATATAATCAAGTGTGGATCCATAGTGCAGCTCTGAAACTAGTTCTGAAACTGGAATCTAGCAGCTCTGAAACTGAAATCAGTTGGCAGCTCTGAAACTGAAATCAGCTGGTAGCTCTGAAACTTCATCATAGGTACTGAAACTGATCAACAACAAGAAAGCATTTTAGAAAAATATATGTGCAAAAGAAATCGATAGTTGCATTACGTAGTAGTATCAAGAAGTTGATCCAGGTTCAAAACTGAAAAAAGAAGCAAACAAAATGTAACATGTTAATATAAAGTAAATGAATGAAACATTCCTATGTTGTGTTTAGTTGGATTGGAACATATAAGCAAAGCAGAATTCAGATCCTATGCAATGCGAGAGCCTGGACGAAATTGAGTAGCATCTAACATCTTATTGCAGTACTTGAGTGTTGCCATCCACAAATAGTAACAACACCAAACATCATAATTCCTGTAATCATTCAGTCAGCCGAAGGATAAGGATTCAAGAGCTCACGACCTGCCGGGGTGGCCACTGGCCAGTACAATGATGGGGCTAGGTGTTACTCTCCTCAGCTCCTCGCCTTCCCTTTTTATTCTCCTAGGGGCAGGGGTTTGCTAGGTTCCTACCACTCCTACCTTTTCTTGAGACAGCTAGTTTGCTCTAGCAACAAACTTATTCTAATGGACATAACATAACACACATGTTGGTTTTTTGTGATTGTAAAAGATCAATCTCAGTAAAACACAGCCATGTTTATTACTATATATCTGATTGCAACAACTTCAAAAGAAAATCTGATTGAGTTAGGGAAGCTTCAATGTGAAATGATTCATGAATATTAATATTTTTGCTAGAGCACACTACTCAGTTTGACCCAGCCATGTCATATTTGCTGCCATTTTTTGCTTGTGCTCCTCACCAAAATCCCAAGCTCTCCCTCTCCCACTGAATATAAACTAGTTACTGAAGAAGTTGTGCACCCTACTATGATTTTATTAGTGTCATATATCAGTGAGAGCTTCCCATATGAATGGCCCTACCCAAATTTATATATGTACATCTAACACACTGATGTCTCCTAACCTATTAGCTCAAACTTGATGTCTCTATTCATGGGAGATATAGAGTATTTATGGGGCCAATTAAATACCTTAGCAATCCCGGCGCTATTATTCATCCCATGTTATCAGTTTACCTTTTCAATCTACAAAAGGAATTAGAATACTTTAACCAAATGCAATAATGAGAATAATGTCTTGTTAAGTGAAGTGATGAACTTACACAACTTGAAGGCCATGCAATTGGATTATTGCCTACTTGTCCAAGAACCTTGAAGTTGTTATATGGCCTTATTAGTGGTTCATCGCGCACAGATACCAGACTAACACGCACCATCCAAAATTCTTTGCCTAAAGCAACATCTCCAACTTTGGTTTTGGGGTCCTGGCTAAGTACTCTGACTAAGGCAACCTTCCTGTTTGGATATCTTGTGCTCTTTAAGAAAATATCTGTGGAAACCTACAAGCGAATTTTGGATGTTAGTGGTTAGCAAGTAGCTATAAATATGCAGGATGCATAAGAATTTTTACTAATAAATAGTGTGAGTGCAGTTCCTCGTACTCATCATCTTCGTTTTCATCCTCCTGTAGAGTTATTGGATAAATGACAGCTTGAAAAATTTAAAACTAGGATGGAATTCATGGTAATGCATTCATACAATTGTGTTATTCCGTTTAGTACTGAATACTGACCTGTTAAGGGATTGATCAGCTCCAGCTCTCCGCTTTCGATCAACTTGAACTTCCTGTAGGAAAAAATAGTGAAATCAATAAACATACGTAACTGACACCATCAATAAAAGCAAGAATGTCGAAACGACCAGTCTTCTTCAGAAAAAATAAGACACAGGCATTACCAAGAGTGTGTACAGACCCCTTCTCGGCAACCTCCATCTCAATTTGAAGATCTGCATGCTTGCTACTCTCAAGCACCCCATACGATACACATCTGAAATACCCCATACCATACACATACACATACACATATACATACACCTTAGCATAGCCATCTAGGTCCAACTCTATTTATAGTTCCTACCAATCGTATTAACAATCTCCAGTGTTGACTTCTTCTAGGTGCCAATCCATCTCAAAGATGTGATGCATAGAGATTGAAGCACCTAAGCAGTCTATTTCCTCTGAATACGTTCAGTTTAGTTATGTGATGCAAAGAGATTGGAACACCTACCTGATCTGAGTAGTCCATTTCCTCTAAAATACATTCAGTTTTAATCTGTTTTGGATGTTAGTGTGACATAAAAAGACCTGCAAAGTAGAAAGTGAGTTGCATGCCAACTAAACTGTACCTGATCGAACCAAAGAAGAAAGTGAGTTGCAAAATAATTAGAGTACTCAATAAACATCATCGAAGAAGTATTTGACATGTTTTTTGCATGTTTTTTGACAAATAAATAGAGACTAGAAGGAAGCGCCCTATTAGGCGATGTACCAGCCTACACAGACCTTACTTGAATATTTTCTCTATAAATAATAGGAAAGTACTCTATACCTTTGCACTTAATTGGTGTCTAATGTCTTGCTTAACCATCTCCATAAGCGTTGTTTGCAGTTCATCAGCTCTGCAAAAGCAAGCAAGGAAAAAGGTAAAACAACAGTTCAATTCAAAAGAAATATCTAACCTTCTTTCTGAGACCCTTACATGTGCTAATTTGAACCGGACATCGCAACACAAGGGGCGGAAAAGTTGCTAGCACTGGTACTCGTAGTGGTAGTACCACCACCAGCAGTAGCAGCATCAGAGTTGCTCTCTGTAACCCTTTCATTGGATGATTTTGTAGCAGGAGGAACTTTAGAAGTGGATGTTGTCGGTCTATCACTCGTTCTGCTATTTCCACTAGTTTCTAGACGCTCCATCATCCGTGATATGGATGCAATTCGAGCATTAATTTCTCTTCTCACTTTAGAACCAAGATTCGCCATGGATGAATTACGTGAAAACAGTTTCTCCTTCACGCTCGAGTACTCTTTGTAATAGATTCTTTGTACCTGGACTATATAGAATCATTGCGAAGCTTAAGGATAAAAATTCATTATGATGTAATGTTTAAAACAAAATATATATATTAACGAAATTACAAATTATTCATACTTCATAGAGACAACATTTAAGCGAGACTTTAGGGAGTCCGAGAAAGACTGAATATCTGACTGAATATATATTAACGAAATTACAAATTATTCATACTTCCTTTTTGCTTTTTCAGATATCATTTCTATTTTTTCTCACACGACAAGGCATGCATCTCACAGAATGCAAGAAAACAAAGAATAGTGAAAAATATAGATGAGTACACCACCTAACATTTTAAATTTTATTTCCTATTAAGTGTCAAACTTTCTATCAAAAATTATTCTAGATTTACCTTTGAACAATAGACACTGCGTAGAGCTTCATGCAAAATACAACTCCCATGTGAACAAATCCTGAAATGCAGGGCAAACAATCATGATACAATAGATTTCAAACATTCCAATTCATTTTCTATCCTAAAATATGGAACAGTAGAGGGTAGTGCTTGATGAAATGAAAAGTTGATAGAACAATCAACAAATAATCTTCTACGAAGACCCAGAACTTCTAGGAGATTCTTTCACATGTGCACTAGGAAAAACTCTGGTACTTGATAACAATGAAAATAGGATGTGACATTTTTATGGACAGCCACAATGTTCAACTATCTATATATTATATAGGGAAAAGCATAATAATTAAAGTAACATAAAATTTCAATGATAATTTATTTCAAAAACATTAAGAAACACTCATCACTGAAATATGTACCGGAACTTAATAGTTTCGGGAAGGCCAAAAATATGCATAGAAAATAGCAATTCTATGTCCATACAATGTTATAGTCCCAATTTTTTTTGAAACATGTTCCTTCCCTTTGCTCTAAAATGATGACATCAGATTCATCGACTTAACAAAACAATGACCAATGATTTGTATCATAAGAAGAGTGCAAAGTAAAATCAAATCATAATTCATTTGGGTCTGGTCACAATAAATAACATCCATGGCATGCCACCAAGTTTTATATAGTTTTGATATCTATAAAAACTTTGTAACTAAGGTTACACAAATTAGATTGCAAATAAAAGAGAACTGTTTTATTCACACCAATAGTTTATTACACTACCTTCGTAAACTTTTTAGAGCATCGTTTGTGATTCTTAAAATCATAGATAGGAATATCTATGGCCTGTCAAAATTTTAACCTTCCGATGCACTCCAAAAGTTATCAGCAAGTACAAGGAAAAAATGAAAATAATCTTAGCTAAGGTGAACTAAATCCCAGAAACTAAAAGATAAATAAAACATGTTTCACATTATTGCATATCAAGTACCGGGGTGATCAAAGTTGTAGTCTTGCACATGCTTAGACTGCTCCTTAGTTAAAGCATGATAGAATGAATCCTGCAAAAAGGGTATAGCCCAAAGTGAACTATAATCGCTGTCAAAATCCTCTAAAACAATGCTTTTATGGTTGCGTACTATTTAGAGTATATATAGATGCCTACAATAACCAACTTGTAGTTTATTATCTCTTGATACAACCATAGTCTATTGCGAGGTGGTCATCAAATTATAACTGAACCAGCATCAGGATGGTTTGCAACTTGCAAGCACATAGATCCGGATTCAACAAACATAAGGGAAACCCTTTCTTTTATCAGGTTTTCTTCTTCTTTGACTGGGTAAAATACCTGCTAAATCATGCTAGACTATTCTAATGATTCCTTCAAACTACCCTTACATGTGTGATTACTGCTGGGACCCTGGCTCTTGGAATTAGTACTGCGTCTAGTTATATTGAACTTTTGACATGACGATTTTACTCCCTGCTTGCTCCTAACTATGCAAAGGATTATAACACTATCTCCTAGCCCTTGACTACAAAGGATATAAATAAGAAAATCAAACATCAGCAGGGCATAGCCGCCTAGGAGAAGGTGTATAGGTACTGTAGAGTGCACAATACCTGAGCTGTCTTTCTGCTTCCAGTTTCACCTGCGAGGATGAGGGTCTGGTTGTCGTAAAGGGAGTGAAGAAACTCCTTCTGCTGCCATACAGGGAGCGCACGACGCTTCTCGAGGATCTCGAAGTGTCGTTCGTGTGGGCCGCCCATTCCACCGGTTGACATACGAGTTGCCCCCAGTCGCAGTGGCGGCGACGCCATTGGAGGCGGCACGGCCAAGCTTGGTGGAGACAGAGGTCTCGGCGGGAGAGCGTGAGGAGGACGGGGGGAAGCAAACCCTACCTTTGTTCTGCAAGTGGTGGAGTTGAGTCGTGGGGGAAACTGACAGGAGGGAGACGCTGGGTGAGGAAGCCGGTGGGGTGGCGGTGAGACCGCAGGGGAAGGGGAGAGGTGAAGCTGGCGGCGCGGGGAGGAATTGGCTGGAGTGGCGTGGCCTGCACAGATGGGATCCGACGTTGAGCGCCCTAGACGAAAGCATACGTCCATGACCGTCGATGCCACACGCGTAGACAGATGCTTGTGGAACAGGCGCTAAATCGCTTTGGAAATCTAAATCCCAAGTTATTTTTAATAAAAGGTTCCTTTAATAAAAGGTAATATAACAAATATTTTAGTCGTCGAAAGCATATTTCGCATGTTTTGACAAATAAATAGAGATATAATAAATATTTTAATAAGTGCAACACAGTGACAAATAAGATAAAATAAATATTTTAACAAATAAAACGATACGAAGTGGAGTAAAAGGCTTTGTATTGTTGTTCAAATCCTCACTTTATTTAGTTTTTGCGCAATTAGCATCCCCAACTACTATGGTTTAGTTAAAAATAAAAGTCATAGTTGCAAAATTGCTTAAGTACCAAAATTAATCTACAGACATGGTTTGCAACGCATGTAAACGTTACAAGCATTCTAGTTACTCTACGCATAAGTTGCAACACATGGCAAATGTTGCTATGATCGTATTTACTCTACGCATATGGTTTGCAACACATGTTAAACGTTGCCAGTATCATTGTAATTCAACGGATATAGGTTGCAACACATAAGAAGCGTTGGAACCTAATCACTTCCAACACATATAACTATACGTTGCCAGATATACGTTGCTATAGGGGGGTTTGTTTTGTAGTGTAGTATAACATAGAATTTGTCGAGATGACCAACTTTTGAAGTGACACCAAGGGTCAAGGTGAGAATGAGGGTCTATAGTCCGTAAAACGACCATTCTAGTCTAGGTTAGTGGTCTTACAGTCAGTAAGGCTTTGATACCACTTATGTCACACCTAGTTTTGGAAGGCAAACCGAATGCGAACCATGTACATGCCAAGATCAGAAATTCACGTACACAACGATTACATAATTGGACATCATCACACATTGCTCAAAATAATAGCGGAAATAAATACTTTATTACATCATGATGTCCAAAACATCTACAGTCATTAACTTAAGTCATAATCAAAGTGTTGAATGAATCGCAGCACGATAAGGCCTTCACAGGCAGCTGACTGGGGGTTTGCCACTAATCTATTCTAGAACTCGTCGAAGTCCTGAAACTTCTGAAAGTCCTTTATGTTGCCTTCATCTTCTCCTAAGCACTGGCTGCAATGAGGACAACCTGGGGTTTGGTGTTTTTAAGCAAGGGTGAGTACACATCAAGGTACTCAACAAATGCCCCGTTTGGCTAAAGTGGACTACCTATATGTGGGGTTAAGCTTAAAGCAGTTGCTTTTAGTTGGTCAGGTATTTATTACTAGTAGAGAGCCAAGTTTTAGCAATAAACCTAAGTTATTACCCAAATGGCACTTCCTCCAAAAGGAAATACCAGAAACCATAATTATAATCATCATCATTAAGCATCATCATAGAGGTATCCAGAGTAACTCTAATCAAAGGAGCTCCCAAGGCTGCTCTTAACCGTGAGCACGACTGATATACCAGTTTCTAACCCTCTGCAGAGGTTGCACACTTTATCCATGAGTTGCGATCCCTTCCCGGTCTGGGTTGTACAGACCAGATCTTCACTACCGAGGTGAATGGCCAACGATTCACTACGTAGCCTTTACAAAGCGTCGAGCACTCGGCAAAGCTTTCGCCGAGCTTTCTTTGCCGAGTGTCACATTTGGCAAAGCCTTCGCCGAGTGTTTTCCAGGCTTTGCCGAGTGCTTCAGACACTCGGTAAAGTAGTTGTTTCTGGAAGGGTTGGAAGCAGCCCAGTTTTTAGAAAACTAGTTTTTACCTTTTAGCTAGGAGAGATTAGCTCATTGGTTTTTAAGAAATTGACAATCTAATTTCTATAAACTAAGACATAAACTGGTATGTTTGGAACCATCTTAATTTCTATAAACCAGTTTCTTAAAAACTGGGTGCTTCCAAACATGCCCTAAATCGGGTACTTTGGTTTGAATTTTAGTTTTTGCGAGACAAGCTACTACCAAAAGTCAAACCAAACCCACTCTCATCAATTAGGGTCAGTTCGGTTTGATACTTTAATCGCAATCCATATGGATTGAACAAGATTGAGTTTGTTTAAATTCCAAACAAGTCAACATTATTCATAATTTTTTTCAATCTAATCTAATCCATGTGGAATAGGAATATTAATAACCGAACAAGACCTTAGCTAGATCATATATACTATCTCCATTCTTTTTTATTTATCGTGCTATAGTTTAAAAGTAAACTAGCAGACAACAAAAATTAGATGGTATATAAAAAATACACACTTGCTGGAACATAGTATAAAAATACACGCGTGCCCTTAAATGCAGGACCGGCAGTAGCTGGAGTTAACGTCAATGCAAAGTTGCACGCCTTTTTTTTCCTTCTCTAACTTCATGATGAAGGCTTTGAAGTAGAGCTGAGACTGAGATTGGGTGGTTCAGCAATGCCAAACGGATCCTTACCACTAAATATCCCTGACAAATGACATATGTTTATGCGACAAAGGTAGGAAACCCTCATCATTATGTTTGCCCTGACGAACGGAGGACCCTGTCCTTGGCCTTGATAGCCTAAATTTGGAATCATCAGTTAAGCTGCTTGTACGGCAATATAGTAAAAAAAAGCCTTGCAGCCCCATTTGTTACTTACTTCGCTCTCCCAATCTATGCGCAGTGCAATCCACAGGAGCAACGCCAGTTTGCTGATGCTACCGCACACAATGCCAAGCCAAAGACCCTGTGAAGAACACAGAAGGATAGTTTAGACCGGCCGGAGGCTTTGGAGTAGCTAGACAAGACAACTACCTCCCTCTCGATCTCATGGGTACGTGAAAGTGACCGTCGCAACAACTGGTGGTAGGGCAGAGAGGAGAAAGGTGGTAGAGACATTGTGCGTACCATTCCATTTAGTTTAAACACAAACGCAAGCAACAGCCCTGTTGGAATGCCAACCATGTAAAAGGCGCCGAGGTTTACGCGTGCTCCAATCTTCTGTTTGCCACATCCTATGATTACCCCTGGAAAGTTACCGAAGGAATACTCATCAATATATATATATATATATATATATATATATATATATATATATAAAGATAAACCATATGAATCTCACATTTTTTAAAAAAAATTAACAGCTTCCTCAAATTCTGTATGATCATAAAGAGCAGTCACTAAGTTAGCTGCTAAAATTAGTTGTACAGGATCCAAACCCTCCTAACAAATATAACACTCATAGCTAACAATTAGATCATTAGCTAGCTTAACCTAACTAACAATTTATAAGTTAGCTAACTATTAGCTATAGAGGTTCAAAATAGGACGTAAACCTATCTTGCCTTCCTAAAAAGTATATATAATACTCCCTTCGTTCACGAATATATGACACCGTTGACTTTTTTCAAAACTTTTATCATTCGTCTTATTCAAAATATTTATTTTAAATATAAAATTTCAAATCATGTTCAAACAACCTTAAGTGATAAAATAAATCACAACAAAATAAATAATAACTCATAATTTTTTAATAAGACGAGTGGTCAAATTTCTAAAAGAAGTCTAAACAGAGAGTATGATATAACCAACTAGTGTCCTCTTTGCCGCCATGTTAAATGACTGGTTCCATTGATATATTTGGCGGAGTAGTCAAAGGGAGCAAAGCTAAAAATAGTGGATTCATGGGACCACCTAAACAAAGACAAAAGTGGTTAAGACCATCTCCAACAGACTCCGTCATTACAACATATAGTCTAAACAGTGTTTTTCACGTCCATATGTACGCTCTATAGGATATAGCCTAAAACCTAATCTATAACATTTAGCAAAATGCAAAATAAATGTTTCAAATAAAAATAAAAATAGTACTACAATTTTTAACTTAAAATATGGATAAACATTACAGCAGCAAGGATCAAAAGTTAAAGGCCAAAACTTAGATTCATGTCATAACGACACCGACGATGACTGTACCAAGAATTGATATAATTTAAGTGAATATTACTTGAACCAAAAACAGTTAGGGCATGGAGATGTACAACTCGAAGGACTGATCAATTGGTAAATCTATTGTTTTAGACGTCCGATAAAAAGTATCTACGTGGAAACTATTATGGATGAAAATAACGAATAGAAAGAACCAGCATGTAAAGGTAAGGAATCTTAATTTGTCCTAGTAAAACCTCATATATTTATGTCTCATATAAGACTTTAGCACGAGCTAATAACTGCAAAACATGAGAAAGTAAGTGATGTAGTAGTCATTGACCTCTAATCCTCTATGCATGGCTTGCATTTGCATGGTTGTTTAGACAATCAATGGTTTTAACTATATGATGTAGCTACTTGTCATCTATGTTTGTGATTTGACCAAATTATACATGTTCTGTAAAATTGTACGTGTTCTGTAAAATGATACTCCCTCTATTCACAAATATAAGATGTCGTTGATTTTTTTTTTCCCTAAAACTTTGACCACTTGTCTTCTTCAAAATATTTATTCAAAAATGTAAAATTTCAAGTAATGCTAAAAAAACCTTAAGTGATAAAATTTTGGGAAAAAGTCAACATCATCATATATTTAAGAACCGAGATAGTAGTTTTTTCCTTCAATTTTGACCGCGGAAGTACAGTATTATTAGAGGGTGTCTCCAAAACATATCAAGCTAGCGTTGAATTCGTTTCGAGTTAGACCTGAAAGAGAACCGTTAAGGCCGTCGACGAAGAAGGAAACAGCAAGGATGGGAAGCATTCTGGCAATGTATGCCACCACATCCTCCTCGCTGCTGTATGCGTATCCCCAGATGTTGCGCAGGAGAATCATGATGGTTGCCAACACCACCCCTCCACACAAGGTCATGCAGACCACAACTCGCGCTGCTAGCCTTGCTGCTTCAGGCTGCCCTGCGCCGAGCTCATTGGAGACGCGTGTACTAGCAGAGACGAGAAATTAAAGCGTGCAAAAGCATAGCACAACGGGTCAGTTGTTAGCAAATGATAGAAAAGATAAACGACAGTGCAAATACAGCTGATGGTCGAACACCTTGCAGATGTGCCAAGGCCCAGCGGTACCATGTACAGCAGAATAGCGGTGTTGACGCTACAAGTTCAATACACGAATACAATAATGTTCAGTAAAGAGTTTAATTCATGAAATTAAACTAGCTAGTAACAGATATGAGTATCTCTGTTCAATCGTTACCATATTGACAGGACGGAAGTCTCGAGTTTAGGGTTTGGCAAAAACCCAGAGAGAAGAACGAGCAGCTCAAACGACCACCACTCCAAGCTGAAGAAATTAATCAAAGGCACGCATGCACCAGTCAAATGAAATGTATGGTCAGGCAACTATTGATCACTATAGAAATTCAATTCGCCTTAAATTAATTACCAAACCATCATCGCCGACGGGACGGCGAGCTTCGCGTACTCCCGCAGCCCAGAGAAAGAGAAGGCCTCGGTGGAGAACCCTGTCCATGTTGCCTTGCAAGCGCTGGACAGCCTGACGTAAAGAGCGAGCACGGCCAAGTTGACGCTGTAGGAGACGGCGGCGCCGAGCGCGGCGCCCTTGCTCCCCATGCCCACCTTGTACACCAGCGTGTAGCACAGCAGGACATGGGCGATCGCCGTGACGCCGGAGCTGGCCATGACGGGCACCACGACGCTCTGCGTCTGCAGGAACCTCATGTGGCAGGTGAGGGGCACGAACGCGGCGAGGGACGGGATCAGCCACCGCGCGTACGCGCCGGCCTCCGCGGCGATGTCCGGGTCCTCGCCGATGGCCAGGAGGAGCTGCTCCACGAACGCCCACGTCAGCACCACGGGGACGCTGGCGAGCGCCAGCACCAGCATGGAGCGCTGCTTGTAGACGCCCAGCAGCGCGTACCGCCGCGCCCCGAACGCCTGCCCGCACAGCGTGTCGAGGGCGCCGGCCATGCCGGCGACCAGGCTGAAGCCCGTGACGTTGGCGAGCGACGAGGCCAGGGAGGCACCGGCGAGGGGGAGCTTCCCGAGGTGGCCGACGAACATGACGGACACCATCTGGACGGCGTTCCGCAGGATGAAGCTCAGGACCAGTGGCCCGGCGAGCCGGAGCAGTCTCTTCGACTCGGTTGCCGCCGCCGAGCCACCTTCGTTGGAGCTGCGTGGCACGAGCAGTGGCTCGGCCTCCACGCTTGCGTTTGGCACATCCATGCCACTCGATCACCGGCGAGCTGAGAGTCTTCCTTTAGATTTCTTTTCTTGCAGGGTGACGGGTGCATCGGTGTCTATGTTGCAAAGCACCTGTCGGGGGAGACTAGGATGCGGCGTTTGCAAGCATTCAGCAGTGCATGTGACGCAGCAACAGGGTGGCTGTGTACCTGTCGTTCGGTTGACTCCACGACTGCCAACAACCGAGTGTACATGTACTATACTGTTGACAGTTGAGACAACTCAAAACAACCGGTACGAAGGATTTTCAAAAATCGGGCCACTGGTTTGAACACCAGATTTCTGACCCATATCCATATGATCGAAATCTTACGGCTAGGGTCAGCTGTGTTTTGTTTTGTCCAGATATTTCTCCTGCGGCTCGGCATATCTTTACCGAACACTTGTCCATATCTCACAGGAATTTTACCCGGTGTCTTATTTATCATAGTTTGGGAACCCCGTTTTCCCACGGGATTTTTGTTTTCCAAGGGAATTAGTTCATTTTCTCTTGGAAAAATAGAAATCTCTTGGGAAAATGTAATTCCCAAACTAGCCATAAAATATGTAAATCCCTTCGTTCTATACCATTCACAATGTAATTTCTTACCCTTCCATGCCATCGCTAGTGGTATAGAAGAAATTAGGGCATGCATTTTACTTACCCTTCTATACTACTGATGATGGTATAAAAGATAAGAAATTGTATCCGAGTGGCATGGAAGGAATTAGAATATTTACGATGCAAAATAAGGTATTATGCAAAATTATAATACCATACATAGAATTTTCTCTATTTCTAGAGGCTCATCCATAGCTCTATATTTTTCTACTCATTATCTCAAGATGCAGACATATTTCTTCTTTCGATAATGATAGTTGTTGCCATCAAACTATGATGGCATATCGACGTCATTCATGACCATAATTTACTCCTTAATTAGGTTATTAATAATTCCTATATATTTAACTTGGCTTTCATACCGGATGATAGGATCTATATGGCTAAATAGGGCGAATAGCTAGCATATAAAATGTTTTATACAAACTTGACAACACTAGTACATGTTGGCTAGTAAAATAACAAGTCCTAATGCCCACTACTTGCACTACCTCTAATTTCATCCAAAGCAAGCTCCCTAAACAAGCCTAGCAGCTTTTGATCTTTACTATAAAGCACAACATCAATCAAGAGTGAACAACTACACAAGCTAATTAGAGTGTTGGGGGCCTATATTGCCGAAGATCCTCAAAACCTTTTGTTTCAAATTGAGAAAGTGTGTTTCGGGCACGATATGAAAAATAGACGAAACCAACCTTCGGAAGAAGCATATAGCAAACCAGAACATGGCGAAGGTGCACGCCGAGGTCAGTAGCCTAAGCAGCAAAAGGCTTCGTGCACGAAGCAGATAAGAACAAGGCTCAGAAAACGTGTGCAACAAGAAAGAAGAAGAGGGCAAGACAATATTGTCCCTGTAGTATTTGTGAATCAAATGTGTAAACTTTGTGGGCATACTTGTAATTTCCTACGAAGTTGTACATCTTCCCTATAAATAAAGGAATAGTGTCATGCATAAATTCACCTCTCAAGGGATCATAACTTCATTTAGCTCAGCCTTCAAAGTACATTCGAGCTATTTTCTTGTGTAAAGCAGAATGTATGTTTGTAATTGTTTGCTATATTGCAAGGAATAAAAATGATAAGTATGGGCATATGAAGATAAATTGCACGGTTAACTCTTTACAATTCCTCTCTTACCTATGTCTAACTTTATACACTCACACTCGTCTTCTTCCTTCAATTGACCTTGGCAACATAAGGTTTTCACCAAATTGCTTGGGCTACAGTATAAAATCCAATATCGGCCTGGGACTGAGAATCGTGTGGTCGATGCCTTGTCCCGTCGTGCAACGACTGACTGTCAGGATATATCAGTAGCTGTACCTCAATGGTTGCTGGACGTTCAAGCCAGTTACACTCTAGATTCAAATGCTCAATCTTTGTTGGCGAAGCTCTCTCTCGACCCCAATGTTGTGCCTAATTATACACTCCAAAATGGGCTACTGAAATACAAAGGCAGAATTTGGGTGGGTAGTGACGATCAACTCCATAGAATATTGTCAGCTCTGCATTATTCTCCAGTGGGTGGTCACTCGGGCATTCCGGTCACTTATTGTCGGGTCAAGCAACTTTTTGCATGGAGTAGACTCAAACAGTGCGTGCAATACTATGTCAAATATGTTTACAAGCAAAGCCTGACCGGTCAGCATATCCGAGCAAACTTCAGCCCTTGCCGATTCCCACAATAGCTTGGCACACTATTTCTTTAGATTTTGTGGAAGGCCTACCTCGTTCTAGATCGGCGGATTGCATTCTCGTGGTAATACCGCCACTGTTGGACTGCCAGGATAACAGTGAGGTACTCCTTTTCATAAGTTGACAAGCCACGAGATTTGGGACCCAGCACCTTGCTAGGAAAGGCAAGGGGGTGACCATGCTGCATAAGGACGGCACCGACTCCAACTGCACTGGCATCGGTTTCTATAAAGAACGGGGAAGCAAAATCCAGCAAGGACAGAACTGGAGCTTGAGTAAGAGCAGTCTTCAAGGTATGAAATGCACATGCGTGGTCACTGGTCCAAATGTACAGAACCCCTTTCTTCAACAATGCAGTGAGAGGTTGGCAAATAACGCCAAAGTGGCGTATAAACTTGTGATAATAATCGAGAGGCCCAAGAAGCTACGCAATTCCTTAACATAAGAAGGTTCTGGCTAGTTTGCAATAGCTTCGATCTTAACTGGATCAGTCGACACTCCCTTTGAATTGACAACATGTCCTAGATAGGCAACTTGTTGTTAGGCAAACTTGCACTTGGAAAGCTTAACCTTCCAATCATCAGCAGAGAGCAGTTCAAACACCTGTTCCAAGTGACTGATGTGCTCATCAAGGGATGCGTTGTAAACCAGAATGTCATCAAAAAATACTAGTGCACATTTCCTTAATAAGGGAGATAGGGTATGGTTCATCGCCCTCTGAAATGTGCCAGGAGCTCCCGTCAGCCCAAATGCCATAACTCGAAACTTGTAGTGTCCCAAATGAGTCTGAAAGGCAGTTTTGTGAGCTTCATCGTCCTTCAACAAAATCTGGTGAAATCCTGCTTGAAGATCCAAAATGGAAAACCAGGAGGCGTCAAATAACTCATCAAGCAACTCATCAATTACAGGCACTGGGTACTTGGCTTTCATAGTAAGGGCATTGAGGTGTTTGTAATCAATACAAAGCGCTAGGTATTGTCCTTCTTCTCCACCAACAGCATAGGAGATGAAAAGGCACTGGTGCTATGCTGGATCAATCCACTTTGTAACATCTCTGTGACCTGAGACTCGATCTCATCCTTCAAAGCCAGCGAGAAGCGATACGGTCGAATACTGACAGGTCGAGCACCATCAATGAGTGGAATAGAGTGATCACATGACCGGCTGGGAGGAAGTGTAGTTAGTGGCTAAAATAGATCCTCATAGCTGTGAAGCAAGTGGGAATTAGGCTTGGGTAGGGACATGTCCTCAACACAGTTCAGCTGGGCAGAAGTGTCCTGCAACTCAGAAACCGACCACACTTCTAATATTGTATTGGCAGGGACTAGGGGTTGATAACCTTGTAATATTACCGTCTGCCCAGAATGAGGGATAGAAAGCCATTTGTGTTTCCAGTCCACCATCATGGGGCTAAACCGCTCAAGCCAATCCATATCCAGGATAATGTCGTAATATGGGAGGGGAATGACTTTAAAGGTTGTGCAAAATTCCAATTCTTGAACCGATCAGGTAGCATTTGGAAGCTCCAATGGACAGTGCATAATTCCGCCATTAGCAACTCTGACTACTAGGGGTGTCTCCAAACTCATGAACCCAGACAACGATGAAGTGCGAGAAGCGTTTAAAAGGCAGTGAGAACTGCCCAAATCCAAGAGTATCAACATGTTCTCACCCTGAAGCTGGCCTTGAAGCCGAAAGGATCGAGATGGAGCCTTCTTTGTAGACATTGCCTCTGTCGACAGCAGGATCATGAAAGTTTTAGCAGAATCTTCAAACTCACCCTCTGATTCATGTGGTTCCGAAGAAAACATCTCCCACAGCTCTTGGACAGCATGTAACTGGATAGTGTCAGCACACTTATGACCTTTGCTCCACTTTTCAGCACAGAACTGACAAAGGCCTCGTGCTCGACGATAAGCGCGCAACGATGCTACCTTGCTGTCAGCAGACGCAGGTGATGCAGTCGCGGCTGATTTGGAACTGTCCAGCTGTTTTCTCCCACCGAGGAGGCTGACCTTGTTGAAAAACAGCCCGTGTAGAGTGTGCTTGATCACCACGGCCAGACTCCCGACGACGAGAGGTCTCCGCTTCCTCCTGCAACAATGCCAAAGCACAAGCAGTATCCAAGTCGCCCGGATGTTGAACAAGAATAACGTATTTAATGTCATCACGGAGGCCATCTATGAACTTCATAGTATAATATAATGGATCGGTGATGTGTTCATAAGTGACCAGTAAATCAATAAGCTCACTAAAACGATCCACATAATCTTGCACCGTGGAGGTTTGGCGAATGTGAAATAGCTTACGAATTACTAACTCATGATGCTCGCGACCAAACCTATCATTAATTGACTGGCAGAATTGTCGCCACGACATGGATGGAAGTTGTGGTTCGAGAGACTGTAACCAACGATCAGCAACTCCCACAAAATTCATTGTGGCCACTTGAACCCACATAGTTGCTTCAGTAGCATACATATTGAAATACTTTTCACATTTGGATTGCCATAATTTTGGATTGGTTCCATCGAACGAAAGGAAATTGAATTTAGGCAACCCCCCAACTGGTGCAGCGACATTCTGCGGAGATCTGGCTCATTAAATCCTACACTACCAGGATGGGGAAAAGTAAACGAAGGAGAAGCATAGGGGTTGTGCATACCCATGACCGGGTAGCGGGCATCAACATCGGGGTGCCAAGGTCCACTATCCCGGTGATGTGCGTCATTGCGGTGCCCAAAACGAGAGCCGTCAACGACATCCCCGGCGACCGATGAGCATCCCGGTGCCGACCCGTGCGCGCCCAGCACGCCCGACATGTGGAAGTCGTTGGTGCGCGCGCCACGAGACCACTAGATCTCCATCTTTGACACTTTCGATCGAAGCCAATCCATGGAGGAGTGGAGATCTTCGAGGGACGCATCCATGCATGGACGCCAGAACTCGTAGAGGCCCATGGTAGACTCGAGTGCCGCCACCCGGTAACCTAGGTCGGCCTCGATCTGCCCGATTTTGGCGTCCGTGGATTCATCCGCGGCGGTAAGGTGAGCCTCGACATCAGCACGACGGGTGCCCAAGAATTCAGACAAGGATTGCGCTGCCTCCGTCGCCTTGGACTCTAGAGTGCTGACCCGAGATTCCCATTTGTTGTCGAGGATTTGCAGCCTCTTGTCCAACTCTGATAGGAGGGCTTGGGTTTGGGATTCAAGAGCCAAGGTCAAGGCAGAATCGATCTGGGATGGGGATGCCATAGATCGCAAGGGAATGAAGCCCTCTGATACCGTATTGTTAACTACCTAAGGAGAAGGAAGAGAGGATAGCTTGGGGAAGAAGAGATCGGCAGGGGAACCCGGAGTTTTCTTAGAGATTCGGAATAGTCTTCATTACACGCATCCCTTTCCTAAACACACGCACCCATTATTTATACTTGTAGGTACTGGTAGCCCAGACCCGCCTGTCAGCCACACAGAGACATTACACCCACTCAGGTCCAGAGATACGGACATTGGCTCGGCGCTTGCGACCAACCTGCTTCCCCACCACGCCTGACTTCAATGTCTCCCCTGGTGATAGATAAATAAATGGTGGTGTAGTAACAGGGCAGCACGTCCAGATTGGAGACTACGTTGAGTCGGAGGAGAAGGTGCCTCCCTCGATTCTAGCCGACATAACTACGACGGGATCGGGATGATGAACTGGGATTTGGATCTTGACTTGGAGATGCCTGACGAGAGATGCCACTTCACAATGGATGAGCTGTTGTCAGCGTTAGACGAACAGCCGTGTCGATGGAGGGAGACAGTCGACGCAGGGAGATAGTCGATGCAGGGAGACAACAAGTAACAGTGGAATATTCCTAGCTAGTCGTAGAGAGACGCATTGTGTCGACAATTAAGTGTTGTTTGGCTCACATATGTATAACATAGGAACCGATAATGTGAAACTATATTTATTTAAATCCAATCATAATCGGATACCATACTAGAAACTAATAACATTCTATTCAAACTTAATACCGTTTTAATCGAATGTGAACTATTGCTGTTACAATTTACGTTATATTTCGTGAACCAAACAACATCTTAGTTATACACTACTTATTAGTCCTAACATGTACTTATATCATCTACAAGCACCCAATTGGTCGAGTAGTTTCCCTCATGTCGAGTTTGTTTTGATATTTTTACAGAATTTTCCAAACCTTGGAGTTGGACTGGGTTGGTAGCAAGCCTGGGGAAGCTATAGCCGAAATTGTCAAATAGCCTCGAAAAGCATGATTCACCTCAGAAGTGTTTTACCAGCATACAGTGCCTTTTGTTTAGCGTGAGAGCTGACACTCAAATTTTGACAGCAGCTTAAAGCCACCTTTTGTTAATCCAAGTAGATAGAAGGTCTAACTACAAAACTACCAGAATTTAGTGCATGGTATAAACGATGCCTCCTCTTGCGCAATGCTAAGCAATATCTTTATCGATGGGCTGAATATGTCAATCCCATGCCCAGCTCAGTTATTCAATCATCACCAAAGGCGATTCTCGATCACAGCTACAATGATATCCTTCAGTGTTCCCTGCAAAGTTCAAAATTGCTACTCATCAGACATACATTTTGCCATCGGACTCGCCATTAATGTTTTCAACTGGGAACTATCCGGATTATTCAATGTTAACATTTCTTCTAATAATATCCAGGAGTTTAGAAACCTCAAACCAACTTTATTCCACATTATGATCCTGCTAATTCATAAATCAGAACATGTGTTTGGAGAAAATAACGATGGCTAGGGACCATCACATATATTACCAAAAAACAGACACTGCAATTTTCAATCTTACCTGAGAATGATCTTTCAGACCCAGAGAAATAACCAATGACTGAGCTGAGCCACTGCCACTACAAAAATGAATGGACAATGTTGTGTGTGAGTGAAATATTTCTTTGTGGGACCCAAACGTACAAAAATAATGTATCTGTCCTCAGCCAAAAGGAACAGTTAACGGTGGTGTTAGAGATATTACTAATTAAATTTTGTAATAATAGAAGCATGGAACTTTGTTTAATAGACTAACAATTACAATCAAAGAGCCATTGCTAGCAAATATTTGCATAGATGTCCCAAAAAATAGTACGAAAGAGGAGTTTCTTGCTATTTTCAAATAGTTATTGCAACTTCCGCTACAAGAGTACAGATATAGTCCAGCCCGCAGCATATTGTCAGGAACATTATTAGATGTGGAGATAGACCAAACAGCCATGGTTATTAAAATGTCATTTAAACATCGTTTACGGACGTATAAACGGTAAAATGTGCTTATGAGTTGGGAGCATCCGGACGTTTTAATCACATCATGTTTTGATCACAGAAGTCCGTGAAACACGTTTAAATGTCTGTTTCATGGTGATTGTCTTTGGATGTTTAACTCACATTTCGGGCGTTTTAGAGTATTCGGCCTCTAGGCCCATCAACTTCCAAGTAAAGCTACCGGCTATTGGGAGCCTACTCTTGCCGAAGGTCCTCAAAACACTAAGATATTGATCGTTCTCTAAGTTTATTTCAGCCGAAGAAATGATAGAACTACCTTCGTCTTGACAACGGGCACGAAGATGAAGTTGGAAACTTCAGTCTTACGATTCGAATACGAAGCTATTGACCGGTTGGATGGAGGCTTTTGACTGGCCAGATGAAGGGAAATCCAGAATGCTTGTTCAACATGTCAATAAGGAAAAAGACGATAATGCCCTTAGTGGATTTTGTAGTTTGTATATATAGGAAATGAGGGCATGATTGTAATTTCATATGAAGTTGTACGCCAGATCGTCACTATCAATAGAGGCACAGTGTCATGCATGAAGAGAGGAGATCCGGATCAGAATTGCTCTGCCTCCGAAGCTATATTGCTTTCCTGCCTCTGAATTGTTGTCCTAACCTCCAAAGGTATAATTGTAATCATATGCAATCAAGAAGGAATAGGAAAAGAAATGCATCAGTAATGACCTGTCTTGATCGTCCCTACTTATCTTGTTTTCCTTAAACCCATGATTATGATAATCTTCTTTCAATCTATCTTACATCAAGGGATAGATTGGGAGAATGAAGATCTAGTACATCTAATTGTGTTGCACTGTTTTGGTCCCCCATGGGAATCTTAACAGGTGACCAACATCGGCCTCTAGCTCCTAGAGCGTCGTTGGTCTCCGCAATTTGCATCTACACAAGGGGCTGCCAGCAGCTAGCGGCTCCAACTCTGTCGCTCGTCACTTGCCTCCAACACCGCCCGACGCCCGCCTCCCCCTTCCAGAGTCGCCACTAGTGGCCAGCGTTGTTGCCCTCCTCCCTACTCTGCTCTGCCTGCCACCCTCCTTTCTGCTCTACTCTGCCCGATGCCATTGATGAGTTGGATGATGGTTATTGATCATAGATGCAAGTTCTAACTTGCATGTTGCATAGTTGCATAGACTTGAGTGGTTGAACTTGATCCATTTAGTTTTATGCTATTTGCTTTGTGAACTCAATTTATGAAAATCAACATATTCTATTGTGTTGTTTTATGTCAAGACTGAAAAGATGTTTCAACATTTAGACCCCTTTTGGAATGCGGGAAGTTTTCACGTTTCTAGCGTTTTTCCTGTGAAAACGAACTGATTCATGTGAAATTCATATATAATTCCTCTAAAATTCCTGCATTCTAAAGGAGGCCTTACTAATTAGATGCTTGTGCATTGTTACGGTTTCTATATATCACATGGATAGACCTTGTTTAAATGTGATAATTGTTCAAACACGTTCCAAACCTTTACAATGAGCAACCGAAAGTCATGAGTGGCTTGCGAGGAAGGTGGCGGCAGGGTTCTATTCGTGTCCTCACGACTTCATGCCTTGCAAGTGTGGTGGGCACTGGCGCCACAAGGCGCCACAACAGGTACTTGTGTCGACTCCCTTCCCCTCCTCAATCAAACTACTACGATCTCGAATCAAACCTAACTAATCCCAAATTCACCAAATCGAAAACCCATGTATTTCAATTGATGACCTAACAACTCTTTTATGATGACACCTGGTAGACCTGTCTGCATGAGATATTGTCTTGATTGCGTCGCTGCCTGCCTGCGCGGGAGCATCACTAGTGTATGGGTATACATATTCAAATGGATCAGGTCTGTTGGGCGGCTCGTGGTCTGACACAGTCTAGCCCGGACATGTGGAGAACGGGCTCGTGTCGGCCCGACGGCCCCGACCCAATCACTGTGTCGTGTTTGGACCTTAGGTGTGGCACGGCGGGCTAGGCCCTGTACAGACCGGTTTTATATTTTCTCTATTTTTCAAAAAAAATCTATATTATGCTTGAGTACAGAATATAAAGCACAAAAATATGTTTGTTTTGTTGGCTAGGTGGGTGTGAATGTGGAACCAACAACCGAGGTTCAAACCCCCACTTGTGCATAATTATACCCTATTTTTGCAAAAAAACAAAAGGGGAGGGGTGACGCACGAACGAAGAAACTCCCACTTTATATTAGTAGAGATTAAATGTTAAAAAGGTTGTTCCTAATTTTTATTGTTTTATCACTTTAATAACCATGTAGACAGCAAAAAATAGATGCTATAGGAACTAGGAAGCAAACCTTATGTGCTCAATAAGTTGACGTGCGCAAGCTTGTAGGAGTGGCTACAATCACGAAATTTGGTGTGGTCATTAGTTTATACATGTCCATATCATAGTTTGATGCTGGATGGTTTAATGAGCTTACCTCATTTCTCTTCCCAAAAAGAACAGACACATTGTAGGTTGGGTCCGAGAAAACACTTTCGTCTTTCCTATCAAGTGGAGTTAAAGATTTAATGAAAAAATATAGTATACAAAGTTTTAAGGTAAAAGGAAAAATGGTTGCCTACATTCATTATAACTTTATAAGGTCATCATTCTTAAGCTAGAATCTCCAGAGAGACCTACTTTCCACCATTTGTAGAAATGTCATTCAAAGGCCTTACAAATAGTAAGATATGACACACTAATTCCAACACGCATGTCAGACATAGAAATTTGTTATAAAATGTATATATATTGCAATAATAATAATATATAGGTGTTTATTTTAGTTGTAAGTTGCAAAACTAGGAAAACTTGTATAAAAAAAATCCTTGCTTGTTCACGGTTCCCTCATTTGGTTCGGAAAGGGAATAGCATGATCAGCACGATTTTTTTGTGACAAACTAACAATACAATATGGTGATGGAATAACTATTAACATATTAACCAAGTTCCAACATTGAAAGTTTAGATTTTCAAACAGCCAACATCTAGCGAGCAACAATCTGCCAGTTGTAAATTGATATGCTTGTGCACAAATATCATCTAGAATGCTGACTTGCTGAGGTAGCAATAAAGGTATTATCTTGCATACAGGTTTAGACATGTGAACAATCTGCCAGTTGTGAACTAATATGCTTGTGGCTGCAGTATATCGCAGATCTTTCTACTAGATGATCGAGTCTGTGAAAATATTTGTGGAGGGGGCCTGACTACTCATAAGGATCGAACGGAATGACAACTTCAATAATCAATGTGTTGTGAAAGAAATAGCGATGGAGTTACTTATGCGGAACTAATAATGCAAATAACAAAACTGAATTTTACATGCTTAGGAGAACGAATTTGCCTAGAAAGAAACAAGCGTACTTGGCACCTAGTATGGTTCCCATGCAGCCGATTTGTGCCACAATCACCTGCAGATTTAAGAAAGATGAAGTGATGAACATCTTTGGCAAGTGAGAATCAGGGCCCAACTGAATAAAAACCAACACTTTCATCTTACCAGAAAGGTATCTTCATATTTACTGACTAGTTAAATACCCGTGCGTTGCCACGGTTTCCATTTATACTCATCTTGTTGTCTAGGTGGTGCAAATATAGATTTGGAACCAATAATAATGTTTGAATCCTTCGTTTGTGCATAATTTATTTTTTACCATTTAAATGTGGGGAGCTGGTTGATGCACGACGCCCGTGAAAACGGTGGAAACTGGATGTCTCTTGTACATGAATCACCAACAAGCTACGGAACGCAGGACACACAACAAAATTTTGATCATGCAAAGTCATCATAAAGATAATGCAGACAAGCATCAATATTTCTAAAACAAATCAATTTTGCCATTAGATAGAAGGATTGAGATGCAAGAACCATCAAATTCTAGAGTTTTTTGTTCACTTGCAAATGCAATCCATGGTGTCTCACATATACGATGACTTTAGAATGCTCATAGCTAACCAGGCCACGTACGTTGTTTGTATCTTCCCTACTCGTGCCACCTGATGTTTTTGGGCAGCCAAATTAGTCGTGGGTTGCTGCTATTGCTGAATATGGCTGACAACATCCTGAACAATGTTGATTGAGGTTTGGCACCACTGGATCTAGAAGTTGGGCCACAGGCTTCTTTGCAGTTCACACCATCGTCATCCCACCATGAATTTGTTAATAGTTGACAGATGGTGTTGTTGTGTTAGACCTTAGTGTGCCAATAAAAATTTTAAAATAAACAGTAGTGTGCCAGGGATCTAGGAATACCAGAAGAGCCTTCTTACAAATTTGGTAGGCATGACAGAACCTCCTCACACACCGTTGATGTTTGCTTGCAGCGGCATAGAAGCGATCAGTGTTACCCACAGCAATCTACGACCACATAAACAATAAGGACTAAATACCATGAACGCCTTGCTTGACACCCCCTTGATGGCATTAGACCATTGCTGGCTGTTGCAGTCACCAAAACTGCCAGTAGCCTACATTGCTGAAAAACATAAAATTTCAATAGATACAAATAAATCATATCAATAAGTGTATTAGTACTATGGTAAGAAAAAAGTCAACTTCTCCTTTAGTAGTTGTAATCAATAATATAACTCATGCACATTCAAATTTTCTCCTCTTAGTTAATTCCAGCCTGCAAGGTTGGAGTATAGCCAATCATTCACTATGATGTCAAACACAATGTTTAGCTTATGAAACATTAGCAATCACACATCTGAAGAATATGGTGATGTAAACAAAAAGAAAGAGATATTCCATTTTATGCTATTCTCAACATTAGGACACGTATCACGGGCAGAAACAAAAACTCACAATTTAACTCATGAAATAGACTGGATAAGTTCAGCAAATAGTTTTTTTAAGGACAAGTATTCGTTTTAGTTCAAAATTCAACGAACGCAAGACACCACTTCTCTCAGGTGTGTAGCTCTGCTAAACATTACAGTCAGTAACCAAGTATCTCCTTAGCTATTTATTTAATAATAAATCTGGCTTAAAGAATATCAGGTGATGAGTAGATATTACAACAAATCGATCAATGCCTCATGTACCTTATATATGCATTCTTTTTTTATAATATATCTTTCTTAAACCTCCTATGAAGAGATTGGCTGACATACTAACTTTATACAAAGGCTGCAACAGCCTTAGAGAAGGCCATCAGCCAGGATCATCGTCAAGTTATTAGGTGAGCAAGTGAGCCTCAGCAAAGAGGGTTTCTTAGGCGAGCTTGGCTTGCTGCTGGGACCAGTAGACCTAGGTCGCCAGGACCTAGTCGAGCAGCTCCTAAAGCACCGGCTCGCCAAATCGTTGTTGCAGCGAGATGCTCGCTCTGTGTACCGGATCAGGTTAGTTAATGTGCAAGAATGTGTCTCCTTTGTTTTTGGTGAACCATTCTAGTACTAAAACCCACAAGTGCCAAACTATTGGTTAAATTGGCCAAGTAATCTGACCCCACTAAAGATTTTGCATAAATCATAAGTATACAATCCCGTGCAAAGAACTCCTTCCACAACAATTAAAAAGGTTCGGCAAAAGAAGGAAATCAAGAGGATCAATCAATAAGACAACAAGGAAACTAATTATCAGCTTTGACGAGTACATGCAAAGACATATATTTTTGCTTTAGTGAGAATACAGAAGCCAAGGAATTCTGTTAGGTCGAATGGGGGGATAAGAAACTATACCTTCTTGTTCCATGCTTTTCGATTGTGAGCACATGTGCTTCGACTTCAGCAACATAGAATGGGCGTCAGATCTTGTGTTGCCCCTGCTCTGGTGACCATTTAGACTTATTTGCTAGAACTACAGGTTCTGCTTTGGGGTCTGCAGCTGGAACCGGAAAAAAGGCTCATGAGTTTGTGGATACTTTATTAGGCGATGATACACCAAAGTAGTGTACAAAATCATGATCACTGCCCTGATAGTTCATTGCTAATGTGATATGTCAACTTCACCATGCTTAGAAGACGAGTCAGCAGCAATCCTATATCCATTGATTCTACTTCATCGATTTTTTTCTTTATTAGTAAATAAGTCAGGACTGTCTTCCTGTAAGGAAAAGGTTTGTTTGGTCAATGAAATAACCAACATGCAAATTAACTGGAACCTTGAAATTGTTAAAGTTTTCCAACTATTATTACAGGCTATAACAAAAGAAAATAATAGAACAGGAAGCAAGACATCTATTAGTCAAACAACATGTCATATCTAGAAAACCAAGAGTACATTACTTTGCTTTTATAATGCATTTGAGCATTTCTACATAAAAACAAAAGTGATGGTCATTCTGTCTAACAAACTTATCACTACACCTCAGATTATAAATTTCTAAATTTACTGGTAAGCAGCTATGATTATTAGTATTTAGTAGTGTGATGGCTGGTTTTTTTCAAAGCATAAAAAACTGCAGTGCTAGCATTCTAGGGCAAAGGGAAGCACTAATTGTTTCCTCTGCACCTAACATGGTGAAAGATGCCTATACCTGACATGGTGAAAGATTCCTATTGGTACCATTCAGTAGCTCCATAATGCATTAATTAATTTGATGTGATAAGAAGAAAGTAGAAGTCACTCTGCATGACATGAGATTTGAACACTGAGTATAAGGAGCTAGAAACGCCGAACCATTTTTAAGCTAAGTTGCATGGCATGAACAAATGTTAAAGCCATTGATTTAAATACTCAGACTGATAGTAAAATATTTA
This sequence comes from Zea luxurians, assembly GCA_029449295.1. Classification (NCBI taxonomy): domain Eukaryota; kingdom Viridiplantae; phylum Streptophyta; class Magnoliopsida; order Poales; family Poaceae; genus Zea; species Zea luxurians. The sequence continues at coordinate 113,759,658 of JAOPSE010000002.1, forward strand.
CTACCACCACCAAGGCCATACACTAACCCGATACACGTCCATTGGTGGATATGTAGGCCAATAGTTGTAAAGCAAATATATTTATCAGAACTACATAAACATAACCAACAATATAAAAAAGCCAGCTTGTCATGCTAGGACTCTAGAGCACATGAATGAGATCAAGTCTCCAAAGCTATGAACATGTTGTAACAAGAGCTAGTATCAAAGCAATGTGGCAAAAAATATTTACCCTATTGTAAGCACATGGCCACTTTATTTCAATGCTGGAGGGAAGCCTTGTCCTAGCTCGAGATGATTGCCTGAATGAATCATTTATTTCTTTGGACAACTCAATGTCCTAAAAAACGAGACAGATGCAGCGTTCACCTTCTTTGTCGTTGTGTTCGCCGCCACGATATCGACGTCAAGCTCCAGTCCCACTATTGTCCCCAAATCAATACCATACATACCTGGTATATTACTATTTATCAGTCAACATTTAGAAAATTAGGGAGCTCATCATTCAAAATTGTAAACGATTGGTAAAATGTATTACTATTTAGTAGTAGTCTGGACCGCTACACCTAAAGGTTGTGCTCTGCAGGAATGGAAAGTAGTAGGCAGAATAGCTGCACCTGGTGGTTGTGCTCCCGCGTCGCCACTGCATCGCCCACCTTTCTTTGTCGCTGCGACCTGGAGAAGCAAGTCAAACTTTGGCAACCTTTGTCTTGGCACAAAGCAGGTCTAGCAAAACAATATACAAGTCAGTATCAGTTAGCAAGAACATGCATTAATATATTACAATATATCATATACATCTTAGCATTGGGGACCTGATTCTAAATAAGAAAACACGGAGCATACCAGGAAATCTCAAGAATCGTGGTTTTAAATCCAAAATCATGGATATAAGTTATGTGCGAAAGCCATGTCCCTGTGTGTATGCAGAGAAGCATTTTTGTTAAATACTCAGGTTAACCCTTGCACGACAAGCACTGAGTAAACTAAACAGAAGAATCAACATATAATGTTGGATGTAGGTAGTAAGTGATTAAATATGGTTGGGACTACTGTTTATCACCCTTGTGAAATTGTGACCTATATACAAGTAGTTCTACATTCTTCTTTCCTTCTAGGGCTTCATAAAAAGCATACCTTCTGTTGAATTGTTATGATGTTGCCACAACTGCAAGAGTGGGCCTATTTCCTTTTTAGTGACTTGCCCAATCACTTGTCGATTTCAAGAAATAAATGTTGTTCTGGGCGAGCAGCTTTCAGCTGAGGATGAAGAAGCTGTCATGGCCGAGTTTGAAAATTTGGAAGCTCAGGGTTGGCCAACAAAGCATCTAGAGTTCTTATCTGTTGAGAAGTACTTTTCACTCTTGGTCATCAATCCTCCTCTCGTGTATAAATATTGTCACTGATCAGGCCGAACCAGAAAGAAGGCCCACAAATTATGTCTAACAACCTGATTCCCTGTGAATGCTAACATCACAGTAGGCATACAGGGCTTAACCTCTGATTAGTCTCTCTCCCATGATCCTCAGCTATTCTAATTCATTTTATTTATTCACATAAGCACTTGAAATGCTCCAGAAATGTTTTTATCTGGCCTCTTTTTAGTGGCATGAACATGACAATGTCAATGATTTTGAGCAATCACACTTAAAAGCTCCAGAATTTGAAGTGAGACGTAGACAGTTCTGTTTATGTCTTGCTAGTTTAAAGTCTACCTTAGTTCTCACATCGCCTTCCTTTGCAGCTTGCCGTTGAGTCTTTGCCATACGCTCCTGTTACCGAAGTAAGGCTTGAAGAGAAAACGAAAGCTCCGGCTGACACAGAAGCTGCTCCTGAGGACATCGATGACGTTATCGAGCTTCCTGATGTGCCTACGAAAGTGCCAGAGAGGCCTGAAGCTCCAGAAAAATACAAAGGTTTCGATCTCGTGTTATTATCCCATTCTATATTTTTATCAGGTACCCTTTTTTTGGTTTATATGGTGCATTGATGATATATTTTCTGCGGACAGTTTTGGAGGAGCCGCTACCTGCATAAGTGGATGGAGCTGAGATGAATACGGTTCACAATACATAACAATGTTTTAAAAACAAAATACAAGGAAAAAAACCTAGGAGGAACAAGGTACCATGCTCAAAATATTTCATTTTCAAGTAAGAAACACTTATTATTTATGATGCTAGTTGGCCAATGTCATAAAAACATACCTCATTAGCCAGTCCAAATAATACATGGTTTGCTGCTCTATCTTTAAGCAACTTGACCCTCTCCTCTTTCGTCTTCTTCGCAATATCAATTACCTTCCGGTTAAATAAAGATCCTTAACATATTTCTTTTCCTATGCTTGTATTTATTTTATTACACTTGGTAATCCTGCAATCAATGTTCTATTTATGACATGTATTCTAGATCTTCTATTATACCGTGAATTTTCATATTACATAATATGTTATGTATTGTGAATCGGGCGCGGCGTGGGGAGGAGGGCAATGCCATGGAATACACAATCTGTTTATGACATGTATTCTGTACTGGTCAGCCATAAATCAAGACCATGATAATCTACTACCAAACAATAGCCTTTGAAACAAAACATAAACGTTAAGAGTTTTTGGTGATGATACTTCACAGTAAACAATTGTGCTAGTGCATCATGCAACAGAGCTTAAAAACAAAAAACTACTTTGATATTTCAATGTAAAAAAGGTATACCTCTTTCGCTTGCTTTGAATTGAGATTTGCTTCATTATGATAATCCATCAGGTCACTTCGTAATTCTCCAGGCTGCAGTGAGAAATAATGGAGGCCTCGTCAAGGAGGCCAAGGCCATCATCCGTTTGTTCCCGATATGGGTGGCATGCCTGCTCTACGCGGTGGAGTACTTGCAGTCCTCGACGTTCTTCACAAAACAGGCGGCGACCCTGGACCGGCGGATCGGGCGGCACTTCCAGGTGCCACCTGCTGCGCTGCATAGCTTCATCAGCATCACAATCGTGGTCATCATCCCTATCTACGACCGCGTCCTCGTGCCGGTGTCGCGCCGGTACTCCGGCAAACCATCAGGGATCACCATGCTGCAGCGCATCGGCACGGGGATGTTCCTCTTGCTCTTGTCCATGGTGATCGCGGCGCTCGTCGAGAATCGGAGTTGCGATCTGGAGGCCGCCACATGGAGGCTCTACCCTTCCTACGTGAGAGCCATTCGATGCTACCTCGTAGACCTACGATCTATCTAGGCACGGAAATGGCGTTAGTGCAGGTGTGTGTGTGCGCGGTGCGGTGCAAGGGGGGAGGGGAGGTGGATGGCTTTGGAGGGGAGGTGCATCGCGCATTGTCTCTGCCGGTGGGGTGGGGCGGCGGGATGGGATTTCCGGTAGGGGTGGGCAGCAGGCGGTACAGACGACCTTCCATTGCGCGGATCCACGGCGCGGTACAAGAATTCCATGGATGGCGGGCAGAGGAGTAGATGGCGCACCTTCCATGGATGGCGGACCTCCCAGTAATGGGGAGAGGAGATCCGCGGCAGATGGACCCGCAGCACTCCACGCCGCCGCGCCCAAGCCGGACTACGCACCATGGCGACTATCTCCCTGCTCGGCGATTTCATAGCAACCGCGAGCGCTGCTCGTCCCTTCCACCTTGGTGTCGCTACCCTCCTCGTCCTCCTCGGGCTTGGCATGGGCGGGTTTCACGGGGTGCGAGGGCGACACGGAGGTGGATTGGAACCGCGAAGGCCATCGTCACGCGGGCCTCGTCGACGTCCTCGTCGTCGGGCTTAGCACGAGTGGGAAGCGGGGGGCGGCGAAGGCGGATCGGAGCCGCGGAGGGTGGGGACTGCGGGGGAGGTTAGCACGAGTGGGAAGCGGGGGGGGGGGGCGAAGGCGGATCGGAGCCGCGGAGGGTCGGGGACTGCGGGGGAGGTTAGGGATTGGGTACAGCCGTGAGGGTGGGTCGCGGGATCGGACGGCTGGTGGGATCAGACGGCTGAAAATCATAATGATAAAACAGATGGTTGAGATTACATAATGGCAGAACGGCAGGCTACCCTTGTAGCCTTAATAAGTAGTAAAGATAATCTGCAATGGCTATCTGATAGAACAATTTGACTCTGCAAGACAAGGTTGATCTGTTTAGACAGGTGCCATGCACATACACAGTACATGAATAAGAGATGCCTGTCTCGGACAAAAAAGAGCTCCGCGGGTAAGGAGTGAATGCAACTTTGGCATCTCATGAGATGGCAAGAAATAAATACCTCATGAAAACCCATGCTTAAAAAAACAAATCACAACCCTGGGAACAGCTTTCCCGAGGCATTATTATGATTAATAAGAAGCCTCAGCCACAAGGGCAGAGAAAAACCCTGAACCCCTGCTTAAACCATCAGCAAGTAGATATATTTGAGTTACGTATTCTATTATTCATTTATCAACTGTATATATCAGTATGCCAACAAGACTGGAGGCATTTCTTCTTGGCAGGGGCATAGGAGCACTTAGCTCATAACCTGGCTGGTTTCAGGCAGGAGGCTGAGGCATTTGTTTACTTTAAAGTAGTAGTATTATTGTAAATAAATACAATTCATATTATTAGCATGGATTCCAATATGTAACCTGGACCAATAGCTTCCGTGGTAGACTGTCAGCTAAACTGACATGATCTAAATACTTCAGTGCATTGTGCATACTAATGGCAACCGGTTTAAAATGTTTGATTACAGGTACTCTGTTTTACCATCTATTTGTAAACAGGAAAAACCATCTATTTGGAAATAAGAAAAACGATCTATTTGGAAACAGGAAAAATAGTTTGTAAAGTTCTCGTTTCTCAGACATGATTATAGCCACCTTGAATCCTTATAAAAAGGTCTGACAGAGAAAAATCATAGACACCGGTTCGATGTGAACTACCAAACTTAAGCAGTTAAGCTGTTCGCTCTTGAAAACCAAACAGATCTAACACGGTAACACCCCCGTAACACTGATCAGGAGCAAGAGGTTCAGTTAACACCCAAATGGTTCGGCACGTTGATTGACATATGGCGTTGACTAATGTCGATCTAGGTGCACTGAAGAACCAAATCGTACCATGCTACACGGGTGGATAGATTGAATCAGTGGGGGCACCGCGGCAGCACATAAATCCACGATTAACTCAATTGGGGAGGAAGAAAGATTTGGGTTTGATTGCGAACAAACCAACTATTGAAGATGGAATTCCGTTCAAGCAAAGCTAGGATTACTTACCAGCAGAAGAAGAGACCAATCCACGCCAGCCCGACAGAGAGGTGGAAGACGAGTCGCGGAGAAGGATTCCTCCGGCGTGTTCGGAAGAGAGGAGTCGACGAGCGGGGTTGGGGCGGAGGCGCCGCGGGATTTGGGAATTCGGGGGCGCAGGCGTGGAGCGCTGATGTCAATGGACAAGAAATGGTGTGAGCACTCCCTACTTCCCCCGATCACAACGCTGGGTCGGACGGTTGGTGGCAGCGAAATCGAGGCCGGGGCGGCGTTGGCGGTGGGCGAAATCGGGGACAGGACTGTAGGAGATCCACCTGCGCCTACGACGATGGAGCCCAGCATGGACCCTCGTTGCCGCTGCTTCTTCATCTTTCCCGAGCAGTCCACCATGGGCGCCTTGGTCAGCAGCTCCATTGCGACGCGACGAGGGCGAGGTTCACAGCCCCCTGCCTCTGGCCTTCCTTGGCTCTTGGTGCTAGAGGCGCAGAGCGCGGAGGTGAGGTGAGGCCGTCGGGGACGAGCAAGTAGGGCAAGCCGGAGGTGACGGCTGGTGGGAGACGAGGGATCGTGGGCGGGTGGGCGTCGGGGGAGAGAGCGCGCTAATCGGACGGAGGAGGGCTTCACGTGACATTAGACGGTTGAGATTGATGGAAGGCAGAACACAAAAAGGCAGGCTACTATTGCTAACTTAATAAGTAGCAGAGATAACAATAACTGTTTTATTTCCCTAGAAGATCCAAAAAAGAAAAAGGTAATCAAGTTACACTCATATTTAGAGAACTCTAGGAAAGCAAAACATATTCTCCAATACCAACTCAATACTAATAATCATACAAAGCAGATATTATTAGGTTTCCAGTCTAGGAAAACTATTATATTCTACTGTACATTATATTAACCATATTCGCTTTATCTGACTAAATGCAACAAAATTCAAAACTTTTTGCATCAAGACAGGTACCTTGATGTCTAATGAGAGGGACCGATGCTGCACAGCAGCACAGGGAAGTGAGGACCAGATTGCGTAGAGTTCATTGGCACCTCCATCTATCTAACCAGAAGAGCTGTACATCACAATCTCCAAAGCATTAGCTTTACCACACTTAATACAAGACCCACAAAGCATCAAATCTTAGTATGCATCTAAAGCCCTTTCCGAACTCAAATTTTGCTAGGACTTGAGTGCAGTAGTTGACTTAACCCCCAAAAAATATTGGAAAATAAGCTGCAACCATACATTAAGGTCGGTTGATCATACGGTGTCTAGTGCCAACCGAGATGTATTATGTGTGCAGAACACGAATAGACTAATCAACCCGAGACGGATGAGATGGCTCAGTAGACTTCTCAGGCAGCAAGAAGATACGCAACTAACTGGAGTCAGAGGACGATGAAAGACTTGGATTCATCTGATGGGGGAACAAACCGACTACTGGAGCAAACTAGGGTTGCTAAGATTGGTGGACACAGGGTGGCAGGGTAAGCCTAACCAATACTGCAATATACAATTCAGCATAATCCAATACATAATTTGGTAAAATAAAATCTTATTCAATACCATGGTTGTAACCAGGGTTCCAAATGGCGGCACTAAGCGCACGCTTCAGCGCGCTGAAGCGCTAAGAGGCCGGGTAACGCTTCGATTTCGGGCATAAGCGCTCCCAAAGCAGCCGACCGCCTTAGTGGAGCAGCGGCTGCTGGCTCCCATTGCCGTCCGAGCGCCATTGACGATCCACCGGAGGCGGGAGGAGAGAGAGAGGCACGCACGCAGGATCAACGGACGGTGTGCGGAGGACCGGAGGCGAGGGAGCGAGGCGACTGGCGAGAGGTGGGAGGGGAAGCCGTTGACGCCGTCGCTGAGAGCCAGAGCCTGTGCGCCGTCGCTGAGAGCCTGAGCGCCGCCGCCGTCGCCCGCTTGCCGAACGCGAGTAATAAGTGAGAGAGCGGAAGATGGAGCGGCGGCGCTGGAGGAAGACGTTGGGATGAAGAAACAGCGTTGGCTGGTGCCTTCGATGCATCAGCAAGCGTCACCAAACAGGTTGATTAATCAGGGTAATCGGCGCAGGCGGGAGGCGGATAACAATGATACACCTGTTTTAGATTTTGAATTTAGTAAATTTGTAAGTTTTGAAAACTTTTGATGCAATTTTTTATGTAAATACAATGGGTTATTTGAAAACTTTCTGCTGAAACTAAGTTTTAAAATACGCAACAGATTTTAAACTAAAAATCACATAAGTTCGGAAAAAAGAAAACGATATATCAGTCAGAATTACTGATTAACTGCTCCCAAAACCGATAAATAGATATGTAGAACTAATTAGCCGGTGGCCAAGTGAGGCTAGGGTTTGGGAGATTTTTTTCTCCTTTCCACTAGAAATTTTTTGAAAATAATACTGCTATATGTAATATAGGCTTACAATACTTGTAATAATAGATCACTAAAACATTAGATGCCCTTCAGACACCCTATAATAATTTGAAGACAAAAGCTTTTTGTCCTAACTAGATAGTCATAGTTATAAAAAAAATAAAATAGTAATACTAAGATCTAACAAAAACATTAGTTCTTAAAGCCAGTGTCATCAACCTAACTGCCCCTCAACCTAGATGTAACAAAAATTGGTATGAAAGCTTGTTATGATGTTAATAGATTTAACACTAACTCAAAAAAATTACATGTGTATATGGAAGGATATGTGTAGGTCTATCAACTATGCATATGTTAGAGGCGAAGAGTGTATTATATCTTCAATGTTATTTGTGAACTATAAAAGTGAGACATGTAATATATTTGAATCACTAATTAAATGTTGTTATTGAACTTATGATAACTACTTGAAGACTTCCTTCTAACACTAAATTTCAAATACGCAATGGATTTCAAACCAAAAATAATCAAAGTTTCGGAAAAAAAAAATAAAAAGCAAAAACTGCTATATGGGTCGGATGGAACGAAAGCCCAACCGGTTAATCAGTTAGGATTGTTGAATAACCGCTCCCCAAAACCGATAAATTGATGTGTAGGATTGATTAGCCGGCGGTCGAATTGGAGCTAGGATTAGAGGAAATTTTTTGTCTTTACACTTGAAATCTTTTTTAAAATTCCATAGCTAAATGTGGCTATTGGATGATAACATTTGGGACATTTTTTGTTCAACTGTTGAGACCTAAACATGTTTTTATTTGCCAAAAATAATAGATGTGTTGTCGTTTTATCGGTTCTGAAATCGATTAATCGGTCATATTAGTCGATAAATCGATGTCAAACCGAGCGGATTTAAAAAATGGTTTGAATTTGGATTTGGTCGGTTTTTTATTGGTTCACGTCGATAAATTGCAACTAATCGTTAATCGATCCTGATCGGTTTTTGAAGCCCCACCGATTTGGTGAACCCTGTTGTGGTATTGTTTGGGGTAAAACTACTAATATCTTTTTTCGCTTTTGTCTTCTTTATTCTCTTCTTCATCTCTACTCTCTACTATAAGCATCAGTTTTCCTAGTTATCGTTCCACCGTCGTTACTTTTACAAAGAACACCTTTTATTTCGTTCATGTAATCAACATGTCGTCCTCTAACTCGGTGAGATCTAGGGATAGATTCCAATACTTATTTGGATGTTAATTTTTTTGTCTTCTTTCTTCGATTATGAACAAATAACATATAGAATTTGCTATATAAATTTATATTATTGTTTTTAGCATTGAGCCTATTAATATTTATAAAAAGTAAACCTCAAATTTGTTCCATATCTTTTTATATAATTGATATAAAATTTGGACACGGATACAGATTCGGGTGTTTTTTCATCTTTTTGTTGCAGGGAGAAAATTATGCTCATAAAAAAGTATACAAATTTTTATTATTTTACTTCATAATATTATTAATAACATGACCAAAATTTAACTTCAAATTCTATCATATCTATGTTAAAATATTATATTTGTCATATAAATCAAATGTTTTAGGAACATCCCTAGTTAGATCCACATTTAAAATTTAATTGGTAAAAAGCTAAAATTATGTACAATAGAGATTCGAACCACAGTGGTTGCCCCCAAACTCACATTCACAACTACTAGACAACAAAACACACATATATTTGTATTTTATACTCTATATGTGATATCCTGGCCCTAGAGGATAGTGATATTCTGGCGCAAGGCTTAATAGAATTATAGAGTACTTATATTAATATAGTGCATCTTCTTTTTCGTAAGCTTATATCGAAAAAAACCGTTGGGTTAAGTGTGCTTGGCCCAAAGTAATCTTAGGATCGGTCACCGGCCGTGAAGTCTTCTCGGGTGCGCATGAGTGAGGACAAAGTACGCACAAAAGACTCGTGTTGGTTTGTAGGGATGATATATAGTCCTAGAGAACTGCCAGGAGTAAGTACTGTCGGTCTGGGAGTGAACGAGATGTTACAAATGGTAACAAAGTAGACACTTGCGGTTTACCGTCGGTCTGGGAGTGAACGGGATGTTACAAATGGTATCAAAGTAGACACTCGCGGTTTCACGGGCGTGTGTGGGCTAGGGGTTTGGATATATTGCGCATGGCGCATGTGGCCCCGGAGTGGTCACATGGCATGGCATATGACAACACTAGACACACATAGATTGCTAAGAGAGGAGGTTCCTGGCTTGGGGTTGACCGACGAGGTGAGAGCACCTAGAGGGGGGTGAATAGGTGATCCTGTAAAAATCAAATACTTGTAGACACAAAACTTGGTTAAGTGTTAGCACTGAAAGCATCTAGGCCCCTGGTTGGTTTTAGTGATTAATGACAACGTAATATTATATGTGACTAACGTGTGTTTTGCAGAGACAAATGGTAAGTTAGGTCGCATTACAGGTAGAAGTAATACAACGGTGAAAACAATCCCAGAGATAAGAACTCGAAGCGACGGCTAAAACGACGAAACAAAAGGTGAAGGACTAAGGAGTCCGAGTGTCAAGGAGATGTGGACACTCGTGATTTAGTTAGGTCTTTTATTCTCTTTTAGTCGTACTATAAAGAGGGGTTGTCGATGAGTAGTTTGACCAAGAGAGTTCTAGTGTAGTGTTGGTGCACAATCACACTCATATATAGTGCTAGGTGTCACTCTAGAACTCACTCACAAGTTAGAACGAAAACCGATTTGAAAATCAGCTGAAAAACAAGAGATAGGATTTCTGGCCCTAGGGCACCGGACTGTCCGGTGTGCACCGGACTGTCCGGTGTGCACCGGACTGTCCGGTGCACCATCTGCCAGGTGGGCCCGGCTGGCCAGGTGAAGGTTTTCCCAAGCTGGAAAAAACGAGAGCGCCTGGTTCAGAGTTGAATTATAGTGGCGCACCGGACAGCGCACCGGACATCGCACCGGACTGTCCGGTGTGCACCGGACAGTGACTGTTCACTGTCCGGTGTGCCATGAGTCCAACGGCTACCTGTCAGAACTAGCCATTGGAAACGACCGTTGGCGCACCGGACTGTCCGGTGCGCTATTGCGCAGTGAGATGCCTGTAACGGCTAGTTGGTGGGTGAGGGCTATTTATACCCCCTCCACCCACCATATTCAATGTCTTGCACTCCACATTTATTCCAGCACATTGCTAGAGCATTGCAAGCACCAAAAGCCTAGTGAGGAGATTAGAGAATCTTAATCCACGTCTGTTCCTCATTAGCGCTAGCGAGAGCCACCTAGAGCACACACCACTTGCATTAGGCTTCTCTTGGTCAAGCGAAAGTCTACGGCTTGTTACTCTTGGTGATCGGCATCACCTAGACGGCTTGGTGGCGTTGGGAGCTCGGTGATCACCGTGAAGATCTTGTTGGTGACCCGACTCAAGTTTGTAAGCGGTCTCGAGGGATCCACCGCGCCGGAGTAGCAAAGGATCATCTCGTAGTGAGCACTTGGTTCTTGCGAGGACCAAGGGGGAGCGATACCCTTGCGCGGGTGCTCCAACGAGGACTAGTGGAGAGTGCCGACTCTTCGATACCTCGGGAAAAATTGGAGGAGTCTTCTAAACTTTGCTTTACCTTCCGCTTTTGATTCAAGTACTTTTCATTGTGTATTTGTGTAGCAAGTATTTGAAGTATTGTCTTAGCATTATTGTATTTCTAGTCTTATTATCTTAGTGCTAGCTGTTGGGGTGAAGTTGGGCTCTTGCTTAGCTCTTGATTAGCTTTTAATTAGTGTTGATTATTAGAAAAGCCCAATTCACCCCCCCTCTTGGGCATCGTGATCCTTTCAATTGGTATCAGAGCCTTGTTGCTCATAGATTAGCTTAACCGCTAGAGTTACGATGTCCGGTGGGGATGGACCTCCACCCGTTTTTGATGGTGACGATTTTCCTTATTGGAAAATTCGTATGGAAGCATATTTAGAGGCCATAGACATTGGTGTCTATAAAGCCGCCACTCAAGGATTCCCCGAACCTAGAGATCCCACAAACCTTGTAGGTGACGAGTTCAATTATGACAAATGGAATGCTAAGGCCAAAAACACCCTTTTTAGAGGCCTTTGCAAAGATGTGTTCAATAGAGTAAGAAATCATAAAAATGCTCATGATTTGTGGATGGACATTTGTGCTCTACACGAAGGAACTAGAAGTGAGCGTGAGGAGAGATATCACATAGCCATGAGAAAGTTAAATTCGTTTGAAATGCTTGCTAATGAAAATGCAAATGCTATGTACTCACGTCTCAATATTCTTGTAGAGGAAGTTAATGGATTGGGGCTCACTCAAATCTCACAACCGGATGTTGTGAGGAAGATTCTCAGTGTCCTCCCAATAGACAAATATGGACACATTATCACTGTGCTACATCAAATGGATCTTTCAGTTACCACTCCGACACAGATTTTGGGAAAGATCAATGCCCATGAGATGTACATGCACATCAACGACAAAGAAGAATCATCTTCCAAAAGAAAGGATTTGGCTCTCAAATCAAATCATGAAAGAAAAGGAAAAGCAAAAATACAAATTGAGGAAGAATCCTCAAGTGATGATGACCTTGATGCAAACATTGCCTTGATGGTAAGAAAGACCACCAAGATGTTAAAGAAGCTAAATAGAGAAGGCATCAAATTTGATTCAAGAAAGAAGAAATTCTTTTCCAACAAAAGAAAGCCCATTTCCGAGATGGATTGCTATAACTGTGGTGAGCTCGGTCATCTTGCTCATCAATGCAACAAGCCCAAGAAGAATAAGTTCAAGGGCAAGAAAGAAAATGACAATGATGATGAAAAGAAGGAAAAGAAATTATTCAAGAGGAAGGATGGAAAGCAAAAGAGATTCCACAAGAAGAAGAATGGAAAGGCATATATTGTTGGTGACTGGCTCACCGACATTGAATCATCAAGTGGATCTTCCTCAAGTGAAGAAGAGAATGATGAAAAAGTTGCCGCCATCGCCGGGGACTTCTCTTCACCACCACCATCGCCATCATCTACTTCTCACCTATGCCTCATGGCTAGAGGTGAACGGAAGGTACAAAGTGATATTAATATTACTGATGATAGTGATAGTGATAGTGATGAAGAATTTGCTTCACCTTCATATGATGAACTAGCTGACTTGCTTAAAGAATATACTCAAATTATTAGAAAGTCAAAAGCTAAATGTGATAGGTTGAAAAATGAAAATGAATCTTTAAATGCCAAATATGACATAGTTATGAAAGCTAGTGATGAAATAAAAGAAGAAAATAAAACTATGTCATCAACTGTGAATGAGCTCACAAACTCCCTAAAAGATGCTAAGGATAAATGTGACAAATTAAATGAAGCTAATAGGGAGTTGCAAAATAGACTAGTAAAAATCAAGGAAGATTATACTCAAATTAAGTTTGATCATGACAATCTTCTTGTTGAAAATGAACTTTTATCTTGCAAAACACATGAGGCTATTAACCCTGTTGTTAAGATTGATGTAGCAACCTCATGCGATTTGAGTCAAGAAGAGCAAACTAGTCTACATGCTGAATTGACTGAAAAAGTTGAAGTCCTGACTTTAGACAACCAAAAATTGAAGAAATACTTGACTGATGCAACTACTAGAGGAAAGGTTGCTATTGAGAACAATGATTTCAACAAAGAGTTGGCAGTGGATAATCAAAGGCTTAAAAATGAGGTCAAGAAACTAAAAAGTGAAAATGAACATCTTGCAACAAGTGTGCAAAAGTTCAACAAGGGTCAATACCTCCAAAATGAGCTGCTTATGAACACTGTCATGAAAAACAACAAGAGTGGTATTGGATACAATGCTTTTGTGCAAAAGAAAGCTACCACTCAATACAAGCTAAAGCAGACTCAAAAGCCTATCAAATGCTTTGAGTGTGGAAATGAAGGACATTTTGCCCACAACTGCAAAGCCAAACCTCCATCTCCCTTGCCTAAGCACTCAAGACCATTTGCTTTCAATGCTCATTATGTTCTAAGAAAGGTTGCAAATGGAAAGATCAAAGTTACATTCCTAGGTCCACCAAACAAGAGTAGACCTAGACAAATTTGGGTTGCAAAGTCCTTAATTGAGAGAGTTACTGGTACTATGCAATATAGGGCCCTCAAAACTCAAGCTTGAATTGTCTGTGGATGTAGGTGAACTACAAGACCGGTGGGAGCCATTGGGTTATTGACAGTGGATGCACTCAACATATGACTGGCAACCCACGGATGTTCACCTCACTTGATGAGAATGTTGATGGACAAGATAAAATCACATTTGGAGACAATTCAAAAGGAAAAGTGCAAGGACTTGGGAAGGTGGCAATCTCAAATGATTTATCAATATCAAATGTTCTCTTAGTTGCACCTTTAAGCTTCAATTTATTATCAGTGGGTCAACTCTGTGATCTTGGACTTCAATGCTTATTCACTCCAACAGAGGTTATTGTAACAAAGATGGATGATGAATCAATGGTATTCAAGGGATTTAGATACAACAACCTCTACTTAGTGGATTTCACTTCAGAAGATGCAGACTTAAGAACTTGTCTCTTCACCAAAGCTTCACTTGGGTGGCTTTGGCATAGGAGGCTTGCACATGTTGGGATGAGTACACTCAAGAAGGTATTAAAGAAAGACATGGTTAGAGGATTAAAAGATGTGGTGTTTGAAAAAGATAAGCCATGCAGTGCTTGTCAAGCTGGAAAGCAAGTTGCTAATACACATCCTACTAAAGCTTTCATGTCAACATCAAGGCCACTGGAACTACATCATATGGATTTATTTGGACCTACAAATTATGTAAGTGCCGGTGGCAACCTCTACTGTCTAGTGATTGTTGATGACTTCTCAAGATACACTTGGGTGTTCTTTCTCCATGACAAATCTGAAGTTGCATCTATATTCAAGAAGTTTGCCAAGAAAGCACAAAATGAATTTGATTGCAAAATAAAGAAGATCAGAAGTGATAATGGCAAAGAGTTTGACAACACCAACATTCATGAATTCTGTGATGAAATTGGGATCAAGCATGAAGTATCTGCAACATACACACCTCAACAAAATGGAGTTGTTGAAAGGAAAAACAGGACCTAGATCACACTTGCAAGAACAATGATTGATGAGTATAACACACCGGAGAGGTTTTGGGCCAAAGCTGTCAACACCGCTTGTTATGCATCAAACAGGCTATTTCCTCACCGGCTACTTGCGAAGACTCCCTATGAACTGCTAAATGGGAAAAAGCCAGACGTCTCCTTCTTCCGGGTGTTTGGGTGCAAATGCTATATCTTCAAGAAACGCCATCACCTAGGGAAGTTTCAAAGACGTTGTGATATTGGTTTTCTTTTGGGTTATTCATTAAAGTCCAAAGCATATCAAGTATTCAACCATGCCACTGGCGTGGTAGAAGAAACATATGATGTGGAATTTGATGAGACTAATGGCTCCCAAGGAGCACTTGAAAATTTTGATGATGTAGGTAATGAACCACTTAGGGAAGCAATGAAAAACATGCCTATTGGAGCTATCAAACCAAAAGAAGATGAAGAAGAGGTGCAAATCATTGACAGGCCTTCTTCATCAAATGTACTACAAGATGATGAAAAAGATGAGAGGCATGCAAATGAAGATACATTTGTCTCTCATGAACAAGCAAGGGTACAAGCCGAAGATGTTGATGCTCCAGGATCTTCTTCCCAAGTGATTAACAGGAGAAATTCATCACTACTTCAAGCTCATCCTCAAAACCAAATCATCGGGAGTCCTTCACAAGGGGTTATTACTCGATCCCATAGACATGCATCTTTTATTGAACATCACTCTTTTGTTTCTTGTGTTGAGCCTACTTGTATAGATGAGGCGCTACAGGATCCGGACTGGGTGAATGCCATGCATGAAGAACTTAACAACTTCACCCGTAACGAAGTTTGGACCCTGGAGAAGCCCCCACAAGATGCAAGAATCATTGGAACAAAGTGGGTGTTCAGAAACAAACAAGATGATCAAGGTGTGATTGTAAGGAACAAGGCAAGACTTGTTGCAAAAGGATTCTCTCAAGTTGAAGGCTTAGATTTTGGAGAGACCTTTGCACCGGTTGCTCGACTGGAAGCCATCCGTATCCTACTTGCATATGCATCATGCTATGATATAAAACTTTATCAAATGGATGTAAAAAGTGCATTTTTAAATGGCTTCATAAATGAACTTGTATATGTTGAGCAACCACCTGGATTTGAAGACCCTAGATATCCTAACCATGCTTACAGGTTGTCCAATGCGCTATATGGGCTAAAGCAAGCTCCAAGGGCTTGGTATGAGCGCCTTCGCGACTTCCTCATCGAAAAGGGCTTCAAGATCGGGACCGTCGACACAACTCTATTCACAAAGAAACATAACGGTGATATTTTCATTTGTCAAGTATATGTTGATGATATAATCTTTGTCTCGACAAATGACTATGATTGCAAGGAATTTGGTGAGTTGATGTCGAAGGAGTTCGAGATGTCAATGATTGGTGAGCTGACGTACTTCCTCGGCTTTCAAGTCAAGCAAATGAAAGATGGTAACTTTCTCTCACAAGAGAAGTATACCAAAGACTTGTTGAAAAGGTTCAACATGGAGAAGTGCAAACCAATCAAGACTCCCATGCCTACAAATGGACATCTCGACTTAGATGAGGGAGGTAACCCAGTTAATCAAACTCTCTACCGTTCTATGATTGGTAGTTTATTGTACCTTACCGCATCTAGGCCCGATATTATGTTTAGTGTTTGCATGTGTGCTAGATTTCAATCTAATCCTAAGAAAGCTCATCTTCGCGCTGTTAAGAGAATTCTTAGGTATCTCAGGCACACCACAAGCGTTGGACTGTGGTATCCCAAAGGAGCTACTTTTGATTTAATTAGCTATTCCGATTCGGATTATGCCGGTTGCAAAATTGATAGGAAAAGTACTTCTGGGGGATGTCATCTGCTTGGTAGATCACTAGTTTCATGGACTTCCAAAAAGCAAAATAGTGTTGCCTTGTCAACTGCCGAAGCGGAATACATTGCCGCAGGTGCCTGTTGCACACAAATTTTGTATATGAAACAAACTCTTCTAGACTATGGCGTAGTCCTAGAAAAGGTACCCTTGTTGTGTGATAATGAGAGTGCTGTTAAAATTGCTAATAATCCTGTACAACACTCTCGCACCAAGCACATTGATATCCGTCATCACTTCCTTAGAGATCATGTTGCTAAAGGAGATATCATTTTAGAAGGAGTGAGGTCGGAAGATCAATTAGCGGATATTTTCACTAAGCCACTTGATAAGACCCGCTTTTGCATGTTGAGAAATGAACTAAACATTCTTGATCTCAGAAACTTTATGTAAAATATCAAATGGTGTTATCAAGCTTGCACTGCATATTTTAATTTCTTGTATTGCATCTAGGCCTTGTCTAACCTAGTTGAGATAACCGCCAACAAAGCGAGTGAAAAAGCTTAACTCGGGTCAAATTTGACAAGCCTTAGTTTTAATCTTTTAGCACTTAAATTCTTACTTTTTATGCAATTGTTGGTTCTTGAAATATGCATGAGGTACTGCACTTAGGGGGAGTATTCAAAACTCAAATCACTCATGAAAACCCCTAGTGCAAGCCAAAATGCAAATTTCACCATTTGCCTATTTTCTCTAAAAATATCTAGCCTATGGCAAAATATTTTGAAAAATATGAGAAAATATATGAGGGTGCCAATACCTGTCCCAACAAGTGTTATTTTGTGTGTTTATAAGTTGGGATTTGGTTTGGTTGGGAACTAGATAGGAATATTCAAAAAATCCAAATTTTCCCTCTGTCTGGGCTCACCGGACAGTCCGGTGTGCACCGGACACTGCACTGTGCAATGTTCGGTGCACCGGCAGCCGCGCGCTTCAAAGCCTCTTTCCTGTGCGCTGTCCGGTGTGCACCGGTCAGGCACTGTAGACTGTCCGGTGCGCCATATCTGGTTTTTAAAAAATCTTTTCCCCTCTCGCGCCGTGGCCTAGCAGCTTTTCTCCTCTGGCCACCCTCTGCTCTCTGTCTCTGGCGGTCAGACCTCCTCGCCGGCGATCTCCCCTCCCCGGCGGCGATCCTCCGGCGACCCTGTGCCTGCACCCATCTCCTGCCCTCTGGTGAGGATCCCTGTTCCCCTCTGCATCTGTTTTCCCTCTCTCTCTCTATTTCTCTGTGAAATGCTCTCCTTCCCACCTCTTGTGCTCATCTCAATTCCTTGTGAATTCTAGTGAATCCAAGTGGTGGAATGTGCTCATTTGTGCTCATTGAGTATCCCTACAGGTTCTTAGCTCCTTCGGGAGGGTTTTCAATCCTCAAATAGCCATTTCCCCAAAACCCTAAAACTCCGCCCACCACGTGTTCGGTGAAATGCCCAAACCAGCCAAAAATGCTCCAATTGACCTCAAATTTTTCAGACACCTTCACAACACTTTCAGTAACATATGTGCCAAATTTCACGCCAATCCGAGGTTCCAGGCTTTAATTTCACCAAATTCCCCGTTTCGAGCGATCGTTTCCGAGCCGAGTGCCAAAATCTCATTTTCTTCGCCTAAATTCAAGCCAAGCACACACTTCACTCATATTCACCCATATAAACCTATTCGTGAAGTATCGGCTCAATTCCATGTCATTTCGTGCCTCAATTCGAATTCCAAACCTCCTATGGCACTTTTTATCGTTCAAACGCCGTTTTCACGTCGTTTGACCTCTCGATCGTCTCATCTCTTGTTTTCTGTGCCTTATTTCTCTGTGTATGTATTTATTCACATTTCATACACTTATGACTATGTGACTAATACGTGCTCACCTCTTCTGTCATTTTAGTGACCTTGACTGCATGTGTGCCGTCTCCTGTCCTGCCTAGATCGTCACCTCTCGTGTGAGCTTTCCAGGTAGCTATCTCATCCTTTGCTATTCTATCGGCTATTTTCTATCGGCTATTATCGATCTATGCTTAGTCTCTCTCTCTCATTTGCAGTCATCAGTTCAGGATGCCGCGCACGAAGAATGTGTCGGCGCCAGGGGGAGGCGATGATGAGGATCCTCGTCGCCCCTTCAGGCAGGTCAAGGGCAAGATAGTTCACCTGGAGCAGCAGGAAGGCCGCAAGAAGCGGCGTATGGACAGAGCCGCCCGTGCAGCAGCAGCAGCAGCAGCAGCAGCCGCTGCGCAGGCCGAGCTTGGAGATCAGCCACAGACTCCATCAGATCAGATTGCTTATCGTGTTCGACGTCTCGCCTCCCGGCCTCGCTCCTCCACTCACACCACTGCTTCCACTCCATCACCCACTCTGCCTGCTCCCATCACCCCTGTTGCGCCATCCACCACCACAGCCATACCCACTACCTCCACTACTCCTGCTTCCACTGGTCCTCCTCCCGCTCCCGCTTCAGCTCCTCCTATCCCTCCACCTCGATTCCGGGAGCGCGATGAGACTGAGGTTCGACCACTGGCTGCGGATCCCAGACTCTTTGACCTTCAGCGTGCTACAGCAGCCCGGGTACGTAGGTTCAGATACGTACCCATGGAGTCTTGGTTACCGGCTCAGAGGGACCCTGCAGCAGGTGACCTATTCAGCACCTGTATTCAGGAGTCCTTTTTCAGAGCTCAGCTGTCTGCACAGATTGCTCTGCGAGTGCACCGGCTCTTGGACCTTCTAGCTTTTCTGCTCGCCGCCGGTGCTGACTCTGAGGCGCACCTCACATATCTGCCTGGCCTTCAGACTCTGTTGACTACCAGCGACAGGTATGTTGAGGAGTGGGTACGAGTTTTCTACGCGACTGTATGGATCGACCCAGATCACCATTGGATGAGTTTTCGTTTTGAGCGAGAGGATGTCACCATTACTGCCAATCAGATTCACCAGCTCTTTGGATTTCCTGAGTCGACGACTCGACTTCACAGCCTGTGCTACGGCACCTCTGACCCTCCTCGTCGCCCTCACGGTGGTGTGGCTCTGGGTACAGCTCACGTCGCGGCTCTGTTCCGGTCGCGACGTTCACCGGCAGATTTCACTACAGCAGCCAAGTACTTATTTGAGCTTATCAGACGGACTCTTCTGCCGAGGATGGGGTACAGGGAGGCTACCACTCATATCCAGCTCTGGCTCCTTGGTGCCCTGGTCTCTCACTATGAGTTTGACGTCGTGGATTTCCTTATTTGCGAGATTGAGGACACTGTTTTGGATGGTCCGCGTGCTCGACGCCAGTTGCCGTATGCTCACTACCTGTGCCACATTTTTGCGCAGCTGATTTAGCCTCCACAGTATCAGGGCACACTTGAGGCCTCACGCCTGGTTTTTGGATCCTACCGTCCTGCGCCCGAGGCTCCTGTGCCAGCTTCTGCTCCAGTTTTTGATTCTCAGGCAGAGGATGCTACTCTTCATCAGTTCGAAGCTCAGGGTACAACAGTTGATGATGATGATGATGATGATTTTGGGGTTCCTCCTCCGCCTCCGCCTCCTATGCCTCCACGCTCCCATGATCATGAGGCTGGGAGTTCCAGTGCTGCCTCTACTGCCCCTCCGGCTATTGACCCTGCTCTTGCTACGATTCTTCAGACACTCACTTAGCAGCAGGCTCACTTGGCAGCCGAGCAGTCCCGCCAGGCGGCAGCCCATCAGCAGTTATCTGAGAGGATGCTCTCTATGTTCCAGACCATACAGGACAGACAGAATTCCCTTCAGCAGCAGCTTCTCCAGGATCGGGCTGAGAGCAGGGCATTCATGGCTCTTATGTTGCAGCGTTCTGGTGTCTCAGTTCCCCCGGTTCAGTCTGCTCCACCTCCTCCGCTTCAGGCTCCTGTTGTGCCAGCGATTCAGACATGACCCCCTCTTTATTCTGTTGGTCCTTCTTCCTCTCCGCTCCGGCCGGTCACCTTGGCTTTCACGTCACCTGCTCTCAGCTGCCCTCAGCCGCCAGTACCACCAGCGTCTGCTGTTACCACTCCTGCTGTGGCAGTAGCTGTGACCACTTCTATTCCGGCAGCTCCTGCAGCTCGGCCTCAGTCCGAGTCAGTACCAGCTCCAGCTTCTACCGCAGATCCTAGATCCGAGACTGACTCTGACCCCCCGCCAGCGTTCGCTCTGCTGCCTCGACCGCGACCGGATGCGCCCCCGCCGCCTCCTCCCGCTTCAGATGTTTAGATTCAGGTGCCCTTTTGGTGTTTGACGCCAAAGGGGGAGAGATATGAGTTGTGAGAGCTAGGGGGAGTTAGAGAGTTAGTAGAGAGTCATTTTGATGTAATATATGTGCTTGCTACTCTCTGTACTAGCTTGGTTTTTTGGCTCACAAACTCTATATATACTCTCATTGCTTATGATTGATTGTGTGCATTATGTTTTCACCTTATATGTTATCACCAGTCTTCTAGTTCTTGATTCATCAATTTAATTTCACTTTTATATGAACAAGAATCTTACGATGTGTATGCGCTCACTCTTATTATTATGGTACACATTATTTCTGTCAAAAATTACTGAGTTCAACTAACCATCCTTTCTATTGACAGAAACTTCAAAACAAACTACTCTCACAAAACTTGTAGGGTTGTCATCAATCACCAAAAAGGGGGAGATTGAAAGCATCTAGGCCCCTGGTTGGTTTTAGTGATTAATGACAACGTAATATTATATGTGACTAACGTGTGTTTTGCAGAGACAAATGGTAAGTTAGGTCGCATTACAGGTAGAAGTAATACAATGGTGAAAACAATCCCAGAGATAAGAACTCGAAGCGACGGCTAAAACGACGAAACAAAAGGTGAAGGACTAAGGAGTCCGAGTGTCAAGGAGATGTGGACACTCGTGATTTAGTTAGGTCTTTTATTCTCTTTTAGCCGTACTATAAAGAGGGGTTGTCGATGAGTAGTTTGACCAAGAGAGTTCTAGTGTAGTGTTGGTGCACAATCACACTCATATATAGTGCTAGGTGTCACTCTAGAACTCACTCACAAGTTAGAACGAAAACCGATTTGAAAATCAACTGAAAAAACAAGAGATAGGATTTCTGGCCCTGGGGCACCGGACTGTCCGGTGTGCACCGGACTGTCCGGTGCACCATCTGCCAGGTGGGCCCGGCTGGCCAGGTGAAGGTTTTCCCAAGCTGGAAAAACCGAGAGCGCGTGGTTCAGAGTTGAATTATAGTGGCGCACCGGACATCGCACCGGACTGTCCGGTGTGCACCGGACAGTGACTGATCACTGTCCGATGTGCCATGAGTCCAACGGCTACCTGTCAGAACTAGCCGTTGGAAACGACCGTTGGCGCACCGGTGGCGCACCGGACTGTCCGGTACGCCATTGCGCAGTGAGATGCCTGTAACGGCTAGTTGGTGGGTGAGGGCTATTTATACCCCCTCCACCCACCATATTCAATGTCTTGCACTCCACATTTATTCCAGCACATTGCTAGAGCATTGCAAGCACCAAAAGCCTAGTGAGGAGATTAGAGAATCTTAATCCACGTCTGTTCCTCATTAGCGCTAGCGAGAGCCACCTAGAGCACACACCACTTGCATTAGGCTTCTCTTGGTCAAGCGAAAGTCTACGGCTTGTTACTCTTGGTGATCGGCATCACCTAGACGGCTTAGTGGCGTTGGGAGCTCAGTGATCACCGTGAAGATCTTGTTGGTGACCCGACTCAAGTTTGTAAGCGGTCTCGAGGGATCCACCGCGCCGGAGTGGCAAAGGATCATCTCGTAGTGAGCACTTGGTTCTTGCGAGGACCAAGGGGGAGCGATACCCTTGCGTGGGTGCTCCAACGAGGACTAGTGGAGAGTGCCGACTCTTCGATACCTCGGGAAAAATTGGAGGAGTCTTCTAAACTTTGCTTTACCTTCCGCTTTTAATTCAAGTACTTTTCATTGTGTATTTGTGTAGCAAGTATTTGAAGTATTGTCTTAGCATTATTGTATTTCTAGTCTTATTATCTTAGTGCTAGCTGTTGGGGTGAAGTTGGGCTCTTGCTTAGCTCTTGATTAGCTTTTAATTAGTGTTGATTATTAGAAAAGCCCAATTCACCCCCCCTCTTGGGCATCGTGATCCTTTCAAGCACAATGGAATCAAGTGGCTAAGGATCGAGCTCTTGTGAAACACAATTGTCATAAAGAAAACAAGCATAAGAGACACGGTGATTTATCCCGTGGTTCGGCCAAGTATAACACTTGCCTACTCCACGTTGTGGCGTCCCAATGGACGAGGGTTGCACTCAACCCCTCTCAAGTGATCCAATGATCGACTTGAATACCACGATATTTTTCTTTCTTATACTCTTTCACGTTTGCGAGGAATCTCCACAACTTGGAGCCTCTCGCCCTTACAATTGATGATCACAAAGAAGCACAGAAGTAAGGGTGGGAAGAGCAACACACACAAGACTCAAAGCACGAGCACAATCACGCACACAAAGCCACAACTTGAGCTCACAATACAACTCGAGGAGTTCTCTACTCAAATGGTGCTCAAGTCACTATCTCAAAGAATCGAATACGCGAGAATGGAGTCTTGGTGCTTAGAGATGGTCAATAATGCTTGGGTTCACTCCTCCATGCGCCTAGGGGTCTCTTTTATAGCCCTAAGGCAGTTAGGAGCCGTTGGAGGCAATCTGGGAAGGCAATTCTTGCCTTCTGTCGGGTGGCGCACCGGACAGTCCGGTGCACCACCGGACAGGCACTGTTCAGTGTCTGGTGCAGATCGCCTTCCTAAAATGGCACAGCCGACCGTTGGAGCGGGCCACGCGTCGCCCGCGGATTTGGCGGTCGACCGTTGCGCTGGCGGCCGTTGGCTCACCGGACAGTCCGGTGCACCACCGGACAGTCCGGTGAATTATAGCCATACGCCGCCGACGAATTCC
This sequence comes from Zea luxurians, assembly GCA_029449295.1. Classification (NCBI taxonomy): domain Eukaryota; kingdom Viridiplantae; phylum Streptophyta; class Magnoliopsida; order Poales; family Poaceae; genus Zea; species Zea luxurians. The sequence goes on from JAOPSE010000002.1 coordinate 113,783,215, forward strand.
CGAGAGTGGCCAGTTCGTCGGAGCCCAGCCTGGCGCACCGAACACTGTCCGGTGCACCACCGGACAGTCCGGTGCACCCAAACTGAGCAGCAGTTAACTGTTTTCCAATCCTTTTCTTTTCCTGATTCTAGCACTTAGATAAATATATTAGTACACAAAAACCCATGTACTAAGTCTAGAACCATACCTTCTTGTCGATTTGCACTTCATCCATCATTTGGCATATAATTACTCTCTCAATATGTGTTGGGCACTTAATCACCAAAATATACTAGAAATGGCCCAAGGGCACATTTCCCTTTCAATCTCCCCCTTTTTGGTGATTTATGCCAACACATCAAAAAGCAACAAATAGAAGTGCAACATCAATGCAATTGAGAACAAAAATAGTCTTTGACAAGATTTGACATATTTGGATCGTTCTTCGCCACCACTTGGTTTGTTTTTGCAAATCAAATTCATTTTCCTATCTCTAAGTTAAACACACATGTTTAGACACAAGGAAAGATAATCCAAGAGTAAAAATGATTCAGAGCCAAAAACTCCCCCTTTTCCCATAATCAAACATTCTCCCCACAAGAGACCAAATTTTGATAGTAAGAGTTATTTTGACAAATCAAAAGTTCTACTCTACTCTTTTTCAAAAATTTCACAAGTGGTAGCTGATCCATTTGCTTTGGCCTTATTTTTCTCCCCTTTGGCATCAAGCACCAAAACGGGATCAATCTTGGCCCTTTAACCCCATTGCCTCACCAAAATTGTCAACTAAGAGCAAAAAGACAATATGAGTATGGAGATGAACTTGGAGTAAATTACCCTCTTATCGGAGTGTAGTGGAAGTCTTGCATGGTCCAAGTTCACTTTTCCCTTTCAATCCACCTTTGAGACTAAATTGAGTAAACTCAAGCACACAGTTAGTCTCAAAGGGTCAAGTTGTAGCACATCTCCCCCTAAATATGTGCATCACTCACACATGGACTTTTGAGGTCCGGGGATTGCTTGCACAACTTGAGCACCATAAATAAACAACAAAATGCATAAAGGAACCTGATCAAAGACATAACACACATGTATGCTATAGATCAATCCAAGTTATGCGAATCTAAGACATTTAGCTCACTACGCAGCCTACAAAAGGTCTTCTCATCTAAAGGCTTGGTAAAGATATCGGCTAGATGGTTCTCGGTGCTAACATAAAACACTTCGATGTCTCCCTTTTGCTGGTGGTCTCTCAAAAAGTGATCCCGGATGTCTATGTGCTTTGTGCGGTTGTGTTCAACAGGATTATCCGCCATGCGGATTGCACTCTCATTATCACATAGGAGTGGGACTTTGCTCAGATTGTAGCCAAAGTCCCGGAGGGTTTGCCTCATCCAAAGTAGTTGCGCGCAACACTGTCCTGCGGCAACATACTCGGCCTCAGCGGTGGATAGGGCAACGAAAGTTTGTTTCTTAGAACTCCAAGACACCAGGGACCTTCCTAGGAATTAGCACGTCCCTGATGTACTCTTCCTATCAACCTTGCATCCAGCATAATCAGAGTCTGAATATCCAATCAAGTCAAAGGTTGACCCCTTTGGATACCAGATCCCGAAGCAAGGCGTAGCAACTAAACATCTAAGTATTCGCTTAACGGCCACAAGGTGACACTCCCTTGGGTCGGATTGAAATCTAGCACACATGCATATGCTTAGCATAATATCCGGTCTACTAGCACATAAATAAAGCAAAGAACCTATCATAGATCGGTATGCCTTTTGATCAACGGACTTACCTCCTTTGTTGAGGTCGACATGTCCGTCGGTTCCCATGGGTGTCTTTGCGGGCTTGGCATCCTTCATCCCGAACCGCTTGAGCAAGTCTTGTGTGTACTTCATTTGAGAGATGAAGGTGCCATCGTTGAGTTGCTTCACTTGGAACCCAAGGAAGTAGTTTAACTCGCCCATCATCGACATCTCAAATTTCTGTGTCATCACCCTGCTAAACTCCTCACAAGACTTTTGGTTAGTAGAACCAAATATTATGTCATCGACATAAATTTGGCACACAAATAGGTCACCATCACAAGTCTTAGTGAAAAGAGTTGGATCGGATTTTCCAACCTTGAAAGCATTAGCAATTAGAAAATCTCTAAGGCATTCATACCATGCTCTTGGAGCTTGCTTAAGTCCATAGAGCGCCTTAGAGAGCTTACACACATGGTCGGGGTACCGTTCATCCTCAGAGTCAGGGGGTTGTTCCACATACACCTCCTCCTTGATTGGCCCATTGAGGAAAGCGCTCTTCACGTCCATTTGAAACAACCTGAAAGAATGGTGAGCGGCATAGGCTAATAGAATGCGAATAGACTCTAGCCTAGCCACAGGAGCAAAAGTCTCCTCGAAATCCAAACCTGCGACTTGGGCATAACCTTTTGCCACAAGTTGAGCCTTGTTCCTTGTCACCACTCCGTGCTCGTCTTGCTTGTTGTGGAACACCCACTTGGTTCCCACAACGTTTTGCTTTGGACATGGCACCAGGGTCCAAACTTCATTTCGCTTGAAGTTATTGAGCTCTTCCTGCATAGCCAACACCCAGTCCGGATCTAGCAAGGCCTCTTCTACCCTGAAAGGCTTAATAGAAGAGACAAACGAGTAATGCTCACAAAAATTAGCTAATCTAGAGCGAGTAGTTACTCCCTTGCTTATATCACCCAAAATCTAGTCAACGGGATGACTCCTTTGAATCGTCGCTCGGATTTGATTGGGAGGTGCCCGTGGTGCTTCTTCTTCCACAACTTGGTCTTCGTGTGCTCCCCCTTGATCACACGTCTCATCTTGAGGAACCTGTTCATCATCTTGAGTTGGGGGGTGCACCGTTGTCGAGGAAGAAAGTTGATCTTGCTCTTTGTGTTCCTGTGGTCACACATTTCCAATCGCCATGGTGCGAATTGCGTCCGTTGGAACATCATCTTCATCTACATCATCAAGATCAACTTGCTCTCTTGGAGAGCCATTAGTTTCATCAAATACAACGTCGCTAGAGACTTCAACCAAACCCGATGATTTGTTGAAGACTCTATACGCCTTTGTATTTGAGTCATAACCTAACAAAAACCCTTCTACAGCTTTGGGAGCAAATTTGGAGTTCCTACCTTTCTTCACAAGAATGTAACATTTGCTCCCAAATACACGAAAATATGAAATGTTGGGTTTGTTACCGGTTAGAAGTTCGTACGACGTCTTCTTGAGGAGGCGATGAAGGTAGACCCGGTTTATGGTGTGGCAAGCTGTGTTCACAGCTTTCGACCAAAACTGCTCGGGCGTCTTGAATTCTCCAAGCATCGTCCTTGCCATGTCTATAAGCGTCCTGTTCTTCCTCTCTACCACACCGTTTTGTTGTGGTGTGTAGGGAGCGGAGAACTCATGCTTGATTCCTTCCTCCTCAAGGTACTCCTCCACTTGAAGATTCTTGAACTCGGACCTGTTGTCGCTCCTTATCTTTTTTACCTTGAGCTCAAATTCATTTTGAGCTCTCCTTAAAAAGCGCTTTAGGGTCCCTTGGTTTTCTATTTTATTCTGCAAAAAGAATACCCAAGTGAAGCTGGAAAAATCATCAACAATAACAAGACCATACTTACTTCCTCCGATGCTAAGGTAGGCGACGGGTCCGAAGAGATCCAGATGAAGTAGCTCTAGAGGTCTTGTCGTGGTCATTATGTTCTTGCGGTGATGAGTACTTCCCACCTGTTTACCTGCTTGACAAGCTGCACAAGGTCTATCTTTTTCGAAAGAAACATTGGTTAGACCTAACACATGTTCTCCCTTTAGAAGTTTATGAAGGTTCTTCATCCCAACATGTGCTAGACGGCGATGCCACAACCAGCCCATGCTAGTCTTAGCAATTAAGCATGCATCTAGATCGGCCTCCTCCTTCGAAAAATCAACTAAATAGAGTTTGCCATCTAGTACACCCTTAAAAGCTAGTGAACCATCAATCCTTCTAAAGACAGATACATCTACATTGGTAAATAAGCAATTGTAACCCATATTACATAGTTGACTAACGGACAACAAGTTATACCCGAGCGATTTAACTAAGAACACATTAGATATGGAATGCTCGAAAGAAATAGCTATCTTTCCTAGACCTTTAACCTTGCCTTGGTTCCCATCTCCAAAGATGATCGAATCTTGGGAATCTTTGCTCTTGACGTAGGAAGTGAACATCTTCTTCTTCCCCGTTATGTGGTTTGTGCATCCGCTGTCGATAATCCAGCTTGAGCCCCCGGATGCATAAACCTGCAAGGCAAATTAGGCTTGGGTCTTAGGTACCCAACTCTTGTTGGGTCCTACAAGGTTAGTTACAATATCCTTTGGGACCCAAATGCAAGTCTTATCTCCCTTGCATTTGGCTCCCAATTTCCTAGCAACCACTTTCTTATTTTTACATGAAAGTACAAAATTAGTGTTGCAGGCATGAAAACAGTAGCAGATTCATTAGGCATTTTCTTAGGCACATGATGAATAACATTTCCTTTCCTAGGCCTACTTCTATCATGCACAAAAGTAGAACTTAAAGCAATCATAGCATATGAATCATGAGCATCATAACTTTTGTTATAATGAGTATTCCTAGAAACTTTTCTATCATAAATGAACGCATGATTCTTTTGAATGCAACTAGCCATAGGGGCCTTCCCTTTTTCCTTGTTGAAAATGGGAGCCTTTTGGCTTGTTAAGTTCTTGGTTTCCTTCTTGAAGCCAAGCCCATCCTTAATTGAGGGGTGTCTACCAACAGTGTAGGCATCCCTAGCAAATTTTAATTTATCAAAATCACTTTTACAAGTCTTAAGTTGATCATTAAGACTTGCTACTTCATCATTTAATTTGGAAATGAAAATTAAATGTTCATCACAAGCATCAACATTAAAATCCTTGCATCTATTGCAACTTACAACATTCTCTACACAAGAACTAGATTTGTTAACTACTTCTAGCTTGGCATTTGAATCATCATTAATACTCTTCAAGCTAGCCACAGTTTCATTGCAAGTAGATAACTCAGAAGATAGTAATTCATTTCTCTTTATTTCTAAGGCAAGGGACTTTTGAACACTAATAAATTTGTCATGTTCCTCATATAAAATGTCCTCTTGTCTCTCTAGCAGTCTATCTTTTTCATTCAAGGCATCAATCAACTCATTAATCTTTTCTACTTTAGCTCTATCTAATCCTTAGAACAAGCTAGTGTAATCTACTTCATCATCACTAGAGTCCTCATCACTAGAAGTAGAGTACTTGGGGGAATCTCGAACACTCACCTTCTTTTCCTTGGCCATGAGGCAGGTGTGGCGTTCGTTGGGGAAGAGAAAGGACTTGTTGAAGGCTGAGGCAGCGAGTCCTTCGTCGTCGGAATTAGAAGATGAGCAGTCTGAGTCCCATTCCTTTCCGATGTGTGCCTCGCCCTTTGCCTTCCTATAACTCTTTTGCTTCTCTTTCTTCCCGCCCTTTCCTTGTTCCTGGTCACTAGAGTTATCGGGACAATTTTCTATAAAATGACCAGTCTTACCGCACTTGAAGCAGGAGCGCTTTCCCTTTGCCTTGTTCTTGTTTGAGTACTCCTTGCGTCCTTTCAATGCGGTCTTGAAGTGCTTTATGATTAGGGCCATCTCATCCTTGTTTAGCCCGACCGCCTCAACTTGTGCCACCTTGCTAGGTAGCGCCTCCCTGCTGCTTGTTGCTTTGAGAGCAACGATTTGAGGCTCGTAGATGGACATTGGACCATTCAATGCCTCATCAACGTATCTTGCTTCCTTGATCATCATACGCCTGCTTACAAACTTTCCAAGTATTTCCTCGAGCGTCATCTTTGTGTACCTAGGATTCTCACGGATTGAGTTCACAAGATGAGGATCAAGAACAGTGAAGGACCTGAGCATAAGTCGGACGACGTCGTGGTCCGTCCATCTCGTGCTTCCATAGCTCCTGATTTTATTGACCAGGGTCTTGAGCCTGTTGTACGTTTGCGTTGGCTCCTCTCCCCTGATCATTGCGAACCTTCTTAGTTTGCCTTCCACCAACTCCATCTTGGTGATCATGGTGGCGTCGTTCCCCTCATGAGAAATCTTGAGGGTGTCCCAAATTTGCTTGGCGTTATCCAAGCCGCTCACCTTGTGGTACTCATCCCTGCACAAGGATGCTAGCAAAACAGTGGTAGCTTGTGCATTTTTATGGATTTGCTCATTAATGAAAATGGGATTGTCAGCACTATCAAAAAGCATTCCGTTATCAACAATCTCCCAAATACTTGGATGGAGAGAGAATAGGTGACTACGCATTTTGTGACTCCAAAATGAGTAGTCTTCTCCATCAAAGTGCGAAGGTTTCCCAAGTGGAATTGAAAGTAAATGAGCATTGGAGTTAAACGGAATATGAGAATAATCAAAAGAAAAGTTTGAGTTAACCGGTTTCTTTTTCTCGTCGTCGTCGTCTCTTGGGGAAGAGGAAGACTCGTCGCTGTCGTAGTAGACGATCTTCTTGAGGCGCCTCTTCTTCTTCCCGTCTCTTTTCTTATGACTTGAGCCAGAGTCTGAGGGCTTATCATCTCTTGGCTCATTGACGATGGACTCCTTTGTCTTGTTATTGACCACCATCCCCTTTCCCTTAGGATCCATCTCTTCAAGCGATTAGTCCCTTGCGTGAAGAGAACGGCTCTGATACCAATTGAGAGCACCTAGAGGGGGGGTGAATAGGTGATCCTGTAAAAATCAAATACTTGTAGACACAAAACTTGGTTAAGTGTTAGCACAATGGAATCAAGTGGCTAAGGACCGAGCTCTTGTGAAACACAATAGTCACAAAGAAAACAAGCACAAGAGACACGGTGATTTATCCCGTGGTTCGGCCAAGTATAACACTTGCCTACTCCACGCTGTGGCGTCCCAATGGACGATGGTTGCACTCAACCCCTCTCAAGTGATCCAATGATCGACTTGAATACCACGATATTTTTCTTTCTTATACTCTTTCCCGTTTGCGAGGAATCTCCACAACTTGTAGCCTCTCGCCCTTACAATTGATGATCACAAAGAAGCACGGAAGTAAGGGTGGGAAGAGCAACACACACAAGACTCAAAGCATGAGCACAATCACGCACACAAAGCCACAACTTGAGCTCACAACACAACTCGAGGAGTTCTCTACTCAAACGGTGCTCAAGTCACTATCTCAAAGAATCGAATGCGCGAGAATGGAGTCTTGGTGCTTAGAGATGGTCAAAGAATGATTGGGTTCACTCCTCCATGCGCCTAGGGGTCTCTTTTATAGCCCCAAGGCAGCTAGGAGTCGTTGGAGGCAGTCTGGGAAGGCAATTCTTGCCTTCTGTCGGGTGGCGCATCGGACAGTCCGGTGCACCACCGGACAGGCACTGTTCAGTGTCCAGTGCAGATCGCCTTCCTAAAATGGCACAACCGACCGTTGCAGAGTTGTAGCCGTTGGTGCACCGGACACTGTCCGATGCACACCGGACAGTCCGGTGCACCCTACCGACCGTTGGAGCGGGCCACGCGTCGCCCGCGGATTTGGTGGCCGACCGTTGCGCTGGCGGCCGTTGGCTCACCGGACAGTCCGGTGAATTATAGTCGTACGCCGCCGATGAATTCCCGAGAGTGGCAAGTTCGCCGGAGCCCAGCCTTGTGCACCGGACACTGTCCGGTGCACCACCGGATAGTCCGGTGCACCCAGACTGAGCAATAGTTGGCTGTACACAGCCAACTCTTTTCCAATCCTTTTCTTTTCCTGATTCTAGCACTTTGTAAGTGCAATCAACCCTAATTGAGGGTTTTGGTGATTAAATGACAAAACAAACAGAGATTCTAACAAGTTTGCTCCTAGCATGTACACAGTAATTCTACAGACTGGAGAAGCACAGATCTTAGCAGCTCTTTAATTTATGTAATGAACAATCAGGTTTGTAATAATAATTATTCGTCTGACTCGTGATGCATTTGGTGATGGCTTAGAGCCAAAAACTTTTTAATGATGTGATGTGATGACATTATTGTAATAGCCAGTAGTAACATTTCATATCTTATGCTATGCAATGATGGGCTGTTTGTGTAATACTATTCTTTTTATCATCGCATCCTATATAATTGTGTTGCATCCCTCAGTTTTTGTCTATTGTGTTGGTTGTTCACTCTCTCTAAATATGTTGCAAATTAACATATCAAGTCAATATTAATATCACAAAACTCATGCACATATTTAGGGGGAGCTACACATACACAAGTACTTTTATCTCGCAAGTGTTCTTACTTTTTAATTTTTATCTCTACTCTAGTTTGTTTTGGCATCAATCACCAAAAAGGGGGAGATTGTAAGTGCAATCAACCCTAATTGAGGGTTTTGGTGATTAAATGACAAAACAAACAGAGATTCTAACAAGTTTGCTCCTAGCATGCACACAGTAATTCTACAGACAGGAGAAGCACATATCTTATGAGCATAAAAATGTAAAGCACAGCGGATTTAAATTCTATATCATATGGCGTGCTCCAAGTGCTTGGAAACAACGACAGTGTTCATTTTATAATTCTTGAGTTATAGGAATCGTCGTTCAATTAAGAGGGATCCGCAATGGTTAAGTAAGTTTTGCAATGAGCTAAGTTCAAAATCCTTCAAAATCATCTTAGAGAACACTTTTCCAGATCATGAATGCCTTTGAGAAAAACCATTTTTACTTCCCACAAGAATTCCACCTTTGTTCATTTCAAAATGTTCAAAACTTGCTTTTCAGCCTTGGAAACCGGTTCAACCGGACCTGAAACCGGTTCAACCGGTTTCGGGACTGTTCCTCTGCCATCCCTGCTCTGACCTGTCTGACAGTCAGAGCTGTCGAAAAAATTCGTTGCAGATATTTTTGGGAAACCGGTTCAACTGGATTTTTTCCCGGCTCAACCGGTTTTGGATCCGGTCGAGTCTCCGGCTGAGTAGGTCAGTGAACCGAGATCTTCCTAGTGGAAACGGTTCAACCGGTCTGTAAACTGGTTCAACCGGTTTTTGGCTCTTTTCTCCCAACGGCTGCCAGCTTTTGGGGGATCCTTTAAATACCCCCACACTCTCTCTCTTCATTAATTCTGCTCTCTCCACGAGTTCTCAGCTGACCAAACCCCAACCAAAGGCATTCAATTCACATCTCACACCTGAAATCGCATCCTCTTCAATCGATTGAAGGATCCTTGGTGTGAGGTGAAGTCGATCTAACGCACTGTCAATTTCATCTTGATTCTCCCGTTCTCTTTGTTCTTGAGCTCATTGCAAACTTGACCTTGTGTGGATTTGTTACTCTTGGAGCCTTGTGTTCCTTAACGGTTAGAGGTTGCTTGGGAGTCTCCAAATTTGTGGACGACCCCAAGAAGTTTGTATTATCCGCTCTTTGAGCAAATTTGAGAAGAGATTGCCTTGACCTTTGTGGTTGGCTTGTGCAGGATTAGGGTTGGAAAAGACCCGGCCCTTTGTGGGCTCCTCAACGAGGAGTAGGACACCTTTGTGGTGGTTGCCGAACCACGGGATAAATCACGTGTTCGTGTGCTTTCTTGTTAAGTGCCTTAAATTGTTGGTTGGTTCATATTCATCTATTTGAGTGGATTTGCTGTAGGGCAAGTCGTTAGCAAAATCTTTCACTACTTCGTAATATTTGTTTAACTGATTATTTAATCTAAGTTGAGCAGGTTCAAACTTGTTCAGTTGTAAACAAAATCAACTGAACCGGTTTGCACCAGTGCAACTTTAATTTGACCTATCTCGAAGTTTTTAATGAAAATTTCAAGTGTAGCCTATTCACCCCCTAGGCTACTTTCAATTGGTATCAGAGCTTCGTACCTCGTTTTACGCTTAACCGTGTGAGGAAACGATCATGTCTACTCAACGGGACCATGTGGATCCTCTCGTCGAGGAAATCCCCATCACATCTTCCGGTGAGGAAGTGGACCCCAAGGTCCTCAACCTCGCCATGAAGATTGCCGAGAAGATGTTCCTCAAAATGAAAGAGGAAGATGCTAAGAAAAAGGTCGAAGAAGAAGAATCAAGAAGAAAGGCTGAAGAAGATAAAGGTAAGGGAAAATTTGAATACAATGACGACCTAGTGGAACTTTTGGTATCGAAGGTGATGAGCAAGGTAAGTCTCAACACCAAAGGATCATCTACCAAAAGTAAAGGTAACAAATTCAGTAAAGTTCAATTTGATTATTGTAGAAATTTTATTCCCAACTTCTCTTCCGCCCCACTTGGAAAGTTACCAACTCTTAGTGAGTTGAACTATGACGAGTGGGCCGATAAGATGAAGTCGCATTTAATCGGTGTACATTGTAGTCTTTGGGAGATTGTCAATGTAGGTATGTATAAGCCCGCCCAAGGATAAGAGATGACTCTGGAAATGATGCAAGAGGTTCACCGCAATGCTCAAGCAGTGAGCATAATTAAAGGAAGTCTTTGTCCGGAAGAATACCGGAAAGTTCAAGAAAGAGAAGATGCCTGTGACATTTGGAATATTCTTAAAATGTCACATGAAGGAGATCCCAAAGCTAAGAGACATAGAATTGAAGCTTTGGAGAGTGAGCTTGCTAGATATGATTGGACTAAGGGTGAGTCGCTTCAATCACTCTTTGATCGGTTGATGGTGTTAGTAAACAAAATAAGAGTGCTTGGAAGTGAAGATTGGAGTGACTCCAAGGTCACAAGACTATTCATGAGAGCATACAAAGAAAAGGACAAGAGTCTAGCAAGGATGATAAGGGATCATGATGACTATGAGGAAATGATGCCTCATCAATTATTTGCAAAGATTCAACAACATGAATCCAAAGAATCCCCAATCAAGGCAAGAGACTCTCATGCTTTGATCTCAAATGAACAAGACACCCCCAAGAAGAACAAAGACCACAAGGCAAAGAAAGTGGTCGAGACATCAAGTGATGAAGATAGCTCAAATGATGAAGACACAACTATGTTCATCAAAACATTCAAGAAATTTGTAAGGAAAAATGACAAGTTTCAAAGGAAAGGAAAGAAGAGGGCATGCTATGAATGTGGCCAAACCGGTCATTTCATAGCGGATTGTCCTAACAAAAAGGAACAAGAAGCTAAGAAGGAATACAAGAAAGACAAGTTCAAAAAGGGAGGCAAGAACAAGGGATATTTCAAGAAGAAGAAATATGGTCAAGCCCATATTGGTGAAGAATGGAACTCCGATGAAGAGAGTTCTAGCTCTGAAGAAGAGGAAGTGGTGGCAAACGTTGCCATCCAATCTACTTCAAGCTCGCAACTCTTCACCAACCTACAAGACGACTCCTACACTCCAACTTGCCTCATGGCAAAAGGAGATAAGGTAACTTTATTTAGTAATGATTTTCCAAATGATGATGATGATGAACAAATTGCCATGAAGAATAAAATGATTAAAAAATTTGGCTTGAATGGATATAATGTTATCACCAAATTAATGGAGAAGCTAGATAAAAGAAAAGCAACTCTTGATGCTCAAGAAGACTTGCTTATCCTTGAAAAGGAAAGAAACCTAGAGCTTCAAGAATTGCTACTCAATAAAGATGAAATGCTAGATGCCTTAACTAAGAAAGTATCCTTAATCAAGATAACTATAGAGGATAAAGAAAAAGAATCAACAAATATGAAAACCTCTATAGTTAATCTTGCAAATGAAAAGGATGCACTTGAATCAAGCATGTTAAGCTTGAATGTTCAAAATCAAGAACTTCAAGTGCAACTTGAAAATTGCAAGAACATCAATGCCTCATCTTTATTGATTGAATCTAAGTCTAGCTCCTCAAATAATACCTTTTGCAAACATTGTGCCAAATACCATGCTTCTTGTTGTTTAACTAACCATGCAAGGAAGAAAAGCCCACTGGTGAAGGTCAAAGAAATATTGAAGAAATGCTCTAGCAATGATGGGTTAAAGAAAATTGAACCCAAGTACAAGTCCCTAAAGCCCAACAATGGAAGAAGGGGGCTTGGGTTCAACTCATCCAAGGAAAACCCTAGCATAGTGCATAAGGGGTGGAGATCCCCCAAGTTCATAGAGGGAGCCACCCTATATGATGCCTTGGGGAGGATTCACTCCTCAAATGATAAGTCAACTCAAGTAAAGGTAAACTTGAGTTCCACAAAGAGTAAGATGAAGGAAGTGGGATCCACAAGTGGAGAAAAATTTAATGCTCCCATTTCTCACTCTTATCTTTGTGAGTATATGTTGACTTGGGATTTAGGGAAATTGGTTGTTAAATATGTGGGTGCCTACACTAAAATAAAAGTCATGAAAAGAAGTGTGTGGGTACCCAATGCTATAACTAACACTGTAGGACCCAATTCAATTTGGATACCTAAAAGCATAGCCTAAATCTGTTTTGCAGGTCTACTCCTCTGGTGGGTCAAGTTGGGTGCTTGACAGTGGATGTACAAATCACATGACTGGGGAGGAAGACATGTTTCATTCCTTGCAACTAACTCAAGAAGCACAAGAAATTGTGTTTGGAGATAGTGGCAAGAGTAAGGTGATTGGTATTGGTAAAATTCCTATCTCTGACCAACAATCACTTTCAAATGTTTTATTGGTAGATTCTTTAAGCTACAATTTGATGTCCGTTTCACAACTTTGTGGAATGGGTTATAATTGCTTATTTTCTGATGTGGATGTGAAGATCCTTAGAAGGGAGGATTCCTCAGTTGCCTTTACGGGTCACTTGAAAGGCAAACTTTATCTTGTTGATTTCACAACAAGTAAAGTGACGCCTGAGACTTGTTTAGTGGTAAAGTCCGACAAGGGTTGGCTATGGCATCGCCAGCTAGCTCATGTCGGTATGAGGAATTTGGCCAAACTTCAAAAGGATAGTCACATCATTGGACTAACAAATGTTGTATTTGAGAAAGATAGGGTTTGTGGCGCATGTCAAGCAGGAAAGCAACATAGAGTCCCACATCAATCAAAGAATGTGGTCACAACAAAGAGGCCATTGGAGCTTCTTCACATGGACCTCTTTGGACCTGTGGCTTACATCAGCATTGGTGGTAGTAAGTATGGTTTAGTCATTGTTGATGATTTTTCTCGCTTCACCTGGGTTTTATTTTTGAGTGACAAAGGTGAAACCCAAGAGACCTTGAAGAAATTCATGAGAAAAGCTCAAAATGAGTTTGAGCTCAAAATCAAGAAAGTGAGAAATGATAATGGACAGAATTCAAGAACACAGGTGTCGAAGAATTCTTAGGGGAAGAAGGAATCAAACATGAGTTCTCGGTTCCCTACACTCCACAACAAAATGGTGTTGTGGAAAGGAAGTACCAAACTCTAATTGAAGCAGCTAAAACCATGTTGGATGAGTACAAGACCCCTGACAACTTTTGGGCAGAGGCGGTGAAAGTCGCCTAGAGGGGGGGTGAATAGGGCGAAACTGAAATTTACAAAGTTAATCACAACTACAAGCCAGGTTAGCATTAGAAATAATAATGAGTCCGAGAGAGAGGGCGCAACACAAAACACAAGTGAATAAAGTGTGTGACACGCGGATTTGTTTTACCGAGGTTCGGTTCTCGCAAACCTACTCCCCATTGAGGTGGTCACAAAGACCGGGTCTCTTTCAACCCTTTCCCTCTCTCAAATGGTCCCTCGGACCGAGTGAGCTTCTCTTCTCAAATCAACTGGGAACAAAACTTCCCCGCAAGGACCACCACACAATTGGTGTCTCTTGCCTCGGTTACAAATGAGTTTTGATCACAAGAACAAATGAGAAAGAAAAGAAGCGATCCAAGCGCAAGAGCTCAAATGAACACGGCAAATCACTCTCTCTAATCACTAAAGCTTTGCGTGGAGTTGGGAGAGGATTTGATCTCTTTGGTGTGCTTTGAAATGAATGCTAGCTCTTGTAATGTGGTTGGAAACTTGAATGCTTGGATGACTTGAATGTGGGGGTGGTTGGGGTATTTATAGCCCCAACCACCACAAAGTGGCCGTTGGAAGGCTGCAGTCGCATGGCGCACCGGATAGTCCGGTGCGCCACCGGACACTGTCCGGTGTGCCAGCCACATCAGCGAGTCGTTGGGGTTCGACCGTTGAGCTCTGTCTTGTGGGCCAGCCAAGATGTCCGGTGGTGCACCGGACATGCCCTGTAGGCTGTCCGGTGCGCCACCCGCGCGTGCGCTGCTCCTCTGCGCGCGCTGGCGCGCATTTAATGCCTCTGCAGGTGACCGTTGGCGCCTGAACTAGCCGTTGCCCCGCTGTCACACCAGACATTCCGGTGTGCACTGGACACTATCCGGTGACTTACCGAACAGTCCGGTGAATTATAGCGGAGCGTCCTTGAGAATTCCCGAAGGTAGCGAGTTTGATTTCGATCTCCCTGGTGCACCGGACACTGTCCGGTGGCACACCGGACAGTCCGGTGCGCCACACCAGGGTGCCTTTGGTTGTCCTTTTGCTCTTTTGTTTGAACCCTTTTTCTTGGTCTTTTTATTGGCTTATTGTGAACCTTTGGCACCTGTAGAACTTATAAACTAGAGCAAACTCATTAGTCCAATTATTTGTGTTGGGCAATTCAACCACCAAACTCACTTAGGAAAATAGGTGTAAGCCTAATTCCCTTTCATTCTCCCCCTTTTTGGTGATTGATGGCAACACAAACCAAAGCAAATATAGAAGTGCATAATTGAACTAGTTTGCATAATGTAAGTGCAAAGGTTACTTGGAATTGAGCCAATATAAATACTTATAGGATGCACATGGATTGTTTCTTTTAATTTTGACATTTTGGACCACGCTTGCACCACATGTTTTGTTTTTGCAAATTCTTTTTGTAAATTCTTTTTCAAAGTCTTTTGCAAACAGTCAAAGGTAGATGAATAAGATTTTGAGAAGCATTTCTAAGATTCGAAATTTTCTCCCCCTGTTTCAAATGCTTTTCCTTTGACTAAACAAAACTCCCCCTCAATAAATTATCCTCTTTGTGTTCAAGAGGGTTTTAAGATACCAATTTTTTGAAATCTCTTCTTTTAAAACACAATAAGATACCAATTTGAAAATTACCAACCAATTTGAAAATCATTTTAAAAATAGGGTGGTGGTGCGGTCCTTTTGCTTTGGGCTTAATATTCTCCCCCTTTGGCATGAATCGCCAAAAACGGATACTTAGAGTGAAATATAAGCCCTTTACTAACTACTTTCTCTCCTTTGGCAAATAAAACATATGAGTGAAGATTATACCAACGACGGAGAGATGCTTGGAGCGACGGCGAAGGATGAGAGTGGAGTGGAAGCCTTTGTCTTCGCCGAAGACTCCAATTCCCTTTCAATATACCTATGACTTGTTTTTTGAAATTCACTTGAAAACACATTAGTCATAGCATATATACAAGAGACATGATCAAAGGTATATTCATGAGTTATGTGTGCAAGATATCAAAAGAAATTCCTAGAATCAAGAATATTTAACTCATGCCTAAGTTTGGTAAAAGTTTGTTCATCTAGTGGCTTGGTAAAGATATCGGCTAATTGATCTTTAGTGTTAATATATGCAATCTCGATATCCCCCTTTTGTTGGTGATCCCTAAGAAAGTGATACCGAATGGCTATGTGTTTAGTGCGGCTATGCTCAACGGGATTATCCGCCATGCGGATTGCACTTTCATTATCACATAGAAGAGGAACTTTGATTAATTTGTAACCATAGTCCCGCAGGGTTTGCCTCATCCAAAGCAATTGCGCGCAACAATGGCCTGCGGCAATGTACTCGGCTTCGGCGGTTGAAAGAGCGACCGAATTTTGCTTCTTTGAAGCCCAAGACACCAAGGATCTTCCCAAGAACTGGCAAGTCCCCGATGTGCTCTTTCTATTAATTTTACACCCTACCCAATCGGCATCCGAATAACCAATTAAATCAAATGTGGATCCCCGAGGGTACCAAAGCCCAAACTTAGGAGTATAAGCTAAATATCTCAAGATTCGTTTTACGGTCGTAAGGTGAGATTCCTTAGGGTCGGATTGGAATCTTGCACACATGCAAACGGAAAGCATAATGTCCGGTCGAGATGCACATAAATAGAGTAGTGAACCTATCATCGACCGGTATACCTTTTGATCGACGGATTTACCTTCCGTGTCGAGGTTGAGATGCCCATTGGTTCCCATGGGAGTCTTGATGGGCTTGGCATCCTTCATCCCAAACTTGTTTAGAATGTCTTGAGTATACTTTGTTTGGCTAATGAAGGTGCCTTCTTGGAGTTGCTTGACTTGAAATCCTAGGAAATACTTCAACTCCCCTATCATCGACATCTCGAATTTTTGTGTCATGATCCTACTAAATTCTTCACATGTAGATTCATTAGTAGACCCGAATATAATATCATCAACATATATTTGGCATACGAACAAATCATTGTCAAGAGTTTTAGTGAATAAAGTAGGATCGGCCTTGCCGACTTTGACGCCATTTGCAATAAGGAAATCTCTAAGGCATTCATACCAAGCTCTTGGGGCTTGCTTGAGCCCATAAAGCGCCTTAGAGAGCTTATAGACATGGTTAGGGTACTCACTGTCTTCAAAGCCGGGAGGTTGCTCAACATAGACCTCTTCCTTGATTGGTCCATTGAGGAAGACACTCTTCACGTCCATTTGATAAAGCTTGAAGCCATGGTAAGTAGCATAGGCTAATAATATGCGAATTGACTCAAGCCTAGCTATGGGTGCATAGGTTTCACCGAAATCCAAACCTTCGACTTGGGAGTATCCCTTGGCCACAAGTCGAGCTTTGTTCCTTGTCACCACACCATGCTCGTCTTGCTTGTTGTGGAAGACCCATTTGGTTCCTACAACATTTTGATTAGGACGTGGAACTAAATGCCATACCTCGTTCCTAGTGAAGTTGTTGAGCTCCTCTTGCATCGCCACCACCCAATCCGAATCTTGGAGTGCTTCCTCTACCCTGTGTGGCTCAATAGAGGAAACAAAAGAGTAATGTTCACAAAAATGTGCAACACGAGATCTAGTGGTTACCCCCTTATGAATGTCGCTGAGGATGGTATCGACGGGGTGATCTCGTTGGATTGCTTGGTGGACTCTTGGGTGTGGCGGTCTTGGTTCTTCCTCATCCTCCTTGTCTTGATCAATTGCATCTCCCCCTTGATCATTGCCGTCATCTTGAGGTTGCTCATCATTTTGATTTTCTCCTTCATCAACTTGAGCCTCGTCCTCATTTTGAGTTGGTGGAGATGCTTGCGTGGAGGAGGATGGTTGATCTTGTGCATTTGGAGGCTCTTCAGATTCCTTAGGACACACATCCCCAATGGACATGTTCCTTAGCGCGGTGCACGGAGCCTCTTCATTACCTATCTCATCAAGATCAACTTGCTCTACTTGAGAGCCGTTAGTTTCATCAAACACAATGTCACAAGAAACTTCAACAAGTCCCGAGGACTTGTTAAAGACTATATGCCCTTGTGTTTGAGTCATATCCTAGTAAAAAGCCTTCTACAGTCTTAGGAGCAAATTTAGATTTTCTACCTCTTTTAACAAGAATAAAGCATTTGCTACCAAAGACTCTAAAATATGAAATGTTGGGGTTTTTACCGGTTAGGAGTTCGTATGATGTCTTCTTGAGGATTCGGTGTAGATATAACCGGTTGATGGCGTAGCAAGCGGTGTTAACCGCCTTGGCCCAAAACTGATCCGGCGTCTTGTACTCATCAAACATGGTTCTTGCCATGTCCAATAGAGTTCGATTCTTCCTCTCCACTACACCATTTTGTTGTGGGGTGTAGGGAGAAGAGAACTCATGCTTGATGCCTTCCTCCTCAAGAAAGCCTTTAATTTGAGAGTTCTTGAACTCCGTTTCGTTGTCGCTTCTGATTTTCTTGATCCTTAAGCCGAACTCATTTTGAGCCCGTCTTAAGAATCCCTTTAAGGTTTCTTGGGTTTGTGATTTTTCCTGCAAAAAGAACACCCAAGTGAAGCGAGAATAATCATCCACAATAACTAGACAGTACTTACTCCCGCCGATGCTTATATAAGCGATCGGGCCGAATAAATCCATGTGGAGGAGCTCTAGTGGCCTGTCAGTCGTCATGATGTTTTTGTGTGGATGATGAACACCAACTTTCTTCCCAGCTTGGCATGCGCTACAAACCCTGTCTTTCTCAAAATGAACATTTGTTATTCCTAAAATGTGTTCTCCCTTTAGAAGCTTATGAAGATTCTTTATTCCAACATGGGCTAGTCGGCGGTGCCAGAGCCAACCCATGTTAGTCTTAGCAATTAAGCAAGTGTCGAGTTCAGCTCTATCAAAATCTACCAAGTATAGCTGACCCTCTAACACTCCCTTAAATGCTATTGAATCACCACTTCTTCTAAAGACAGTGACACCTACATCAGTAAATAGACAGTTGTAGCCCATTTGACATAATTGGGATACGGAAAACAAGTTGTAATCTAAAGAATCTATAAGAAAAACATTAGAAATGGAATGGTTAGGAGATATAGCTATTTTACCCAAGCCTTTGACCAAACCTTGATTTCCATCCCCGAATGTGATAGCTCGTTGGGGATTTTGGTTTTTCTCATATGAGGAGAACATTTTCTTCTCCCCTGTCACGTGGGTTGTGCACCCGCTGTCGATGATCCAACTTGAGCCCCCGGATGCATAAACCTACAAAACAAGTTTAGTTCTTGACTTTAGGTACCCAAACGGTTTTGGGTCCTTTGGAATTAGAAACAAGAACTTTGGGTACCCAAACACAAGTCTTGGAGCCCTTGTGTTTGTCCCCAACAAACTTGGCAACTACCTTGCCGGATTTGTTAGTAAGCACATATGATGCATCAAAAGTCTTGAATGAAATGCTATGGTCATTTGATGCATTAGGAGTTTTCCTTTTAGGCAACTTAGCACGGGTTGGTTGCCTAGAGCTAGATGTCTCACCCTTATACATAAAAGCATGATTAGGGCCAGAGTGAGACTTCCTAGAATGAATTCTCCTAATTTTGTGCTCAGGATAACCGGCAGGGTACAAAATGTAACCCTCATTATCCTGAGGCATGGGAGCCTTGCCCTTAACAAAGTTAGACAATTTCTTAGGAGGGGCATTAAGTTTGACATTGTCTCCCCTTTGGAAGCCAATGCCATCCTTGATGCCAGGGCGTCTCCCATTATAAAGCATACTACGAGCAAATTTAAATTTTTCATTTTCAAGTTCATGCTCGACAATTTTAGCATCTAATTTTGCTATATGATCATTTTGTTGTTTAATTAAAGCCATATGATTATGAATAGCATTGATATCAACATTTTTACATCTAGTGCAAATGGAAACATGCTCAACGGTAGATATAGAGGTCTTGTAAGATTTTAATTCTAAAACCTTAGCATGTAATATATCATTTTCACTTCTAAGGTTGGAAATAGTAACATTGCAAACATCAAAATCTTTAGCCTTAGCAAGCAATTTTTCATTTTCACATCTAAGACTATCAAGAGAAATGTTCAATTCATCAATCTTAGCAAGTAAATCAACATTATTATCTCTAGGATTGGGAATTGAAACATTACAAACATGAGAATCAACCTTAGCTAACAAATTAGCATTCTCATTTCTAAGGTTGTCTATAGTCTCATGGCAAGTGCTTAGCTCACTAGATAGTTTTTCACATTTTTCTACTTCTAGAGCGTAGGCATTTTTAACCTTAACATGCTTCTTATTTTCTTTAATAAGGAAGTCCTCTTGAGAATCCAAGAGATCATCCTTCTCATGAATAGCACTAATCAATTCATTTCATTTTTCTTTTTGTTGCATGTTTAGGTTGGCAAAAAGAGTGCGCAAGTTATCCTCCTCATTTCTAGCATCATCCTCATCACTAGAGGTTTCATATTTAGTGGAGGATCTTGATTTTACCTTCTTCTTTTTGCCGTCCTTTGCCATGAGGCATTTGTGGCCGACGTTGGGGAAGAGGAGTCCCTTGGTGACGGCGATGTTGGCGGCGTCCTCGTCGGAAGAGGAGTCGGTGGAGCTCTCGTCGGAGTCCCACTCGCGGCACACATGGGCATTGCCGCCCTTCTTGTGATATCTCTTCTTCTCCTTCCTTCTCCCCTTCTTGTCATCGCCCCTGTCACTGTCACTAGAAATAGGACATTTGGCAATGAAATGACCGGGCTTACCACATTTGTAGCAAACCTTCTTGGAGCGGGACTTGTAATCTTTCCCCCTCCTTTGCTTGAGGATTTGGCGGAAGCTCTTGATGATGAGCGCCATTTCCTCATTGTCGAGCTTTGAGGCGTCGATTGGTTGTCTACTCGGTGTAGACTCCTCCTTCTTTTCCTCCGTCGCCTTAAGTGCCACCGGTTGTGCTTCGGACGTGGAGGGGTCATCTAGCTCGTTAATCTTCTTTGAACCCTTGATCATGTACTCAAAGCTCACAAAATTCCCGATTACTTCCTCGGGAGTCATTAGTGTATATCTAGGATTGCCACGAATTAATTGTACTTGAGTAGGGTTAAGGAAAATAAGTGATCTTAGAATAACCTTAACCACCTCGTGGTTATCCCATTTTTTGCTCCCGAGGTTGCGCACTTGATTCACCAAGGTTTTGAGCCGGTTGTACATGTCTTGAGGCTCCTCCCCTTGGCGAAGATGGAAGCGACCGAGCTCCCCCTCGATCGTTTCCCGCTTGGTGATCTTGGTGAGTTCATCACCCTCGTGCGCGGTCTTAAGCACATCCCAAACTTCCTTGGCGCTCTTTAATCCTTGCACCTTGTTGTACTCCTCCCTACTTAGAGAGGCGAGGAGTATTGTTGTGGCTTGGGAGTTGAAGTGCTCGATTTGGGCCACCTCGTCCGCATCATAATCCTCATCCCCTACGGATGGTACCTGCACACCAAACTCAACTACATCCCATATACTTTTGTGGAGTGAGGTTAGATGAAATCGCATTAAATCACTCCACCTTGCATAATCTTCACCATCAAAAGTTGGTGGTTTGCCTAATGGGACGGAAAGTAAAGGTGGATGTTTAGGAATGCGAGGATAGCGTAAGGGGATCTTACTAAACTTCTTGCGCTCATGGCGCTTAGAAGTTACGGACGACGCGTCAGAGGTGGAGGTCGATGGTGATGAAGTGTCGGTCTCGTAGTAGACGACCTTCCTCATCTTCTTGTGCTTGCCACTACTCCGATGCGACTTGTGGGAAGAAGATTTCTTCTCCTTCCCCTTTCCCTTGTTGTGGGACTCTTCTGATGAAGTTTTCCCGTGACTTGTAGTGGGCTTGTCGCCGGTCTCCATCTCCCTATTGACGTGATCTCCCGACATCACTTCGAGCGGTTAGGCTCTAATGAAGCACCGGGCTCTGATACCAATTGAAAGTTGCCTAGAGGGGGGTGAATAGGGCGAAACTGAAATTTACAAAGTTAATCACAACTACAAGCCGAGTTAGCGTTAGAAATAATAATGTCGGGGACCATAATTAGGGGTACCCTCAAGGCTCCTAATTCTCAGCTGGTAACCCCCATCAGCATAAAGCTGCAAAGGCCTGATGGGTGCGATTAAGTCAGGGACCGGTCCATTCGAAGCACGCGATCATGCCTCGCCCGAGCCTAGCCTCGGACAAGGGCGGCCGACCCCGGAGAATCTCTGCCTCGCCCGAGGCCCCCCTCCAGCGGCTAACGTATCTCCGGCTCGCCCGAGGCCCTGTCTTCGCCAAGAAGCAACCCTGACCAAATCGCCATGCCGACCGACCAAATCGCAGGAGCATTTAATGCAAAGGCAGCCTGACGCCTTTATCCTGATGCGCGCCCTGCAGTCGATAGAGCCGAAGTGACCGTCGTCACTTCGCCGCTCCACTGACCGGCCTGACGGAAAGACAGCGCCACTGAAAGGGAAATGTGCCCTTGGGCCATTTCTAAGGATTTTGGTGATTTAGTGCTCAACACAGGTGCCTATTTGTAAAATGGAACAAAGTACAAATCATGGGTTAAAGGTATGTTTCTAATCCTTAGTACATTGGTTTTGTGTACTAATATACTTGTCTAAGTGTTAGAAACAGAAAGAAGAAGAAAAGAGAAGGGGAGAGAAAAGCTTGGCTGTGTGCAGCCAAGACCTTATTTGGTCTGGAGCACCGGACTGTCCGGTGTGCACCGGACAGTGTCCGGTGCGCCAGGCCGACTCGGCGCAAACTGGCCGCTCTCGGGACTTCGCCGACGGCGTACGGCTAAAATTCACCGGACTGTCCGGTGTGCACCGGACTGTCCGGTGAGCCAACGGTCGGCCGGGCCAACGGTCGGCCGCGCGATCGGCGCGCGACACGTGGCCGAGCCAACGGTCGGGAAGGAACACCGGACTGTCCGGTGTGCACCGGACATGTCCGGTGCGCCAACTGTGTGCAGATCTGGAGCAGCCAGCAACGGTCAGAAGTGCTATTTTTGGAAACAAATCGGGCACCGGACAGTGTCCGGTGTGCACCGGACTGTCCGGTGCGCCACGAGACAGAAGGCAAAGATGGCCTTCCAGATTTGTTCCCAACGGCTCCTAGCTGCCTTGGGGCTATAAAAGGGACCCCTTGGCGCATGGAGGAAGAAACCAAGCATTCCTTGAGCACTCTTGATCACTCACACATCAATCTTGCACACTTGTTTGACATTCTAGTGATTTGAGCTCCGTTCTAGTGTGCTAGCCTCTTGAGCTCAAGTCTGGGTTTTGTGTGTGCGTATTCGCTGTGATCTTTGTGTTGTGTGTGAGTTGCTAATCCCTCCCTTACTCCGTGATTCCTTGTGAACATCTTTTGTAAGGGCGAGAGGCTCCAAGTTGTGGAGATTCCTCGCAAACGGGATTGAGATAAGAAAAGCAAGAACACCGTGGTATTCAAGTTGATCATTGGATCACTTGAGAGGAGTTGAGTGCAACTCTCGTCCGTTGGGACGCCACAACGTGGAAGTAGGCAAGTTTTGTACTTGGCCGAACCACGGGATAAACCACCGTGTCATCTCTGTGATCATCTTCTTGTGGTTATTGTGTTTTGACTCCTCTCTAGCCACTTGGCCATAATTGTGCTAACACTTAACAAGTTTTTGTGGCTTAAGTTTTTAAGTTCTACAGGATCACCTATTCACCCCCCCCCCTCTAGGTGCTCTCAATTGGTATCAGAGCCGTTCTATTCACAAAGGGACTAACCGCCCGAATAGATGGATCCTAAGGGGAAGGGTATAGTGATCAACGACAAAGAGAAGGAATCCTTCGTCAACGAGCCGAAGGACGATAAGCCTACCGACTCTGGCTCGGGCCAAAGACGGAAGGAGGGGAAGAAGAAGAAGACCAGGCGCATCAAGGAGATCGTCTACTACGACAGCGACGAGTCTACTTCTTCCCAAAAGGACGAGGACCACAACGACTACGAGAGGAGAAAACCGGTTAATTTGAACTTTTCTTTTGATTACTCTCGTATTCCGCAAAGTTCACATTCTCATTTGCTCTCCATTCCACTCGGCAAGCCCCCACACTTTGATGGAGAGGACTACGGATTTTGGAGTCACAAAATGCGTAGTCACCTATTCTCTCTCCATCCTAGTATTTGGGAGATTGTAGAGAGTGGAATGCATTTTGATAGTTCGGATAGTCCCATGTTCATTAATGAACAAATTCATAAGAATGCACAAGCTACCACTGTTCTTCTAGCTTCCTTGTGCAGGGATGAATACCATAAGGTGAGCGGCTTGGATAACGCCAAGCAAATCTGGGACACCCTCAAGATTTCTCATGAGGGGAACGACGTCACCTTACTCACCAAGATGGAGTTGGTCGAGGGCGAGCTTGGACGGTTCGCCATGATAAGGGGCGAGGAGCCGACGCAAACATACAACCGGCTCAAGACCCTCATCAACAAGATAAGGAGCTACGGGAGCACGCGATGGATGGATCACGACGTCGTCCGCCTAATGCTCAGGTCCTTTACTGTACTTGATCCTCATCTCGTGAACAATATTCGTGAGAATCCCAGGTACACGATGATGACGCCCGAGGAAGTTCTTGGAAAATTCGTGAGCGGGCGGATGATGATCAAGGAGGCAAGATACGTCGACGACGCGTTGAACGGACCACTCCACGAGCCTCAACCCATTGCTCTAAAAGCAACAAGGAGCAAGGAGTCGCTACCTAGCAAGGTGGCGCAAGTCGAGGCGGCCGGGCTCAATGATGAAGAGATGGCTCTCATCATCAAGAGATTTAAGACGATGCTTAAAGGTCACAAGGGACAACCAAGCAAGACCAAAGCCAAGGGGAAGCGCTCATGCTTCAAATGCGGTAAGTTTGGTCATTTCATTGCTAACTGTCCCGATAATGAAAGTGACCAGGAAAAGGGGAACAAAAGAGAGAAGAAGAAGCAATACAAGAAGGCAAAAGGCGAGGCACATCTAGGAAAGGAGTGGGACTCGGATTGCTCCTCCTCCGACTCCGACAATGAAGGACTCGCTGCCACCGCCTTCAACAAGTCTTCCCTCTTCCCCAACGAGCGTCTCACATGCCTTATGGCAAGGGAGAAGAAGGTGAGTACTCAAGACTCCACTTATGCTTCTTCTAGTGATAGTGAGACTAGTGATGATGATGACATAGATTATTCATGCTTGTTCAAGGACTTGGATAGATCTAAGATAGATAAAATCAATGAGTTGATTAATGCCTTGAATGATAAGAATATACTTTTAGAAAAGCAAGAGGATTTGTTGTATGAAGAACATGATAAATTTGTAGAAGCACAGAAATCTCATGCTCTAGAAGTTAAGAGAAATGAAATGCTTTCTTGTGAATTATCTTCTTGCCATGAGACAATTTCTAAATTAAGGAGCATTAATGATGATTTAAATGCTAAGTTAGAGATTGCTAGTAAATCTACCTCTTGTGTAGAAAATGTTGTAACGTGCGCTAGGTGTAAAAATATTAACACTGATGCTTATAATGAACACCTAGCTTGCATTTCTAAATTAAATGAAGAGGTAGCTAGTCTTAATGCCCAACTTGAGACTAGCAAAAATGATTTTGAGAAACTAAAATTTGCTAGGGATGCCTACACGGTTGGTAGACACCCCTCAATTAAGGATGGGCTTGGCTTCAAGAGGGAAGTCAAGAACTTAACAAGCCATAAGGCTCCCATCTTCGTCAAGGAGAAAGGGAAGGCCCCTATGGCTAGTAATGCTAAAAAGAACCATGCTTTTATGTATTATGATAGGAGAAATGCTAGAAATGCTTATAATGATTTTGATTCACATGTTTATGATTCTCATGCCATGTTTGCTTCTAGTTCTTCTTATAAGCATGATAGGGATATATGTAGGAGAAATGTTGTACATATGCCTAGGAGAAATATTGCTCATGTGCCTAGAAAGAATGTTATTCATGCTCCTAGGAAAGTAGTGAATGAACCTTCTGTAATTTATTATGCTTTAAACACTTCCTTTGCTATTTGCAGAAAGGATAGGAAAATAGTTGCTAGGAAATTAGGGGCAAAGTGCAAGGGAGACAGGACTTGCATTTGGGTCCCTAAGGACATTTGTGCTAACCTTGCAGGACCCAACATGAGTTGGGTACCTAAGACCCAAGCCTAAATTTGCCTTGCAGGTTTATGCATCCGGGGGTTCAAGCTGGATTATCGACAGCGGATGCACAAACCACATGACGGGGGAGAAGAAGATGTTCACCTCCTACGTCAAAAATAAGGATTCCCAAGACTCAATTATATTCGGTGATGGGAATCAAGGCAAGGTAAAAGGGTTAGGTAAAATTGCAATTTCTAATGAGCATTCTATATCTAATGTATTCTTAGTGGAGAGTCTTGGATATAATTTGCTATCTGTTAGTCAATTATGTCAAATGGGATATAATTGTTTATTTACAAATATAGATGTGTCTGTCTTTAGAAGATGTGATGGTTCACTAGCTTTTAAGGGTGTGCTAGACGGCAAGCTTTATTTAGTTGATTTTGCAAAAGAAGAGGCCGGTCTAGATGCATGCTTAATGGCTAAGACTTGCATGGGCTGGCTGTGGCATCGCCGCTTAGCACATGTGGGGATGAAGAACCTCCACAAGCTTCTAAAGGGAGAACACGTGATAGGTCTAACAAATGTACATTTCGAAAAAGATAGACCTTGTGCAGCTTGTCAGGCAGGTAAACAGGTGGGAGGAGCGCATCACAGCAAGAATGTGATGACCACGTCAAGACCCCTGGAGCTGCTACATATGGACCTCTTCGGACCCGTCGCCTATCTAAGCATAGGAGGAAGTAAGTATGGTTTAGTTATTGTTGATGACTTTTCCCGCTTCACTTGGGTGTTCTTTTTGCAGGATAAGTCTGAAACCCAAGGGACCCTCAAGCGTTTCCTCAGGAGAGCTCAAAATGAGTTTGAGCTCAAAGTGAAGAAGATAAGAAGCGACAACGGGTCCGAATTCAAGAACCTTCAAGTAGAGGAGTTTCTTGAGGAGGAAGGGATCAAGCACGAGTTCTCCGCTCCCTACACACCACAGCAAAATGGTGTGGTAGAGAGGAAGAACAGGACGCTAATCGATATGGCGAGGACGATGCTTGGAGAGTTCAAGACCCCCGAGTGCTTTTGGTCAGAAGCCGTGAACACGGCTTGCCACGCCATCAACAGGGTCTACCTTCACCGCCTCCTCAAGAAGACGTCATATGAGCTACTAACCGGTAACAAACCCAATGTATCGTACTTTCGTGTATTTGGGAGCAAGTGCTACATTCTAGTGAAGAAGGGTAGAAATTCTAAGTTTGCTCCCAAAGCTGTAGAAGGGTTTTTATTAGGTTATGATTCAAATACAAAGGCGTATAGGGTCTTCAACAAATCATCGGGTTTGGTTGAAGTCTCTAGCGACGTTGTATTTGATGAGACTAATGGCTCTCCAAGAGAGCAAGTTGTTGATTATGATGATGTAGATGAAGAAGATGTTCCGACGGCCGCTATACGAACCATGGCGATTGGAGACGTTCGGCCACAGGAACAAGATGAACGAGATCAACCTTCTTCCTCAACCACGGTGCATCCCCCAACTCAAGACGATGAACAGGTTCATCAACAGGAAGCGTGTGATCAAGGGGGAGCACAAGATGATCATGTGATGGAGGAAGAAGCGCAACCGGCACCTCCAACCCAAGTTCGAGCGATGATTCAAAGGGATCATCCCGTCGACCAAATTTTGGGTGACATTAGCAAGGGAGTAACTACTCGATCTCGATTAGTTAATTTTTGTGAGCATTACTCTTTTGTCTCCTCTAATGAGCCTTTCAGGGTAGAGGAGGCCTTGCTAGATCCGGACTGGGTGTTGGCCATGCAGGAGGAACTTAACAACTTCAAGCGCAATGAAGTTTGGACGCTGGTGCCTCGTCCCAAGCAAAATGTTGTGGGAACCAAGTGGGTGTTCCGCAACAAACAGGACGAGCACGGAGTGGTGACAAGGAACAAGGCTCGACTTGTGGCAAAAGGTTATGCCCAAGTCGCAGGTTTGGACTTTGAGGAGACTTTTGCTCCTGTGGCTAGGCTAGAGTCCATTCGTATCTTGCTAGCATATGCCGCTCACCATTCTTTCAGGTTGTACCAAATGGATGTGAAGAGCGCGTTCCTCAACGGGCCAATAAAGGAGGAGGTGTACGTAGAGCAACCCCCTGGCTTCGAGGATGAACGGTACCCCGACCACGTGTGTAAGCTCTCTAAGGCGCTCTATGGACTTAAACAAGCCCCAAGAGCATGGTATGAATGCCTTAGAGATTTCTTAATTGCTAATGCTTTCAAGGTTGGGAAAGCCGATCCAACTCTTTTCACTAAGACCTGTGATGGTGATTTGTTTGTGTGCCAAATTTATGTCGATGACATAATATTTGGTTCTACTAATCAAAAGTCTTGTGAAGAGTTTAGCAGGGTGATGACGCAGAAATTCGAGATGTCGATGATGGGCGAGTTGAACTACTTCCTTGGGTTCCAAGTGAAGCAACTCAAGGATGGCACCTTCATCTCCCAAACGAAGTACACGCAAGATTTGCTAAAGAGGTTTGGGATGAAGGACGCCAAGCCCGCAAAGACTCCGATGGGGACCGACGGACACACCGACCTCAACAAAGGAGGTAAGTCCGTTGATCAAAAAGCATACTGGTCAATGATAGGGTCTTTACTTTATTTATGTGCTAGTAGACCGGATATTATGCTTAGCGTATGCATGTGTGCTAGATTTCAATCCGATCCTAAGGAGTGTCACTTAGTGGCTGTGAAGCGAATCCTTAGATATTTAGTGGCTACACCTTGCTTCGGGATCTGGTATCCAAAGGGGTCTAACTTTGACTTAATTGGGTACTCAGATTCCGACTATGCTGGATGTAAGGTCGATAGGAAGAGTACATCGGGGACGTGCCAATTCTTAGGAAGGTCCCTGGTGTCATGGAAATCTAAGAAACAAACCTCCGTTGCCCTATCCACCGCTGAGGCCGAGTATGTTGCCGCAGGACAGTGTTGCGCGCAACTACTTTGGATGAGGCAAACCCTCAGGGACTTTGGCTACAATCTGAGCAAAGTCCCACTCCTATGTGACAATGAGAGTGCTATCCGAATAGCGGAAAATCCTGTTGAGCACAGCCGCACAAAGCACATAGACATCCGGCATCACTTTTTGAGAGACCACCAGCAAAAGGGAGATATCGAAGTGTTTTATGTAAGCACCGAGAACCAGCTAGCCGATATCTTTACCAAGCCTTTAGATGAGAAGACCTTTTGCAGGCTGCGTAGTGAGCTAAATGTCTTAGATTCGCGGAACTTGGATTGAATTGTAGCATACATGTGTTTATGCCTTTGATCATGTCCTTTCTGCATTTTGTTGCTTATTATGGTGCTCAAGTTGTACATACACTCCCTGGACCTCACAAGTCCGTTGCAAAGTGATGCACATGTTTAGGGGGAGATGTGTTACAACTTGACCCTTTGCGACTAACCATATGCTTGAGTTTGCTTGTTTTAGTCTCAAAGGAGAATTGAAAGGGAAATGGTGGACTTGGACCATGAAAGACTTCCACTGCACTCCGATGAGAGGGTAACTTATTCCAAGTTCATCTCATTAACTCTTATTGCCATTTGCTCTTAATTGAAGATTTTGGTGAGGCAATGGGGTTAAAGGGCCAAAATTGATCCCGTTTTGGTGCTTGATGCCAAAGGGGGAGAAAATAAAGGCTAAAGCAATAAATGGATCAGCTACCACTTGAGAGATTTTGAAAATAGTAGAATAGAGCTTTTGGTTTGTCAAAACTCTTTTGTTGTCTCTCTTGTTAAAAGTTAGCTTCTTGTGGGGAGGAGTATTGATTATGGGAAAAAGGGGGAGTTTTTGAAATTCTTGATCAATCTCTTGTGGAATGACTCTCTATTTGCTTCAACATGTGTGTTTGACTTAGAGATAGAGATTTGAGTTTGATTTGCAAAAACAAACCAAGTGGTGGCAAAGGATGATCCATATATGCCAAAATTGATTCAAAATAAATTTGAAGTGTTTTTGTACTTGTTCAACTTGCTTTATGTTGTGTTGGCATAAATCACCAAAAAGGGGGAGATTGAAAGGGAAATGTGCCCTTGGGCCATTTCTAAGGATTTTGGTGATTTAGTGCTCAACACAGGTGCCTATTTGTAAAATGGAACAAAGTACAAATCATGGGTTAAAGGTATGTTTCTAATCCTTAGTACATTGGTTTTGTGTACTAATATACTTGTCTAAGTGTTAGAAACAGAAAGAAGAAGAAAAGAGAAGGGGAGAGAAAAGCTTGGCTGTGTGCAGCCAAGACCTTATTTGGTCTGGAGCACCGGACTGTCCGGTGTGCACCGGACAGTGTCCGGTGCGCCAGGCCGACTCGGCGCAAACTGGCCGCTCTCGGGACTTCGCCGACGGCGTACGGCTAAAATTCACCGGACTGTCCGGTGTGCACCGGACTGTCCGGTGAGCCAACGGTCGGCCGGGCCAACGGTCGGCCGCGCGATCGGCGCGCGACACGTGGCCGAGCCAACGGTCGGGAAGGAACACCGGACTGTCCGGTGTGCACCGGACATGTCCGGTGCGCCAACTGTGTGCAGATCTGGAGCAGCCAGCAACGGTCAGAAGTGCTATTTTTGGAAACAAATCGGGCACCGGACAGTGTCCGGTGTGCACCGGACTGTCCGGTGCGCCACGAGACAGAAGGCAAAGATGGCCTTCCAGATTTGTTCCCAACGGCTCCTAGCTGCCTTGGGGCTATAAAAGGGACCCCTTGGCGCATGGAGGAAGAAACCAAGCATTCCTTGAGCACTCTTGATCACTCACACATCAATCTTGCACACTTGTTTGACATTCTAGTGATTTGAGCTCCGTTCTAGTGTGCTAGCCTCTTGAGCTCAAGTCTGGGTTTTGTGTGTGCGTATTCGCTGTGATCTTTGTGTTGTGTGTGAGTTGCTAATCCCTCCCTTACTCCGTGATTCCTTGTGAACATCTTTTGTAAGGGCGAGAGGCTCCAAGTTGTGGAGATTCCTCGCAAACGGGATTGAGATAAGAAAAGCAAGAACACCGTGGTATTCAAGTTGATCATTGGATCACTTGAGAGGAGTTGAGTGCAACTCTCGTCCGTTGGGACGCCACAACGTGGAAGTAGGCAAGTTTTGTACTTGGCCGAACCACGGGATAAACCACCGTGTCATCTCTGTGATCATCTTCTTGTGGTTATTGTGTTTTGACTCCTCTCTAGCCACTTGGCCATAATTGTGCTAACACTTAACAAGTTTTTGTGGCTTAAGTTTTTAAGTTCTACAGGATCACCTATTCACCCCCCCCCTCTAGGTGCTCTCAGCCACCTGCGCCACTCCGACTGCGGTGCCGCTTGACAGAGTGAGGCTGACAGGCAGTCAGGCCCGGCCGCAGGCACCATAGGAAACTCCGCTCCGCCCGACCTAGGGCTCGGACTCGGGCTAAGACCCGGAAGACGGCGAACTCCGCTCCGCCCGACCCAGGGCTCGGACTCAGGCTAAGTCCCGGAAGACGGTGAACTCCGCTCCGCCCGACCTAGGGCTCGGACTCGGGCTAAGTCCCGGAAGACGGCGAACTCCGCTCCGCCCGGCCCAGGGCTCGGACTCGGGCTAAGTCCCGGAAGACGGCGAACTCCGCTCTGCCCGACCCAGGGCTCGGACTCGGGCTAAGTCCCGGAAGACGGCGAACTCCGCTCCGCCCGACCCAGGGCTCGGACTCGGGCTAAGCCCCAGAAGACGACGAACCCCGCTTCGCCCGACCCCAGGGCTCGGACTCCACTCTGGCCTCAGCCAACAATCTCCGCTTCGCCCGACCCAGGGGTTCGGACTCGACCTCGGCCACGAAAGACAGACTCGACCTCAGCTTCGAAGGAGCTTCCACATCGCCCAACCTAGGGCACGGACCGGCCACGTCAACAGGAGGCGCCATCATCACCCTACCCCGAGCTGACTCGAGCCACAGGGAACAAGACCGGCGTCCCATCTGGCTCGCTCCACCAGATAGGCAATGATGGTGCCCCGCATACTCAGTGACGATGGCAGCTCTCAGCCCCCTTACGGAAGCAAGAGGACGTTAGCAAGGACTCCACAGCTCCGACAGCTGTCCCTCCGCCAGGCTCCAGCGCTCCTCCGATGGCCACGACATCACGCCAGTAGGGTGCCAAAATCTCTCCGGCTGCCACAACGGCATGTACTTAGGGCACTAGCTCTCCCCCGCTAGACACGTAGCACTCTGCTACACCCCCCATTGTACACCTGGGTCCTCTCCTTACGCCTATAAAAGGAAGGACCAGGGCCCTCTTAGAGGAGGTTGGCCGCGCGGGGATGAGGACGAGACAGGCGCTCGCGTAAGGCCGCTCGCACCCTCTCCCACGTGGATGCTTGTAACCCCCTACTGCAAGCGCACCCAACCTAGGCGCGGGACGAACACGAAGGCCGCGGGATTTCCACCTCTCTCATGCCCATCTCCGGCCACCTCACTTCCCCCCTTCGCGCTCGGCCTCGCGTCGACCCATCTAGGCTGGGGCACGCGGCGACATTCACTCGTCGGCTTAGGGACCCCCCGGCCTCAGAACGCCGATAGTTGGCACGCCAGGTAGGGGCCTGCTGCGTGTTGACGAACAGCTTCCCATCAAGCTCCAGATGGGCAGTCTCTAGCAACCTCTCCGACCCGAGACGGTGCTCCGTTTCAGGAGCCTTGAGTTCATGTCCCTCGACAGCGGCTACGACATGATACTCATTCCACCGGGCGACAGCGGCAATGGCGGCCGACAGCCCGCTCGCCGGCGGCGGAATCGACGATGTCTTCCCCGCGGGGTGGAAGAACAACCTTCAAGCTCGCCCCGTCCTCCCCCCCACCAACGGAGGAGGAGGCGGGGCAACCAAGGCCAAGCGGGAGGCAGCGCCTCGTCGACTGTCGAGCGAGTCGACGGCCCCAGCGCTCCGACGGGGGGCGCGTTGGGCATCGACCTCACGTTTGAGACGGAGGCGAGCGCCGTCTCCCCGCGACACGCCAACTCCAAGCAAACGGACGACGCCAGCACGCTCGCGGAAGGCTTGCTGGGCGTCACCCTCGTACCCAGGACGACGGTGCAGTCAGTCCCCGACATGACTTCATCACCGCCCATCGACCAAGAGGTACCGACTGATTCCCATCTCGTGCCTTTCGGATTCAGCCTCGACCCGCCAAGCGGCCTCGCTTTGGCGGACGCTCTCGTAGAGGCGAGTACGAACCCTTTGGAGTTTCGTATGCGGTCACCTTGGGACCGGCTGACGGACGTCTCGACCTACGGGCCCTCTGGGTCCGAGGAAGACGACGAGCCCAGCTTCTGTTGGGATTTCTCTGGACTTGGCAACCCCAGTGCCATGCGGAACTTTATGACTGCATGCGACTACTGCCTTTCCGACTGTTCCGACAGTAGCCGTAGCCTCGACGACGAGGACTGCGGCCCAAGCCGTGAATGTTTCCACGTCGATCTAGGGGGTCCCTCCGAAGGCAACCATCTCGGCATGCCGGAGGACGGTGATCTCCCTAGGCCGGTGCCTCGCGTTGACATCCCACGGGAGCTAGCTGTGGTCCCCGTTCAGGCGGGGGCCCATGACCCACAGCTCGAGCAAGTCCGTGGGGTGCAGGCCAGGCTCGACGAGGGAGCAGGAGCGCTTGAGCCGATCCGCCGGGACGTCGGGCAGGCATGGGTGGCCCAACCTCCAGCCGGAGAAATACGTCATCTACCCCAGGGCTTCCAGCACCGCATCGCCGATGATGTTAGGGTCAGGCCGCCACCCGCATCCAGTGGGGTTGGCCAGAACCTGGCTGCAGCAGCAATACTCCTCCGCGCGATGCCGGAGCCATCAACCACCGAGGGGCGGCGAATCTAGGGAGAGCTCAAGAATCTCCTGGAAGGCACCATGGTCCGACGGGCCGAGAGCTTCGCCTCCTGAAGGCAGGGGTACCCCTCGGAACCTCATGCCGCGACTTCCCGATTCATGCGGGAAGCCTCGGTCTACACCGGGCGCACGCGCCACACAGCGCCTGCGGCCTCGGGTCGCCTCAGCAACGAGCACCCTCACCGCAACCGTCGGGCCCGCCTCGACGAAAGGGTGCGCCGAGGCTACCACCCTAGGCATGGGGGACGCTACGACAACGGGGAGGATCGGAGTCCTTCGCCCGAACCACCCGGTCCGCAGGCCTTCAGCCGGGCCATACGACGGGCGCCGTTCCCGACCCGGTTCCAACCCCCGACTACTATCACAAAGTACTCGGGGGAGACGAGGCCGGAACTGTGGCTCGCGGACTACCGTCTGGCCTGCCAACTGGGTGGAACGGACGATGACAACCTCATCATCCGCAACCTCCCCCTGTTCCTCTCCGACACCGCTCGCGCCTGGTTGGAGCACCTGCCTCTAGGGCAGATTTCCAACTGGGACGACCTACTCCAAGCTTTCGTCGGCAATTTCCAGGGCACGTACGTGCGCCCCGGGAATTCCTAGGACCTCCAAAGTTGCCGACAGCAGCCGGGAGAGTCTCTCCGGGACTACATCCGACGATTCTCGAAGCAGCGCACTGAGCTGCCCAACGTCACCGACTCGGATGTCATTGGCGCGTTCCTCGCTGGCACCACCTGCCGCGACTTGGTGAGCAAGCTGGGTCGCAAGACCCCCACCGGGGCGAGCGAGCTGATGGACATCGCCACCAAGTTCGCCTCCGGCTAAGAGGCGGTTGAGGCTATCTTCCAGAAGGACGAGCAGCCCCAGGGCCGCCCATCGGAAGATGCCCCCGAGGCGTCAACTCAGCGTGGTGCCAAGAAGAAGGGCAAGAAGAAGTCGCAAGCGAAGCACGACGCCGCCGACGCGGACCTTGTCGCCGCCGCCGAGTACAAGAACCCTCGAAAACCCCCAGGAGGTGCCAAACTCTTCGACAAGATGCTCAAGGAGCCATGCCCCTATCACCAGGGGCCCGTCAAGCACACCCTTGAGGAGTGCGTCATGCTTCGGCGCCACTTCCACAGGGCTGGGCCACCCGCGGAGGGTGGCAGGGCCCACGACAACGATAAGAAGGAAGACCACCAAGCAGGAGAGTTCCCCGAGGTCCGCGACTGCTTCATGATCTACGGTGGGCAAGCGGCGAATGCCTCGGCTCGGCACTGCAAGCAAGAGCACCGGGAAGTCTGTTCGGTGAAGGTGGCGGCGCCAGTCTACCTAGACTGGTCCGACAAGCCCATCACCTTCGACCAAGCCGACCACCCCGACCATATGCTGAGCCTGGGGAAATACCCGCTCGTCGTCGACCCCGTCATCGGCGATGTCAGACTCACCAAGGTCCTCATGGACGGAGGCAGCAGCCTCAACATCATCTATGCCGAGACCCTCGGGCTCCTGCGTGTCGATCTGTCCTCCGTCCGGGCAGGCACTGCGCCCTTCCATGGGATCATTCCCGGGAAGCGCGTTCAGCCCCTCGGACAACTCGACCTTCCCGTCTGCTTCGGAACACCCTCCAACTTCCAAAGGGAGACCCTGACGTTCGAGGTGGTCGGGTTCCGAGGAACCTACCACGCGGTACTGGGAAGACCATGCTACGCGAAGTTCATGGCCGTCCCCAACTACACCTACCTGAAGCTCAAGATGCCGGGCCCCAACGGGGTCATCACCGTTGGCCCCACGTACAAACACGCGTTCGAATGCGACGTGGAGTGCGTGGAGTACGCCGAGGCCCTCGCCGAGTCCGAGGCCCTCATCGCCGACCTGGATAGCCTCTCTAAGGAGGTGCCAGACGTGAAGCGTCATGCCGGCAACTTTGAGCCGGCGGAGACGGCCAAGGCCGTCCCCCTCGACCCCAGCAGCGACGCCTCCAAGCAGATCCGGATCGGCTCTGGGCTCGATCCCAAATAGGAAGCAGTGCTCATCGACTTTCTTCGCGCGAATGCCGACGTCTTCGCGTGGAGTCCCTCGGACATGCCCGGCATACCGAGGGATGTCGCCGAGCACTCGCTGGACATCCGAGCCAGAGCCCGACCCATCAAGCAGCCTCTACGCCGATTCGACAAGGAGAAGCGCAGAGCCATAGGCGAGGAGATCCACAAGCTAATAGCGACAGGGTTCATCAAAGAGGCAAAGGGCATCAAGCTCGATCCCGAAAAATGTGCCTTCGGGGTGCCCCGAGGCATGCTCTTGGGGTTCATCGTCTCCAAGCGGGGCATCGAAGCCAACCCGGAGAAGATCGCGGCCATCGTGCAGCACCCCGAGCCCTTGTTGAAGACACCCGGGGGCTACACGCGCCCCTGGGAAAGACCGCTTGTCGTCGCCAAAGTTCTGAAGCCCGGAACAGACGAACTGGCCGACAGTCAAGGCGAGGTCTGCACCAACACTCCGAACGTCTAAAAGCTACGTTGCTTCTACCCTTAAGATGCTTTCAAGTTGTTCGCTTACCTTGCCCCAAGCAAGTTTTAGTCGTCAAGGAAGGGTCGACCTTGCCTCGGCAGAACCCGACCCTCCCTCGGGGGCTAAAAAGGGGGGAACCCCCTCTACGTCAAAATTTTCCTTGAAAAAGGTCTTCCATCAAAACGATTTTCGTGTCTCCCGGCTATATCAGTAACAAGACCCCAAGAAACGAATAAGAGTGCATGTAAGTGGCAAGGCCGACCGAGCCGAGGAACTCCTACGCCTCTGGGATACGGATACCTCACTCGTCGCCTACCGCGAAAAATAACTCTTGCTTGGGTAAGAAATCTTGTTACTGACGAACGGGCCCGGATACGCAAAGCAGAAGGGAAAAGACGCAGCTTCATATCACGATGATAAAAGCGTTCAGGCCTCAGCGGCCGCGAAAGGCACACACGTGTCCAAAATAAACAGCTCTGGCAGAATCAAGCATCGCCCGGGGGAGGGGCGGCACCCTTGGCGTCATCCCCGACTTCAGCGCCGTCTCCACCCTCGGTGAGACCCGCCTCAGCCTTGAACGACGGCGCAGGCGGGAGGATCTCCACCTCGAAGATGGACGCCAGCACCGCGCCCGGGCCCACGGCGGCCGCATCGAGCCTCTGGACTTCGGCCAGGGCAGCCTCGTCTTCATCGGGAAGGCAGTACCCCTCGCTGACCCACTCCAGATCCACGTCATAGTGGGATGCGAGCACGGCGAAGGCCCGCCTAACGCCGTGATGCAGCGCCTCGCGGAGTCGGCCGTGCGCGCGGTCGCCCAAGGCCTATAGGCGACTCTGAGGGGAACTCCCCGAGGGAACGTCGTCGAGGCCTAGGGTCTGGCCGAAGGCCAAGATAGCCTTGGACATGGCCGCACTGTCGGCCTCCTTCTGGGCAAGCGCCTTGGTGGACTCACCGAGGGCAGACTCGAGCTCTGAAAACAGCCAAAACAGAAGACTTCAAACACTAGTTGAGGAACGAAGCTGGATCAAAATCTTAAAACAGCCAAGACATGCCTTCGGCTCGGGCACGCTGCTCCGAGGATGCGGCTCGGGCCACGACCAGGTCTGCTGCGAGGGTTCCGGCCCGAGCAGATGCCTCGGCCAACTGGACGCCGAGAGCCTCAACCCGGCTTTTGGCCTGGTCCCGCTCGCCGATGACCTGGCCAAGCTCCAGCTGCTGCCGCTGCCTCTGCTCCCAGATCGGTGCAGAGCAACCGAAGGTCCGCCGCCTCGGCACTCTGTTGGGAGAGGCGTTCGGTGGCCCCGGCAAGCGTGGCCCTCAGGGACCGCAGCAAACGCCAGACATTGGCCTCTCAGCGGATGAACGACGACTTGGCGGCGCTCAGATCCGTCAGATCCTGAGGAAGGGAAGCGAGGCGTCACAAAGGGTGCCTTGATCATGTGAAAGGTATGCTCAAGCTTATTACCTGAAGGATCTTGGGAACGTCCCTGCGAAGGACCTCCAAGGTCGACCGAACGACCCCACCGTCGCCTCGGCACACTCACGAAGCCCGTCCCAAGACTGCTCCTCTCGCTCGTCATCAAGAACGAAGAGGGGATCCGAAGCCCCACCGGTCCAGAACCGGAGCGACCCACGCCGCTCGTCGGCACTACGCCGCGCGGGGACGAGGGCGCCGCTCCCTAGGACGGGTCGCGGTTCCGCGCCCCCCTCCTTTGAAGCATCAGGTAGCGACGCCTCGGCCATCTCCGCATTGGTGGCGACGGGTGGCCCCGCGGCCAGAACGGCAACAGCCTCGGCGTTAGCCGGTGCCAGCGTCGGCAACACATCTGGTGGGCTCAGGGCCGCGGCCGCGCCAGCAGTCTCCCTCGGCACGGCGGCCGCCTCAACGGAGGGGTCAACCTCAAGGGTTTGCCCCACGGCAACTTGTGCCGCCTGTGCCCCCTGCTCGGAGGCACCTTATGTGGAGGCTAGCCAGCCAGCGAGGCCCGGTACGGCATCGGCTGCAGAAGCCGGCGCCGTCTTAAGAGCCTTCCGGGGAGCAAGACTGGTCGAACCGTGCCTCCGTTTGCTGGGAAGAAAGGGAAGAGCAAGATCAGGACACGCAAAGAAGGAACCAGAACAGAGGTATTCTCCGATACTTACCCGCTCTGGGCCACGACCAATCGTGCTTGTGGGGAGGCCCCTCGAGCCTTGGTCCCCGCAGGCATCGCCGAGGTTTGCCCCGCCGGCGGCTTCGACACCCTTCCTGCCTCGGGCGCCCGGGGCGCCGAAGTGACGGTCCGCCCAGGCACAGAAACGACAACGTGAAGGTCAGCCTCCTGTGCCGCCGGCACGAGCAATGGCTCTTCAGGGACAGGCGGGTCGGCCTGGCCCCCCATGGTCACCTCAGCCACGGGGTCAAGCGCCCCCTCGGCCTGCCCCCGTTCTTCGGACCGGGACCCCGACGTCCCAGCCCCGGATACCGACGGCATCAGCCCGCTCGGGGGCTAGCTTGATAGCTCCTGGCCTAACCTCAAGCCAGGGCTGAGACCAAGGCGGGCAGCCATGTCGTCTTCCTCGTCGTCATCTTCATCATCGTCGTCGTCGTCAGGCGTTTCGGGCGACGGCTCCCTCGGGAGCCCCTCCCTCTCCTGCCGACGATGGAGCTTTTCCAAGGCGTCTCGAGCCCACATCCGCTCGCGGGCCCGGGCCTTCTCCGCGTCCTTGCTTTTCTTCTTCTCCTCCGCGGCAACCCGCCGCGCTGCTCGGTCCACCGCATCCTGCGGGACCCGTGGCAGGGAAGGCTTGTGCCACCCTACCTCCTGAAGACGAATGGAAATCCCGACCGTAAGAACCAGGGGCAACCCGATGCAAGAGGAAGGAAGGGGCGGATATTCACTAGAGTCACGCACCCTTGGTCAGGATGCATCAAAGGCTGGGAGAAGGCGCTGGAGTCCGATTTCCCTGGCGCAACGGCCACCCGCCCATGGAGGACGTTGAAGGGAAGAGGATCCGAGGACATCCGCGAGCCCTCCAAGTCAGCCTCTGGTGTCATCTCCCAAAGCGGCAACTGTCGCTCCGCCAAGGGAAGCACCCTCCGGCGATGGATGGCGGCAATCACTCCCGCGGCGGTGAGTCCCCCCTTCCGCAACACCTCCAAGGCCTTGAGAAGGGGTTCGAGGTTCTTCTGTCTCTCGTGCGGGGTCCTGTGGCGCCAAGCATCGGCGGCGATGGTGACTACTCGCTGGGAGAACGGCGGGAGCAACTCGCCGTCATTCCGGAGGTAGAACCACCGGCGCTGCCACCCCTTGTTCGAGGACACGAGGATGGCGGGAATATACAGCGACGCCCGCGACTGCCTCAGCTGGAGGATGCAGCCGCCAGCCCGCACTGCCGCGCGGACCTTTCTCTCCCCCGTCGGCGAAGCGAAAAGCTCCACGAAAAAGAGATGGGTCCACAAATCCCAGTGGGGGGCGATCCCCAAGTACCCCTCGCACACCGCTACGAAGATGGCAGCCTGCGAGATGGAGTTGGGGCTGAGGTTGTGCAACTCCACCCCGTAATGGTGTAGGATCGCCCGCATAAAGCGGCTCACCGGCACACCAAATCCCCGCTCGTGGAAGGAGACGAAGCTCACGATGTACCCCGGCGGTGGGGACGGAGCGGCTCCGCTCACGGGGGGAATCCATTCCGGCCGCCTCTCATCAGAGAGAGGGCGAAGTAAACCCTCAGCAACAAGATCCTCCAGATCACCCACCGTCACTGTGGAGAAAGGCCATGGGTCACGCGGCGGGATGATGGTCACCCGGTCGGCCATCACCTAGCAGAAGGGGTGGCGGCGCGAAGGACAGGGTGAGCGGTCTCTTTTTCTCTGGCTAAATCTCTCGGGTTACGAAAACCTAAGAAGGAGGCAGGAAACGGAGCAAAGAACCATCGCCAGGCCCTCCCTCGAGTATATAAAGGCCAAAGCGAGACCCGTTCAACGTTCCGCCCGGACCGGCCGCAGGATTCAAAAACACGAAGCAAAACAGCCGTTCCTCGAGCGGCTCGCGCATGCGCAACGGCCGCCCCGTGAAACATGCGCCCCGTTGCATTAACTCCACGACGGGACAGGCGGCGCCTCTGGCAGGAGAAGCGGGCGATGCTTCGCCTTCACCACAATGACCGCGTCAAAAAAGGTACGCCACGTCGTTCGATTTCGTATCCTTTTCCTTTTTTCCTCTTTCTCTCTCTTGCAACAGGGACCGGGAAAGGGGGATACCCCGAAAAGGATCCTCCTCCGTGAAGGAACCAGGCTCCGAGCCTCCCTACTGATCAGAGGTTCGAAGGCTGGCCCCTCGGAAGGGTTCGGCAGCCGCCTCAGATCGCGTGGGCTCTACACCCACTACTGGTCAGAGGTTCGAAGGCCAGCCCCTCGGAAGGGTTCAACGACCGCCTCAGGCTACTCGGGCTCCGCGCCCACTACTGATCAGGGGTTCAAAGGCTGGCCCCCAAAGGGTTTACAGCCGCCTCAGACACAGAGCGAGGGATGACCGTGGGTACGTTCGATACACAACCAAGGCTCGGGCTGCGCTCCCGAGGTACCCTAGGACATTTCCGAGACCAGCGGGAACGATCTTGTAACAGAATCCCATCAGAGGGAGGCATCGAGCCCTCGGACCCCGTCGCCAGGGGACCGGGTCCAGCAAATCACCCGCAGGTACTCTTGGGCGTGCCTCTGGGCCCCTAGCCAACCCTAACGAACGGGGCACGGACGTCCACTCGGATTACCCGCCTGCAGCTCACCGGAGACACCATGTTCGGCGCCCATCGAGGGCAACATGGCGCTTTCCCCCCCTCCTCCTTGCGTAAAGGTGACGCAGGGGCGTATGTAAAAAAGTCGAGTCTGTCCCTGATCGCCCTCTTGCCCTGTGCAGAGGCTCGGGGGCTGCTCTCACAAACCCGGCTCCGGCCGAACCGTTGACGGCGTCAACATACTAGCCCGAGAACTTGGACCCGACCGTACACCCGGGCTACGGCCAGCTTGCATGAGGGAACACCAGACCAGCCGAACCATTGCGCGAGGCA
The DNA here is from genome assembly GCA_029449295.1 of Zea luxurians. Taxonomy (NCBI): domain Eukaryota; kingdom Viridiplantae; phylum Streptophyta; class Magnoliopsida; order Poales; family Poaceae; genus Zea; species Zea luxurians. The sequence continues at coordinate 113,824,178 of JAOPSE010000002.1, forward strand.
TTAAGACCTCGGAGGAGTAAAACCACTCCTCCGAGGCCTCGGGGGCTACACCCGGCGGGTGCGCTCGCGCGCACCCCCCGGAACCAAACGCAACCGAGAAAGGCTGGTCCCCTTGCAAAAAAGTGCGATGAAAGCCTCCAAGCGAGTGCTAACACTCCCTTCGAGGCTCGGGGGCTACTATTGGGGACCATAATTAGGGGTACCCTCAAGGCTCCTAATTCTCAGCTGGTAACCCCCATCAGCATAAAGCTGCAAAGGCCTGATGGGTACAATTAAGTCAGGGATCGGTCCATTCGAAGGACGCGATCATGCCTCGCCCGAGCCTAGCCTCGGACAAGGGCGGCCGACCCCGGAGAATCTCCGCCTCGCCCGAGGCCCCCCTCCAGCGGCTAACATATCTCCGGCTCGCCCGAGGCCCTGTCTTCGCCAAGAAGCAACCCTGACCAAATTGCCGCGCCGACCGACCAAATCGCAGGAGCATTTAATGCAAAGGCAGCCTGACGCCTTTATCCTGACGCGCGCCCTGCAGTCGACAGAGCCGAAGTGACCGCCGTCACTTCGCCGCTCCACTGACCGGCCTGACGGAAAGACAGCGCCGCCTGTGCCACTCCGACTGCGGTGCCGCTTGATAGAGTGAGGCTGACAGGCAGTCAGGCCCGGCAGCAGGCACCATAGGAAACTCCGCTCCGCCCGACCCAGGGCTCGGACTCGGGCTAAGACCCGGAAGACGGCGAACTCCGCTCCGCCCGACCCAGGGCTCGGACTCGGGCTAAGTCCTGGAAGACGGCGAACTCCGCTCCGCCCAACCCAGGGCTCGGACTCGGGCTAAGTCCCGGAAGACGGTGAACTCCGCTCCGCCCGACCCAGGGCTCGGACTCGGGCTAAGTCCCGGAAGACGGTGAACTCCGCTCCGCCCGACCCAGGGCTCGGACTCGGGCTAAGTCCCGGAAGACGGCGAACACCACTCCGCCCGACCCAGGGCTCGGACTCGGGCTAAGTCCCAGAAGACGGCGAACTCCACTCCGCCCGACCCGGGGCTCGAACTCGGGCTAAGCCCCAGAAGACGACGAACCCCGCTTCGCCCGACCCCAGGGCTCGGACTCCGCTCTGGCCTCAGCCAACGATCTCCGCTTCGCCCGACCCAGGGGTTCGGACTCGACCTCGGCCACGAAAGACAGACTCGACCTTGGCTTCGGAGGAGCTTCCACATCGCCCAACCTAGGGCGCGGACCGGCCACGTCAACAGGAGGCGCCATCATCACCCTACCCCGAGCTAACTCGAGCCACAGGGAACAAGACCGGCGTCCCATCTGGCTCGCTCCACCAGATAGGCAATGATGGCGCCCCGCATACTCAGTGACGATGGCAGCTCTCAGCCCCCTTACGGAAGCAAGAGGACGTCAGCAAGGACTCCACAGCTCCGACAGCTGTCCCTTCGCCAGGCTCCAGCGCTCCTCTGACGGCCACGACATCACGCCAGCTGGGTGCCAAAATCTCTCCGGCTACCACAACGGCATGTACTTAGGGCACTAGCTCTCCCCCGCTAGACACGTAGCACTCTGCTACACCCCCATTGTACACCTGGGTCCTCTCCTTACGCCTATAAAAGGAAGGACCAGGGCCCTCTTAGAGGAGGTTGGCCGCGCGGGGACGAGGATGAGACAGGCGCTCACGTAAGGCCGCTCGCTCCCTCTCCCGTGTGGACGCTTGTAACCCCCTACTGCAAGCGCACCCAACCTGGGCGCGGGACGAACACGAAGGCCGTGAGATTTCCACCTCTCTCACGCCCATCTCCGGCCACCTCACTTCCCCCCTTCGCGCTCGGCCTCGCGTCGACCCATCTGGGCTGGGGCACGCGGCGACATTCACTCGTCGGCTTAGGGACCCCCCGGTCTCGGAATGCCGACAAATAATGAGTCCGAGAGAGAGGGCACAACACAAAACGCAAGCGAATAAAGAGTGTGACATGCGGATTTGTTTTACCGAGGTTTGGTTCTCACAAACCTACTCCCCGTTGAGGTGGTCACAAAGGCCGGGTCTCTTTCAACCCTTTCCCTCTCTCAAACGGTCCCTCGGACCGAGTGAGCTTCTCTTCTCAAATCAACTGGGAACAAAACTTCCCCGCAAGGACTACCACACAATTGGTGTCTCTTACCTCGGTTACAAATGAGTTTTGATCACAAGAACAAATGAGAAAGAAAAGAAGCGATCCAAGCGCAAGAGCTCAAATGAACACGGCAAATCACTCTCTCTAATCACTAAAGCTTTGCGTGGAGTTGGGAGAGGATTTGATCTCTTCGGTGTGCTTTGAAATGAATGCTAGCTCTTGTAATATGGTTAGAAACTTGAATGCTTGGATGACTTGAATGTGGGGGTGGTTGGGGTATTTATAGCCCCAACCACCACAAAGTGGCCGTTAGAAGGCTGCAGTCGCATGGCGCACCGGACAGTCCGGTGCGCCACCGGACACTGTTCGGTGCGCCAGCCACGTCAGCGAGCCGTTGGGGTTCGACTGTTGAGCTCTATCTTATGGGCCAGCCAGGATGTCCGGTGGTGCACCAGACATGCCCTGTAGGCTGTCCGGTGCGCCACCCACACGTGCGCTGCTCCTTTGCGCGCGCTGGCGCGCATTTAATGCCTCTGCAGGTGACCGTTGGCGCCTGAACTAGCCGTTGCCCCGCTGTCACACCGGACAGTCCGGTGTGCACCAGACACTGTCCGGTGACTTACCGGACAGTCCGGTGAATTATAGCGGAGCGCCCTTGAGAATTCCTGAAGGTAGCGAGTTTGATTTCGATCTCCCTGGTGCACCGGACACTGTCCGGTGGCACACCGGACAGTCCGGTGCGCCACACCAGGGTGCCTTCGGTTGTCCTTTTGCTCTTTTGTTTGAACCCTTTTTCTTGGTCTTTTTATTGGCTTATTGTGAACCTTTGGCACCTGTAGAACTTATAAACTAGAGCAAACTCGTTAGTCCAATTATTTGTGTTGGGCAATTCAACCACCAAAATCACTTAGGAAAATAGGTGTAAGCCTAATTCCCTTTCAGGCGGTCAACATCGCCTGTCATGCAATCAACCGCCTTTATCTTCACAAGATCTACAAGAAGACTGCCTACGAGCTTCTCACTGATAACAAACCTAAAGTTGATTATTTTAGAGTATTTGGTTGTAAGTGCTTTGTTCTTAACAAGAAAGTCAAGAGGTCAAAGTTTGCTCCTAGAGTGGACGAGGGTTTCTTGCTTGGTTATGCATCAAATGCGCATGGATATCATGTTTTCAACAATACCACTGGTCTTGTTGAAATAGCGATAGACGTGACATTTGATGAGTCTAATGGCTTGCAAGGGCATATTTCTAATGACACTGCAGGAAATGAAGAACCACCTTGTGAGGCCATAAAGAAGCTTGAAATAGGTGAAGTGAGACCTCAAGAAAAGGATGATGAGGAAGGAACTTTGTGGATGACCAATGAGGTTTTTGATGTGGGTGCAAAGGTGGTGGGTGACAAATCCTCCACCCAAGCAAACCCATCAACCTCAAGTAATCCAAATCTTGAAGAAAATCATCAACCCCAAAGGATGCCAACTATGGTAGAAGATAAACACGAAAGTGTTAATGGTGAAGTGCCTCTTGATCAAGTGGATGAGGAGGAGGAGCAAATTCAAAGACAACCATCACTACCCCATCCTCGAGTCCATCATACCATTCAAAGAGATCATCCGGTGGACAACATCCTGGGTAGCATCAGGAGAGGGGTAACAACTCGATCTCGTTTAGCAATTTTTTGTGAATTTTACTCGTTTGTTTCCTCTCTTGAGCCACTTAAGGTTGAAGAAGCGTTGGGTGATCCGGACTGGATAATCGCCATGCAAGAGGAGTTGAACAACTTCACCCGGAATGAAGTCTGGTCCTTGGTTCAAAGACCCAAGCAAAATGTGATTGGGACAAAATGGGTCTTTAGGAACAAACAAGATGAACATGGCGTTGTTACAAGAAATAAATCACGGTTGGTTGCCCAAGGCTACACTCAAGTGGAAGGACTTGATTTTGGTGAAACATATGTGCCGGTAGCAAGGTTAGAGTCAATTAGAATATTAATTGCCTATGCTACTAACCATGATTTCAAGTTATATCAAATGGATGTCAAGAGCGCTTTTCTAAATGGACCACTACAAGAGAGGGTCTATGTGGAGCAACCACCGGTCTTTGAAGATACAAGGAAGCCAAACCACATCTATCTACTTCACAAGGCGCTCTATGGGCTTAAACAAGCCCCTAGAGCTTGGTATGATTGTCTTAAAGATTTTTTAATTAAGAATGGATTTACAATAGGAAAAGCTGACTCTACATTATTTACTCGCAAAGTTGACAATGAATTATTTGTGTGCCAAATATATGTCGATGACATTATATTTGGTAGTACTAATGAAAAATTTTGTGAAGAATTTAGCAAAGTAATGACGAACAGGTTTGAGATGTCTATGATGGGCGAGCTCAAATACTTCCTGGGATTTTAAGTCAAACAACTCAAGGAAGGTACCTTTCTATGCCAAACCAAATATACACAAGATATGCTCAAGAAGTTTGGCATGGAAAAGGCAAAGCACGCCAAGACTCCAATGTCATCAAATGGACATCTCGACCTAAATGAAGAAGGTAAACCGGTAGATCAAAAGTTATATAGATCAATGATAGGGTCACTGCTTCACTTATGTGCATCTAGACCTAACATCATGTTAAGTGTTTGCATGTGTACACGCTTTCAAGCTAATCCTAAAGATTGCCATCTTGTTGCCGTTAAGAGAATCCTAAGATACTTAGTCCACACCCAAAACCTAGGATTATGGTATCCTAAAGGCTCTCTTTTCGATTTACTTGGCTACTCTGACTCAGATTATGCCGGTTGCAAAGTAGATCGAAAAAGCACTACTGGGACTTGCCAATTCCTTGGGCGGTCCTTAGTGTCATGGAGTTCCAAGAAACAAAATTGTGTTGCACTTTCCACTGCAGAAGCTGAGTACATAGCAGCGTTATGGATGAAGCAAACCCTTAGAGATTTTGGTTGTGAGTTTAATAAGATTCCACTATTGTGTGACAATGAGAGTGTCATAAAACTTGCAAACAATCCTGTGCAACACTCCAGAACCAAACACATTGACATTAGACATCACTTCTTAAGAGACCATGAAGCCAAAGGAGATATCGAATTGTTTCATGTGAGCACCGAAAATCAACTAGCTGATATCTTCACAAAACCCCTTGATGAGACTAGGCTTTGCTTTCTTAGGAGTGAGCTAAATATCTTGGATTCTCGAAATGTGTCATAAAACTAAAATTTGAACACATGATTGATGGATTTAAAATTGTTGTATGCACAAAATGTCATGAGAAATACTATTTTTATTATTAAAACTACTCATATCATATATGTTAAGTGTTGTTAAAGCCTTTCCGAGCAATATCTCAAAATAGGTTGAGTAAATCGGCTGAGTAGGCCACTCAACCGGTTTCCCGTGGTGGAAATCGGTTGAACCGGTATAAAAACCGGTTGAACCGGTTTTGGCCGCCTCTGCGTCCGTGCTGTCAGTCTGCGCCACAGTCTGAGCCGTCAGTCTCGCAGACTGCGCTGTCAGTCTGGCAGAAATTCCGTGCAGTCAGCATCTTTTTCTACGCGCTTTTACTGCTCACTCTGACGCAAAACCGGTTGAACCGGTTTTGAGTCTGCTGACCAGCCGACGCCGTCCCCTTTTCTTCTCCCTTTCCCCCTCTCACTTCTTACCCATTCACTTCTTCCAGCCGCCGTTGCCTACATTTTTTCCTCTCTCTACCTCTCACTTTCACCACAAACCAAAGCCCATTTGTGCCATAAAATCCTTGGGAGTTTTGTTGGAGATTTGTTCATCTCGGCTTCCTCCATCAACTCTTTCACTTTAGTTGGGATTTCTGTGGTTCAATCTTCAGATCGAGGTATTACCTTACTTTCTCATGTTTTTACTCGATCTCACCCGTTCTTGATTATCTAGTGTATCGTTTCAAGGATACATTTTAGTTTAGGTGCTTGCCACACTTAGACTATCTTCTTTTGTCTCGAACATTGTTTGAGTTTAATTGTCTGGTATTGTTCGTTGTAGTTGAACCGCTCGCATGAACGGTTGAAGTGCATGCTCAATATCATACGTGTCTCTACTCAAACGTGTTTGTTAAGATCCTTGTACATCGATCTCCTCACTCATCATAGGTTCTACCTTTTATTTTAAGGATGGTGCGTCGGAGGAACCCATCAGTTGTTGAATCCGTCTCTTCCGATGATCAAGAGATACATGAAGAAACTCCCCCGTGTTCCAGATCCAAGCGTGGGCGAGGATCCGAGAACGTAATGTAGGGTGGTGAGGCCTCTGGGTCTCATGGAGCTCGTGGTCGGACGGCCCGGAATCCTTCCGGTCGGTCTAGACCCGCGGCAAATCCACAAGCTTGGGAGCCAACAAGTGATGACGATGGTGGAAAGGATAATGAGATTGACCTTCCCTCTGCCCATGCTCCTATTATCTGAGGGTTGGTACTCCACCGGGCGGAGGCTCGTCGATATGCCAATGAGCTTATCACTGATTTTACTGCCAGCGGAGGGTCTGCTCTTCTCCAGGACATTCGTTTCCAGAACCCTACATTGCATATTCGTGATGCTAGGATCGATGGAAATCGGTTCTGGACCCTTCAGCATGTGGATTTTTACAACTCGGTGATTCTTCCTAAGAAACATCAGCCCATTCTGCATCAGCGGTACATCAACTAGGAAGGTTGTGAAGCTATTGGAGATCCGGAGATGACACAGGCTTTGAGGGCCTGTGAGAGAAAGAAAATGAAGAACATTATGACCTTTCAATATGATTGGAATGATGAGGTCATTGCTCAGTTTTATTCCACTCTTTGGATCAAGCTGGCCGATGAGGAAAGTCCCTACAACTTTCCTTATCTAAATTTCTATATCGAAGGCAGCTGGTACAAGGTGAGCTACCGGCGGTTCGCTCACATTCTTGGTTTCTCTGATGAAGACATTTCTAGGGATAAGATCAAAATTCATGATTTTCGGCAACCCACCAAGGATGAAGCTTGGGATCTTCACATATCTGAGACTAGAAAATTCTGGGAGTCCACAAATCTGCATAAGTTTTATAGGTATATTAATTCTCTATGCAGAATGACCCTCATTCCCAAAGGGGGTAATCAGATGAACATCCTGGGAGAGAGCAAAGTCTTGCTCTCGTTTATGAAGCCCACTAGCTCGGAAAGCATCAACGTTTTTGACATGATTTGGCAAGAAGTTATTCATGCTGCCTGCTTCCCTCTTAAGGGATGTCTCCACACCCCCTTCATCATGAAAATGATTGAAGTGGTCACTCAATTTCGATATGAGAAAGGCACAAGACATCTATCTTACACCCCCTTCTGGATTGATCCAAACAATCTAGTAGGGCGTCTGAGGAAAGCGCCCTCCAGCTCTCGTGGACCTGCTGCTGCCGGACCCTCGCGTCCATCTCCTGGTCGCGGATCTCCCACACCACGTGGTCGTGGTCGAGGTCGTGGTCGTGGGATGGGTGCTCGTATCGCCCATGGCATTGCAGCATTCTTCTCCATGTGCAGAAATATATCTTCAGATGTACATGAGCTGGCTCGGCGGCAGCAGGAGACTAACGACAATCTTCATCGTCAAGCTTCCTCTATGGGTATGCCATTTGCTCCCCGTTCGCCTGATGTGCCTCTCCATCCGCCTCCTCCAGAAATCAATGAGTGGCACCAGCAGGCATATGGGGTGCCTTTCATGTCTCTAGAAGATGAAGAAGAAGATGAAGAATACTTTGATGATCGTGAGCAGTTTGCCTCGCCTCCCCACCAAGGGGATCCTGGTCAATCCTCTTCTCATCCTCCACCCAGGATCCTTCAGGAAGCTATCCTCCCCAGATCAGTCTGGGGAAGAACAATTTGCATCTCACCTGGCGCATCATTTCTTTGCTCCGCATCATCCTCCTCAGTGGTGATCTTTGGCTTGGTGGCTCTCTCCTTTTTTGGTTCTTGTTGCCAAAAAGGGGGAGAAGGAGTCTCATCTTAGCAGCTCTTTAATTTATGTAATGAACAATCTGGTTTGTAATAATAATTATTCGTCTGACTCGTGATGCATTTGGTGATGGCTTAGAGCCAAAAACTTTTTAATGATGTGATGTGATGACATTATTGTAATAGCCAGTAGTAACATTTCATATCTTATGCTATGCAATGATGGGTTGTTTGTGTAATACTATTCTTTTTATCATCACATCCTATATAATTGTGTTGCATCCCTCAGTTTTTGTGTATTGTGTTGGTTGTTCACTCTCTCTAAATATGTTGCAAATTGACATATCAAGTCAATATTAATATCACAAAACTCATGCACATATTTAGGGGGAGCTGCACATACACAAGTACTTTTATCTCGCAAGTGTTCTTACTTTTTAATTTTTATCTCTACTCTAGTTTGTTTTGGCATCAATCACCAAAAAGGGGGAGATTGTAAGTGCAATCAACCCTAATTGAGGGTTTTGGTGATTAAATGACAAAACAAACAGAGATTCTAACAAGTTTGCTCCTAGCATGTACACAGTAATTCTACAGACATGAGAAGCGCAGATCTTATGAGCATAAAAATGTAAAGCACAGCGGATTTAAATTCTACATCATATGGCGTGCTCCAAGTGCTTGGAAACAACAGCAGTGTTCATTTTATAATTCTTGAGTTATAGGAATCGCCATTTAATTAAGAGGGATCCGCAATGGTTAAGTAAGTTTTGCAATGAGCTAAGTTCAAAATCATCTTAGAGAACACTTTTTCAGATCATGAATGCCTTTGAGAAAAACCATTTTTACTTCCCACAAGAATTCCAGCTTTGTTCATTTCAAAATGTTCAAAACTTGCTTTTCAGCCTTGGAAACCGGTTCAACCGGACCTGAAACCGGTTCAACCGGTTTCGGGACTGTTCCTCTGCCATCCCTGCTCTAACCTGTCTGACAGTCAGAGCTGTCGAAAAAATTCGTTGCAGATATTTTTGGGAAACCGGTTCAACCGGATTTTTTCCCGGCTCAACGGTTTTGGATCCGGTCGAGTCTCCGGCTGAGTAGGTCGGTGAACCGGGATCTTCCTAGTGGAAACGGTTCAACCGGTCTGTAAACCGATTCAACCGGTTTTCGGCTCTTTTCTCCCAACGGCTGCCAGCTTTTGGGGGATCCTTTAAATACCCCCACACTCTCTCTCTTCATTAATTCCTTTTGCTCTCTCCATGAGTTCTCAGCTGACCAAACCCCAACCAAAGGCATTCAATTCACATCTCACACCCGAAATCGCATCCTCTTCAGTCGATTGAAGGATCCTTGGTGTGAGGTGAAGTCGATCTAACGCGCTGTCAATTTCATCTTGATTCTCATGTTCTCTTTGTTCTTGAGCTCATTGCAAACTTGACCTTGTGCGGATTTGTTACTCTTGGAGCCTTGTGTTTCTTGACGGTTAGAGGTTGCTTGGGAGTCTCCAAATTTGTGGACGACCCCAAGAAGTTTGTATTACCCGCTCTTTGAGCAAATTTGAGAAGAGATTGCCTTGACCTTTGTGGTCGGCTTGTGGAGGATTAGGGTTGGAAAAGACCCGGCCCTTTGTGGGCTCCTCAACGAGAAGTAGGACACCTTTGTGGTGGTTGCCGAACCTCAGGATAAATCGCGTGTTCGTGTGCTTTCTTGTCAAGTGCCTTAAATTGTTTGTTGGTTCATATTCATCTATTTGAGTGGATTTGCTGTAGGGCAAGTCGTTAGCAAAATCTTTCACTACTTCGTAATATTTGTTTAACTGATTATTTAATCTAAGTTCAGCAGGTTCAAACTTGTTCAGTTGTAAACAAAATCAACTGAACCGGTTTGCACCAGTGCAACTTTAATTTGACCTATCTCGAAGTTTTTAGTGAAAATTTTCAGGTGTAGCCTATTCACTCCCCCTAGGCTACTTTCACACTTAGACAAATATATTAGTACACAAAAACTCATGTACTAAGTCTAGAACCATACCTTCTTGTCAATTTGCACTTCATCCATCATTTGGCATATAATTACTCTCTCAATATGTGTTGGGCACTTAATCACCAAAATATACTAGAAATGGCCCAAGGGCACATTTCCCTTTCACGAGGACATCGGTCTTCTAAGGCGGGTGGATTGTGATATCCTGACCCCAATGGATGGTGATATCCTAGCCCAAGGTTTAATAAAATTAATAGAGTACTCATATCAATAAGGTCATCTTCTTTTTTGGAAGCCTATCTCGAGAAAACCTCTGGGTTAAGCGTGCTTGGCCCAGAGTAATCTTGGGATGGGTGACCGACCGGTAAGTCTTCTCGAGTGTGCACGAGTGAGGATAAAGTGCGCACAAAAGACTCGCGTTGGTCTGTGGGGATGATATATGGTCCGAGAGGACCACCAGGAGTAAGTATCGCCGGTCCAGGAGTGAATGGGATGTTACACTATACTCAGTATAGATAAAAACAATAGAAACATACGAGCACTTTGCTAGTCTCTTATAAAGCACTAGTTTTTCTAGTTTTCACTGCCATCCCTTTTGCAAAAAAAAAGTCCTTATACTTATTTCTAGCTAATCTGCAGTCTTGATATGGGTAGTTTTCTCCTAGATAGGCCGTGAGAAAATACTAACCCAATAAGACAAGAAGGTACACGCAGCGCAACGCTCTCGGATAGTACCACCTCGCTAGCTGAAGGAGGGAGAGCGGTTGAGCTAGCTATATGTAGCACCCTGAAAATTCAACTCTTGAAAATTTCGCAAACTCGCTCTAAATTCAAAATGAATTTTAAATTTTGTTTCAAAATGTTTGTTTGTGAGTTGATCTCAACAAATAAAATATAGTGGTATATATTCTCTCCAAAATCCTCCTCAAAATATCCTACAAATATTTCCCCAGTGATTCCACTCAAATTCTTTCTAGAAATACAACCCAAATATTCTACCGATATTTCTCCAAATATTTTCCTCCTAAGAAATACCTTCAAAATCATTTTTAAGGCCCCTACAAATATTTTCTTAATAATTTCCTCATGCTCATACGTATACATATGCATCCAGTGTCATACAATGAACTCTACAAGCTGATTTTACTTATACATGACTAATACATACTTATCTCCCACTAATCATCACCTCCTCTCACTAACCTCGCCTCCTCCCCCTAATCCCCTCAAGCCACCCCAAGCCATTTCATGGCAACTCATTTCCTCCCTCACTCCCATTCCATACAAGCACAACACAAGCACAAGGATCGTTCGGTCGTTCATTCGATCGTTTGACCACCTGATCATAGTTTGTTCGTTCGTTCGTCCGATCATTCATGGTTCGTTCATCCGATCGTTTGTCTGTCCGTTCATCCAAATAATCTTTGTTCAGCCGTTATGCTGCCGAAATTTCGATCGTTCGTTCGTCCAATCGTTCGTCTGTTCGTTCATAATTCCTATTCATCGTTCATTGTTCGTTCATACGAACTATTTATCGTTCGTTTATACCAACTATTCATCGTTCATCGTTCATTTATACAAATTATTCATCATTCGTTCATACGGACTATTCATCGTTCATCGGATCGTTCATAGTCACTATTCATCATTCATCGGATCGTTCATCCTACTATTCATCGTTACTGTTCATCGATCATCTGATCACTCAAATATTCAACTGCTCATCCATCATGCTGTCCAGCTCACCTAAGACCTGCCAGACCAATATTTCGTTCATACGAACTCTGGTGGCTGTGATTTTCCTTCATGTAAGAACTTCTCGTCTGGTCACCCATCCCAGATTTCACCAAGATGAGCATGCTTAACTTTGATATTCTTTCGAACCAGGCTTCCAAAAAGAGCGAACCATATTTGTAAGGATACATCGTCAATCCTATAAAACTTGGCCCAATATACCACAGCCCATCCGGACCAGAATACCACAGTATTCCAGCCATTTGGGTCCCGCCTTACTCTTGTACCATGTGACACAGTAGGTAGGAACAGTTGCCACCAACATAAACCTCTGCCCAAGAATAGCCCAGAAATAATTCCTGGCACTCCGCTCAAAAATACATTATTTTTTATTTTCCAAATATCTCTAAATATTCAAATTCTGGAATATTCCAAGAATATTCCTTTCCTCTTTTCTTTTTATTCCTATGATTATAAAATCCAAAACTCCTTCATCCAAACTTAGATTCCAATCATTCTTGTTTCTAAATTCTTATCAAATTATTCCCTATCCAACCACGTCATCCCTTGAGCATGGTTCATATTCCAGAATACTCCGAAAATACACTTGTCCCATATTCTGCCTATAATTTCCTTGTTCGGACAAGTCAAACAATTCATTCGTCACTATTCTTACAAACAGTGAACTCTACTGTACTAAACCACATGTACCCAGCTATAAAAACACTCAATTACCCTCTCCCTCTCCACACACTCAACACCCTCAGCCAAGGCAAACCCCCACCCACTCAGTTACCTCGCTCTGCTGGCTACACGCCTAGTGTCGCTTCGCCTCCATTCCACCCTCCTGGTAAGCACCTCCACTCCACCAGTAATATCATAAGACCACATGACACAGATTCTGCTTAAGACTCTACCCATCCATATATTGTCATTCTGAACACTATACTAAATATTTATTGATATACTTGCTGGTTTGTATGTTTGCTTGTTCATAATGCATAGTTATCAAAGTGTTCGTGTCGCCTCGTGAAATCCAGTTCTGCAAGTCTACGCCAGATGGTGGAGCCAGAAGCCAGTTCCGCGAGCTCTCACCCTTTCACCGCGTTGTCACCCTTATCACCTTTGAGTGGGATGATCAGGGACTCCCTGGTTTGGGAGGGCCTTAAGGTGTTGGCTCAGCCGGGTTAGGTGTGAGCATTAAGGATTGTCCCTCTCGCATAAGGATCAATTTATCATCACTCCTTACCTATACTCTTATCAAGTACAACCACTCGAGACTGTATGGGTGGTCGCTTGATCCGAACTTGCACGGTCTGTGCCCTAGGGTTATGGTGGCTGGGAGCACCGAGAGGACAAGGAGGGGGAATGTTTTGTCCTAGTTTGGGTTGGAGGTAGCCTTGTTCCTTTCAGTATAACCGTCAAGGTAAAGTCGTGCAAGGGAAGAGAGAGTTTCGGCATTCAGATCTCATGACGGTGGATTGCAGAAACATGACTAGTGGGTAAAGTGTATACCTCTGCGTAGAGTTTAAAAACCTATTAGAATAGTCCATGTCCATGGATATGGATGAGTCATGGCTTGGATTGACAATTAGTGTTTTATTTTCCAAAAATATTTTTGAAAGGTACGACGGTTGAGTCGTGAGCTATGGTGGACGGGAAGTCCAGTAGCTGTTTTTAAAAAAAAAAAAAACTGGTAAGAAACTACCAAGATACCTCGATGCGTGATAATTATGCTTAGCCAGGCAAAGTCTGCTGGAGTCACAACCAAGCAAGCACTTACATTGTGCAACTGCATGATGCAGATATTCCAAGAATGTCTTTTCAAGATTTGATAGAAAATGCCTATAGTATCTAAAAGAACGGGCGCATCATCGTAGCCGTACATAAACAATGTTATTACGAACACGTGCTGTTCTGCTCTCGTGTAAGGTCCAGCTACAAGCACGCGCGCGAGCCGATTTTGGACGCACCAGAACCAGTTAGCTCGCACCAACCCGCACGAGCACCGACCGGTCAATGACACGACTCGCCAGTCGCCACTACCGGCTCCCGTTTAAATTGCCGGCCGCATCAAGCTGAGGGCTGAGGCAGAGGTGCCAACAGAAGTCACGTCGACACCAGCCAGCCGGCCGGACTGCAGCTCGTCGTCGTCGATGACGGCCGGGACCATGCGTGTGCTAGGTGGGGAGGTCAGCCCGTTCACGGCGCGGGCGCGTCTGGCGCTGGATCTGCGCGGCGTCGTGTACGAGCTCCTCGACGAGCCGCTGGGGCCCAAGAAAAGCGACAGGCTCCTCGCTGCCAACCCCGTCTACGGGAAGATCCCCGTGCTGCTCCTCCCCGACGGCCGCGCCATATGCGAGTCCGCAGTCATCGTCCAGTACATCGAGGACGTGGCGCGTGAAAGTGGCGGCGCCGAGGCTGGCAGCCTGCTGCTGCCGGACGACCCCTACGAGCGCGCCATGCACCGCTTCTGGACCGCCTTCATCGACGACAAGGTGAGCACCGAGCAGAGCACGGCATCAAGTGTCTTTTCAAGGTAACGTGCAACAAACTACCGTGCCTTTCTGCAGTTTTGGCCGGCGCTGGATGCCGTCTCCCTGGCGCCGACCCCGGGAGCACGCGCGCAGGCCGCGGAAGACACCCGCGCCGCGCTCAGCCTCCTGGAGGAGGCGTTCAAGGACCGCAGCAACGGCAGGGCTTTCTTCTCCGGTGGCGACGCCGCGCCAGGCCTCCTGGACCTGGCCCTCGGATGCTTCCTGCCGGCGCTCAGGGCCTGCGAGCGGCTCCACGGCCTCTCACTCATCGACGCGTCCGCGACGCCGCTGCTGGACGGGTGGAGCCAGCGCTTCGCCGCGCACCCTGCAGCCAAGCGCGTCCTGCCGGACACGGAGAAGGTGGTGCAGTTCACGAGGTTCCTCCAGGCACAGTTCAGGGTCCACGTGTCCTAAATGATTTAGCGTCTCCAAAAGATTGTCAAAATCTCCGTCTAAAGTCTGTTTTAGAAACTTAAATCACTTTCAGGATTCTCGAAAATTGAGAGAAAAATAAAATAACTTTTCACCCAATCTTCAGAAATCTAAGAGGAATTTAAGTTTTCAAACTAGCTCTAAATGTGGCTGTGAGAAGGAAAAATGATCTCACTAGCTACTATCAAGATCCTCTTGTCTAAAAAGTCATCGCAGCATGATTATCCGAGAACCTCCACAGCTTCTCACAACCGCTTGCCCCTTTCGGAAAACCATTAACTCATACTAACTTTCTTAATTAATTGGCCAAGGGTGTTCAATTCCACCCTTTGGTAGCACCGTTGTCTTGTGTTAGCGCTCCATGTTCCAATTAAACATTGTAATATTATCATGCACTATATAGATAATCCAGCTATATATCATCATGAAACATGACCATAATTTATAAGCATCATTAACCAAAAACGAAGTAGAACAATAGCAAAACTAACTAATAATTTATTTGTATGCAAGGTTTAGGATAAACAAAACTAGGTAACTGATTAAGTCCCATCAAGCTAACCTAACGGTGCCACGGTGATTAACAGAACCATGAACATTATTAGGTCAAAGAATATGACCAATGACACAACTTGCCTTTTACTTGTGATAACATGCTACTCAGGTGCTTCCCCAAAGTTGTGCTTTTGATTCCTCATGACCTCGTTTCTACTCGTTGTTACAAATAAGTAAATAATGGATATAATAACATTACTCCAAATATGGAAACAAATTACACAATAATATTCTACGCGTCGCTACGAGATCGATCGTAGGTTCGACAACCACTAAATTCGGAGGTTCTCCTATTGTAAAAGAAAAATGTCGTTACATGATCTATAAGATCTACTGATAAACAAACAACCTCTAGCTTCATATGTAAGATTGAAGTAAACTCCATCTTATTTATGTAGCTCTTATTTCATCATGTATGAACTTTTGGTTCGAATCAAATATGAAATTGATGGGTCTACGTTGTTAAGCAAAAAGATAAACCAAAACCACAATTATGAATATGTATAATATCTTAGCAATAGCAAAGATACTGATTTATTTGATCCATAATGGAAGCAACTACTAATGGAGAGTTCCAATATAGTCCTCCATAAGTTCATATGATGAAAATTATGTTAATATCAATTGCCCATGGGAATAATGACGCCCATAAGGCGAGTTTATCGAACTTAATATCTATTATTCCAATCATGGTATAAACAGTTGATTTAATTAATTCCTTTGGTAAATTAAAATTATTGGCAATATTTTACGGAATTAAAAATGCAAAGTTAATTAGGATTCCATATCTTGTCATATTGTTTTGGATAATTAGAAGCCTTACATAAATACCGACTTCACAAATATATCATTATTAATAATAGTTGACACGTCGTAGATAATCTCAGTCTCAAACAGAGAGTAGATCTTAGTAGCTATTTTAGACATGGTCTCTAGGATGATACATTCGTATCTGAATGTACCGCAAAATGTCTAAGACTCTACTACCCGTGTCTAACCAAAATTAATAATGAATAAGGGTTATCGCCATGAAGGTGTACCTAACCCAAAACATTAATTTTAGGAGAACACTATGTAGATAATCATCAAGTTTGGATAAACATGATGTAGATCTCTCAGTGACAGACGGATAAATCGCTACAATAGGCATGGTCTATGGGCAAAGTTATTCATATGAATAAAACATAGCCAATACCTATGACTCCATCACCTTGTGTTTCAATCCCAAAATAATACAAGATATTTTGCATGGAATCCATCAATAATTATGTTATACTAAATTATGGTACTTCCTTTTAAATTTGCCAAATGATATCCAAGAAAGATAGTTCATGCCATCAAGGGCGAGTTCATCAAACTCTTTGGACCCTTGTATGGTACATACAAATCATAACAATTGGTTTATTAATTTTATGATATGTGGTAACACTAAACAAACCTAATAGCTATTGTTGTAATAAAAATACAAAATTTAACAACATATCTCAAAGTTAGATACTTGAAGGTGTTACATCCTTCTAAAAATTACATGTTCACACAAAAGTGTAACATATAATTAGAGTAATCTCTTAATATTACGAATTTGTCCTCCTTGCGGCGAGGACGAGGCGAGTGCCATCGTCTTTGTTGTGGTATTCGCCGGTGACGAGGACCCACCAGAGATTCAAAGGGACAAGGCAGAACGGTCCGAATCTTCTCCCATTCCCATCCCAAGTGGCGATGGGATTCACTCGTCGAGGGGCGGAGGATCGTGTCGAAGAGGGCGTTGCTGCACGCATGAGGAGGACATCAGCGCCCACGCGAAGCGTTGAGCTCATCTCCAGTGGCATAGGACAAAGTAATCTCTACTACTTATTAAGTAAGCAATAGTAGTCTGCCTCCCTCGTTCTGTCGTTCTGCCGTCCATCGATCTGGACCGTCCATATCGCATCGTGCGTCTGCGTCTCCCACACTCCATCTCCTTCCACCGCACGACCACCCAATCCCTAACCTTCCCCACACGTTCCTCTCTCTGCCGCGTTGCCCGCCCCCTGTCCCTGCCGCAATAGAATGTCTCGCGGCCTCCACTGCCGACGCGGCCTCCACCGCTTCCCTTCCTCCCTTTGCCTCCACCGCCCCTCCCCCAACGTCGTCGCCACTGCCGCTCTAAGGCCTCGACGCAGGCAGCTTGGGAACCGCCCTCGGCCTCGGTGTCGCACGGCCCCACGAGGATCGACCTTGCCGCATGGCGGTTGTGGAGGCGTGCGACCCCGCAAGGATCGACATCTCGTCCAAGACAGCAGCCCCCTCAGAGCAGAAGACGCAGCTTATCTCTGGTGGAAGGCACGCAGCCACGCCCCCACTCCCCTCCTCGTGCTCCCCGCCGACGCCTGCCTCGCGCTCCTCGTCGACCGTCTCTCCCTCTCCTCCGTCGTTGCATCTCGCCTCTCGCGCACGCACAAAGGTGAGTCTCCCCTCCCCCGACTCACCCCTCTAGGTCTCTGATTCTTCTCGTCGGCGAGCAAGGACGGAGGAGCTGGCGGAGTCCTCAAGCTCGACCCGCGACCAGAGGTGCAAGCGACGCTGTGGTTTGGGCTCTTCATTCGCGCGTAGAAACGACGGCGGCGGTGGCGGCAGACCTACTCACTGTCGGTTGTCTTGGGTCTCTCCTTCGGCTCCAACGAAACCTCATCGGTTGAGGTGATTTCTTCCTCTTCTACCTGTGTCAGCGTGCTATTTCATTTAGTTTATGGTCGGTTGATGTGATTTCTTCCTCTTCTGAGGTCTAGGGTTCCTGGATTTAGATTTTGGGCAAAGTTTGTACTTGTAGCTTTGTAGTTCATACTCTCTGTCGGCTCCCATTATTCTCTCTTAGGTTCTTACATTTTCACAGATTTATTAAAGATACACATTTTTCTATGTCATCAGTTGTCCGCTGAGAATTTTTGTTTGGTGATCCAGGTCAAGCGAGGATGTTGCTTAATATATCTCTCGTTACATGAAGCGTTTTTGTCCACACGCAGACAAATGAGACAACACTTTGAGCCTTCTTAACAAGGTAATATGTATTACCTAGATGACTGGAATGGAGGGAGTGTTTAGTGGTGAGTAGAGTGTGGGTTGCAAACTATATCGAATCACTCTGGTGCTTTTTGGGACGCAAATATATGTATATGTGACGCCAATATTAACAAGTGTGCTTTTATGTGATGACTAATATATTAGTATTTTTATATAGTTCACTAAATGAAGCACAAAGAAATAAATTATAGTATGTTTCTAGCGCCCAAAGATACAATATCCATTATCAAATTAACATATTACAGATAACATGTTGATCACACCTCATCCATTGGCCTTTTATATGATTTTAGACTTCATTTAGATCTAATTATATGCTTAGCATTCTACATTCTTATCCCATCACTACAAGTTGTTGGTACATTTGGTTACATGCCTTCAGAGTAAGTACTCAAGGTATCAACGCCAACTATGTTGTTCCATTATTGAGTTCAGTTTACATGAATGTGCACACTCTCAAAATAATATCAGTATAGTTTGATAGACCAAACTGTTGCTTGTACAATTAGTAATTTAATACCAAAGAGTTGTCTGATTGATAGGTATATGCTTAATATGGTGAGGCTTCTCCTAAGGTGGATGTCTACGCTTTTGGTATAGTCTTGTATGAACTTCTTTCAACCAAAGAACATCATAATTTGTTAATGCACAAGGTTTGTTTTATTTGGTAATTTATCCATCTCATCAGCTTTCAATTTTGTATCGCATTTCAAATTTTTCAGAACATAGGGAGCATCAATATGCTTGGTAGTTGGCACTTCTTAGTCTTAATTTGAATGTGCTCACAACTATACTGATATACAATTCTCCAAATTGTTAATGAGTATGTTCTCAACAAGTATGATACTACATCAATTGGATTTAGGAATTATGAATCTCTACTAATCCTTATGAGCAAAGCGAGGGCGTCCACCAAGCCTCACCGTGCCCCCACCCGCGCGCGTCTTCCTCCCTACATCCCGCCCCCGCCCGCGCGTTCCTTCCTTGCATCCCGCCCGCGAGCACGCGCCCCCACCAACCTCGCCTCGCCCTCCCGCGCGCGTCTTCCTTCCTTTCCCACCCGTGAGCACGCACCCCCACCAACCCCGCCCCCGCCCGCGCGCGTCTTCCTCCCGGCATCCCGCCCCCGCCCGTGACTCGACGGCAAACGTCCACAGATCCCGCCACCAACCTCGCCGCCGGGTATCTCGCCCCACACCAAACCACGCCCCCTGCCCTCGCCCTCGGCCACAGGGTGCGCCATGCCCCCGCCCCCCGACTCGGCGCCGTGACCGCCGCCCTTGCTCTCCCCTCCATCCTGCCTCTTTCGCCGCCCCATCCTCCTCGCCCTGGTGCCCAGGCAGCCACCGAGCATCAAGCCCCCTCGGAGACACCGTTGCCTGCCCCGCTCACGCCGTTTGCAATCGTCCTCGGATCCACGACCACCGGCCCGCTCAGGGATCCAAGCATCTCGCCTCCCCGATGCAGCGATCCAAGCATCTCGTCTCGACGGACGCTCGTGTCGGAATAGATGGCATGTGAAGACGTCGTTCACCTCCGTCGAGGACACCGACAGCAGTTGCGTACGTGCGTTTGATCTTCCTCTCTGTATCTCTCTATTGTCCGCTGACCTTCCTGGTGATGCCGTAGAAATGTTAGTGCCTACTGTCTTAACTATTAGTAGTCATGTTATTAAAAAGCTTAATTTTCTTTTTGTATTCTCTTAGGTTGAAGCTATTACAGTACATGTGACTCAGAAGTATTTTGTGAGTGCTTCCAAGGATAACTCTTGGTGCTTCTATGATATTTCAACAGGATCTTGCCTGACACAGGTTACCTCCCTCACACACATGCACACATATTTTTACTACATTTGGGTATGCATATCATTGTGCATGATTATTTTTATCAGGTTGGCGAGGCTTCAGGACAAGAGGGATATACATCTGCGTCTTTCCATCCAGATGGTCTTATCCTTGGAACAGGAACTACTGATGCTATTGTTAAAATTTGGGACGTGAAGGCTCAGGTGTGATTTGGTACTGTGGTGTCACTTTATTCAAGTTTGTTTTTAGGTGATCATGCTCTTAAAACATGTCTGATAATGACATTTCTATCTGTAGTCAAATGTCGCAAAGTTTGAGGGTCATGTCGGACCAGTCACTGCTATGTCTTTCTCTGAAAATGGTTACTTCCTAGCGGTACGTAATTTAGATAAAAGCTACGTGCACAATGACAAATTTATTTAGTTTCTAATATTTCCATCACTTTACAGACTGCTGCTCATGATGGTGTTAAGCTTTGGGATCTTCGTAAATTAAGAAATTTTAGGACTTTCTCTTCCTATGATTTGGACACGCCAACCAATACTGGTAAGTAACTTGGCCATGAACAGTTAGAATGGTGCACATGCTTGCATTTGCATATGTATAATTATAGCTATCGGGAGAGGGTCATTCGATGTATGAAATGCAATATCAACTTGTTGCCTTGATACTGTATTCTTTTGTTTGGATCTGCTTCATGTAGAATTTATTTGTTATCTTGTTAACTGGATTTTTTGGTTCTTAAGGGCGAGTTTAATGATATGATGTATGCTATTTTTTTCCTTGCAGTGGAATTTGATTTTAGTGGAAACTATCTTGCCATTGGTGGTTCAGATATAATAGACAGTTATAGACCCCATAAGACAACGACCAAATAGAGAGCTGAAGTTTTGGAAATTATCTAAACCCACTGCAGATATAATGATGAAAAAACACTGCACACATACTGCATTGCTTCGTTCAAAATGATATAAAAATACTCTTTTCAAAAGAAAGCAAGATGTAAACTCTACCATTAATTAATTGCTCATTATGTTGTCTGTGCCACTAATTCTATACTATTTTTTTCTTAAACTCTTGTCACCTTACACCCACTTTGGGAGCAAGTTCATGTGTAAGACCATGCAAATCAATGTTCATGAATATTTTGTAGAGAGTACAGGTTGTCGTCACCTTCACAATATAGACGTAAATTGTGAGTCACCGTTATCTCGCTTTACTTGATACTTGTACGTGAATTTTATATTTGCTAGCTACGTTGTTTCAAGTTAATGAATAAGTATTCATCATAATTCATCCATCAACTATATGGCAATGTCGGAATGGTCAAACCGCTTGCTGTAGGTCGAGCATGGATGCTTTGATTAGTTCATGAGTATCTTTAATCATTTCAGGTAGGGGCTTTTCTTCTGTTGCTCAGAAGATGTAGTTTGTGCCTGCATGTCGTTGATTGTTCCAAAATTGTTTCAAGCCTATTGTGCGAGATACGATCCTATTTCTTGTGCATATCACTTTTGATTATGCAGAGTGTGTTGTACGTCATAGTTTGTTTTCAACTACCAGCATGTTCTTTCTTTGTTACTGTCATGAGGATTATAGGATTTGTGCTTGGAGATTGGCCACCAGCCCACCAAGGCCTTAGGCTCAGTCGCTCAGGTAACTTACCTCGTTGATTATTGAATGTAATAAGCCGTAACTTTCTCTGGGACATTATAATCATGTTGCAGCTCTTGTTTGAAGACCTAAATGTTAATAATGGTGTGTCTGTCTGTCTACTGCTTGTGTATGTCTGCTACTCATGTTGGATCTCTTGTTTCATATTTTGGGATGTGGAGATAATCTTCGTGTCGCTGGACCGCGACGAGGCTAGCTTCCGGGACCACTTCCAGGGCATGCCGTGGCTCGCAGTACCGTTCGACGCTGCTGGCCTACTACGGCAGAAGCTGTGCGCGCGCTTCGCCATCTAGCGTATCTCTGCACTGATCCCTCTGTCAGCGTCAGCGACGTCGTCCAGCGGGCTGGGATGTGGAGAGGACGCGGTGAGGCTGGTTGGTGAGTATGGAGTAGATGTGTACCCGTTCAGTGCGCAGAGGAGGGAGCTGGAGAGCATGGACGATGCCAGGAGAGAAGGAGGCCGGCTTCAGGAGCTTCTTGGCTGCGAGGAGAGAGACTTTGTCATCAGTACAGATGACATAAAGGTGAACAAAAAATTCGTGAAATTTCTCATTAATCAAAACTACTTCCATAAGTGCATCCCCCTTTGCATTTTTCATTCTGACCATTTAGTCAACTTGGTTTAGTTTTACAGTTCAACTTATCCTTTGACAATTTTTTTTCTCTTTTCAGATCCCTATAGCTGACCTTACTGGCAAGGCAGTCGGCCTGTACTTCGGAGCACACTGGTGCCCACCTTGCCATGTCTTCACCAAACAGCTCAAGGAGGTGTATAACGAGCTGAAAATCTTGAGACCAGGAAGCTTCGAGGTCATCTTCGTTTCGATAGACCGCAGCAAGGGGGAATTCCAAGCAAGCATGAGTTCAATGCCATGGCTTGCCATCCCTTATTCTGACGCTGCAAGGAAAAGGCTTATAATCAAAGAGACTAATTTTGATTGATGTATTTTCTTTGTCATGTGATGAAGTTTGGTAAGGAACCAAAAGAAAATGCCTCCAAGACCAGATGTGATTCAGCTCCGTAAATGTGATTTTTACAATTCTATCATCCTTTGTGTTGGCTGAACCATCGTCCAATACTTTGATGTCTGGTCGTCCAAACAATGCCTGAGTTTGCTTCTCAATCAGTGAGACCATAATTTGTGAGATATTAAAGTTGATAATATAGGTGGTGTTTGTTTTTTAATCGTTATGCACTAACATTTTATCGAATATTTTTTTATTCTGTAAAGCTCTTACAATGATTTTCTGGTTATTTCTTTGCAAATGCGATTGCAGCTGTCAATCTTGTCATGTGGATGAACAAGAAGATCTCATGCTCGGTACTTTCTGGTGCCACTGCCATCTGGCTCCTATTCGATGTTATGGAGTAGCATCTCTTCGCCTTGGTGTGTTGATGCCCTACACTTCTTCTTTTGTTTATTATAGGTTTCTGGTTCCTACAGTTCTTGGGAGCTGTTGCAACTATTATGTGAACTATAATTTTACTATTATGATTGTATTTGTAGCCTACATTTTGTAGAGAAAATAGAGGCTAATAGAGAAGGCAGAGGAAGAAGAGTGTTTAAGAAAAGAGAAGGAAAAAAGAGAATAAGTGCCTCCATGTTGGGGTAAGTACTACTGAACTTTTAGCTTAAGTGCCTCCATGTGTTTAAATCATCTTTGCCTTTATCCGTGTTAAGAGTAATATCTGTTCTATTTGAAACTGAGAGTCACTACCGGTGAACCATCTATGTATGTTATCCTACATTCTCTATGATATTTTTGGTGATTTTCCTCAGTAGCTCATGGTGCGGTTTGTTTACTACTGCATAATCATAGTCAGATGAACTTTTGGACAGTATGAGTCATACTACTCTTACTCTGTCTGGTTTGTACTGCGTTCTGACGTTGTATCGATGTCCTTGATCAAAAGCTCAATATAGTCCCATCGAGCTGGCATGCCCATATATTTTCCATATACCGAAAAGGCCAAGAGACTCATTGTCTTCATATAGTATGTATCTGTCAGAAGCTCCTTATCATAGAACTGTAAGCAAATTACGTTATTGCACTTATGGACCTACAATAACCAAAACTCACATTAAGACACACATTAGGACATGCAATTTGATACATATGACTGTCCAAACTTGATCATTTCATCATTAATTGGCCTCGACCTCTGCATTTCTGGTATCTGCAAGAAAAGACATGTTTAATTAGAGTAAAGAAAAATATCTTTCAGATACGCTGGAGGTCAGAGTGGATCTTTGTAAATTTATTTGATGTGAGTTGTACATCGGTTTTTGTGTACAGCGCACAAGGCCATTCTGTCCAAACCTGGAATTAGCAAAATGGTGCTACCTGGTGACTGAATGTATTACTATGGCGCATCACAGTGTATGTCTGCAATTGCTCTCATATGGTTATATTGCTCCAGGTAAATTTTTTATTCTTATTACAGTTTGTGTTTTTTAGAATTATTGATACCACGTTTCACAATTGTCTTTTTTTTGTTTCTGCCAGTTTAAAAAAAATGTAATTACCTGTAGCTATAATCCATGTCTAGGAGTACAAATCTGCCAGTTTAAAAAAGAGAGAGGTAATTCAGTTTCGAAAATAACAGTAGCAAGTTTATTTTAAACAGTAGCAAGATCACTTTAATTATGTTTGTTTTAATAGTTCAGAATGGTAATGATCTGTTGTTACTTATCCTCTAAACCTTCCTTGTGCCACTTTGTAAATAACAACAAATTAGTACTACAAACATCTTTATCATTTGGTTTTGCTGCAAAACAATCATTATGAAGTTTCTAAAATGTGCTTCCATCCAGAGGTTTGATATTGAAACGGGATTCTTGACTCGTTATTTGAAAAGTGCTCAGAGAAGGCCAATTGCATTAGGCTCATTCTTCCCAGGTGTGCATTTGTTTCTGTGACCTGTGTACTGTTAATCTTGAAACCTCAAATACACTCATGCTGCAGACTACTATTATACATTTGTTTGCACATAGCCTTACTCCAAACATGTGGTCGTTTTGGTGCTTCATTATTTCTACCCCATACCGCCAGTTTAAGGTTCCTCCCAAATGTTTTTTAAGGGAACCAGTCTCTATAATAAATAGTGTGTTTCTGGGTGGCCAATAAAAAGCACAAGTTCTCTAATACAGTCTCCATTCTTCCATGTTGTTTGGTATAATTAACAAGTCTCCTCAGCTGTGTTATGGTCGATATGGAAATACATATAAGGAGCTTTTGTCAATGATTGTAGATTTGGAAGTGCTATTTTGTTTATTTTCTACACAACTTTATTTAGTGGTCTGCAGCTTTATATGGCTACATTAGGCAATTGTTTTGAAATAGATGAATGGGGCCCAATAGAGTTCTCCATCAGGGCAAAACATTTTGGCCAGTAAGGGAAACCACCATATGCCTACAGTGTTGTAAGGATGTACACACTTGTCTATGATTCATGCTTACCATTTAGAAATACATATGTTTTTAGAAGGAAGCATCCAAATTCATATGTCTGTTTTGGATATATTCTTGCTGCATGATATGCAAGTTTGATGCATGCTTTCTCTGTGTTTTTGTTTCAGCATATCTGACACTCCTCTTCCAAGGGCAGCTCGATGGAACCAATTGAATGCATGATGTATTGTTGGTAGCATGCATCAACACAACTAGAATTTCACTAGATCTTGTATAAGTAGGTTCTAATTTTTTGGTCGTTCGCATAACAATTTCTGAAAAAAACATGACATAATTCTATCAGAACATTTACGGTGTTCTTTTATTGTTGAATAAAACACTGAATGCTAAGGCATGCATTAATCCATACGCCTTGTGAAATACTACGGTCTAGGGAAAAAGTGTGTCTAAAAAATACGGCAATCTTTTTTCTCTAGAACTGATATGTGACATTTGTGTATTTTTTGAATCTTAGAAGAACTTACAGGTTAATATGGACGAATTGAACCATCTACTCGTATCTAAGAACTTGCAAGTTGCAGGTTAATAGGATGCCTGATGTAAGCTTTGTTGGGTTCATGTTGAATGTATTTTTTTGAAATGATTTTGTTTTTGGTGGCTGTAAAAATTATGTGAGCATGTTAGTTAATTCTCTGCCTGGCGTGAGTTTGAGGAATGGTTTGTATGAATCCTACCTATGTTTGCATATTGTTTG
This sequence comes from Zea luxurians, assembly GCA_029449295.1. Classification (NCBI taxonomy): domain Eukaryota; kingdom Viridiplantae; phylum Streptophyta; class Magnoliopsida; order Poales; family Poaceae; genus Zea; species Zea luxurians. The sequence continues at coordinate 113,850,177 of JAOPSE010000002.1, forward strand.
CTTGGATAACAACTTGTTTGGATCCATTAGCCCTAGATGCTCCTCTATGCCACTGGAAGTGAGTAATTATGTCGCCGTCACAATATACGGGTATTATATCATGATGCACGGGCATTTTTCTTGTCTTGTGGCAACGCACGAGCACGTACCTAGAGCTCTGCCAGGGCTCTAAGTCCATTAGAGGCTCGCAATTTGTGTTCCGTGGCATCGCACGGGCACCCACCTAGTAATAAGATATGGCTGAAGGAAAAAAAAAGAAAAACATGATGCAACATGTATTACTCGAACTTGGAACCAGTTGATTGCAAGCAGTATAAACTTACCACTATACCAAATATGATTTTTAGGTATCACTCTAGCTATGCCATAAGGGGTGCTCCGCCACTGCTCTCTCTGCCACGGGAACAACTGGTGAGCGATTTGTTTTCGGTGTGTTCACTGCGCACGCCTTCTGTTCGATCGAATATCACCAGTCCGAATGTCGATGGATGCAAAGCTTCTTGGGGACGTTGAGGTAGGACCTTTCAGGTATGGTTCGGGTTCCTCCCCCAGATCTTCGATGGATTCAAGGTCTTTTAGGAGGATTTTCAGGCGTGATTGGACCGGGGGAGTGGGGATTTCCACCTCGCAAAGCCAAGGTTCGTGGTACCTACAAAAATCACCGTCTGATCCACCCATCCCACAAAGCTGGTTCGTGGTACCTACAAAAATCACCGTCTGATCCACCCATCCCACAAAGCTGTCCTGGAAATTTGAGTTGTAATCTCAAAGGGGAGAATGACTCATGGAAAGGACTCCAGTTCTCACAAACTTCTGATGGCCTTCTGGCAGGTGGGGCGGAGGGGCCGCTAATGGCGGATGCTTCCAGGGAGGAAGATGATGATGACCAAGGGGATGTTGGGCTGGGAAAAAAGGCTTTTCCTCAGCCCAAGTTTTTGGTCATTCCTGGAGGCCTGCTAGCACCACATGGATGTGGGTGTCCAAGTGCAGAACAGATGGTGGAAAAAAAATACCTGCTACGCCTGACGAAATACGGCGGCTATGGCACCTTGTCAGGATCGTCTCCAGTGCAGAGATCTCCCCTCTGTTGAAAAGATCTTACGCTCAGGTGGTGAGGGAGGGCTTCAGAATTTGGTCCAAGACAAATGGGACTTCGAGGTTAGAAAGATGGACAATTTTGTCTTCATTGCCACATTTCCTGACAAGATCTCCTTGGAAACTTTTGCCAAACTGAGTAGCTTATAAATGCCCATCTATAGATTCAGAGTGAAGATATCAAAAACTAACGTGAATCCAAAGTCATCGGCTATGTTGCAAAATGTCTGGGTGAAAATTTTCGATCATCCGAATAGAGCTAGGGATTAAAGCATAGTCAAAGAAGTGGCTAGTTTGGTTGGTAAACCCATTGCTGTTGATGAGGTGAGTTTGATTAAAGATGGCCCAGTGAGAGTCAAAGTAGAATGCCATAACCCTTCTCGTGTTAAAGGCTTTGTGGAGGTCTTCTTTAACAATGTAGGGTATGAGCTGAAGTTCACTGCTGAAGGGCCCCAACATCAAGGGTCAGTTTAAGCAGGCTCATCAGCTGCTGGAAACTCTGATGATAAGGACTCTTCAAGGGAGAGAGGAAATTCTAGAAGAAAGGAAGAAAGGAAGGGAGGAGGAAGATTTGACAGGAAAGGGAAGGAGACTGAAATGAAACATGACTCAAGTCATGGTGAGTCTCAAGAGGACATGGAAAACATCGAGAGTTTGGGTTTGGACTTGGAAGGTTCTATACCAAATCTCCCTATTGCTAGATTTCACCCAAAGGTAGGACTATTTTCTGTTGATCACAAGATTTCAATGCTTCAGAAAGTGGTCGAAGAGCCTCGGCAGGATCAGGTTGGCGTGGATGGGGTGAATGAATAAATTATCTCACAGGATAAGTTCGCTAATGTGCAGATTTTGCTGGACAGTCAACTGTCTGAAGTGGTCGACCTGGAGGAAGTGTGTAAAATTCCAGATGATGGCTCTATGATTTTTGAAAAGATTAAAAAAACTTTAGAGGGTGAGCCCCCTGATCACAGTGTGGGAATGGAATCCAGAATGGTCCGGGAGGGGAACTGACAGGGCATGAAAGATGGGTTGATGTTAAGTAAACAACTTAAAAACAAGGGAGGGCTGAAGATCGCTGCAGGAACAGATAAGAATCGAGGCTCCTTGGGGCAGCAAAGTGAGGTTACAGAGGTCAGTTTTGATAAGGGAGTGGATGAAGATGGTCTGGAGAGTCTAACTGATTGGGATAGTGATTTTTCGATGGGAGATGTGGAGCAAAGGTGGAACATTGCTGCAAGTAAGAAACTGAAGAAAAAAAGCAAAAGGAAATACCCCGTGATGAGGGCAAGTTCTAGAATTCCTAGATATGGCATTTCTATTCTGGAGAAAGCTACTAAAAGAGCTCAAGAGAAGGACGCTCCACAAGGTACCACAATCACGAACCCGTTTACTGTTCTGAATCAAGAAAAAAATGAAAACCTAGCTCTTGTCATGAAAAATTTAGGTATTGTGCTTGACCAATATGATCAAATAGATGCCTTCAAAGCCGAGGAAAAACTTAGGGTGGCAATAGCAGAAGGAGCTGATGTCCCATATTGTGGGTTTTTACAAAAGTCTGTTTGGGCCGAATGCTAACTGTCACATGAAGTTGAGTGACAACTTTTGCGATAATCGACCAAGCTTAATAATGAGGATATGGATATCCTGTCTAAACCTTTTGAAGAAGAGGAGATTAAGCAAGCTATTGACAGTATGCTTGATGATTCTGCACTTGGTCTGAATGGTTTTGGATCAGTATTTTTCAAAAAATTCTGGAATCTGATTAGAGAAGATTTTATCAGGATGTTTAAGGACGTGCACGATGGGGAGTTAGATATTCAGAGGTTGAACTTCGGGATTATTACACTTATCCCTAAGACTAAGGATGTCAGTACGATAAAGCAATATCGACCCATATGTCTTCTTAATGTCGATTTCAAAATCTTTACTAAAGTTCTCGTAAATAGATTGTCCTCTGTGGCCAAGGTGGCTATCGGGGGTAGCCAAACTGGTTTCATCAAGGATAGAAACATACTTGAGGGGGTGGTTGTACTGCATGAGGTTATGCATGAGCTGAAAACAAAGAAAAAAGGTTGATTATGAAAATCAATTTCGAGAAAGGCTATGATAAAGTTAGATGGGAGTTTCTAGAGGAAGTTATGAGTACCAAAAAAAAAAATTCCTCAATAAGTGGATTAATATAGTGATGCAGACAGTCAGAAATGGCAAGGCTTGTGTGAATGTGAATGGAGAAAGAAGTTCTTCAAAACATAAAGGGCTTTGAGGCAGGGGGACCCTTTATCCCCTTTTTGTTCAACTTGGTAACTGATGCCTTAAGCAATCTGTTAGACACAGGAACTGAAAAAGGGCACATCTCTGGGGTGTTAGGGGACTTAATACCTGGGGGTATCTCACACATCCAATATGCTGATGATACAGTGATTATGATTGATGGGTCTGATAGGTCAATTCTTAACCTAAAATCAATCATGTATTGCTTTGAATGGATGTTGGGCCTAAAAATAAATTTCACAAAAGTGAGGTGTATGTCTTGGGGTGTGCCAACAAGAAAAAGAAAGGATGGCCAATATGCTCAACTGTACTATGGGATCCATTCCTATGAAATATCTGGGAATTCCTATTTCTGATAGTCACTTATACTCATCTTCGTTTGGCCACTTGTTGGATAAGATGGAAAGACAGCTAGACCCATGGAAGGGTAAACACATGTCGACTGGTGGGAGACTTATTTTGACCAATTCCTGCCTTAGTAGCATATACATTTATACCATGGGGTTGTACCTCCTGCCTAAGGAATTACACCAGAAAATGAGTTCAATCAGGGCCAATTTTTTTGGCAGGGAGCTGATGGAAATAGAAGATACCACATGGCAAAATGGGGCATGGTGTCCAGACCAAAAGACCAAGGTGGTCTCGGAATTATTGATACTATGTTTATGAATGAATGTTTGTTGGTCAAATGAATTTGGAAGATAACTCAAGGGTCTGAATATATGTCGTACAAAATTCTTAAAGCCAAGTATATCCCCGAAAATAACTTCTTCCTCTCCAAAAACAAAGGGGCCCTAGTTCTGGAAAGGACTACACAATGTGAAACATCTGTTCTAATGGGGAGCAGTGAACAAAGTAAATAATGGGGAGGGTACCCTTTTTTGGAAGGACACATGGTTGGGAGATATCCCAATGAGAACTAAATACCCTAGATTTTTTATATTTGCTCGAACAAGGATGCTCGTGTCTCTGTTTGTTGGGAAGAGGGGGCAAGAATTTGGATTTTTTAGACCTCTCACTCGTTTAGAAGTTAGGTCGTGGGAGGAACTTCAACTGGAGCTGCATGAGTGTTCTCTTTCTCAAGGGGGGGGGGGGGGGGGGGGGGGGGATCTAGTTACCTGGGTCTTAGATAAGTCTCACCAGTTTACCACGAAATCCTTGTACAGATTTAGAACTGATGGGGGTATAAAAAAGTATATTAAAAAATCTGGAAGTGCAGGGTGCCTTTAAAAATCAAAGTTTTTATGTGCCAACTTTGTAATAGGAAAGTTCAAGCAGCTATGGTGCTGGAAAAAAAAGGATGGAAGGGAAATGCCTTATGCGCTTTGTTAGACTATGTGTGTGACTGTGAGTGTGTGTGGGCCGGCACCACTGTTGGGCTGCCGGCCCATTAGGGTTAGGGTTGAGTCTCTCTATATATTGTACCCATCTATTATCAATACATCAAGCCATTTTCACTATTCTACATGGTACCAGAGGATTAGGGTTAGGGTTTCTCCTCCCACCCCCACAACCACCTCCTCCCTGCCCACCCCCACAGCCACCTGCTTCCGCGCCGCCGCCCCGGGAGGCTCATCCATCCCTCCCGGGGCGGCCCTTCCACCCAGCAGCCGCCAGCCCCACCTCTCTTCCCCATCCAGCGCCGGGGCTCCCCTAGTCGAGCACCCTCCTCTGCTCGGCGGCGCGGCTGGGTCCCCCTTCCCCGGCTCCGCCCAGGGCGCGGGCGCGGACTTCCCAGCCGCCGCCTCCTTTGCGCCCCCATCCGGCGCGGACCAGATCCACGCCCGCCCCTCCCCTCCCCGCTGGCGCACGACGGCGCGACCCCCCCCCTTTGCCGGTGCTGCCGCCACGGGATCCGCCGCCTCAGCCCCACCGGATCCGCGCGCTCCCTCCATGCGGCACGCCGCCAACTGGCCTCCCCTGTGTGGCCCACCCCCGAGGCGGGTCCTCCCGTGGATGCCGCCGCCATGGAGCGCGGACGCACGCCCAACCACCGCCGGCCGCGCTCCCCCACGGCCGTACCTCCCTGGTTCCGGCGCCCTCTCCCTTCCCCACCACGTCGTCGCGGCTCTGGAGGCGGATGTCTCTGCCGAGCAGGCCGCGAACGCCGCCGCTGCCCTGGCTGCGCGTCCCGCCGCACCCATGGGCGCCAGCGCGCCCACCCCTGCCGTCGTCGTGGCCTTCCCCTTCCTCTCTGGCGCCGACGTCACCGACCCCTACACGTCCAGCGACGCCGCCTCTGCGACCAGCACGCGCACGGCTGGTCCCCCCGCGCCCACAACGGCCGCCGCCGCTGCGGCCAGCGCGCGCAGCTGGGCTCCAACCACCGTGCCACCGGCGTCCAACCTATCGTCCTCGCGCCTGCAGCAGCTCAGCGTCCGCGCCAACCCGTCGCTGTCCGGCGCGCTGCCGCCGCCGCTGGCCAGCATGCGGTCGCTCTAGGTGGCCTTGCCCTGATCCGCTGACAGAGGCGGGATGCCCTCGGACCGCGCCGATGGCCGCGTCGACCGGGCGCCTTTGACTGCGTTATCACCCAGCAATGCCTCCCCTTCATGCTTCCCTCGTCGCTGGCACTGTCAACACCCCTTGCCAGGTCCGGCGCAGGCCCCTGCCCGGCTGGACCCGCCCCGCCGCCCACCCATTCATCGCCTTCGTTGGATCTGTCGCTGCCGCGGCCTTCCCGGCCGGATCCACGTTGCTGCGACCTTTCCGACTCGACCTGCCGTCCCTTTGGCTGGATCGCGTCTTCCCAGCTAGATCCGTCGCTGCCATGGCCTTCCCGGGCGGATCTGTCGTTCCCCTTCTATTCTGTCGCGGGCGCGGACACCATGACCAGCGCAGACGCGTGCGCTGCTGTCGGCCTCCCTGGCGGGGCTCCTTGACGCCCGGACGATCGAAGAAGGAAAGTCGGCCTGCCGGTGCCCTTTTGTTGTGTCGCCCTGTCGATCGTTGACGCTCGAACGTCGACCCCTCCCGAAGATCAGGCTTCTGCTGCGTGTCTCCCGACCGCGACCACCTCGACTTCAGCTACCTCGGCATCTAGGGGCTATTGTCTTCTTGGAGCACACACCGATCTCTACTCCAGCCGCAACATTCGCACCATCACGACGCTGCGCCTGCGGGGGGATTTCAACCCGTCAGCTCCTACCTTCGGCCTCTACTCCAGTCTCATCGTGTGTGGTGCCCCCGTTGCGACTGCGGGGGGATGTTAGACTGTGTGTGTGTGTGAGTGTGTGTGGGCCGACACCACTGTTGGGCTGTCGGCCCATTAGGGTTAGGGTTGAGTCTCTCTATATATTGTACCCCTTCTCTATGCGATACAACAGTTCACTCTTCTACACGCTTTATGTCGGAATAACGAATCGATTGACCATATTTTTCCAGTGCATCCTGTCGAGATGTGTTTGGGACAACATGAAAATGGCCTTTGGCTGGATTACCCTACTCAGGTCGATGGAGGAGGTGTTTGATGACAGGGTTGTCATTCAGTTGTATAAAGACCCTACTTTCAATCTTTTTCTGCTTTCTGGCCAGTTTGGGCAATGTGGCGAAATCGCAACAAGATGGCAATAGAAAAAAGATTTCCGAACAACACTACTGTGATCTTGTATGACACTATTTCTTATCTGCAGAGATGGGCAGTTGTGGCAGGTGTCATCTCGTATCGTCTTTTGGTTTCCAGCGGCAACGCCTTGGGCGCCTCCACGGGCACCACCCTTAGCACGTCCTCGTGCTCATGCCTCGGCCTGGGCGCCTTCACGTGCCTTGCACGGCTTGCCGCGTTTGCGACCGCCTATCGAGGAAGAGGAATTTCCCTTCTTCCTATCACCTTAGCAGGCCTCCCACTGCTCCCGAGTGAGATGTAGCTTTCCCACCGATGGTGATAGGCCCAGAGAGAGCATGTGGTTCGTCACCGTCGATGACCTTAAGGCGACCTGTCGCCTCTTTTATCGTCATCGTGGAGAGGTCTAGCAGAGACTCGATTGAGCGAGCAATCTGCTTGTACTTCTAGGGGATGGAACAGAAGAGCTTCTCAACGGCTCTCTCCTCATCGTAGGTGTCGTCGCCGAATTGCACCATCTTCTGCAACATAGTGTTGAGGCGGAGAGCAAAGTCATCAACGCCCTCACCTGGCTTGAAGGTCAGGTTCTCCCACTCCTTGTGAAGTGTCTGCAGTGTGGTCTTGCGGACACGGTCGTTGCCGATGTGGGTTGCGGCAATGGCGTCCCAGGCCTCCTTGGTAGTCTGCTTTTGGGAAAGCGAAAACTACATCTCGGGCGGGACTGCAATAATGAGAGCATCCAGAGGCCGACGATCCTTGTAGTAGTCGACGTCGTCGTACCAAACTGCTTCCCACATGTGGCGAACCTGGAGTATACCCTCATCACTGCGGCCCACTCAACATAGTTAGTCTTGGTGAGGGTATGCCATCCACCCTCGGGACCGATGTCCCTGACAACGGCCTGGACCCCGCGGTGACTGTGGTACCGATCCTAGGAGGGAGAGCCGCACCACATATAAAGGTTGCGATCTCCATCGACCTAGCCGCCATCGCCGGGAGCACCGCTGGCACATCCACGCCTGTCTGGGCTGTCGCCGCGGGGAGCCCCACCCAGAGTGATGTCGGTGCGTCTGTGCCTGTCTAGGTTGCAACCGCGCGCGCCACCTCCCGGAGCATCGTCGGCATGTCTGCGCCTGACTGGGCTATCGCCACCATGCACATGGGGATGTGCGGTTGCCCATTGCGCTGCCTCCTCTCGAGTTGCCTCCCTCGCCAGCCTGAGTTCGTCGTTGGTGCTGTCGTCGACAGAAGCAAAGCTGCTGACGCTAGTGCCACCACACATGCAGCATCCGTCGCCACCGCTGCTTCTACTTCCGCCCTCGCTACTACTAGTTCCATCGTAGCCAGCCTTACTGCCCTCGCCGTTGTCGCTGTCGTTGCCGCTGCTCACTCGTATTCCTCTACTGTAGCGACCACGGCCTCCTGCCGGTACCACACACTCGAAGCGGTCGAGCGCTGAGACTGGCCTTCGGACATGGCGCGCTAGTGAGGGGCTACTGCATGGGGAAGAAGCTGTCTCAGACAAAACACTGCTCGTCTATGCAAGAGAGGAGGGATGTGTAGAAACAGTTGGTGCTCTCGATGTCGGCTGAGGATAGGGAGAGGCTCACGACCGATACGAGCAAGAGATGTTTAGGCTGCAAGATAACTTGGCTCTGATATCAATTGTAAGTAACGAAACTCTTATTCTCATCGAGAAGACGACACTGTGAGTCGGAACAATTTTTCTTGTTTATTTCTCACAAAATACACAATAGCATACCCATCTAAGGGTTGGAATTACATATTTATAGCTCAAGGGACTGCCGAGCATATAATAAGATGCTCCTAGAGATGCTAAACACACAGAGATGTTGTCCTCTAAAGCAGTCAAACTGCAGCTAAACATGCAAAGATGTTGTCCTCTAACTGCAGCAAGAAGATGGATCCCCACAAAGGCCACAAGACTCTATTCTATCAATATGGACATTGTCCATAGGTGAGGAGTAATTTGGACTTTTTCCTAATGTAAATAAAGTTTGGGAACACCAAAATAGCTTAAAGTGTGTTGTGCATATGTTTTCCCTGAGAATGAAACAATGGGAAACAAGTTTATCCAAGACTAGTTGATAATTAAATTCACAAAATGCACAACATATGGTAAATGATCCAGAGGCAAAAGAGAATATACAGAGAAATAACACCTTCCCAATGTGATTCATGGTATCTACAGAGTCAAATGGAAAATATGCCAGTACACAGAAATAACTTTAATTACCAGATGCGACCAAAAATTCCATTTTACTTATTTTCCAAACAACCTCAATGCGAGTGCATAAACATCTTTCTTCTTTGCTGATGTGGCTTCAGTGACCAATTTCACCGCCTATACTTAAAAAGGCACAGTAGTTTAGAGGAACGCTATCAGCAGTTGAAACTTATACTGTAGCAATGAATTGAGTTGCATGTGTACCGCAGAAAGAGTATATCCCTTTGCCGTCAATTCTCTTAGTTCATGCTCAAGGAAATCCTCTGATGGAATTTCGTCATCTGAAATTAACTTCCCCTCTATGAGCACTGTTATTTCTCCCTTTGGTTGTCGAGTTGAAAAAGCTTCATTTGCTTCACCTAAAGTTCCACGCCAAAACTGCAAAATGTAAAGTAAGATCAAAACTACATGGCAAGCAAATATAAACCATAAATTTACAAAGAATGGGATGAATGTGATCTATGTTTGCAATAAGGGTGTAGATGCAAAGAGCTCACAGCTCAGCGTTCAGAACTTCATATGAAATACAAATAATTGAGTCCAACGGCCAAAAATATGCGAATGGACATGGTCTTGTTTTCATTTTTAATCACAGTACGAAGTAGGCGAAGTACATCTGATCAGTTGGCTGTAGGTTCAAAATATCTCATGATACCACAGCACTGTAAATGATCATACCTTTGTACAGTGGACTGGGATATAGCATCTGTTTTGACTACCAACTGAAGTACTTTTTTGAAGATTGTGTAATCAACAGTTAATATTGTGATGGAATCATGGAAAAGGGAAGAACAATTACAAAATAAAAAAAAACTTGGAGACTACCTCTTCATGTATTTTTGTTATCTCCCTTGCGACCACACAATGCCTGTGTATCAACATACAAAGAAAAACAAGCAATTCAACATGTCTTAGAAGGCTTGGACAAATGAACTCCAGAATCATAATATTTTTTTTGTAATAAATAATAATATATCCTTATATCCATACAGCTATTAGTGATTGTAACACAAAATAACGCATTATACATAAACGAAAAGAAATGCACTGCTATGATTTTCATACAACAGGATCTCTAAATCATGTAATGGCATGCAGAGGTGACTTAGTATCTGTTACCTGGAATCGCCAAAAGATGAAGCAGCATCAACAAGAAACTGCTGAATGCCATGGGGAGGAACATAGAATATTTGTGTAGCAGCTTCACGAGCAGATATCTCAAGCCTATCTCTTCTTGACCGAGCATGCTTTGGTAAAAACCCAACTAAAATTGAAAATATGGACTGACCCCAATAGTTCCTTACAACTGAAAAATAAAATGAGTACAGTATCAGCATTATTTACCAAATGTGAATTCATTTGATGGCAAACCCGATGCAGAAAGAGCAGCAATTGCAGCAGATGGCCCAGGAATGGGAATGACAGGGATTTTCTCAGTTGCACATAGTCTAGCCTGTGAAAAAACAGTAGAACATGTTTAATGTCTGACAGGTTTAAATTAAGCATTAGACTTAAAACAAGAAGTTGGTGCTGTTCACTAGTAACAATGTTTTGTATCAGGGTAAAGTGACTATGAGATGACAACTGCTGGCCCCTTCACGTGATATGAAGGATAGCAGCCAGAGATGTTCTCTAATAAATAATCACATGTACGCGATGAGGTTTGCAGACTTAAAATTAGGTTAATCAACTTACCAGTTCCATGCCAGGGTCACTAATACCTGGCGTCCCAGCATCACTTATCAGTGCAACTGCTTCACCTTCATGAAGCCTCCTTAAGATAGTGGGCTCTCTCTCCCGTTCGTTGAACTTATGGAAGCTAAGCTGCAAGCTTATAGTTAAGTATTAAATTGAAATTCTCATATTCTACAATATCGTGCAACTACATAACTGACTCACAAGAGGTGTCTTGATGTTGTAATGCTGAAGTAGCTTTCCTGAATGCCTTGTGTCTTCAGATAGTATCACATTAGCACATTTTAGGACACGCAGTGCCCTGAAGGAAGAATCATCCAAGCTTAATGCAGGAATATATTTCAGAAAATGATGTAAGAGCACAATGACTTTAATATATAGTATGCAGCTCCCGATTAAAACTGGCAAGCCACTGGTAAATTTTGCAGTGGGAGTAAACTGAGGTCAATACACAATATCAGCATAAAAGGTATGTTTCACGAAAATTAAATTCTTTGTGAAGTAGAAGAGGCTAGAAAGAAGGACTATAGCTAATTGCAATAAAAGGGCAGTCAATGCCAGCGGCTCCCACATGAATGAGGTTTGGGGAAGGGATAAACAAAGGCAAGCCTTCCCCTCGCAAATGAGAAAAGGCTGCTTCGAACCCGTGTCTTGATGACTCGGTGAGACAACCCTCACCACGGCACCAAGCCTGCACTTCACCAAGCCTTTTGGTACTCTGACGCTGGTGACAGTTTGGCTACCCACTCTGAGAGTTCTCCGTCAGTTTTTTGCTCTCCCCGCTCTGGGCCCATGGATTCTGCCGGTTCGTATGACCTTCTCGTTTTCGACACTGGCAACCGTTCACTCATTGTTGCGGAGAAAACCCCACCTTCTTCCTTCTCGCTTCGCCTGGGGACATTGAGTCCTTGTACTATCCTTTACAATGTCTCTCCCCTCCCTCCGTCGCTTCCGCTCATGGCCAACTTTTCGGCGGACCCTCGTCTCTTTCTTCCTCTGGAGTTGGCCGTCGTCGGGGGCGACGCCAACAGGCGCTCTCGTACTCGCATCCATTTGGCCTTGGGTCAGGAGACTCGTCAAAACGATTTTGTCATTGCGATGGACGTCGAGGGTGTGGTGCAACCTGCTGATGCTGGTATGTGGGTTAACTGTATCAGGGCACTTTCTGCAACCTGCTGATGCTGTTACTCCCTTTATTTGTTATAATGAACAAGGGTTAGACTCTCAGGCTTTTATAAATGTTTTTTTGGGTGTATAATGAAAACTAAGAAACTTAAATATTCTACCTCCTCTTTTGTATCTGATATGTTTGCTTTTGATTTTATCAACAGAAACCCCCTTATAACTTGGCTGACTGCATGACATACTGGTTACTAGTGATTACCACTTACCAGGAAATATTCCATGTTCTAAAGTGATTTCAAGGCATAAGCACAAGTACTCGGAACTTTTTCATGTGCAAAATGGTTGAGCTAAGGTGTGAGGTTAAAGAAAATAGCTAATAGGTGAACCAAATATACCTTAAGGTGATATCTTCAAGGTTCCCAATTGGCGTTGACACAAGATACAGACCTGACTCCAGATCCTGCATATTAAAATAAAATGTCTGAAAGCGTCAAGGAACAAACGCTCAACAATAAAAAAAACAAATCATGTAATCATGTTTTTATCTCTGAAGCGAGCAATGTATAGCAATGAGTAGCACTTGGCCTCTTATTTTATCCTGAAAATTTCATAAACCAGTAAATCCAATTCTGAGAATTGATTTATAGCAACATGCCAGAGCCCTCATACAGGCCCTTGTCATAAATCTACCACACTCATCAACCCATAAGGCTAGAAAAAGGGAAACATCTCCTAATATGTTCCAGCTCTAACCAAGGATAAATGCTTCAGTGCACAAACAAGACAATTCCTTTCCAGTCTTCTTTTTTTCTATTTGATACCACTTGAAGAAAACAATCTCATAAACATTATGAAGAAAATCTAATCAGGGGCAGAGCTACATGTATTTGTCAGTCAGCTGACCTCGACAACCTTTCCAAATTCCACTATAAATCAGCTGTAAAAATATCAAATCACTCTTCTAAGCAAACAAAAAAAATCATTATACTAGACGTGTGACCCTGGTGGCTCAATACTCTGGCTCCGCCCCTGCATCTATAATAATTGTCAGCGAACATGCTTAACTTCACATAATAATTGCATAACATCTTAAGACTCACATGAGACGAGTCTTGATAGCCCTAAGTTCTAACTTTGGCAAACCTAAACCAACCGCACATTAAGCTAGAAACAGTTTTAGTTTGATATATACGAGCAAAACATCGTAGCCATTTTGATGGAACCACAAGTCCACGCTACAGGAAGAGTCCTCACTCCACTACTGGAACTGTTCACAAAAGATCGGTACAAATAACTAGGCAACGCTGGGGCTGGGAGAAGGGTTCACCGGTTCCGAGAGGAGTGGCTCCGGCTTGTTGCTGGAAGCGGCGTTGGAGAGGCGTCGAGCGAACGGAACTGTGACTGCAGAGGCGAGGCGGAGAGGGGAGATGAGGAAATGGTGGCGGGGGACGGTCATGACTGGAGCCAGGGCCTGGAGGAGGAGCAGCGACGACATGGGATTCGGATGGCAGCCGGGCAGGCGGCGCGGCGTCGCGGGGAGGAGTGTCAGTTGCCCAAGTCACACGATGCCACGCGCCGTAGGCACGCACCGTTGATTCGATCGTCACGGTCGAGATGGGCCCTTCAGTTACATGACTAGCAACGGCAATATATAATATCCGTGCTTTGCACACAATCATATTTGATACCCATAAAAAATATATGTTCTATACACATTTGGATCTTCTATACACATTTAGATCTCGAGATGTCTCATTCCCTCCAGCGAAATAAGTCCAAGAAATTCTGCTTGAGGCCTAAATGACCTCAGAACAAATGTTTACATTCTGACAAATCTTTTTAAGATGGTAGAATATATTCGATCTTTAAAACGAAACATAGATTCCAATCTGAAAAATCAGCTTACCGACATTGCCTTGGCTCCACGGTGTCGTTGTCACCGCCACACAGAAACATCGGTGCCTCATAGTCGCCACAATGTGCCCTCCCTACAACCGCGTGCACAACAGCGCAACAAAACGACCCGACATATGGCAATAAAAGGCAACAGTCAAAGACATTTACTGAAAACAATGTTGATGCACTAAACACTTTTGAAAAAAAAGAATGAAGGCAGTAAATGAAAGGCATAAACGTTGAGTAATAAAATCAAATTCCCTTGGAGTTGGCAGTATATATTACCACTCAACTCAATAAGTGCTTTTATGCATATCCTACACATATATTGTTTCTAGGCAAAATCAAATTAATAAAGACTGATGGTATTGGTTAACAGGGATGCAGTAGATCAGTAGTACATTGAAGGAATTAGTCAAATACCATTTTAAAAATAACTGACAAAGTATTGGTTGCAAAGTGAATGCAAGTATAACTGTAGTGAACACCTGTCATAGTGAATGCGAGAGGGACACAGTGTTGACGAACAGCAATGCAAATCTAAGGACCACTCCTTTTACATGTAAATTATGTATAAATGCAGATCAAAAGTAACCAGCAGCATGTGAGCGTACGTGCGGATCAGACAGCAAGTCGCCAAGAAGGAAGGCTAGGCAGCAAATTACCAACAGTAATTCAGACACCAGTATATTTTTGTTTCTTATTGAACAAATATGCTATTGTTTTTATTTATGGATCAAGCAAGGCATGAGAGTGTCGGTGTTTTGGGTCCGACCGCACACCTGGGGTTGCCCCTCGAGGTGTTTTTAGGAGTAGGACGGTGTCGCCGACTGTAGCAAAATGATTCGTGCCAGATGCACGAGGGACAATGGACGGTATTTGCAGGTTCGGGCCGCTTAGAGATGCGTAACACCCTACGTCCTGGTGAGGATGCTTTGTGCAACGGATTACAAGTCAGTTCTCTGAAGTGAGAACGTAGAGGGTTGAGGTGGATGGCTGAGTAGTGAGATCGATCGTTCTGAAGGGGTGCCCCCTGGGCCTTATATATTTGACCGTGGGGCAATACATGTGGATATAATAACAACGTGCTCCTAAAGGATAGTGAACTGTTTGAGTCTATCTTCCTATGATTCTGCCGACCTATCCTCGCCTGGTTCCGCTGCATGGGGCTCCACCGCGGGAAAGTCAGATCTTCTGTTGTGGTTTCTCGCTCAACGCTGTGGGGCTATCCGGGCTTGCGTCGATCCGGCCCTACGTCGATCTGCTTTACTGATTGTCCCTCCCCAGGCCCATGAAGGAATGACCTTACGATTTATTGGGCCCTTGGGCCTTTCGTGAGGTCTTTTACCCTTCCAGTGGACCCGGGGGATATCTGTCCCCCACAAGCCTCCGATCTTTGGGTTGATTTTGAGGTAATCGGCCCAAAGATCCTAGGCCTAGCTTGTAGGTAATTTGGAGAAAAACGATTTCTTACTGTCTCCTTCTGCTGTGATCACTCGTACACCGGAGCTTTATTTCGTGCTTGTGCCTTAAGAGTCGGCGTTTCATATTGTAGGACCCTGAACTTTATTGGGTGCACCAGAGGTGCACCCAATGGGTGTAGCCCCCGAGCTTCGAATAGATTTTAGAAGATAATCTACTCGAAGGTCTTCATCAGAGATTATTTTTATTTTCTTCTCATACTTTGGTTGAGGGCCAACCTTGTCTTTTAATCTTGTCTTATGCCTTAGAAGTCGGCACTATCTTGGCTTGAAACGGTGATCCATGGGGTGCACCGAAGGTGCACCCAATGGGTGTAGCCCCGAGCTTTGAGTGGATTTTTGAAAACAATCCTCTCAAAGGTCTTTACTTCATGTACTTTTGCCGAGAGTCATATTTTCTCTTTTTTTGAATGCCTTAGAGGTCGGCATTATGTCATCCATATTATGCTTTAGAGGTCAGCATTATGTCATCAGTATTATGCATCCGAGGTCAGCACGTATTTTGTCTTTTGCAGCCGAGTTCGTGATCCGCCCATATCTTGCTAGGTGGTGCAATTTATTTGCTCTGCGACCGATTGGACATTTGATGGATGTTCCCTGGCTAGTCTTCACGTCGCTTCCGTCGGTCAGATTTTGTACTTCACCGGCTATATTTGGCTTTCCTTTGATCCTTACTGATATCTCATTTTTGTCTTGAGGTGTTCATTGCACGCTCTGCACGGATGTGACAGTTTTTGAAAAATATACTGATAATTCCTGGGCGTCCCCCCCAATGGGTGTGGGCAAGGGACGACTTGGTACGCTGAGCGTTTTAGCCGACTGCTTCTGAGTAGTAATGTGATGTGACGACGGGCGTAATCATATCCTCCGCACTGTTGACTGGAGTCCCAATGGGTGTTGCATTGCATGAAACGGCGTCAGCCGCGCGTCTTCAGACGGGTTGAAGTGTGTATTGAATGCCTCGCGACTGTTCAGTGATCGCGGTTGGAGGTGAGCGGTTGCCTCCTTCTTCTATAAATAGTGCCTTTGCCTCTCTGGTTTTTTCACATCCCTTGCTGTTCTCCACTGCTTGCCTTCTTCCTCTCCTTGCATTTCCGCCATGGGCAAGAAACGCAAGCGCGAGCCGACTCCTCCGTCCGAGGACTTTGGTGACTCGGAATACTCAGAGGAGGAGTTCTCCTCTGAGTCCGAGGGGTCTCCGGCTCCCATCCCTCTGCGTGAGTCGTCTGATGATTTAGACGACTCCCAGGGGCTCGCCGCCGAGGTCTGGACTTACATCCGGGCCGTCGAGTGCTTCGGGCTCGCAGGCTTGGATGAGTCGGAGTACTCCTCAGACGAGGAGGACTCGTCCGAGGAGGACGATGGCGGCGATGGCGAAGGCGATGACGACGACGACGACGATGACGGAGGCGATGGCGGCGGCGACGACGGTGATGACGGCGACGGCGGCAGCAGGGGCGGCAGCGGCGGTAGGGGCGACAGCGGCGGCGGCGGCAGGGGCGACAACAAGGCCAGTGGCTAAATGCCACTGGTTTTTAAATATTAGTATAGATTAGAAGTAGTATAGTGAAATAATGTAGTAGTATTAGTAATGTAGAGTAGTATAGTGTAGCGTAGGTAGTAGTAGTGGTAGTAGCAGCAGTAGTAGTAGAATGTAGTATAGTAGTATCAATAGGGAAGTTATCAACTCTTAATGAGTTGATTTGTAAGTACTGTTACTTCCCTTAATGAAGAATGGCTTTGTCTCCTCTGGTACTAATTACTGTGCTTCATAGTAGGTCGATCTCTTATTTGTGGAGTTGATTCATTCGGAATAGTAACTGAATAACTCGGGCATCATATCGTCGCTTCAGGGGTGATGGCCGAGCTTACTACTGTCGATATTTACGCATTTGAATTAGAGTCCGAGTGATGATGAAACCGTGCCAGCATCGGAATAACTGTTGACCACGTCAGCGCTCTTAGATGCGACAGCCGAGTGACCTGTAACAACGTCAGCGTTTTTTAGAGATAACCGCCGAGCGACTGAGGATATCGTCGGCGCTTTAGAGATAGATGCCGAGCGACTGAAGGTATCGTCGGCACTTTAGAGATAAATGCCGAGCGACTGGTGATAACGTCAGTGTTTTAGAAATAACAGCCGAGTTAAAACGGGCCATGTCGGCCACTTTGAGGATAGTAGCTGAGTGATGATGTGGCACACCGGGGTTTTAGAAGTAGCCACCGGGTGACGACGTGGCACGCCGGTGTTTTAAAAGTAACTGCCGGGTGCTGACTGGGCGCTTTTGGAGACGGTATCCGACTCGGGAATATCCCGCGTATACTGCGCTTTCAGCCGCCTCTGCTTTCCGTGCCCTAGTTCTTGCCTTCCTGCCTCCAAATCCTCTCTGCAATTCGGCTCTCGCTCTGTTCGCTAGCAGAATTGAGATGGCGCCCAAGAGAAAGGCCTCGAGTTCATCCGCTGCAGTAATTCCCCCCATCGACCCCAACAGCCAGTTGCCTTTCGCAGGTAACCACACGTCTGTTGTCTCCGAGCCTGATCTCCTCCACCTCGTGTCCATCGGGGTTCTTCCCCCGAGGGAGCTTTGTTCTTGGCGGATTTGTCATGGGGTCACTGTCCCGACAGAGGATACCCATGAATTCGTGGTTTATGTCCCTTTTCTTCTCCGCGGTCTCGCTCTCCCCATTTCTCCCTTTTTCCGCGGCCTCCTTGATTTTTATCGCCTTAACTTGACCCACCTGAATCCTAATTCTATTCTTCAAATTTCTATTTACATTCATTTGTGCAAAGCTTTTCTTGGTGTGCTGCCACATTTCGAGTTGTGGAAGTACTTGTATCACTGTCGCCCTGGAATGGCCGGGGGTCAGCATCAGCTGATTGGGGGTGCTAGTCTGGAGATGCGCCGTGGGAGGAAGACTGAGTATCTTGAAATCCCTCTCAAAGACAGTATCAAGGGATGGCGCTTGGAATGGTTTATTGTTGAGAACCATGGAAATTCTCTCCCCCCACGGTCGGGAAGACAGCCGGATGTTCGCACTCCGAGTTGGACTGAATCTCCCACGGATCAGGAGGTAGCTGAGGCGAGGGCTTTGCTAGCTGAAGTTGGATTGCTGAAAGAAAGGGGTCTAACTGCCGAGGCTGTGGTTACTGATTTTGTTTTCAAGAATATTCAGCCGTTGAAGGACAGGGCATACCCGGCTTATCTGTACCGAGGTCTAGCTGACTCAACTCGGGTTACCAATAGGAAAATTCCCTCTATAGACTTGGTGAACCGACTTGAGATGATTCTTAGAGGCAAGGTATCAAATATTGGTGCCCCAGTGGCATACTCGGCATGGAGCCTGCCTCCTCCCAAGGCCGTCACTCTTTTTGTGTCGAATCCACCTGTCACTGATGGCAGTTTGGGCCTTAGAGTGCGACCCTCTGCCGAAGAAGTTAACACTTTGGTTGCCTCGCTCGGGGAAATTCCTGATGACGAACGACAAGTCCACTTTGAGGTGCCTTTGGATCCCAGTGACGCGGAAATAAGCGCTATGCTTGATTTGCTGGCTGAGGACTCTCCTGATGCTGCTCCTGTCAGGACATTGGTGGTGGCGCCTCTCCCAGAAGCTAGTACGACTTTGGATATTCAGAAGCCTGCCAGTGCTCGCCCGAGACGCCCTTGCCGAGCCAATCAACTTGATCCTTCTGCTGATGAGCAGAAAAAGAAAAAGAGACGTCTTCGGCAAGTATCTAGTTTGGATCGGGGCGCTGGTCCTTCGGTTCCTGCTGCTGAGGAGGTTCCCGTGCCTGATTTTACTGACGCCGACCCCAATGGGTGTGCTCCATCTACTGCTGATCCCAATGGGTGTGCCCCACCCGATGCTGATCCCAATGGGTGTGTTGCTTATGATGTTGATGAAAACGACAGGGAGGAAGAAGATGAGGTCCCTCTGACTCGGAAAAACAGTCGACAGTATATTGCCAGTGGGGAGAGTAGTGGAGTTCCTTCTCCTGCTCTGTCAGCTCTCGTTGGTCTACAGGAGTTATCTCTGGCAAACTTTGATCAGACTCTAGAGGATATGGTTCCAGAGGATCTTTTATCAGAGCCAGTGGATGATGGTGTGATGGAGGTTTGTGCTGATGTGCTTGATGCTGGGTTGAGGTCATCCCGCGCCTCATCGACCTTAGAGCGCGGTCTTGAGGGTCAGGAGACTGACTTGGATCATCTCGGTCCCATGGAAGTAACTAGGGGCTGTCAGCCTTAGAGGCGGCCACTGCGGAGAACCTGGCCTTCAAGGATGGTGTTGACGCTTACCTAGCCCCCGAGGGTGTTGCCGAGGGTGACTCGGCTCGAGCGGGAAGTGCAAGCCATTGCCCAGCCCCCGAGGGTACTGCCGGAGATGATCCGGCTCACGTGGGTAGCGCAAACTATGATCCAGCCCCCGAGGGTGTCCAAGCGGGGTCTCCCTCTTGTACTTCCATGGATGTTCATGCGGGATCGCCTCCGCACTCCGGCTGCATGGTGGTAGCCCAAGATTTGGACCAGGGAGTCGCTTTAGAGGGCAGCGTCCCCGCTGGCCAAGTTTTGAGCTCTGTTGATGGCACTGAGTTGGTTCCTGCTGGTTTGTTGCAAGCTGCTTTGGGTGGCGACCTTATGCCTGGTCGTCAATTGATCTCTAATGATTTGGGAGTCCCTTAGTTCTTCTCCAATCTCCAGGTACTGTGATATATTTTGTTCTGACTTTTGTACCGTATGAACTGCTGTCATTACATTCGTCTGTTCTCCTTATCAGGCTCTGGTGGACGGGATGGCTAGCCAGCTGAGGTTGCAGGGTGCTTCTGTTCCAGAAGGAGCTTTGTCTCTTGCACGTTGGAATCCGGTGTTACTTCAACAACGTGTCTCTGACTTGGAGGCGACCAATGCTGGTTAGTGCTTTTCTGCTCCTTTTTGTCTTCGTTATTGAACTGCCTTACATTCTAACCCTTTTCGTTTGATTGTCTCCTGCTAGATATGACTCGGCAAATTTCCACTCTTGAAGAAAAACATTCTCGAGATCAGGTTGAACTGGTCCAGCGGTGCTCTGATTTTGAAGAAAAGTATTCTCAAAGCCAGACTGAACTAGCTCAGGTTTCTGCTGCCCTAGATGACGCGAATGCACTGAGCTCTTCCCTTCGCACTCAGCTTGATTCTGAAAAGGTGACTTATGAAACTGTGTCTTGCATTGCCGTGTTCCTATTGCTTGTTTGATGTTTGAAAGGAGTTGATTCTTGTCTGCAGGAAGAAAAACGTGTCCTTGCTGCGTCTCGCGACAATCTCGACAAACTGTATCGCGACTCTAGCAATTCGTTGACCATCCTGGAGAGGAGTCATCGCTTCTCCATGGAGGAGTTAGATAATCTTCGCTGTAGGCTGCAGGAATCCACGGATGACGTGATCCGTCTCAGGCAGTTGATATCGGCTAAGGATGCTACTATCAAAGAACTCCGTGCTTCCAAGAAATCCATCGCCCAGGAGCTAGAAACTGCTCAATTGGCTGCCAAGGTTGCTGAAGAAACTTCCATTACTCTGAGAGCCCAGCGCGACAGAGCCATGGACAAGGCCATTCGGGCAGGACGAATCTTGATGAGGAGACCCGACGTAGTTGTTCCTGAAGATATAAGGGCTGACGTGAATGCTGCTCCTGATTCCTTAAGTCGCCCTTCCTCATCGGTTGCTCCTGAGAAAGACATCGCGAAATAGAGAAATATTTTGCGTGCTTTGAGCGTGCGGTTAGCACGGTCATATATTTGTTAGAGGACACCAGTTTAGCATTTGAATGATATTGCTATTCTCCTATTGTTTTAGAATTCAACAGTACATAAATTTGCAGTAGTAAAAGGCTGTGTGATGGTTTTGAAACTTGTTTACGGGATATAGAAGTCATCCCTATATGAGTAGTCGTAAGCGCGTCAGATCGCCTTAAATCGCTGCTGACTTAAGTCGATTGCTTCTGTTTATAGGGCATAGTGGTCACCCCGAGTTAAGTAAGCGTGAGCATGTTGCACCGTCTTAAGTCTTTGCCGACTTAAGCCGATTGCTCCGTTAGCAGGGCATAGTGGTCACCCCGAGTTAAGTAAGCGTGAGCATGTTGCACCGTCTTAAGTCTTTGCCGACTTAAGCCGATTGCTCCGTTAGCAGGGCATAGTGGTCACCCAGAGTTAAGTAAGCGTGAGCATGTTGCACCGTCTTAAGTCTTTGCCGACTTAAGCCGATTGCTCCGTTAGCAGGGCATAGTGGTCACCCTGAATTAAGTAAGAGTGCTAGTCAATCATGAACAAATTGAGTATCTTTGAAGCCTTCTTTATTGATGACATATCTCCCGTTTTACAGAGTACATTGTCGTCCCGATAGCTTTTGAAATTTAGCTAGGGGTAAAACTTCCTGAGGTGTTCTATATTCCAAGAGTTCCCAATTTCTGTGTCGTCCATCTGAGTTAGACGATATGATCCCGGCCGAGTGACTTCTGCTACTATGAATGGTCCCTCCCATAAGGGTGACAACTTGTGCCGTCCTTCCCCTGTTAGAATTCGGCGGAGGACGAGATCTCCCACTGAGAAGGATCGTTGTCGCACGGCCTTGTCGTGATAGCGTCTTAGAGTCTGCTGGTATCGTGCTGATTGAATTACTGCATTCAGCCGTTCTTCTTTGAGTACATCAATGTCCTCCAGCCTAGTAGCTTCGGCTTCTGCTATGTTTTCGAAGACCAACCTCGACGCCCCGAATTTGAGATCTGCGGGTAATACTGCCTCTGGCCCATAGACCATGAAGAAAGGAGTATTTCCATGTAGAGCTCGGCTAGGTTGGGTTCTTAGGCTCCAAACGATGTAGGGCAATTCCCTTATCCACTTTCCTGCAAACTTTTCGTTCTTTTCGAAGACCCTTTTCCTGAGTGCCTCCAGTATCATCCCGTTAGCTCGCTCAACCTGCCCGTTGGCCCTCAGGTGTGCTACCGAAGCATACTTGATCTGGATGCTCTTTTGCTCGCAGAAATCGAAGAATTCTGAACTTGAGAAGTTGGATCCTAAGTCAGTTATGATATTGTTTGGTATTCCAAATCTGAATATTATGTCTTATATGAATTCCACGGCCTTAGCCGAGGTTAAAGAAGCAATGGGTTTTAATTCTATCCATTTGGTGAATTTGTCGATTGCTACCAGTACATGAGTGTATCCTCCTTGAGCTTTCTTGAAAGGTCCAATCATATCTAGTCCCCAGCATGCGAAGGGCCAAGTTACTGGTATGGTATGCAATTGCTGTGCTGGTAGGTGTTGTTGCTTTGACAAGTACTGGCAAGCTTCGCACCTCTGAACTAGCTCGGCTGCATCGCTTTTCGCAGTTGGCCAATAGAATCCCGACCTGAAGACCTTCCTGACTAGTGTCTTGGATGCTGCGTGTATTCCACATTGCCCAACATGGACCTCATCCAGAAGTTGCTTCCCAGTAGATGAGAGAATGCACTTCATGAGGACGCCTGATGCACCTCTTCTGTATAATGTTTCCCCAATGAGTGTATAGTGGGCTGACTGTCTGGCGATGCGCTCGGCTACATTTTTGTCATCTGGTTCCTCTTCATTCTTTATATATCTGATAATCGGCCTTCTCCAGTCATCAGAGTCTGACTCTGGTTGATTTACGATATTACACTCTTCTGCCTGATCCATTGAGATGCTTGGTTGTGGTATTTCTTGTACAAAGACTCCGGGTGGGACCTGAGTTCGACTGGATCCTAGCTTGGACAATACATCAGCCGCCGTGTTTCGATCTCTTTCTACATGATGAAATTCTAGGCCTTCAAACTTATCTTCTAGTTTCCGGACGGCAGCGCAGTATTTTCCCATTGAATCTTTCGAACAGTCCCATTCTTTGTTTATCTGGCTTATGACCACCAGAGAATCTCCGTATACCATTAGTCTCTTGATGCCTAATGGTATGGTGATGTTTAGTCCATGGATCAGAGCTTCATACTCGGCTACATTGTTGGAGGCTGGAAATAACAAGTGGAGGGCATATTTGAGGTGTTCGCCTCCAGGTGCGATGAAGAGAATTCCCGCGCCTGCTCCCTGCAGCTTCAGCGAGCCATCAAAATACATCCGCCATACTTCTGTCGTTTCCGGGTTCTCTGGTACTTGTTGTTCAGTCCACTCTGATACGAAGTCGACTAATTCTTGAGTTTTGATGGCAGTGCGAGGTCGAAACTCGATGTCATGAGATCCCAGTTCACAGGCCCACTTGACTATTCGGCCAATGGCTTCCTTGTTGTGAAGAATATCCCCTATCGGAAAACCGGTGACTACTATGACTTTGTGGTCATCAAAGTAGTGACGTAGCTTGCGGGCAGTTAGAAGTACTGCGTATAATAGCTTCTGAACTTGAGGATACTTTTTCTTCGAGGGACCCAGAACTTCACTGATGAAGTAGACAGGGTGTTGCACTGGGTAGGCATGTCCTTCTTCTGCTCGTTTGACTACCAACACGGTGCTTACCACGTGAGTCGTGCAAGAGATATATAGCAGCAGATCTTCAGCTGGTTGAGTTGATGTGGCTCGCCGTGGTGGTTTCAGCACTGGTGGGGTTGTCAGGAATTTTTTCAGTGCATCTAGGGCTTCCTGTGCTTCTGAAGTCCACTGAAACTTGTCCACCTTCTTGAGTAGCTTGTAAAATGGTAAACCTTTTTCTCCCAGTCTGGATATAAATCTACTCAGGGCTGTCATACATCCGGTGAGTCGCTGAACCTTCTTTTGTGATCGTGGAGCTTCCATTTTCATGATAGCTTCAATCTTTTCCGGATTAGCTTCAATTCCCCGGTGGCTGACAATAAATCCGAGTAACTTTCCTGCTGGTACCCCAAAAACACATTTTTCGGGATTAAGCTTCCACCGATATCGCCGTAGACTGTTGAAAACCAGCTGCAAGTCTTCGATGAAGTTTTCTGAGTTCTCTGTTTTGATTACCACGTCATCCACGTAGGCTTACACACGCTTGCCCCAGTTATCAGCTAAGCATGTTTGAATGGCTCTCTAATAGGTCGCTCCAGCGTTTTTGAGGCCGGACGACATGGAGGTATAACAGAAAGCACCAAACGGAGTGATGAACGTCGTTTTTCCTCGTCTTCCTTCGCCAAGCTGATCTGATGGTATCCGGAATAGCAATCCAGAAAAGACAGCACAGAACATCCAGCGGTGGAGTCTACCACCTGATCTATCCTTGGGAGCCCGAAGGGATCCTTCGGACAATATTTGTTGAGATCAGTATAGTCGACGCACATGCGCCAATCCACTTTATTCTTTTTGAGTACAAGAACAGGGTTGGCTAACCACTCGGGATGTAACACCTCTCTGATAAACCCAGCCGCGACCAAGCGGGCCAACTCAGCACGAATGACCTCTCTCTTGTCAGGCGTGAAACGACGTAGTTTTTGCCGGATCGGCCTTGCCTAGGGGTAGACCTTCAGTTTGTGCTCGGCTAGTTCTCTCGGGACTCCTGGCATATCCGCAGGTTGCCATGCGAATACGTCTCGGTTGTCTTGCAGAAACCGGACGAGCGCGCCTTCCTATTTATCATCCAGGCTGGAGCTGATGATGGCAGTCTTGCGTTCATCAGCGAACCCCAGATTGATCCTTTTAGTTTCTTCAGTCGGCCGCATAGAGGTCACGGCTTGAGCTTCGTTCGCCGGTGCCGTAAGGTCTTCCTCAGGCTTAGAGTTTGCCTGGATCGAAGAAGTCGCCGACGGTTTGGTGGCGAGGGCTGCTTGGATGGCCACTCGGAAACATTCTACGACGCCTTGGAAGTCAGCACGCACAGTTATGATTCCTTGTGGTCTCGGCATCTTCAATATCATGTACGTGTAATGCGGAATGGCCATGAATTTTGCCAATCCTGGCCGCCCGATGATGGCGTTGTACCCGCAGTCGAAATTCGCCACTTCGAACCTCAGGAACTCGGTTCTGTAGTTCTCCGGAGTTCCGAAGGTGACGGGCATGTAGATGTGGCCCAGCGGGTATTCCCCTTCGGTTGGCACGATGCCGAAGAAAGGAGTATCCGACTCGTGGAGTTCTTTGAGGTGAACTCCTAAGCCTCGGAGTGTCCGGGGGAAGGTGACGTTGATGCTGCTCCCCCCGTCCACTAACACCTTCTTCACCCTGCTCTCTCGGATCACCGGATCGACGAGGAGCGGGTATTTGCCTGGGTGGTCGAAGTTGAGCCATTGATCCGCCCGAGTGAAGGTGATCGAGTGCTCCGACCATCGGTACGGAGCGGGAGGACCGGTGGCTGCCACCAGTATCTGGCGATCGTTGAGCTTTTGCTGTCTTTTGTTCTCCTGCGACCCGTGTCCGCCGAAGATGACGTTGACTTCCCTGTCAACGCGCGAGAAAGCTCCTCCTCCTCCCTCCTCCTGCTGCTGGGGTTGTCGTGGTTCTTCTGGTCCTCCCCGTGGCGGAGGAGGAGGTAGAGGTTGGAAGGGTCGGCCGTGCCCGACGGAGTGCTTGAAGTCCCGGCAGTTCCGAAGAGTGTGGCGCATGTCCTTGTGGTACGGGCACTGGGCGTCAAGGATGTCGTCCAGCGTGCGCTCGCCTCCACGAGGTCCTCCCCGGGCGCGAGAAGCAGGTGGTCCGGCGGCGTGCACTTCTTCGCGAGGTCTCTTCTCCCAGCGTTTGTCAGGTTGCTGGTTCGCGTCGCGTCGTGGTGCTGCAGGTGCGGGCTTTGCTCCCTCGATGAGGTCCAGGGCTCGCTCGTTGGTGGTGATGTAGAGGTCGGCTTCCTGAAACAGCTCCTTGGAGGTAGTTGGCGCCTTCTGCAATATGGCTCGGACGAAGGCCGAGTCATTGGATCCTCTGTAGAAGTCCTCGATCACGGCCGCCTCCGTGACTTCGGGGATACGATTTCTCATGGTCTGGAACCTTTTGAGGTATGACCGGAGAGTTTCGTCCCCCCGGTGTTTGATGGATTTGAGGTCCCATGGTTGTGCCGGTTTGTCGGAGAGGGACTAAAAGTTGGCGGTGAAACATCGGCTGAAATTGCTCTAGTCGTCGATGCAATGCCGGGGTAGATGTCGTAGCCATTGCAGTGCGTCTTGCCCGAGGACAATGGGTAAGTACGCAGTCATTACGTCCTCGGACGCTCCAGCGGCTCGAGCGGCGGTGGTGTAGACGGCCAGCCAGCCTCCTGGGTCCTGCTTAGGTTCATACTTATCGACATTGGATACCTTGAAGTTAGGGGGCCATTGAATGGCCCTAAGGCGTGGAGTAAGGGAGGACACTCCACATGTGTCCTCCTGTCGTTGGGGATGATGCCTGTCCTGAGGAGGGGAGTAGTTGTTGTGGTTCCTCGACCGTCCCCAGGTAGTTCCGCCAGTCGAGGCCGTCGTTGATTCGGCTCTGGTGGCTTGACTCCGAGTTGGGATGCCATGATCCCTGTCGTACTCTTCTCGGCGGCGGATCTCGTTCTCATGCCATCGTTCACGCGAAGCGTTGATGGAGCTCCGCGCGTCTCGACGACTGTTGATGGCGTGTCGCAAGTCGTTCGGCGGGTGAGCGAGAGGTAGAAGATGGTTGGCTGCTTGGGTGAACAGGCATCGATAGCCCTTGGCATCGGGAGTCCGAGGGAGTCCGTCAGCTATCCGAGCTAGTACTCCTCCGACTTCACTCGGCGTGTTCATGGCTCGGGCGAAGTCGGGGTTCAGGTTGCGATCGAAGAGTGGATTTTCCCGGCGCTGCCTTGCGTCTTGCTCGGCTTGTTCCTGAGCTCGTCGACGATCACGTCGTCGGGAGTTCCTTCGTTCTCTGAAGACACGTTCTTCCGGAGTTTCTCCCATCTCCAAGACCTCGTCTCGCGAGACAGGCTGCTCCGGATTCCGTTCTCCGGCTTGGTGATGTCGCCGGATGTTTCGGCGCCGGTTTCTTCGTCGACGGGACTCCCGCTGAGGTGGTTCTTCCCCAGGCGTGGTCGGCTCATCGTCGGAGACAGGAGGCGACTCCACTCTCCCGATGAAAAGAATGTCGGGGTAGAATGGCGTGGCTGTCGTGGCGATCTTCCCTCGGAGAGCTGGAGGTTGCGTTTTTCCGATATCTTCGGAGTTTGTTGGAGGAGACTTCTTTCTTGGTGGATCTGCAATGCGGTGTAGAGTTCCTTCTTCGCCTACTACGAACGAGATCGTTCCAAAGTAGAACGTGGATCCGGGACAGAAGATGATCTTGTCGTGGAAGGTGATGGCCATTGAGCTAGCTTAGATCGTCGACACACCCCTACCTGGCACGCCAGCTGTCGGTGTTTTGGGTCCGACCGCACACCTGGGGTTGCCCCTCGAGGTGTTTTTAGGAGTAGGACGGTGTCGCCGACTGTAGCAAAATGGTTCGTGCCAGATGCACGAGGGACAATGGACGGTATTTGCAGGTTTGGGCCGCTTAGAGATGCGTAACACCCTACGTCCTGGTGAGGATGCTTTGTGCAACGGATTACAAGTCAGTTCTCTGAAGTGAGAACGTAGAGGGTTGAGGTGGATGGCTGAGTAGTGAGATCGATCGTTCTGAAGGGGTGCCCCCTGGGCCTTATATATTCGACCGTGGGGCAATACATGTGGATATAATAACAACGTGCTCCTAAAGGATAGTGAACTGTTTGAGTCTATCTTCCTATGATTCTGCCGACCTATCCTCGCCTGGTTCCGCTGCATGGGGCTCCACCGCGGGAAAGTCGGATCTTCTGTTGTGGTTTCTCGCTCAACGCTGTGGGGCCATCCGGGCTTGCGCCGATCCGGCCCTACATCGATCTGCTTTACTGATTGTCCCTCCCCAGGCCCATGAAGGAATGACCTTACGATTTATTGGGCCCTTGGGCCTTTCGTGAGGTCTTTTACCCTTCCAGTGGACCTGGGGGATATCTGTCCCCCACAGAGAGATTGGACTTTTTGTATCAACAGCGTGCATAAGTGGGACTTCAGTGATCACTTATACATTGCGGGTCCAACGTTATTAGGAATCGAATTGCAGCCTTCAAAACCATTGTTTTAGGGAGCGATTCATTCACCTAGGTAAGAGCACATGACAAAATGATTGATGTATAATTGAAGTACCACCATGATATGATGCTACTTAATGTATAGTGAACAATGGTGCCTTGCATGATAGGTGGCCTCGCATGGCCCAATGCATCAGAGTAGCAGGCAACTTGCAAAAAAAAAGAGGTACCAACATCTGGAATTTCTCTGTATGATTCAGACGACTCAAAGTCCTAGACCAGATCATGAATTAGAAGAGATATATATTCACAGCTCCCTTTTACCAACTATATCAACACAACTAT
Organism: Zea luxurians; assembly: GCA_029449295.1. Lineage (NCBI taxonomy): Eukaryota > Viridiplantae > Streptophyta > Magnoliopsida > Poales > Poaceae > Zea > Zea luxurians. The sequence goes on from JAOPSE010000002.1 coordinate 113,878,872, forward strand.
CTGCCCAAGGGTCATTCTTCAACTTCTACAGATAGTAGCTTCCTCACCAGGTGTAACTCGAATTTCACCCCTGCTCACATAGCTCCTGGAACCGGGCCAAGTTACAAGAACAAACTATAGGCATGATTCATATGAACAGATGATAAAATAACATGTCTGTCTGTCCAAGTGAGACATTAAGATTCAGTTTCAAGCAAACATGAGTTATAATCTACCACAATTTTGTTAGCTACCATGTCTGCCTGGCAGTTGATATGCCAAAAATTCTAATTCAGTCTTTAGGTTGACAATGCCATTGATTTGATATGCCAAGATTTCCAATTCAATCATTAGGTTGACAATGCCATTGAGTTGATATGCTAGAATTTCTAGTTCAATCATATAAGTTAACAATGCCATGGAGTTGATATGCCAAAAGAATAGAAGAGGCAAATGCAGGAACAAGAAAATGATTTTACTGAAGTACCAGACAACATACAAAACCCATGGTCATACGACTGACCTTCTAAGAAGAGGCTTGGGGTTGTAAGGGAACAAATCCTTCTTTTGCAGATCTTCCAACGTTCGCTTTAATAAATAAAGACATTTTTTAGCATCGAGGAAAAGCTTCCGTGAATCCTCGACTTCTTTATCACAACCAGAACCATTCTTATACTGGTTACTTGAACTGGCTCTGTTGCTATCTTTATCCCCAGAAATCCTCTGCCTTTTACAGTTATGCTTTTCTATTTTTGTTGAGTAAAATGAATCATCAACAAAAGCATGCCAAGACTGGGAAACCAAGCGTAAACACCTGTGCAAGTGTGTAAGAGAGGTCAAAGGTCACAATTCAGAAGACACTTTGTTCCATCTGAAGACGTCAGCAAAAATAGTTAAAAAAATGTAAGATAGGTACCAACCTTAATAGATACTGAGCACAAAGCACACCAACATTCCTAGATATGAGATAATCAACGAGTACCATGTGATCATAGTGCAGCTACAGAATAGTTTCAATGAATGAAAAAAATATTATGTTCAAAACAGGCATTATGGAGTGAAAGAGGAAAAAATTTGAAAGATTAATAGAAAAAAGTACTATGTGTGAACAAAATTATAAACACAAAATAGAAGATGAGCAATCAAACCTCAGAGCTCTCACACACCAATGAAAGAAATCACAAGGTAAAAACCTTCAACAAGTTTATATCACAAATATGAATAATTTGTAGATCTCTGATATCATAATTCTAAATATACATTTTAAACCATGCCAAGTAGCTGGACAACCGATTCATGTAGCATCTGTAAAAATGAAAACATATGCAGTATATAAAGCAAAATCTATGTAATCGGACTAAGGGATAAGAATGGATAAATCAGTAGAAGTAATTCTAATAAACAAATACATGTTGAAAGAGCTGCAAAGAACTGGAAACCACACCATTCTTATTCACGAGTTGGTTTCTCCAGATTTATCAAAACTGCTCTCAACAGGCTACACCATTCTTAAAACGACTCTAATAAGTCTATACAGATTCCATCCAGTCAAATCAAAGGATACTGTAACCAAGCACGTCTTGCAGCTCCGAAATATACTTTAGCACTGGGCCCATATAAGAACCCCAAACCGTAATGCCTCACAAGAAAACATAAGGAGTAACTATAGATACATCGAATAAACATTATAACCTTCCGCGTCTAGAATCTAGATGTACACAGCAGTAAACTACCAATTCTTTGCAAAATAAAAATTGCAAATCATGCTAGGTAAATCGTCTTCTGAAACGCTTTATTGGGGGACCAAATCCTATAAAATCCTAAACCCAGCACCGGCAACAACAAGATGAAAGCCCATAGGGTGGCGACATCAAACACCCGCCAAAATGCCTCGCAAATCCTGAAACTACGTCACGGATCGAAGAGCTAACCAAGAACCAAATTGAGACCAAACCGAGAAGCAGGCCTAAGCTAGGGTTTCGTTGGATCGAGAAGGGGTGGGAGAGGTTACCTCTGGCTACCTGGGGCGGCGGTGGGGTGTCGACGTCGAGGCGACGATGAAGGTCGGCATTGACGCGGTCCGGAGTGGCTGCCATGGGTGGTGGCTGCGAAAACCCTAGAGATGCTGGTTGAGGAGGTTTGGGAACGGAGGAGCCGAAGCGAGCGGACGTAGATCCCGCCTGCAGCCCCTGCCCCACATCATGCTGTCAGTGCCGTTCATCATGTTGTTCATGACCTAGTCGCTGCTTGCCTTGACCCGGCTATGGGCGGACTCGTCCAGCTCGACCCGGGCCTCGCCAGCGCCGGTGGCCACGGCGGCCACCTATGCGATGCTGAGGCTAGCGCCCTCGATCTTCACCAAGGGTTGGCGATACTCGGCCACCATCCGGAGGACGCAGCGGAGGTGGACGGTGAGGTGTCGGGGTCAGGGAGCCGAGGAGGACAGCGAGGAGGAGGACGCATGCGAGGGCGAGGAGGAGGGAGAGCAAGAGGCGCGCCCACCACGGCCGCTGCTGCCACCGACGCTTGAATGACGACCGTTGCTGGTCCAGGAACGACCGCCGCCTCATCGAACCGCGCTCTCGCCGGCAGGGCCGGGAGGGAGGCGCCGCGCCGCGCTGAGATCTTGGACGAGTTAACCGCCACGCGCACGGGGTGCTGCTGGATCCTTTCGCCCGTTTCCTTCCTCCCACGCCTTCAGATCTCGGACTCGGAGGAGGAGGAGCGCGGCCGGGCCAGCAGCGTGGTGTGCTCGTCCCCTTGGATGTCGCGGCGGGAGGGGGCGGTCGTGCGCGTGATCCGCGGGCGGTTGGGGAATCGCAGCGTGGGGGGCGCGCATGATCCGCGGGCGAGAGGGGATGCGGCGGGGGCAGTCTACACTATCCCCTTAATAGTTAGTAGAGAAATGCGTTTGAGTGGCCCCGTGTGCACATAACAATTTTTATAAATTATCTACTGTATTAATCTATCTACTGTATTAAAACACCAATTTTCTGTGTCCTATGTCATGCGTCACATGCACAACGGTTCCTAATTCCCGTTTCTTGGCTAACAAATGGCCTATTGAGCACCATATGTGCCACCTAAAAAGGTCGGACGGTCCGGGCCATGGACGATATAAGATCGTAGTCGTCAAGGCATATAACAAGAAGGTGAATGCTAAGTCATTCCAAGTTGATGACCTTGTCTAAAAAACTATATTGAGCAGGGACCGTAAGTTGCCAAATGGTCTTCAAACTAAGAAGGGCCTTACATAGTCACACATGTAATATATGGTAATGCGTTACAGACTCTGCAAGGTGATGAGCTACATAAAGCATTGAATGGGCATTCGCTGAAGCGTTATCATCCAAGTGTATGGTAAGATGCCTAGAGAACCGATGTTTACACTTACACATCAGGTTGCTAATGCCTTAATGCCTTTGTACCGGGTGCTTTTTTCGCTCAGCTTTCCTAAAAGGCAAGGGGCATATGTTGAGTACCATATGTGCCACCTGGGAGGGGTTGGACGGTCTGGCTCTGTTGCCGAATGGTCCACGTTAAAATTAGATCAAGCGGTTAAGACCCTTTTTCCTTGTGTGTTTATCCGTCTAAAATCGCGGATTCTGTTGGGTAACGCATAGGAATGGATCCAGACCTCCCCTATATATATATATATATGAATGGGTACGACCGATTGCAGTCACCAATAATCGAACAAATCTATCTTTTATTTCTTTACTTTTGTGCCCTACGAGTAGCAGCAATGTAATCTTTCTCATCCCATCTTCACATTTCTTCGACTCTACGTCGTTTGGAGGCATTTTGGGTGGCCTGCCGACCCCAAGACAATCCTAGAATCTCACCTTCCTAACAGGTCTCGCTTGGGGGCGAGATCTAGGTGTTGTTAACGATCGTCGCCACCCTGCGCACATGCAGACCGTCTGGGCTCGACGCGTGGACCGTCCAGCTAAACGCGGGGAAAACCTGCTCCTTCCGTAGGGTCGTGGACCATCTGGCCCTAGGTCGTGGACCGTCCGCGTAGCGGCCGAGAGCACCGCCGCTGGTACATTTCTGAGTGATTGGCACCCTAATCGGCACCAACACACTTTTTGACTACTTTGCTAGGGAACAGATTTATCAGGCCATGGTCACAATTAGGTGTGACCTAACATAGATCGGCCCTATATGGCTGGTTCTAAGGATAACTCTAATATCTCTCTTAGCAATATCATCGAGCCGACTATGGAGAATATGATGGCTGAAGATTAGCAGGAATTCGAGGAGCACAAGAAGCAGCTGATCAAGGAGGCCGAGGTGAAATGCATGTCCAATTTCAAGTTGGACAGGCATCAGAAAGTTGTCCGACAATGGGAAACTGACCTGGCATCACTTAGACCTACTGCAACTACCCCAATGCAAGTAACACGAACGACGTCCAAGCTCTTAGATCTTACGTAGATGAACAACGAGAACAAATTTGTTGTGACCAGTTTTCCATCGCATGATGTTAAGACTAAAGAAAACACACAAGATTCATCGACTGCAAATGGACATGCCAATCCTAGCCATTTTATGGATGCTGATGAACTCCTACACCAGACATCCACATCCTCCACCACCCTGTATGGGGGCAACTCGTACCCTTGCGCACGATTAGACAGTCTGGGCCTAAGGTCGGACAGTCTGGTCTAGTGGTGGTCGGTCACGTCCTCCGCGACGAACCACCAAAACCCGCGCTAGGAACGACTAACGTGCTTGGACTGTTCAGCTCTAAGCGCTGACTGTCCGAGTATGTTATCGGACCGTCTGAGACAGTGTATGCAGAACAAGATGCAAGTTATTATCATCAAAACTCCTACTCACGCCAACACAACCTCTCTCTGCGTCAAAATCGTGGTATGATTCCACCAACGCATGGGTATGAGTCTTTTTTGGCCGCCAGGAGATAAGGATATCCGAATTTACAATTTTTTTGGGTGATCAGGGGAGGAGCACACACGAGCATATAGGCCAATTCTTAGCCCAATTAGGGGAATTGGCTGATAGGGAGGAATTCCGCATACGTCTATTTTCATTATCCCTAATTGGTACTGCTTTCACATGGTATGCCACTTTGCGACCTATCTCTATTTACTCTTGGGGGGATTTAGAACAAAAATTTCATAAACATTTTTTCTCTGAAGATTATGAGTTAGACCTAGTTGACTTAGTAGCCCTACAACATGGAAAAAATGCATCGGTTAATGATTATATTTGGAGGTTCTGGGACACTAGGAACCAATGTTTTCAAACTCACATTACAGAAAAAGTTAGTAGGGCTAGCCCTTAATGGGATGCACCATTATTTAAAAGAAAAATTAGAAGGCATCCAACTTTGTACACTAGCACAATGACATCAGCAGGCTTTGTCTTGTGAAAGCCGGAGCCATAATACGCCTAGAGTAGCATGTCACAATATCTATTTAGTCAATTATGATAAAAGTAACTCGAATGATGAGCCAAAAGAGGTGTATGTCGCTGAGATGGTTTGGCTATTTGTTGGAACTTGCTCTCCTCCGCAAGTAGATCCAACGTGGGAGTAGAAAGAGTGCAAGCAAAGTTTAACGCGGGATGGCAAAAGCTCTGTTAATCTGGCCTCTCAAGGGCACTGTATGGGGGTATTTATAGGTACTCGAGCGGTCACCCGTCCCTTGTCTAAGACGTTTATGCCCTCGAGTACCCGGTCTATCTCTAGAATATTCCCACAAGAGGATGTTATAGACTGTCATTACGGAAAAGGCTATTACAGACGCGACCCATAATACACTTATCCGCGCGGGGCCCGAATCCCACCTGGGCCTCCCAGCGTGGTGAGGGCATGGGGCTAGTATACTTCGACAGATCCTTCATCTTGCCATGGAGAGGACGAAGGGGGACCGCGCCGGTCTTCATCCGATCGGCGCCTCCGGCTTGCTCGGGCGCGTTCTGTGTTCTGTGGTCTTCGTCAGTGCGGCAGGACAACAAAGGCATCAGCGAAGGGTAGCGTGTTCGCCTTCGCCCCAACATTTGCCCTCCGAGGGGCCAGTTCGATGAAGTCATCTGGTGCCGAAGACGTCGCTAGATGGTGGAGACGCTGCCCTCGCTCGAAGTGGTCCCGCGAGGGTTTTTGAAATGTGACCGTTGATGGACGTGTTACTGTTGGACTATGGGTTTCCCGAAGCGTCGCGTCCTGTCTATAAAAGGGGCAGCACGGCCGGAACTATCTCTTACCCGTTGCGTGTCCTGTGGAAACCCTAACTTTTTCAACCTGCTCGCCTGCCCTCCTGCTTCGGAAATCTGGCCCACGTCAAGCAAACCACACGCCGCCGCCGATGGTATGTAGCAATGTCTTCTTCCTCATCTGCTGCGAGTGCGTCGTCAGCCGGTCCGTCGTCCGAGGAAACCCTAAGTGATTTGGTGGCGATGGAGTTGCAGCCGGGCCACACCGTAGAGTTCGGCACTTTGAGGATTTCCTCGGTTCGCGTGCAGGAGATGCAACAGCTTGGATACTTCGGAGACGATGTTGGGCGGGTTCCGGGCGCCGAGGAGATCCCCAAGCCTGAGGGCGAGTTAGTTGTGTTCGAGGCGTTTTTTCTTGCCGGCCTTCGCCTCCCGGCGCATCGTTTCGTGGTGAGGTTTTGCGGAGATTTGGCGTGCAGGTCCACCAGTTGACACCTAACGACGTGGTTGCCCTGGCGAAGTATGTGAAAGTCGCCTAGAGGGGGGTGAATAGGCAAATCTGAAATTTACAAACTTTAAGCACAACTACAAGCCGGGGTTAGCGTTAGAAATAAAACCGAGTCCGAGAGCGAGGGCGAAAACAAATCAACCAAAGAAATGGAGCGAATGACACGGTGATTTGTTTTACCGAGGTTCGGCTCTTGCAAACCTACTCCCCGTTGAGGTGGTCACAAAGACCGGGTCTCTTTCAACCCTTTCCCTCTCTCAAACGGTCACCTAGACCGAATGCGCTTTTCTCCTCAATCAAATGGGTCACTTAGACCCCACAAGGACCACCACACAATTGGTGTCTCTTGCTTTGATTACAAGTTGCTTGAGAACAAGAATGGGGAAGAAGAAAAGCGATCCATGCGACAAGAACTCAAATGAACACTAAAATCTCTCTCTCTCTCTCTCTCTCTCTCTCTCTCTCTCTCTCGAGTCACTAAGTGTTTGGAGTGATTTTGGACTTGGGAGAGGAGTTGATCTCTTGTTTGTGTCTTGGAGTGAAGTCTAGAGCTCTTGTATTGAATGCAATATGCTGGAAACTTGGATGCCTTGAATGGTGGTGGTTGGGGGGTATTTATAGCCACAACCACCAAACAACCGTTGGGGAGGGCTGCTGTCGATGGGCGCACCGGACAGTCCGATGCGCCACCGGACACTGTCCATTGCGTAAGCCACGTCACCCAACCGTTAGGGTTCTAACGGTTTCGACCGTTGGAGCTCTGACTTCTTGGTGCACCGGACAGTCTGGTGCCACACCGGACAGATACTGTTCAGTGTCCGGTGCGCCTCTGACGCCTGCTCTAACTTCTGCCGCGAACTGTAGCTCTATCAGGGCACTATGCAGTCGACCGTTGCGCTGATAGCCGTTGCTCCGCTTGGTGCACCTGACCGTCCGGTGGCACATCGGACAGTCCGGTGAATTATAGCGGAGTGCGCCTTGAGAAACCCGAAGGTGAAGAGTTTGAGGTCGATCCACCCTGGTGCACCGGACACTGTCCGGTGGCACATCGGACAGTCCGGTGCGCCAGACCAGGGTTCTCTTCGGTTTCTTTTGCTCCTTTCTTTTAAACCCTAACTTGTATCTTTTTATTGGTTTGTGTTGAACCTTTGGCACCTGTAGATCATATAATCTAAAGGAAACTAGTTAGTCCAATTATTTGTGTTGGGCATTTCAACCACCAAAATCATTTAGGAAAAGGTTTGACCCTATTTCCCTTTCAATCTCCCCCTTTTTGGTGATTGATGCCAACACAAACCAAATCAAATATATAAGTGTATAATTGAACTAGTTTGCATAATGTAAGTGCAAAGGTTGCTTGGAATTAAACCAATTTATACTTTCTTTAGATATGCATGGATGCTTTCTTTCTTTTAATATTTTGGACCACATTTTCACCACTTGTTTTGTTTTTGCAAATCTTTTTTGGAAATTCTTTGCAAAGTCTTTTTGCAAATAGTCAAAGGTATATGAATAAGATTTCGAGAAGCATTTTAAGATTTAAAATTTTCTCCCCCCATTTTAAATGCTTTTCCTTTGACTTAAACAAAACTCCCCCTATATGAAATTCTCCTCTTAGTGTTCAAGAGGGTTTTAGATACTAATTTTGAAAGTGGTCATACCAATTTGAAATATATCAAAAATAAAATACCAATTGAAAACTTCTTTAAAAACTTTTTGAAATTGGTGGTGGTGCGGTCCTTTTGCTTTGGGCTCATACTTTCTCCCCCTTTGGCATGAATTGCCAAAAACAGATACTTTGTGAGTGAAATGTGAGCCCTTTTAACTTTCTCCCCAATGGTACAAATAAATATGAGTGAAGATTATACCAAAGTGGAGAGCGATGCGGATTGACGACAAAGGGTAAATAATACCGATAGAGTAGAGTGGAAGCCTTGTCTTCGCCGAAGACTCCATTTCCCTTTCAATCTATGACTTAGTAGAAATTCACTTGAAAACACATTAGTCATAGGCATAAAAGAGATATGATCAAAGGTATATAAATGAGTTATGTGTGCAAAATACCAATCAAAGTTCCGAGAATCAAGAATGTTTAGCTCATTCCTAAGTTTGGTAAAGGTTTTCTCATCTAGTGGTTTGGTAAAGATATCGGCTAATTGTTCTTTGGTGCTAACATAAGCAATCTCGATATCCCCCCTTTGTTGGTGATCCCTCAAAAAGTGATATTGAATGGCTATGTGCTTAGTGCGGATGTGTTCAACGGGATTATCCGCCATGCGGATGGCACTGTCATTATCACATAGGAGAGGGACTTTGCTAAATTTGTAGCCATAGTCCCTAAGGGTTTGCCTCATCCAAAGCAATTGCGCGCAACAATGTCCTGCGGCAATGTACTCGGCTTTGGTAGTAGAAAGAGCTACTGAGTTTTGTTTCTTTGAAGCCCATGACACCAGAGATCTTCCCAAAAACTGACAAGTCCCTAATGTGCTCTTTCTATCAATTTTACACCCTGCCCAATCAGTGTAACACCCCTGGTGTTACTATCACTAAAACTTGAGCATAACATCATCAGCATTAGCATTTCCTATGTTTGATACACCTAGAATGCATTCACTATGTAAAGATCTCAAGCAAGTTGTATTGTTGTGGTGTTTTGCAAATAGAACCCTAGTGTAGGATACTTAACTCTAAATGGGGGTTAGAAGGGTAAAATAGGACCCAAATAGAGAAAACCCCAAAGATTAAGTGAAATAATCATAAAATTTTACCAAGGATGGACCTACATTACATTTACATCCCTGAGATACTAAAAACCCTAATTGGAACCCTGGAAAACCCTAAACCTAAACCCTAGCGGGTTAAGTGCAAAATTAGTCCACTTTTGGACTAAAGTGCAAAAACCATGATAATAAAGTGTCCTAAGTCATATGGATCACAAATATGTGGATTTGCAAGTTAAACCCTAAGTTTTGGGTCTAATTGCAGAAAGCACCACTTAAACCCTATACACGTAAGTCTGAAAATCAGTATTTTGGCTCAACTTTGGAGCTTTATAACTTTCAAAATAGTGAGAGTTCACCTTAGGGCATCACATCAACTTTGTAGCTCTATGAAAGATGAACAACTTTGCTTAAGAGTGTAAGCATAGTTGTTATGAAGAAATGGAAGAAAAACACACTTAAAGTCGAGCTGTCAGGCTGTTGAAGTCTGTTGAAGTCTGAATTTCATACTGACAGTGCAATTACAGAGACTTTGGGTACAAATTCAAACATGATCCAGTAGGAATTTGGCTATAGCTGCTGTGGCAAAATTATAGCTGAAGCTTTGATCTACAACTTTGTTACAGAACTTTGGACAAGTTGTCATAGAAATTTAAGAGAAATTTAACCCTAAACTTGGGCTGTCAGGCACTCTGATGGTGATTCCCATGGTACAGTGCCCTGGTTGAGTCAGGTTCAGTGAACCTCACCGCCGGTGAATCCTCGCCGTGAATCGTCGTCGCCGTTATGATTTGCGCTCCCCAGTGACCGGATAATACTCCAAGGCAAAAGATCTTCACCTAGGGATAACTCCGGTGGCCAGCCGTTGTGCCCCCATGATTTGCGGCCTGTACAGGTAAGCTCGCCGGCGTTGGCTGCCTGCCGGTCGTTTGCCACGTACCCGAGCGTCTTACCACGTCGCAGTAGGTCACGTTAAGCATATCCGGTGATCGCCGGTGAGCTCGCCACGCTACAAGCCACTAATCACTGCGCCAGTACACCCTCTTCTCTCCGGCCGCCACCGCGCCATCCCCGATTCATAAGCCACCGCCCCCGGAGCCTATAAATTGAGCACACCCTCAGCTTCATTAGGTATTCGAGCATCCAATCCACCCACTCGTGCCTTCAATTACTCACCAGAGCCCGCGAATTGCTCTGTTCCCCCAAATCCATTTTCCGCCATCCTGAAAGAGTCCACGCCGTGGCTAGCTTGTTCCAGGTCGGTTCATGATCTCTGCTCCCTCGTTTTAGCATCCTCATGCGTCTGTGATGCTCGCCGACCCACCTAATTGAGTTAGACTACCCTAGATCACCGGGAACACTTCTGTTCATTCGTTCTTTGCGCTGTCTCCGTGGACAGGGTGATTTAGAGCTCGAATTATGCAATTGACTGGGGGGAAACATGGGGTAAGACTTGATTTCGGTTTCGACCGAAGTAGAGCACCAGTCCTTGCCCCATACGGCCGGTCCAGGAGTTCGCCAGAGCTCTGCTGCGCTCATCGCCATCGGGGACCTTGGCTCGTAAAGAAATTTAACTTGAGGGGCTTTCTTGCAAACTGTCAGTGACTCAATGAAATAGTGAAAGAACCCATTCCCAGTTAGATAGAACGCCGAGGGCCTTTCTGCAAAGTCTGCAGCGCGGGCGCGGGCGCGCGTTTTCCTGTGCAGACTCGGCCACTCGGGCTGCTTTCGGCCCAGCACTGTTTAATCTTTTCTCTTTTCTTTTTCTGTTCAACTTTAAAAATCTATAGAAAATTGCAGAAAAATGGCAAAAATGTCAACCCAATTTTCCTAGATTCCTAATTTTCCATAGTATTTAATAAAAATAGTTCCATGATTTTTAGATCAAATAAGGAATTTTGGAGCATTTAAAATAGCTTAACACATTGGTTTGGGATTTTTAGAAAATAGATAATAATTCGAAAAATGCCCAAACTTTTTATTTGAACTCTAAACATTATTTAGAAGCCTTGGGTAGAATTTGGTTTGATTTGGACCTTGTTTGATGCTTAGAACCCAAAACCCTACCCCTGCCCTTTAAATCCTTTACTGACTCCGGAAACCCTAGTTTCTCGGAGAACCGTGAAGGAAAATTGTATTCAAGACCTTAGATAATAAACTCTTATTATCTTTGCATTCTCATGAACATTACATGTGCATTCATTATTATGTATGGTTATATTTAGAAAACGAAGAAGAAGTTGAAGTAGAAGGAGAGAAGACTTCACCACCATCTCAGGAACATCAGGCCGACAGCTGTTTTTATTTTGACATCTGTGGAACTGAGCCTGAATCACCTGTAAACCAAGGCAAGCCCCGGTGCATTTGCCACCTCCTTGACTCTTTTAAAATCTTTCTCACTTGCTTGATGCATTAGGTGATAGGAGTTGATTGCTAAAACAATTCCTGCATTACCTTCCTTGAATTTGATTACCTTCCTTTGAATCCCTATTTTATAAAAAGTTTTTACTATGCTTAGTCTTGCTTTAGCAAAGAAAAAGATTTTGTTTTTACAAAAGATGATGTGGCAAAGTGGGAGGGATGTTTTTGAAAATAAAATTTGATGGTGGATCCATCATGGCCATGATGGGTTCAACATTGGAAAAGATGTACCTCTGCATGGTACCAAACTTTGGGATTGAAATTGATTAAGCTGAGACCGGGCAGGTGACTTGCACGAGAAGGAGAGTCTCGTTGTAGTGTCTCCGTCTGAGTCGATTAAGGACCGTCTCGATGTAGGCTTGATGACCGAGGACCCTTTAACTGGTCACATGCCTTGTCATGGGTAAGCTTTGCCTCAGGCAGACTAAGGCCAGAATAAGATACCACACAATGGGAGTGGAGAGATGGCGAGAGTAGAGTGTACCCTCCGTGGCAAGAGGCTGGACGGTGGTGTATCTGTGCTCTCGGTTGGCGTGAACCTGATCTGGTCTGAAGAACCCCGGTGGCGGGTTGACATATGCAAGGGTTAAGTGCTACATATGTCGTGTGATTGGAGATCCTCAGTTGAGTATAATCGATTCGGATCGCCGTACCTTCGCGGTTATGAAGACTTGGTCACTGCCCTATACGTAGAACTCCAGTAAAGATGAAGGGTTGTTAAGAAATTGGCTAGTGCAGGTCAAGTGATTGAACTAGGGTAGAAAGAACTCTAGAGACAGGTAATCTTACTTAACCTGACAAGTAAAATTGGATTTTTAAGGATCCACTTTAGTAAGCATTTCTGCAAACAGCGTCTTTGATTATTGAGAAACCTTACCTTGACTCCCTGATAACCAGCATCCCCTTGAGAGTCTTTTCTTTAGTCGGGTAAGTCTTGCTGAGTAATTCCATACTCAGGGTTTTATTCCCTATTGTTTTTAGGTGAGGAAGCAACAAACTTTTGTTGTTTCTGTTCCAAGGTGGTCTCAAAAGAAGAAAACCAAGAGTAGAGCTGCAGGAGGAAAGGTTCCTCCATAAAAACTTGTGTTGATACTTATCTGGAGGGGTTTTTGCCTCCCTTGGTTCTTTAATAATAATACTCTGCACTCGTTTAATTATATCCTGGTCTGTAATATATAACTTTGTCTTACTTTTTAAATAAAGGTAAGTTTATGTAATCGCTTCTGCATTTTCGTATCTCTGATGATTTGTAATGTCTGCATGACGGGTGAAACGCTCTTGGGAAGGTAAGGAAAGCAGATACCGAACTTGTCAAGTGATTCAGGAACACCTGCAGGGTTGTCTGAGGTCCGTTGGACAAGGACAACTGTAGGTGGGCCTAATGACTTGGGAGGTTCCGTCATAGCTGGTATCGGAGCAAAGCCCATCTCTGCAGATATTATGAGGCATCTTCAAAAGAATTTTTCTAAGACTTATCTAGAAAATTTCTTCCCTTCTTACCTAGTATCTCTGAAGAGTTTATATGAAAGACCAGATAGGAAGAGTGCAATGTATAGAAGGTGTGAATCAATTGAGGTTGATTCTGTAATTACACATGCATCATGCTAAAAATTATGCTAATAAGATTCCCCCTTAGCAAAATGCTGTCGCGTACAAGAAAGACTGCACGCAAGTCAACTGGGCCGATCGGTGTACCTCGTCACCAACTTGCCCCGAGACATGACGACAGCAGTAGCGGTAGTAATGATCCGATCGGGGATCTAGAGGCTCAGGTGAATCAGCTTCAAACAGAACTCAGTCACAGGAATAACATATGGGTCGCAGATGGCGAGAGGATCAATGATTTGAGAAGCGACATCCGCCGCCTGCAAGATCAGCTCGCGGATCGAGATCTAATGCTCGACTGGGCGGTTCACTCTCGTTCGCTTGCCTGGGCTAAGAAGGCGAAAGCTCGAGCCCGAGTAGAAGAGCTTAGCTCAACTATTGATACCTTGCAGGCTTATTGTAATACTCTACATGAAGAAGTTCATGTATTGTACTCACAACTACACCCCAGTGTACCTGCGAATCCTGTCGGGACAGAAGCCGAACCTTCTCAAGTAGCGAAAGAAGCTTTTGGTGGTGAATTGGACCTTTTCAGGCCCCCTCCCTCTATAAAGTTGGTCGATGAGTGGTCCCCTACACCCGACAGTGAGGCTACTAAGAGTGACAGGAAGCAGGAATAATATAGTATAGAAGTAGTACTATTGTGTAATAGGAGGTGTAATCCTATTGTAAAGTACGAGTCTGTAACATTACCTTTTTAAGTAATGTGAAATGGATGGTTTGTATGGCATATCATATTGCTCCAAATGTTCTTTGCCTCAGATGCCTTCCAGGACTCGCGCTCAGGATGGGGCTGGTACCTCCCGTGGGAGGGAGGCGACGCCGAATCCACCTCCAGTACCCCCGACACTTGCCGAGGCCATTGCTGCCTTGGTAAACGCTACAGTAGAAAATACCCGCTTCCTGCGGGAGATGGCAGACCAACCACTTCAACAACAAGGCGAGCGGGCCTATCCGCAAGGCCCCCGTGAGACATCTTATTTGGACTTCTCCGAGACGCGCCCTCCGTTGTTCGTCAAGGCAGAAGATCCTTAAGAGGTGGATGAATGGATCCGCGTCATTGAGCAAAAATTTGGGCTTCTTCGATGTTCAGAAACTCAAAAGCCCCTGTTCGCAGCTCAGCAATTGCGTGGCCCTGCCAGTACGTGGTGGGGAAATTTTGTGGCCATTCAGCCGATCGGTCATCAGATTACATGGGATGAATTCAAACTGGCCTTCAGAGAGCATTACATACCCGAAGGAGTTCTCCACATGAAACAGGAGGAATTCATGAAGTTGAAGCAAGGCAGAGATACTGTCACCCAGTATCTCAATAAATTTAATCACTTATCTTAGTATGCAATTGACCAAGTCAACACCGACATAAAGAAGAAGAACTGTTTCATGAGGGGTCTAAATGATCGGATGTAAAGGAAAATGGCTACCTGCATCGACCTCACATACGGAAGGGCTGTCAGCACAGCGCTGGCAGTTGAATCTAAATGTACAAGTTCTGGAAAGTCCAAGGGGAATGGAGGCAACAGGCTTAATCAGGGCCCCGAGAAAAGGCAACGGTTAGTCATCCGGCCTTTTAATCAGGGTCGTTCTTCATCACGCCCGCCCTCCTTCCCATTCAAACAACCAGTGTTTATTCGTCCTGCTCCTGCCCCCACTACTACACATCAGCCGGGTGCCCCTGGCACTCGTTTCCCCGCTCTTCCAAGCTCATCTACTGGCTGCTTCAACTGTGGGAAGTCCGGACATTTCATTAAGGACTGTCCGTACCCAAGGCAAAATCAAGCAAATAATCAACAGAGTTCTGGAAGCTCCAAGGGAAATGCTGGCAACAATACTTCGGGCAAGAACATAAAGAAAACTGGACGGGTTTACTACACTCAAGTGGCTACCACACCGGAGGGCGAACCGGTGATGATGGGTACGTTCCTCGTAGCCAACCACCCTGCACTTATTCTCTTTGATTCGGGTGCATCACATACTTTCATAAGCAAAAAGTTCGTGGATAAACACTGCATTCCATATACTGAATCAAGGGAAGGGTTTAAAATACATTCGCTTGGGGGACAAATCTTTACCAAAGAAGTGGCTTACCATGTGCCCGTAACATTGGCTGGATGGGACTTTCCTACTAAGATGATTATTCTAAAAGGCCAAGACATAGATGTAATTTTGGGCATGAATTGGTTGGCCCAACATAAGGCAGTTCTCAACACTGATCTGAGAACAATCAGGTTGAGTTATGGCCAGGAAGAAATTCTTTTGTCTATCCCCATAGCTATTCCAGCTAGGCCAATTGGCAGAATTAATGAAGCCATTATACCAGAGATCAAGGATATTCCGGTAGTATGTGAGTTCCTAGATGTCTTTCCAGAAGATTTGCCTCGATTGCCGCCCGAAAGAGATGTAGAGTTCGTGATTGAATTGAAACCCGGTACGGCTCCCATTTCTAGAAGATCGTACTGGATGCCTCCAAATGAATTGGCAGAACTCAAGATTCAATTGCAAGATCTACTTGAAAAAGGATTCATCCGGCCAAGCTCGTCACCATGGGGTTGTCCAGCCATATTCGTCAAGAAGAAGGATCAAACATTGCAGATGTGCGTGGATTATCGACCCCTTAATGAGGTCACTATCAAGAATAAGTATCCTCTCCCTCGGATTGATATTCTGTTTGATCAACTGACTGGAGCAAGGGTATTTTCTAAAATTGATCTTAGGTCGGGCTATCATCAGATCCGTATTAGGCCCGAGGATATACCCAAAACCGCGTTCACTACGCGGTATGGATTATTTGAATACTTGGTGATGTCTTTTGGACTGACGAATGCTCCTGCCCACTTCACTTATCTGATGAACTCGGTATTCATGCCCGAGTTGGACAAATTTGTGGTGGTCTTCATAGATGATATTTTAATATATTCAAAGAATGAAGAGGAGCATGCTCAACACTTATGGATCGTATCGACGCGCTTAAGGGAACATCAATTATATGCTAAGTTCAGTAAATGCGCGTTCTGGCTGGAAGAAATCCAATTCTTGGGACATGTGTTATCTGCCAAGGGGATTGCGGTAGATCCCAGCAAAGTCAAGGATATTTTGGAGTGGAAACCCCCAGCCACTGTTCATCAAGTCCAAAGCTTCCTTGGACTAGCTGGCTATTACCGCCGATTTATACCAGATTTTTCTAAACTTGTGAAGCCAATCACAAGTCTATTAAAGAATGAGACTAAATTCAATTGGTCTTCAAAGTGCAATGAAGCTTTTGAGAATTTGAAGACATTATTAACCACCGCTCCGGTATTGGCTCAACCGGACATTAATAAGCCCTTTGATGTGTATTGTGACGCATCAGGCAGTGGTCTCGGCTGCGTATTAATGCAAGAGGGCCAAGTAATAGCGTATGCTTCAAGGCAGTTGCGCCGGCATGAGGAGCATTATCCCACTCATGATCTGGAGCTAGTTGCAGTGGTTCATGCTTTGAAAATATGGCGTCATTATCTACTGGGAAATGTCTATCATATTTATACAGACCACAAAAGTTTGAAGTACATCTTTACCCAGTTCGAACTCAATATGAGACAAAGGAGATGGCTCGAGCTAATCAAGGATTATGAACTGGAGATCCATTATCACCCAGGCAAAGCAAATGTAGTGGCAGATGCACTCAGTCGCAAGGCCTCCTGCCATTGTTTAACTATGAGGACTTCTGACATTACATTGTGCCAGGAGATGGAAAATCTGAACCTGGGAATGATTCAACAGGGGACTTCAAATCACTTGAAGCTGGAGTCAGTCATCCTACAAAGGATAATTGACGCACAAAAGGATGATGAGGGTATGAAGCATGTACATGAGAAGATAAGGGCTAGAAAGGCCAACTGTTTCAGAGAAGACGACCAAGGTGTTGTATGGTTCAACCACCGCATAGTTGTGCCAAAGAATGAAGAAGTCCGCCAGCAAATTCTAGATGAAGCACATCTTAGTCGCTATTCTATTCATCCCGGAAGCACTAAGATGTATCAAGATCTGAAGCAACATTATTGGTGGACGAAGATGAAGATTGAAATCGCACGCTATGTGGCTAGATGTGACACTTGTAAACGTGTCAAGGCCATACACATGAATGCTGCTGGTCCATTACAATCATTACCAATACCAACATGGAAATGGGAGGATATCAGTATGGACTTCATTGTGGGATTGTCCAGAACGGCAAAAGTCTTTGACTCCATTTGGGTTATCATTGATCGACTTACCAAGATTGCCCATTTTCTTCCAGTCAAAGTAAAATATCCAGCCATCGCATATGCGGAATTGTATATTGCTCGCATTCTCAGTCTGCACGGTGTTCCAAAGATGATAGTGTCAGATCGTGGATCGCAATTCGTGTCCAAATTTTGGGAAGAACTTCACAAGGCCTTGGATACTAAGTTGCTCCATAGTTTGGCCTATCATCCTCAAACCAGTGGCAGACTAAAAGGGTGAATCAAATACTTGAAGACATGTTACGGGCTTGTGCTTTGGAATTCCCACAAAAATGGGATGAATGCTTACCATTAGCGGAGTTCTCATATAATAATAGCTATCAAGAAAGCATTAAGATGGCACCCTTTGAAGCTTTATATGGACGATGATGTCGTACTCCGTTAAATTGGTCTGAACCAGGTGAAAGGAGTTTCTTCAGGCCAGATATGGTAAAAGAAACCGAAGAAAAAGTTTAAAGGATAATTCATAATTTAAAGAAAGCTCAAGCTCGCTAGAAGAGTTACGCAGACACACATCGGATACCCTTATACTTTCTAGTTGGAGATTATGTCTATTTGAAGGTCTCCCCAATGAAGGGTGTAACACGTTTCGGGGTAAAAGGGAAGCTTGCATCTCGATACATTGGTCCTTTTCTTATCCTTGAAAGATATGGACCGGTAGCATACCGGCTTCAACTACCCGAAACCTTGTCTGCTGTACATAATGTGTTCCATGTGTCTCAATTGAAGAAATGTATTCGGGTTCTAGATCGAACCATTGAAGTAACAGATGTTGTCCTAGAGCAGGACTTGACATATTTTGAACACCCTATCCGAGTCTTGGATCAAAGGGACAGGGTTACTCGAAGAAAAATTCTCAAGTTTTACAAGGTACATTGGAACCAACATTCCGAAGATGAGGCTACTTGGGAAACTCAAGACTTCTTAGACAAGAATTTCCCAGGCTTTTTAGCCTCTTGTAATATGTAAAGTGTATAAAATTGTTGTAATAAAGGAGTGAGCCCCCAACCACCCCTGCCCTATACCAAAACTCAGGAAATAAAAACGTGAAGCATTTCCTTTTGCATTACTTACCCTAGGACTTTTAATCTCGGGACGAGATTCTTTTATGGGGGGAAGGATGTAACACCCCTAGTGTTACTATCACTAAAACTTGAGCATAACATCATCATCATTAGCATTTCCTATGTTTGATACACCTAGAATGCATTCACTAGGTAAAGATCTCAAGCAAGTTGTATTGTTATGGTGTTTTGCAAATAGAACCCTAGTGTAGGATACTTAACTCTAAATGGGGGTTAGAAGGGTAAAACAGGACCCAAATAGAGAAAACCCCAAAGATTAAGTGAAATAATCATAAAATGTTACCAAGGATGGACCTACATTACATTTACATCCCTGAGATACTAAAAACCCTAATTGGAACCCTAGAAAACCCTAAACCTAAACCCTAGGGGGTTAAGTGCAAAATTAGTCCACTTTTGGACTAAAGTGCAAAAACCATGATAATAAAGTGTTCTAAGTCATATGGATCACAAATATGTGGATTTGCAAGTTAAACCCTAAGTTTTGGGTCTAATTGCAAAAAGCACCACTTAAACCCTATACACCTAAGTCTGAAAATCAGTATTTTGGCTCAACTTTGGAGCTTTATAACTTTCAAAATAGTGAGAATTCACCTTAGGGCATCACATCAACTTTGTAGCTCTATGAAAGGGGAACAACTTTGCTTAAGAGTGTAAGCATAGTTGTTATGAAGAAATGGAAGAAAAACACACTCAAAGTCGAGCTGTCAGGCTGTTGAAGTCTGAATTTCATACTGACAGTGCAATTATAGAGACTTTGGGTACAAATTCAAACATGATCCAGTAGGAATTTGGCTATAGCTGCTATGGCAAAATTATAGCTGAATCTTTGATCTACAACTTTGTTACAGAACTTTGGACAAGTTGCCATAGAAATTTAAGAGAAATTTAACCCTAAACTTGGGCTGTCAGGCACTCTGATGGTGATTCCCGTGGTACAGTGCCCTGGTCGAGTTAGGTTCAGTGAACCTCACCGTCGGTGAATCCTCGCTGTGAATCGTCGTCGCTGTTATGATTTGCGCTCCCCAGTGACCGGATAATACTCCAAGGCAAAAGATCTTCACCTAGGGATAACTCCGGTGGCCAGCCATCGTGCCCCCATGATTTACGGCCTGTACAGATAAGCTCACCGGCGTTGGCTGCCTACCAGTCATTTGCCACATACCCGGGTGTCTTACCACGTCGCAGTAGGTCGCATTAAGCATATCCGGTGATCGCCGGTGAGCTTGCCATGGTACAAGCCACTAATCACTGCGCCAATACACTCTCTTCTCTCCGGCCGCCACCGCGCCATCCCCGATTCATAAGCCATCGCCCCCGGAGCCTATAAATTGAGCACACCCTCAGCTTCATTAGGTATTCGAGCATCCAATCCACCCACTCGTGCCTTCAATTACTCACCAGAGCCTGCGAATTGCCCTGTTCCCCCAAATCCGTTTTCCGCCATCCTGAAATAGTCCGCGCCGTGGCTAGCTTGTTCCAGGTCGGTTCATGATCTCTGCTCCCTCGTTTTAGCATTCTCATGCGTCTGTGATGCTCGCCGACCCACCTAATTGAGTTAGACTACCCTAGATCACCGGGAACATTTCTGTTCATCCGTTCTTTGCGTTGTCTCCGTGGACAGGGTGATTTAGAGCTCGAATTATGCAATTGACTGGGGGGAAACATGGGGTAAGACTTGAATTTGGTTTCGGCCGAAGTAGAGCACCAGTCCTTGCCCCGTTTGGCCGGTCCAGGAGCTCGCCGGAGCTCTGCTGCGCTCATCGCCGTCAGGGACCTTGGCTCGTAAAGAAATAGAACGTGAGGGGTTTTCTTGCAAACTATCAGTGACTCAATGAAATAGTGAAAGAACCCGTTCCCAGTTAGCTAGAACGCCGAGGGCCTTTCTGCAAAGTCTGCAGCGCGGGTGCGGGCGCGCGTTTTCCTGTGCAGACTGGGCCGCTCGGGCTGCTTTCGGCCCAGCACTGTTTAATCTTTTCTCTTTTCTTTTTCTATTCAAATTTAGAAATCTATAGAAAATTGTAGAAAAATGGCAAAAATGTCAACCCAATTTTCCTAGATTCCTAATTTTCCATAGTATTTAATAAAAATAGTTCCATGATTTTTAGATCAAATTAGGAATTTTGGAGCATTTAAAATAGCTTAAAACATTGGTTCGGGATTTTTAGAAAATAGATAATAATTCCAAAAATGCCCAAACTTTTTATTTGAACTCTAAACATTATTTAGAAGCCTTGGGTAGAATTTGGTTTGATTTGGACCTTGTTTGATGCTTAGAACCCAAAACCCTACCCCTACCCTTTGAAATCCTTTACTGACTCCGGAAACCCTAGTTTCTCGGAGAACCGTGAAGGAAAATTGTATTCAAGACCTTAGATAATAAACTCTTATTATCTTTGCATTCTCATGAACATTACATGTGCATTCATTATTATGTATGGTTATCTTTAGAAAACGAAGAAAAAGTTGAAGTAGAAGGAGAGAAGACTTCACCACCATCTCAGGAACATCAGGCCGACAGCTGTTTTTATTTTGACATCTGTGGAACTGAGCCTGAATCACCTATAAACCAAGGCAAGCCCCGGTGCATTTGCCACCTCCTTGACTCTTTTAAAATCTTTCTCACTTGCTTGATGCATTAGGTGATAGGAGTTGATTGCTAAAATAATTCCTGCATTACCTTCCTTGAATTTGATTACCTTCCTTTGAATCCTTGTTTTATAAAAAGTTTTTACTATGCTTAGTCTTGCTTTAGCAAAGAAAAAGATTTTGTTTTTACAAAAGATGACGTGGCAAAGTGGGAGGGATGTTTTTGAAAATAAAATTTGATGGTGGATCCATCATGGCCATGATGGGTTCAACATCGGAAAAGATGTACCTCTGCCAGGTTCCAAACTTTGGGATTGAAATTGATTAAGCTAAGACCGGGCGGATGACTTGCACGAGAAGGAGAGTCTCATTGTAGTGTCTCCGTCTGAGTCGATTAAGGACCGTCTCGATGTAGGCTTGATGACCGAGGACCCTTTAACTGGTCACATGCCTCGTCATGGGTAGGCTTTGCCTCAGGCAGACTAAGGCCAGAATAAGATACCACGCAATGGGAGTGGAGAGATGGCGAGAGTAGCGTGTACCATCCGTGGCAAGAGGCTGGACGGTGGTGTATATGTGCTCTCGGTTGGCGTGAACCTGATCTGGTCTTAAGAACCCCGGTGGCGGGTTGACATATGCAAGGGTTAAGTGCTACATATGTCATGTGATTGGAGATCCTCAGCTGAGTATTATCGATTCGGATCGCCGTACTTTCACGGTTATGAAGACTTGGTCACTGCCCTATACGTAGAGCTCCAGTAAAGATGAAGGGTTGTTAAGAAATTGGCTAGTGCAGGTCAAGTGATTGAACTAGGGTAGAAAGAACTCTAGAGACAGGTAATCTTACTTACCCTGACAAGTAAAATTGGATTTTTAAGGATCCACTTTTGTAAGCATTTCTGCAAACATAGTCTTTGATTATTGAGAAACCTTACCTTGACTCCCTGATAACCAGCATCCCCTTGAGAGTCTTTTCTTTAGTCGGGTAAGTCTTGCTGAGTAATTCCATACTCAGGGTTTTATTCCCTATTGTTTTTAGGTGAGGAAGCAACAAACTTTTGTTGTTTCCGTTCCAAGGTGGTCTCAAAAGAAGAAAACCAAGAGTAGAGCTGCGGGAGGAAAGGTTCCTCCATAAAAACTTGTGTTGATACTTATCGGGAGGGGTTTTTGCCTCCCTTGGTTCTGTAATAATAATACTCTGCACTCGTTTAATTATATATTGGTCTATAATATATAACTTTGTCTTACTTTTTAAATAAAGGTAAGTTTATGTAATCGCTTCCGCATTTTCGTATCTCCGATGATTTGTAATGTCTGCGTGACGGGTAAAACGCTCTTGGGAAGGTAAGGAAAGCAGATACCGAACTTGTCAAGTGATTCAGGAACACCTGCAGGGTTGTCTGAGGTCAGTTGGACAAGACAACTATAGGTGGGCCTAATGACTTGGGAGGTTCCGTCACAGTCAGCATCTGAATAACCTATTAAATCAAAGGTGGATCCCTTGGGGTACCAAAGACCAAACTTAGGTGTATGAACTAAATATCTCAAGATTCTTTTCATGGCCCTAAGGTGAACTTCCTTAGGATTGGCTTGAAACCTTGCACACATGCATACAGAAAGCATAATATCCGGTCGAGATGCACATAAATAGAGTAGAGATCCTATCATCGACCGGTATACCTTTTGATCTATGGATTTACCTCCCGTGTCGAGGTCAAGATGCCCATTGGTTCCCATGGGTGTCTTGATGGGCTTGGCATCCTTCATTCCAAACTTGGTAAGTATATCTTGAATGTACTTGGTTTGGCTGATGAAGGTGCCCTCTTGGAGTTGCTTCACTTGAAATCCTAAGAAATACTTCAACTCCCCCATCATAGACATCTCGAATTTTTGAATCATGATCCTACTAAACTCTTCACAAGTAGATTTGTTAGTAGACCCAAATATGATATCATCAACATAAATTTGGCATACAAACAAATCATTTGCAATTGTTTTTAGTAAAGAGAGTAGGATCGGCTTTGCCGACTTTGAAGCCATTAGTGATAAGGAAATCTCTTAGGCATTCATACCATGCTCTTGGGGCTTGCTTGAGCCCATAAAGCGCCTTAGAGAGTTTATAAACATGATTAGGGAACTCACTATCTTCAAAGCCAGGAGGTTGCTCAACATTGACCTCTTCCTTGATTGGTCCATTGAGGAAGGCACTTTTCACGTCCATTTGATAAAGCTTAAAGCCATGGTAAGTAGCATAGGCAAGTAATATGCGAATTGATTCAAGCCTAGCTACGGGTGCATAGGTTTCACCGAAATCTAAACCTTCGACTTGTGAATATCCCTTGGCCACAAGTCAGGCTTTGTTCCTTGTCACCACACCATGCTAATCTTGCTTGTTGTGGAATGCCCACTTGGTTCCTACAACATTTTGGTTAGGACGTGGAACAAGATGCCATACCTCATTCCTCGTGAAGTTGTTGAGTTCCTCTTGCATTGCCAACACCCAATCCGAATCTCTTAATGCGTCTTCCACCCTATATGGCTCAATAAAAGACACAAAAGAGTAATGTTCACAAAAATGAGCGACACGAGATCGAGTGGTTACCCCCTTATGAATATCGCCGAGGATGGAGTTCACGGGGTAATCTCGTTGTATCGCTTGGTGGACTCTTGGGTGTGGCGGTCTTTGACCCTGTACTTCTTGATCATCTTCCTTGTCTTGATCATTATCATCTCCCCTTGATCATTGTCCTCCTCTTGAGGTGGCTCATCTTTTTGATCTTCATTTTCATCATCTTGAGCTTGATCCTCATCTTGGGTTGGTAGAGATGCTTGCATGGAAGATGACGGTTGATCTTGTGCTTGAATTGGCTCTTCGGGTTCCTTAGGACACACGTCTCCAATGGACATGTTCCTTAGCGCGACGCACGGAGCCTCTTCATCGTCTAACTCATCAAGATC
This sequence comes from Zea luxurians, assembly GCA_029449295.1. Taxonomy (NCBI): domain Eukaryota; kingdom Viridiplantae; phylum Streptophyta; class Magnoliopsida; order Poales; family Poaceae; genus Zea; species Zea luxurians. The sequence goes on from JAOPSE010000002.1 coordinate 113,903,179, forward strand.
AACTTGCTCCACTTGGGAGCCATTAGTCTCATCAAACACAATGTCACAAGAAACTTCAACTAGTCCAGTGGACTTGTTAAAGACTCTATATGCCCTTGTGTTTGAGTCATAACCAAGTAAAAGCCTTCTACAGCCTTAGGAGCAAATTTAGATTTTCTACCTCTTTTGACAAGAATAAAACATTTGCTACCAAAGACTCTAAAATATGAAACGTTGGGCTTTTTGCCGGTGAGGAGCTCATATGATGTCTTTTTGAGGATTCGGTGAAGGTAGAGCCGGTTGATGGAGTAGCAAGCAGTGTTGATTGCTTCCGCCCAAAACCGGTCCGGAGTCTTGTACTCATCAAGCATGGTCCTTGCCATGTCAAGTAGAGTTCTATTCTTCCTCTCCACTACACTATTTTGCTGAGGTGTGTAGGGAGAAGAGAACTCATGCTTGATGCCCTCCTCCTCAAGAAAGCCTTCAATTTGAGAGTTCTTGAACTTCGTCCCATTATCGCTTCTTATCTTCTTGATCCTTAATCCAAACTTGTTTTGAGCCCGTCTCAAGAATCCTTTTAAGGTCTCTTGTGTTTGAGATTTTTCTTGCAAAAAGAATACCCAAGTGAAGCGAGAATAATCATCCACAATTACAAGACAATACTTACTCCCGTCGATGCTTATGTAAGCGATCGAGCCAAATAAATCCATGTGGAGTAGCTCAAGCGGCCTGTCGGTCGTCATGATGTTCTTGTGTGGATGGTGGGTACCAACTTGCTTCCCTGCTTGACATGCGCTACAAACTCTATCTTTCTCAAAATGAACATTTGTTAGTCCCAAAATGTGTTCTCCCTTTAGAAGTTTGTGAAGATTCTTCATCCCAACATGGGCTAGTCGGCGATGCCAGAGCCAACCCATATTGGTCTTAGCAATTAAACAAGTATTGAGTTCAGCTCTATTAAAATCAACTAAGTATAGCTGACCCTATAATACTCCCTTAAATGCTTTTGAATCATCACTTCTTCTAAAGACAGTAACACCTATATCCGTAAAAAGACAGTTGTAGCCCATTTTGCATAATTGAGAAACTGAAAGCAAGTTGTAATCTAAAGAATCTACAAGAAAAACATTGGAAATAGAATGGTCAGGAGATATTGCAATTTAACCAAGTCCTTTGACCAAACCTTGATTTCCATCCCCGAATGTGATAGCTTGAAAGGGAAATGTGCTATTGGGCCATTTCTAAGTATTTTGGTGATTGAGTGCCAACACATGTGTTTAATTATGAATTTATATACATGGATGAACAAGGTGCAAATCATGAGATAAAGGTATGTTTCTAAGCCTTAGTACATTGTTTTTGTGTACTAATATATTTGTCTAAGTGTTAGAAACAGAAAGAAGAAGAAGAGAGAAGAGGAGGAAATGACTTGGCTGTGTGCAGCCAAGACTCAGCTCGGTCTGGAGCACCGGACTGTCCGGTGTGCACCGGACAGTGTCCGGTGCGCCAGGCTGGCTCGGAGCGAACTGGCCGCTCTCGGGAATTCGCCGACGGCGTACGGCTAAAATTCACCGGACTGTCCGGTGTGCACCGGACTGTCCGGTGAGCCAACGGTTGGCCAGGCCAACGGTCGGCCGCGCAATCTGCGCGGGACACGTGGCGGAGCCAACGGTCGGAAGACGGCACCGGACTGTCCGGTGTGCACCGGACATGTCCGGTGCGCCAACGGCTCTCAGATCTCCGCCGGTCTGCAACGGTCGGAAGCGCCAGATATGGAAACAAATCGGGCACCGGACAGTGTCCGGTGTGCACCGGACTGTCCGGTGCCCCCGACGACAGAAGGCAAGGATGGCCTTCCAGATTTGCTCTCAACGGCTCCTAGCTGCCTTGGGGCTATAAAAGGAGCCCCTAGGCGCATGGAGGAGACACACAAGCAACTCTTGAGCATTCTTGATCATCCACACTTAGTCTTTGCGCTTTCATTTGTGATTCTAAGTGATTCGAGCTCCGTTCTAGTGAGAACTTTGTGATACTCTTGTGAGCTCGAGTCTTGGCCGTGTGTGTGCGCATTTCTCTGTGGATTTGTGTGTGTTGCTTCCCTCCCTTACTCTGTGCTTCTTTGTGATCATATACTTGTAAGGGCAAGAGACTCCAATTTGTGGAGATTCCTTGCAAACGGGATAGTGAAAGGCAAACAAAACACCGTGGTATTCAAGTGGGTCTTTGGACCGCTTGAGAGGGGTTGATTGCAACCCTCGTCCGTTGGGACGCCACAACGTGGAAGTAGGCAAGCATTGGCTTGGCTGAACCACGGGATAAACCACCGTGTTACCTCTGTGCTTGATCTCTTGTGGTATTGTGTTTTGTCGAGAATTCACCTTAGCCACTTGGCAATAATCGTGCTAACGCTTAACAAGTTTTTGTGGCTTAAGTTTGAAGTTTTTACAGGATCACCTATTCACCCCCCCTCTAGGTGCTCTCAATTGGTATCGGAGCCGTTCTCTTCACAAAGGGACTAACCGCCCGAAGAGATGGATCCTAAGGGGAAGGGTATAGTGATCAACGACAAAGAGAAGGAGACCTTCGTCAACGAGCTGAAGGACGACAAGCCTACCGACTCCGGCTCGGGTCATAGGCGAAAAGATGGGAAGAAGAAGAAGACAAGACGCATCAAGGAGATTGTCTACTACGACAGCGATGAGTCTACTTCTTCCCAAAAGGATGAGGACAACGACTACAAACAAAAGACGGTTAACTCAAACTTTTCTTTTGATTATTCGCGTATTCCGCATAGCTCAAATACTCATTTGCTCCCCATTCCACTTGGCAAACCTCCTCACTTTGATGGAGAGGATTACGGATTTTGGAGCCACAAAATGCGTACTCACCTGTTTTCTCTCCATCCAAGCATTTGGGAGATTGTGGAAAGTGGAATGAAATTTGATAGCTCGGATAGCCCTATGTTTATTAATGAACAGATTCATAAAAATGCACAAGCTACTACTGTGTTGCTAGCCTCCTTGTGCAGGGACGAGTATCACAAGATGAGCGGCTTGGACAACGCCAAGCAGATCTGGGACACCCTCAAGATTTCTCATGAGGGGAACGACGTCACCTTGCTCACCAAGATGGAGTTGGTGGAGGGAGAGCTTGGACGGTTCGCAATGATAAGGGGGGAGGAGCCGACGCAAACATACAATCGGCTCAAGACCCTTATCAACAAGATAAGAAGCTATGGGAGCACGCGATGGACGGATCACGACGTCGTCCGCCTAATGCTAAGGTCATTTACCGTTCTTGATCCTCACTTGGTGAACAATATACGTGAAAATCCCAGGTACACCAAGATGTCGCCCGAAGAAGTTCTTGGGAAATTCGTTAGCGGGCGAATGATGATCAAGGAGGCGAGGTATGTGGACGACGCCTTGAATGGTCCGATCAACGAGCCGCAACCCCTTGCTCTTAAGGCAACACGAAGCAAGGAGGCGCTACCCAGCAAGGTGGCACAGATTGAGGCGGCCGGACTCAATGATGAAGAGATGGCTCTCATCATCAAGAGATTTAAGACGATGCTTAAAGGTCACAAGGGACAACCAAGCAAGACCAAAGCCAAGGGGAAGCGCTCATGCTTCAAATGCGGTAAGTTTGGTCATTTCATTGCTAACTGTCCCGATAATGAAAGTGACCAGGAAAAGGGGAACAAAAGAGAGAAGAAGAAGCAATACAAGAAGGCAAAAGGCGAGGCACATCTAGGAAAGGAGTGGGACTCGGATTGCTCCTCCTCCGACTCCGACAATGAAGGACTCGCTGCCACCGCCTTCAACAAGTCTTCCCTCTTCCCCAACGAGCGTCTCACATGCCTTATGGCAAGGGAGAAGAAGGCGAGTACTCAAGACTCCACTTATGCTTCTTCTAGTGATAGTGAGACTAGTGATGATGATGACATAGATTATTCATGCTTGTTCAAGGACTTGGATAGATCTAAGATAGATAAAATCAATGAGTTGATTAATGCCTTGAATGATAAGAATATACTTTTAGAAAAGCAAGAGGATTTGTTGTATGAAGAACATGATAAATTTGTAGAAGCACAGAAATCTCATGCTCTAGAAGTTAAGAGAAATGAAATGCTCTCTTGTGAATTATCTTCTTGCCATGAGACAATTTCTAAATTAAGGAGCATTAATGATGATTTAAATGCTAAGTTAGAGATTGCTAGTAGATCTACCTCTTGTGTAGAAAATGTTGTAACGTGCGCTAGGTGTAAAAATATTAACACTGATGCTTATAATGAACACCTAGCTTGCATTTCTAAATTAAATGAAGAGGTAGCTAGTCTTAATGCCCAACTTGAGACTAGCAAAAATGATTTTGAGAAACTAAAATTTGCTAGGGATGCCTACACGGTTGGTAGACACCCCTCAATTAAGGATGGTCTTGGCTTCAAGAGAGAGGCCAAGAACTTAACAAGTCATAAGGCTCCCATCTTCGTCAAGGAGAAAGGGAAGGCCCCTATGGCTAGTAATGCTAAAAAGAACCATGCTTTTATGTATTATGATAGGAGAAATGCTAGAAATGCTTATAATGATTTCGATTCACATGTTTATGATTCTCATGCCATGTTTGCTTCTAGTTCTTCTTATAAGCATGATAGGGATATGTGTAGGAGAAATGTTGTACATATGCCTAGGAGAGATATTGCTCATGTTCCTAGAAAGAATGTTATTCATGCTCCTAGGAAAGTAGTGAATGAACCTTCTACCATTTATTATGCTTGTAATGCTCCCTTTGCTATTTGTAGAAAGGGTAAGAAGGTAATTGCTAGGAAGTTAGGGGCAAGATGCAAGGGAGATAAAACTTGCATCTGGGTCCCTAAGAATATTTGTGCTAACCTTGCAGGACCCAACATGAGTTGGGTACCTAAGACCCAAGCCTAAATTTGCCTTGCAGGTTTATGCATCCGGGGGTTCAAGCTGGATTATCGACAGCGGATGCACAAACCATATGACGGGGGAGAAGAAGATGTTCACCTCCTACGTCAAGAATAAGGATTCCCAAGATTCAATTATATTCGGTGATGGGAATCAAGGCAAGGTAAAAGGGTTAGGTAAAATTGCAATTTCTAATGAGCATTCTATCTCAAATGTATTCTTAGTGGAGAGTCTTGGATATAATTTGCTATCTGTTAGTCAATTATGTCAAATGGGATATAATTGTTTATTTACAAATGTAGATGTGTCTGTCTTTAGAAGATGTGATGGTTCACTAGCTTTTAAGGGTGTACTAGACGGCAAGCTTTATTTAGTTGATTTTGCAAAAGAAGAGGCCGGTCTAGATGCATGCTTAATGGCTAAGACTTGCATGGGCTGGCTGTGGCATCGCCGCTTAGCACATGTGGGGATGAAGAACCTCCACAAGCTTCTAAAGGGAGAACACGTGATAGGTCTAACAAATGTGCATTTCGAAAAAGATAGACCTTGTGCAGCGTGTCAGGCAGGTAAACAGGTGGGAGGAGCACATCACAGCAAGAATGTGATGACCACATCAAGACCTCTGGAGCTGCTGCATATGGACCTCTTCGGACCCGTCGCCTATCTAAGCATAGGAGGAAGTAAGTATGGTTTAGTTATTGTTGATGACTTTTCCCGCTTCACTTGGGTGTTCTTTTTGCAGGATAAGTCTGAAACCCAAGGGACCCTCAAGCGCTTCCTCAGGAGAGCTCAAAATGAGTTTGAGCTCAAGGTGAAGAAGATAAGGAGCGACAACGGGTCCGAGTTCAAGAACCTTCAAGTGGAGGAGTTTCTTGAGGAGGAAGGGATCAAGCACGAGTTCTCCGCTCCCTACACACCACAGCAAAATGGTGTGGTAGAGAGGAAGAACAGGACGCTAATCGATATGGCGAGGACGATGCTTGGAGAGTTCAAGACCCCCGAGTGCTTTTGGTCGGAAGCCGTGAACACGGCTTGCCACGCCATCAACAGGGTCTATCTTCATCGACTCCTCAAGAAGACTTCGTATGAGCTACTAACCGGTAACAAACCCAATGTATCGTACTTTCGTGTATTTGGGAGCAAGTGCTACATTCTAGTGAAGAAGGGTAGAAATTCTAAGTTTGCTCCCAAAGCTGTAGAAGGGTTTTTATTAGGTTATGATTCAAATACAAAGGCGTATAGAGTCTTCAACAAATCGTCGGGTTTGGTTGAAGTCTCTAGCGACGTTGTATTTGATGAGACTAATGGCTCTCCAAGAGAGCAAGTTGTTGATTGTGATGATGTAGATGAAGAAGATGTTCCGACGGCCGCTATTCGAACCATGGCGATTGGAGACGTTCGGCCACAGGAACAAGATGAACAAGATCAACCTTCTTCCTCAACGACGGTGCATCCCCCAACTCAAGACGATGAACAGGTTCATCAAAAGGAGGCGTGTGATCAAGGGGGAGCACAAGATGATCATGTGATGGAGGAAGAAGCGCAACCAGCACCTCCAACCCAAGTTCGGGCGATGATTCAAAGGGATCATCCCGTCGACCAAATTCTGGGTGACATTAGCAAGGGAGTAACTACTCGGTCTCGACTAGTTAATTTTTGTGAACATTACTCTTTTGTCTCCTCTATTGAGCCTTTCAGGGTAGAGGAGGCCTTGCTAGATCCGGATTGGGTGTTGGCCATGCAGGAGGAACTTAATAACTTCAAGCGCAATGAAGTTTGGACGCTGGTGCCTCGTCCCAAGCAAAATGTTGTGGGAACCAAGTGGGTGTTCCGCAACAAACAAGACGAGCACGGAGTGGTGACAAGGAACAAGGCTCGACTTGTGGCAAAAGGTTATGCCCAAGTCGCAGGTTTGGACTTTGAGGAGACTTTTGCTCCTGTGGCTAGGCTAGAGTCCATTCGTATCTTGCTAGCATATGCCGCTCACCATTCTTTCAGGTTGTACCAAATGGATGTCAAGAGCGCTTTCCTCAACGGGCCAATAAAGGAGGAAGTGTACGTGGAGCAACCCCCTGGCTTCGAGGATGAGCGGTACCCCGACCACGTGTGTAAGCTCTCTAAGGCGCTCTATGGACTTAAACAAGCCCCAAGAGCATGGTATGAATGCCTTAGGGATTTCTTACTTGCTAATGCTTTCAAGGTTGGGAAAGCCGATCCAACTCTTTTCACTAAGACTTGTGATGGTGATTTGTTTGTGTGCCAAATTTATGTCGATGACATAATATTTGGTTCTACTAATCAAAAGTCTTGTGAAGAGTTTAGCAGGGTGATGACGCAGAAATTCGAGATGTCGATGATGGGCGAGTTGAACTACTTCCTTGGGTTCCAAGTGAAGCAACTCAAGGACGGCACCTTCATCTCCCAAACGAAGTACACGCAAGATCTGCTAAAGCGGTTTGGGATGAAGGACGCCAAGCCCGCAAAGACTCCGATGGGAACCGACGGACACACCGACCTCAACAAAGGAGGTAAGTCCGTTGATCAAAAAGCATACCGGTCAATGATAGGGTCTTTACTTTATTTATGTGCTAGTAGACCGGATATTATGCTTAGCGTATGCATGTGTGCTAGATTTCAATCCGATCCTAAGGAGTGTCACTTAGTGGCGGTGAAGCGAATTCTTAGATATTTAGTCGCTACGCCTTGCTTCGGGATCTGGTATCCAAAGGGGTCTAACTTTGACTTGATTGGGTACTCAGATTCCGACTATGCTGGATGTAAGGTCGATAGGAAGAGTACATCGGGGACGTGCCAATTCTTAGGAAGGTCCCTGGTGTCATGGAACTCTAAGAAACAAACCTCCGTTGCCCTATCCACCGCTGAGGCCGAGTATGTTGCCGCAGGACAGTGTTGCGCGCAACTACTTTGGATGAGGCAAACCCTCAGGGACTTTGGCTACAATCTGAGCAAAGTCCCACTCCTATGTGATAATGAGAGTGCTATCCGAATAGCGGAAAATCCTGTTGAACACAGCCGCACAAAGCACATAGACATCCGGCATCACTTTTTGAGAGACCACCAGCAAAAGGGAGATATCGAAGTGTTTTATGTTAGCACCGAGAACCAGCTAGCCGATATCTTTACCAAGCCTTTAGATGAGAAGACCTTTTGCAGGCTGCGTAGTGAGCTAAATGTCTTAGATTCGCGGAACTTGGATTGAATTGTAGCATACATGTGCTTATGCCTTTGATCATGTTCATTCTGCACTTTGTTGCTTATTATGGTGCTCAAGTTGTACAAACACTCCCTGGACCTCACAAGTCCGTTGCAATGTGATGCACATGTTTAGGGGGAGATGTGTTACAACTTGACCCTTTGAGACTAACCATATGTTTGAGTTTGCTTGTGTTAGTCACAAAGGAGAATTGAAAGGGAAAAGGTGGACTTGGACCATGAAAGACTTCCACTGCACTCCGATGAGGGGTAACAAATTCCAAGTTCATCTTATGAACTCTTATTGCCATTTGCTCTAAATTGAAGATTTTGGTGAGGCAATGGGGTTAAAGGGCCAACATTGATCCCGTTTTGGTGCTTGATGCCAAAGGGGGAGAAAATAAAGGCCAAAGCAATAAATGGATCAGCTACCACTTGAGAGATTTTGAAAATAGTAAAATAGAGTTTTTGGTTTGTCAAAATTCTTATGTTGTCTCTCTTGTCAAAAGTTGGCTTCTTGTGGGGAGAAGTATTGATTATGGGAAAAAGGGGGAGTTTTTGAAATCTTTGATCAATCTCTTTTGGAATGACTCTCTTTATGCTTCAACATGTGTGTTTAACTTAGAGATAGAGTTTTGAGTTTGATTTGCAAAAACAAACCAAGTGGTGGCAAAGGATGATCCATATATGCCAAAATTGAATAAAACTTAAATTTATTTTATTTGAAGTGAGTTTGCACTTGTTCTAGTTGCTTTATGTAGTGTTGGCATAAATCACCAAAAAGGGGGAGATTGAAAGGGAAATGTGCTATTGGGCCATTTCTAAGTATTTTGGTGATTGAGTGCCAACACATGTGTTTAATTGTGAATTTATATACATGGATGAACAAGGTGCAAATCATGAGATAAAGGTATGTTTCTAAGCCTTAGTACATTGTTTTTGTGTACTAATATATTTGTCTAAGTGTTAGAAACAGAAAGAAGAAGAAGAGAGAAGAGGAGGAAATGACTTGGCTGTGTGCAGCCAAGACTCAGCTCGGTCTGGAGCACCGGACTGTCCGGTGTGCACCGGACAGTGTCCGGTGCGCCAGGCTGGCTCGGAGCGAACTGGCCGCTCTCGGGAATTCGCCGACGGCGTACGGCTAAAATTCACCGGACTGTCCGGTGTGCACCGGACTGTCCGGTGAGCCAACGGTTGGCCGGGCCAACGGTCGGCCGCGCAATCTGCGCGGGACACGTGGCGGAGCCAACGGTCGGAAGACGGCACCGGACTGTCCGGTGTGCACCGGACATGTTCGGTGCGCCAACGGCTCTCAGATCTCCGCCGGTCTGCAACGGTCGGAAGCGCCAGATATGGAAACAAATCGGGCACCGGACAGTGTCCGGTGTGCACCGGACTGTCCGGTGCCCCCGACGACAGAAGGCAAGGATGGCCTTCCAGATTTGCTCTCAACGGCTCCTAGCTGCCTTGGGGCTATAAAAGGAGCCCCTAGGCGCATGGAGGAGACACACAAGCAACTCTTGAGCATTCTTGATCATCCACACTTAGTCTTTGCGCTTTCATTTGTGATTCTAAGTGATTCGAGCTCTGTTCTAGTGAGAACTTTGTGATACTCTTGTGAGCTCGAGTCTTGGCCGTGTGTGTGCGCATTTCTCTGTGGATTTGTGTGTGTTGCTTCCCTCCCTTACTCTGTGCTTCTTTGTGATCATATACTTGTAAGGGCAAGAGACTCCAATTTGTGGAGATTCCTTGCAAACGGGATAGTGAAAGGCAAACAAAACACCGTGGTATTCAAGTGGGTCTTTGGACCGCTTGAGAGGGGTTGATTGCAACCCTCGTCCGTTGGGACGCCACAACGTGGAAGTAGGCAAGCATTGGCTTGGCCGAACCACGGGATAAACCACCGTGTTACCTCTGTGCTTGATCTCTTGTGGTATTGTGTTTTGTCGAGAATTCACCTTAGCCACTTGGCAATAATCGTGCTAACGCTTAACAAGTTTTTGTGGCTTAAGTTTGAAGTTTTTACAGGATCACCTATTCACCCCCCCCTCTAGGTGCTCTCATAGCTCTTTGGGGATCTTCGTTTTTCTCGTAGGAGGAGAACATCCTTTTCTCCCCTGTCATGTGGTTTGTACACCCGCTATCAATTATCCAACTTGAGCCCCCAGATGCATAAACCTACAAAACAAGTTTAGGTCTTGTTCTTAGGTACCCAAACAGTCTTGGGTCCTTTCACATTAGAAACAAGTACCTTGGGTACCCAAACACAATTCTTTGAACCCTTGTGTTTGCCCCCAACATATTTGGCAACTACTTTGCCTGATTTGTTAGTGAGCACATAAGAAGCATCAAAAGTCTTAAATGAAACATTAGGTTCATTTGATGCAGTAGGAGTTTTCTTTTTAGGCAATTTAACATGAGTTGATTGCCTAGAGCTAGATGCCTCATTCTTATACATAAAAGCATGATGGGAAACAAAATGAGATTTTCTAGCATGAATTCTCCTAATCTTGTGCTCGGGATAACCAGCAGGATATAAAATATACCCTCGTTATCTTGAGCCATGGGAGCCTTACACTTAACAAAATTGGACAGTTTCTTGGGGGCATTAAGCTTGACATTGTCTCCCTGTTGGAAGCTAATGCCATCCTTAAGAGCGTCTCCCATTATAGAGCATGCTTCTAGCAAATTTAAATTTTTCATTTTCTATCTCATGCTCATTAATTTTGCTAGTTAGTTGTGCTATGTGATCATTTAGTTGTTTAATTAAAGCTAGGTGATCATGAATAGCATCAACATTGACATCTCTACATCTAGTGCAAATAGAGACATGACTAACAGTAGATGTAGAGGGTTTGCAAGTATTTAATTTGTCAATCTTAGCATGTAACATGGCATTCTCATTTCTAAGATTGGAAATAGAAACATTACAAACATTTAAATCTTTAGCCTTAGAAATTAGTTTATCATTCACAATCTTAAGGCTAGAAATTGATTCATTCAACTTGTCAATTTTAGCAATCAAACTAGCATTATCATTTTTAAGGTTGACAAGAGAATCATCACAAACATTTAACTTCTCAACCTTAGCAATTAATTTGGCATTTTCATTTCTAAGGTTAGAGATAGTGTCATGGCAAATGCTAAGCTCACTAGTTAATTTTTCACATTTCTCTAATTTCTGAGCATAAGCATTTTTCACCTTAACATGCTTTTTGTTTTCTTTAACAAGGAATTCCTCTTGGCTATCCAAGAGTTCATCCTTCTCATGAATAGAACCTATCAATTCATTCAATTTTTATTTTTGTTGCATGTTTAGGTTGGCAAAAAGAGCAAGTAAATCATCCTCATCTTCACTAGAGCTTCCCTCATCACTAGATGTTGTATATTTAGTGGTGGCTCTAGATTTTACCTTGTTCTTTTTGCCGTCCTTTGCCATGAGGCACTTGTGGCCTACGTTGGGGAAGAGAAGGCCTTTGTTGACGGCGATGTTGGCGGCGTCCTCGTCAGAGGAGGAGTCGGTGGAGCTCTCATCGGAGTCCCATTCCCGGCATACGTGGGCATCACCGCCCTTCTTCTTGTAATACTTCTTCTTTTCCTTTCTCCTTCCCTTCTTGTCGTCGCCCCTGTCACTATCACTTGATAATGGACATTTAGCAATAAAATGACCGGGCTTACCACACTTGTAGCAAACTTTCTTGGAGCGGGGCTTATAGTCCTTCCCCCTCCTTTGCTTGAGGATTTGGCGAAAGCTCTTGATGATGAGCGCCATTTCCTCGTTGTCGAGCTTGGAGGCGTCGATGGGGAGCCTACTTGATGTAGACTCTTCTTTCTTCTCCTCCGTCGCTTTGAATGCGACGGGTTGCACCTCGGGTGTGGAGGTGGCATCTTGCTCGACGATTTGTTTAGAGCCTTTGATCATCAATTCAAAGCTCACAAACTTTCCTATCACCTCCTCGGGAGACATTAGCTTATATCTAGGATCACCACGAATTAATTGAACTTGCGTAGGATTATGAAAAACGAGTGATCTTAGAATAACCTTGACCATTTCATGGTCATCCCATTTTGTGCTCCCGAGGTTGCGCACTTGGTTGACCAAGGTCTTGAGCCGGTTGTACATTGCTTGTGGCTCCTCTCCTTGGTTGAGGATGAATCGACCGAGCTCCCCCTCGATCGTCTCCCTCTTGGTGATCTTGGTCACCTCATCTCCCTCGTGCGCGGTCTTGAGCACGTCCCAAATCTCCTTGGCACTTTTCAATCCTTGCACCTTATTATACTCCTCTCGACATAAAGAGGCGAGGAGTATAGTAGTGGCTTGGGAGTTGAAATGCCGGATTTGGGCGACTTCGTCCGAATCATATCCTTCATCCCCTATGGATGGTACCTGCGCTCCAAACTCACCAATGTCCCAAATGCTAGCGTGGAGTGAGGTTAGGTGATGCCTCATTTTATCACTCCACATGCAATAATCTTCACCGTAAAAAACCGGTGGTTTGCCTAATGGGATGGAAAGTAAAGGAGTGCGTTTGGAAATGCGAGGATAGTGTAAGGGGATCTTACTAAACTTCTTGCGCTCATGACGCTTAGAAGTGACAGACGGAGTGTCAGAGCCAGAGGTGGATGGCGACGAGGAATCTGTCTCGTAGTAGACCACCTTCTTCATCTTCTTTTTCTTGTCGCCACTCCGATGTGACTTGGCATGTGAAGGGGATCCCTTCATCTTGTTGCCGGACTCCCCTGATGGAGCCTTCCCGTGGCTTGTAGACTTGTCACCGCCGGTCACGATCTCCTTCTTGGCGTGTTCTCCCAACATCACTTCAAGTGGTTAAACTCTAATGAAGTATCAGACTCTGATACCAATTGAAAGTCGCCTAGAGGGGGGGGGGTGAATAGGCAAATCTGAAATTTACAAACTTTAAGCACAACTACAAGCCGGGGTTAGCGTAAGAAATAAAACCGAGTCCGAGAGCAAGGTCGAAAACAAATCAACCAAAGAAATGGAGCGGATGACATGGTGATTTGTTTTACCGAGGTTCGGTTCTTGCAAACCTACTCCCCGTTGAGGTGGTCACAAAGACTGGGTCTCTTTCAACCCTTTCCCTCTCTCAAACGGTCACCTAGACCGAGTGAGCTTTTCTCCTCAATCAAATGGGTCACTTAGACCCCATAAGGACCACCACACAATTGGTGTCTCTTGCTTTGATTACAAGTTGCTTGAGAACAAGAATGGGGAAGAAGAAAAGCGATCCAAGCGACAAGAACTCAAATGAACACTAAAATCTCTCTCTCTCTCGAGTCACTAAGTGTTTGGAGTGATTTTGGAGTTGGGAGAGGATTTGATCTCTTGTTTGTGTCTTGGAGTGAAGTCTAGAGCTCTTGTATTGAATGCAATATGCTGGAAACTTAGATGCCTTGAATGGTGGTGGTTGGGGGTATTTATAGCCCCAACCACCAAAACAGTCGTTGGGGAGGGCTGCTGTCGATGGGCGCACCGGACAGTCCGATGCGCCACCGGACACTGTCCGGTGCGCAAGCCACGTCACCCAACCGTTAGGGTTCTAGCGGTTTCGACCATTGGAGCTCTGACTTCTTGGTGCACTGGACAGTCTAGTGTCGCACCGGACAGCTACTATTCAGTGTCCGGTGCGCCTCTGACGCCTGCTCTAACTTCTGCCGCAAACTGTAGCTCTGTCAGGGCACTGTGCAGTCGACTGTTGTGCTGATAGCTGTTGCTCCGCTTAGTGCACCTGATCGTCCGGTGGCACACCGGACAGTCCGATGAATTATAACGGAGTGCGCCTTGAGAAACTCGAAGGTGAAGAGTTTGAGGTCGATCCACCCTGGTGCACCGGACACTGTCCGGTGGTGCACCGGACACTGTCCGGTGGCACACCAGACAGTCCGGTGCGCCAGACCAGGGTTCTCTTTGGTTTCTTTTGCTCCTTTCTTTTAAACCCTAACTTGTATCTTTTTATTGGTTTGTGTTGAACCTTTGGCACCTGTAGATCATATAATCTAGAGCAAACTAGTTAGTCCAATTATTTGTGTTGGGCAGTTCAACCACCAAAATCATTTAGGAAAATGTTTGACCCTATTTCCTTTCAATGTGTGGGCGGTTGCGTCGTACGGCGGTCAGCCATCTGTGGAAGTCTTCGACAAGAACTATTGTCTACACTGGCAAAAGAAGAAAATAGGAAGTAAGATTGCTCAATTTAGATCATGCACCTTCACACCGAGGACTGGGAAGACTTCGGCGGAAGTTGTGGAAATAGTCCCTTGTGCTCGGAACAAGTGGGGCAACTAGTGGGACTATAGGTTTTATGTCTCTGATGGGGAAGTTGAAGATCTCCCTGGGCTCTCTGCCGCCATCATGTGCTCTCACTGTCATGTGACGTTCCCACCGTTCGACGTGGCGGAGGACGATGAGGACGAAGGGGCTCTTCGTTACGCTGTCCGCATGAGTAGCTGGCGTGATCTTGTTGAGGAATTCATTGGATATGGAGTGTGGCCCTTGGCGCACGGATGGGTACTTGGCGAAGTATGCCCTCGCAGGATGCCGTCCTTGGGCGATCAGTTGGTGCGAAGTCCTGCCTTCGCCTTAGATTTGCGGGGTCGGAACCCGGCCGCTTTTGTGCGTGAAGTGGAGGCAGAGGCCTCAAAGATTGTAGGGCGATACGTGTCGAGGACGGAGACCTTGCGGAGTTGGGACATTCACGGTTCTAATGTTTGTTTGAACCACGTTTTTGAGTTCAACCATCTGCCATATGGCGGTTACCCGGGAGACGACAACGCTGGTTCTGTCGACCGCCGGGGAAAAAGGGCGACCGCTGCGGTCGATGAGGGCCCTTCGCGGGGAGCTGTGCCGGCTGCGACCACTAAAAAGAGAAAACTAGATACTGCTGCTGAGGGGTTGGGGGTCTCCAACTGTTTTGCTGTCGATTTGCTGGGGACTTGCGCGGCCCCCGGGGGAAGGATGTCTTTGCCCGAGCTTCGAGAATCTTCGACGCGAATGCTGGAGGTTACCGGGGGTCGCTGGCCTAGGAATGTTCCGATCTCCCGTGCTGCCGGCGAAGACATGTTTACATCCTGATTAGCTCGTGAGTTGAAGATTTTTTCTTATGGGTGCTGTCGGAGAGTAGATCTCCGGCCGGGTGGCGGAGTGCACCCGCCCTAAATCCTGAGATGAGGAGGGGCTTAGGCGTTTTGCTTGATTGTTGGGATGAATGGGAAGAACTCAATAACACACAAGGATTTAGAGTGGTTCGGGCCGCCGGAGCGTAATACCCTACTCCACTGTGGGGTGTATTGCTTGTGAGCTTGTATGAGCTTGCGAGTCTAAGGTATGACCTAAGATTGCATGTGTGTGTAACGTCGCATGCCTCCCCTTTTATAGCTGAAGGGGGCATGCACAAAGGTGCTGGGCCCCGACAGGTGGGCCCAGGGACATAAAGAATATAGCTTGGAGCCACTAATGTCTGTTGCCGAGGCAATCTTCTTGTGCCCTGACGCCCGAGATCTCCGTATCCTTGGCGTGCAGGGGAAGCTTCTTGTAGAAGGGAAGATGAGTATAGCGCGCCACTCAGCACGGGCGCACTGTTTGCCAGTAGACTGATCAGACGTGTCGTCTGCTGGATGGGTCTGACACCGTCTGCCCGCGGATGGAATAGGGCGCATTAAATGCCGAGTGGGCACGTCACCCGTCAGCGTGGTGGCAGGCGGCGCGTCTTCTCCGCAATAAATGCAAAGGCTGCATGGCTGTATGGGCCTTATGTCAGGCTCGACCGCTGGCTTATGTCACGTGCCACAAGCCATTCGGCAACCGCAGGACTCCGCCTGAGCGGGGAGCATAGGGCAAGGGCTGGACATGTGTCGGTTCCGGACCCTTATTTGTGCCGGAGTCCCCTAGGTCCTGGAACCCTGCCAAGGCCCGGTCCTTACCCGGGGGGACCTGGGGCTTACCCGAGGGACCTGGCATGCCCTCTTGGGGGCTCCGGACCCGTTCGCACAGCGGTCCGGTGGACGTCCGGACCTATCAGTGCATCCCGAGGAGTCTTATCTTTCCTTGCCACATGGTGCTCCTAACCCTGCCCTATGTGGTGGGGTTGGGTGCTGCTCCCCACGTGACCTGGGGGTGTCGTGCGGGTGCAGCGTCTTCATACTGCAGAAGAGGGTACCCCTGTCTCGAGGTACCGACAGTGGCCCCCGGGCCCACCTCAGGGGAGGGTGCGAGCCTGTAGGTGGGGCCAAAACCTGTACCCGACGTAAGCATAGCGTGGCCGAGGCATCTTCTTAGTGTGCGCCATACTAACCCAGCGCGCGCATGTTGCCGGCTCGCTACTGGCTACACCAACCGTCGTGTCGGTTTTCGTGGTCGACCAGCGTGTGGCCCCCACGCACGACAGTTCAGCCGCGCCCCGCATGCGTGGGGTGTTCTGCTGGCCCCGCCTATGTTGTGAATATCCTCCGGCGGTGGCCCCGAGGCGACGTGGGAGCGAGCGCGGTGGTTTGCCTTTCCTGCGCATGGAGGCCAGCGCCTTAGTCACGTGACTCATGGGTCCGGGCCCTTTTGTCAGTGACTGAGCTGTTCGGGCGCTAGGTGTGCGCCAGGCGGATTTCTCCAGGGTGCGCGGGGAGCCCTTTCTTGAAAAATGGGGGTCTTCCGCGCGCAGTGGTTTCGCTTTCGCATTTTTCCCAACTGCTCTGCCCTTTCGCCTCCAAGCCTTTCGCGTCTCTCCGCGCTTGTGTTCCCCAGTCTTTCGCCGCCGTAGTCGCCATGGCCACGCTAGTTTGTCCTGATCGCTACCAGACCGAGGAGGCGCTTGACTCAGTGCATCGCCTGCTTGGATGGGGCACGCCTACGTTTGCCGGGAGGATCCGGGCGGGCACTTTTCCCCTCGGCGATCTGCCGCTGGGGAGTTTGTGCTCTTCGTTCCCTATCTCTTCTGCGGGTTAGCGCTCTCGATTTCGCCGTTCTTCCTGCTGCTGCTGGAGGAGTTCGGGCTTCAACTCCAGCACCTCACACCCCACTCCATCCTCTAGGTGGCCATCTTTGTCCACTTCTATGAGATGTTTGTGGGGGTGGCAGCTTGCACTTCCCTCTTCCGCCAGTTTTTCGTGCTGGTGTGATCTGGGAAGGGCAAGGATCACCTCGGGGCCTACTACTTCCAGTCAAGGACAGATCTGTCACTAACCTACATTGCCTCTCTTGGCGGTGCGAGGTGGGAGAACTAGCGAAGTGACTGGGTGATCGCCAATGCTGAGGCCGGCGACCGCCTTACCCTTCCGAGTGATGGGCCCAGCCGCGAGCGGAAGCAGTGGAGGGTAAAACCATGCCTAGTGCCGGAGTTTGAGCCTGTCCTGGATAGGATTAGGGAACTGGCGGTCGATGGCCTGACCTCAATGCACGTACTCAGGGATTTCCTGAAGTGCCGAGTCATGCCGCTGCAGGGGAGGCCGCGTCTGTGTTGTTGGTTTACCGGCCCCAGCGACATTGGTAGGATCTAGCGCGGGCCTGGGACTGATCTGACCTGGGAGGAGTTGGAAATTTTGGTGAGGGGGACCACTGGTGAGGTTTTTATCCCCGAATCCTTGATGCCTCCCTAGGGCATTTCGCCGCTCTGCGACAATCTAGGGCTGCGATCAGCGGTGCTGGCCCGATTGCTGACCCTTGATGAGAGTGGTGTGGCGGTCCGCCAGACCGGTGGTCGGGATCCCCACCGGGGGATCCACATTCCTGGTGCACCGGTCGGCGGCCCCCAGCCAACTGATGTGGCCCCCAGAGTTCCTCCTGCAGTCCCTAGTCCCTCGGACAAGGGCAAGGGGCCCGCAAGCAGCTCCTCCACCCCGGACGCCGACGGGAGGTCGGAGGAAGTAAGGCGACACCGACTGTGCCGTGCTGATGGGTCCTTTGTTTTGGATCTACCTTGAGATTCTGGCTCTCCCCAGAAGCGTCAGAAGACAGCTGGTGGGGCTAAAGAGCCCGAACCTCGAGTCCAGGACGGGCAGAGGGGCGCGAGACCTCCGCCGCCACCATCTTCAGATCAGGTACCGCCACCACCGCCACCCGTGTCAGCCTGACCGCCGTCACCACGGGAGCAGTGGCAGCAACAGTAGCAGGGGCAGCAGCAGCAGCAACAACGGCAATGTGTGCCCCGCTTCCAAGGCCACTGGAAGGTTCACCGCCCCAAGTAAGCTTAGGCCCTCCCAATGTTCGCTCGAGCGTAGCTTTTATGTCGACAGGTTTTGATCCGCCCCTTGCCTATCAGGGCCTCCTCTTCTTCGGCATCCGTGGATGTTCCTTCCCCGCCGGCCGCCATGCTCGCCGGGGGGTCTGGTTCCCATCGGCATACGCCTGCTGGGGACGTCGCCAGCGATCCGTCAGCAGCTACCATGGATGCTCCTTTCTCGTCGGCCGCCATGTCCGCCGGTGGGTCTGGTTCCCATCAGCATACATCTGCTGGGAATGTCTCCGGTGATCCGTCAACGGCTACCATAGCCCCATCAGCATCGGCGCCAAGCCCACCATCGGCGGCGGCCGAGGAGGTTCCTGTTGTGTTTGCCCCCACCGTGCAGGATGACGCTGGCGCTGGGGTGGCGCCATCGGGCCCCCAGGATCCGCCTGTCACCATCGAGGCAATGCCTTCGGGTTCCCAAGTTCCAGCTGGGGGTCCAGAAGTGGCGGCGTCGCCAACAGCTGCTGCAGACCCAACAGCGGCAATACCGTCGGATGCCCCGTCGGTGGTAGGCATGGGGGGCGCGTCCGGCTCTGTCCCACCGCCAACTCCGGAGGGTCCGGAGGTTATTCTTGGGCGCCCACTTCGGTCTGGTGTCAAGCCTGGAGCGACGCTAACTCCCCTCCCTCAGGTGCTGACTCGCGCTCACCAGGCCCTCCAGGAAACCGAGGCGGCTATCCAGCGAGAGTGGGAGGCGCTCGAAACTGAGCACTAGTGCCTTGGCGACTGGTGTTCCCAACTGGAGGGGCGCACTAGGGCGGCGTCCTACCAATTCACATCGGAGCGGGCCAAGCTTGAGCAGGAGCGTGAGGACTTCAAGGAGGAGATCCGGAAGGTGTCTAACCGAGAGGAGGAGGTGACCCGAAAGGAGAGAAGCTTGGTCAAGAAGAAAGAAACCCTAGACAAAAAGGAGGAGGCTGTCAGAGCGCTCCATGATAAGCTGAAAGCTTATAATGCAGTGCTGGAGAAACAGCGAGACAAGCAGGCTGCGGCTGAGGCGAAGCTGCAGAAGCTGCAGCAGGAGCTTGCCGACAAGGCCAGTGACATTGCTCGCGCTGAGGGAAACCTCAAGGCGAGGGAAGCTTCCCTGGTGAAATGAACAATTGACCTCACTTGGCAGGAGGAGGACCTCGCCTTTAGGGAGGAGATGTGGGCAAGGCGGAACAATCTGCTGGATGAGCTTGAGCTCGAGGCAGAGGAGAAAGGGAAGCGTCTGGAGGGGAAAGTGCGGACACTAGAGGAGCAGGTCCGCCAGTTCTAGGCGGCGCAGGCGACGCAGATGACCCGGGCTCCCAGGCGGTGGAGGTGATGAGGAAGACACTTGACGACCTCCGGGCAGAGCAACGCGCCGGAGCTCAGCGCATCGCCGCCTGGGCTGGCGAGGCAAGCACGACGTTAGTGCCATTGGGGATGAGTCCCATCCTGACATTGGTGCGGCCGGCGTCCATCTCCGACGCGCTCCCGATACTGGATTCCGCTGCTGACCGCCTCCGACGTCTGGATCAGATTCTTGGCGCCCGCTTGGAGGCCAAGGGCAGCAGGCTTTGCCGGTCAGCCATTGAGTACGTCTTGACATGCTTCCGGAGCCACGACCCGGTTGTCTCCTTGGGGCCAGTTATTGCGGGTCCGGTGGCCGACACCAAAGATGCTGCCCGAGAGAGCGTACAGGATGCTGTGGATGCGGTGGTCGGGCGCTTCCAGCGGGATCCTGCTGACGATGAGTAGCCAGGCCTACATAGAAAAAAACGAGGGTTCCGCTGGGGAGCGGGTTGCAATATGTCTTTGATTTTGTAAGATACCCTTTAGGTACTACTTGTCGGTGACATTAGAACTTATCTGCATGCCATTTTTCTCTGTTGTGTGCATTGTTGCCAGCTTCCCCCCTAGTACTTGGCCCCCCTGGGATATGGCCTCGACATGTCGGGGCCGGATGCCAGGATTCTTAAGGTGGCACTGGTGTCATGACCCCCAAGGGCAATCCCTATTGGGACCCAACCTGCACACGGCCTAGGCTTGGTATTTTTAGCAGCGCACCCATATGGTCCGCTAGCTGGTAAAAACAACTCTGTGGTATTTTTACCAGCTAGGGAGGGAGACTGCCTGGGTGGTGAGATAGCAATAATGGTTGTAAATTCAGAAATAAAACCAACATAAAAACAGCTCTGTGGGTCGAGCCCCTTCCTTATAACTGGATATACACGAGTGTAGGCCAACAGACCGGGTGTATTGAGGGCGGACCTCTCTGGCTGGTGCATATAAATGCGCTTCTTAGCTATGGTGAAAGAGACCGAACCCGTGATTCTGTTTTTATGGGAAAAACTTACGGAGATGCTCTATATTCCAGGGGTTGGGGATAGGTACTCCGTTATCTGTGGTGAGGCGGACGCACCCGGGGCGACATATTTCTGTCACCTTGAAGGGTCCTTCCCAGCTGGGAGAGAGCTTGTGGAGCCCTTCTCGGTTCAGAATTCGCCTTAGAACCAGGTCCCCAACTTCAAGCTTCCTACTATGCACGAACTGCTGGTGGTAGCGCCTGAGCGCCT
The DNA here is from genome assembly GCA_029449295.1 of Zea luxurians. Lineage (NCBI taxonomy): Eukaryota > Viridiplantae > Streptophyta > Magnoliopsida > Poales > Poaceae > Zea > Zea luxurians. Next base: position 113,924,080 of record JAOPSE010000002.1, read on the forward strand.
GGTTGTACCGTGCATTTTGGACTGCTACTCGCCACCTGTGCTCGTCGATGAAGTCCACGTCCTCGCGCCGTAGCTGTTCCTGCGCAGACTCATCGAACGACTGGGCCCGCGGGGAGCCCATAATGATTTTCAGGGGAAGACAGGCTTTGGCCCCGTAGACCAGGAAGAATGGGGTCTCCCCAGTGTCTTGGCTGGGTGTGGTTCGGTTCCCCCATAGCACGGAGGGCAGCTCGCTGACCCAATTTGCGCCATGCTTCTTTAAGCAGTCATAGGTACGCGTCTTGAGTCCCCTTAGGATCTCTGCATTTGCTCTCTCCACTTGTCCATTGCTCCTGGGGTGGGCCACAGATGCGAAGCAGAGCCGGGTGCCGATGCCTTCGCAGTACTCCTGGAAGACCCGGCTTGTAAACTAGGTCCCATTGTCTGTAATGATACGACTTGGGACCTCGAATCTGCAGACGATCGACTTGAGGAAAGCGACAGCAGCACCCTGGGTGATGCTGACCACCGGGGTGGCTTCCGACCACTTGGTGAACTTGTCAATGGCGACAAAGAGGTACCGGTACCCGCCGACAGCCCTAGGAAATGGTCCTAGGATATCCACCCCCCATACAATGAACGACCAGGAGGGCGGGATCATTTGCAGAGCCTGAGCTGGTGTGTGTATCTGCTTCGCGTGGTACTGGCACGCTTCACAGGACTTTACTAGCTCGGCCGCATCCTGGAGAGTAATTGGCCAATAAAAACCATGCCGGAAGGCCTTACCGACCAGCGTGCGGGATGAAGAATGACTTTTGCACTCCCCTCCATGGATCTCCATGAGTAACTCATGGCCCTCTTCCTGGGTGATGCACCGCATGAGAATGCCATTGGCGCCACAGCGGTAGAGACCCCCTTCTACCATCATGTATCGCTTAGCCAACCGCACTATGCGCTCGGCGGAGACATGGTCTTCAGGAAGGATATTTTCCTTCAGGTAGTCCCAGATCTCGGAGATCCATGCATCGGGACCGCTCTGAGTTGCTGACTGTGGCGCTAAAGGGTCAGCGGAGTCCCCTAGAGCGCACATAGCCTTTGGTGGGTCTTGGGACGCCACCGGGACCGCCGGCTTCGAGGTGCCAGTCTCACCCCCTTCGTCCAGTCCGGCCGGTTGGGCGGTGGGTCTCAGCAGCCATCTTTCGAAGGCGCCCTCGGGCACGGGTGCCCGAGTTGATGCCCTCTGGGAGAGGTCATCTGCCGCTGAGTTGTCGGCTCGGGGAACATGTTGAAGTTCCAGGGCCATGAAATCCTTCTCTAGCTTCCTCACATGGAGGAGGTAAGCTGCGAGCCTAGGCTCATTGCAGCTGCATTCTCCACGGACCTGCTTGATGATGAGCTGAGAGTTGAGAGTCCCCCTTTACGAGGAGTTGGCGGACCCCCAGGGATAGGGCCGCAGATAGGCCGAAGATCAGCGCCTCATACTCTGCCATGTTGTTGGTGGCCGCCTTGAATTCAAGTCGCACCACATACTACAGTTGGTTTCCACCTAGGTCGGCGAGGACCACTCCTGCGCCAGCGCTCCGTTGGCGGGCGGACCCGTCGAAGAAAAGCGTCCAGTGGGGTTCGGTGAAGAACGGACCCCTATGCTCCACTGGTGTGGGGTCCAGAGCGGGGTCCGGCCCCCGAGGGTACACGGGGGAGGAGTCCACTCTACGATGAAGTCGGCGAGGACTTGGCTTTTGATGGCGTGGCGAGGCTGGAAGTCCAGTTGGAACTCGGCGAGCTCTGCCTCCCACTTGGCGATGTGGCCAGTGGCGTTTGGGTTGTAGAGGATGGCCCTTAACGGAAAGGAGGTCATCACCACAACCTTGTGTGCTTGGAAATAATGACGCAGCTTCCTGGACGCGACCAACACGGCGTAGAGGAGTTTGTGCGTCTCGAGGTACCTGGCCTTTGCTACCTAGAGGACCTCGCTGACGTAGTAGACCGACTTCTGGACAATCCGGGTCTCTGTAGCTGCTCCTAGACTTCCAGGTTCTTGCCCTTCTTGTGCCTCTCTTTCGGCGACCAACACCATGCTTATTACTTCTGCAGCTGCCGCAATGTACAGGTATAGCGGTTCCCCTGGCTCCGGAGCAGCCAGGATCGGTAGGGAAGCAAAGTGCTGCTTCAATTCTTTGAAGGCTTGTTCCTCCTCTTCGGACCAGGAAAATGGGCCTGATTTCCGCAGGAGCTTGAAGAAAGGCAGCGCCCTCTCAGCCAACCTCGAAATGAAGCGGCTAAGGGCTGCTAGCGACCCGGTAAGCTTCTGGATGTCCTTAATATGAGCAGGAGGCCTCATTACCTCAATAGCCTTTATTTTCTCCGGGTTAGCTTCAATGCCCCGGTATGAATCTAGGAACCCCAGCAACTTCCCTGCGAAGACACCATAGATGCATTTCTCCGGGTTCACCTTGGTGCGGGTTGCCCACAACTTGCCGAAAACCAGGGTCAGTTCTTCCACTATAGTCGACCCTTCCCTAGTCTTGACCATGATGTCATCGACGTAAATCTCCACCTTATCCCGGATCAGGTCCCCGAAGGTCTTGCTCATTGCCCGAACAAAAGTTGGCAGGGCATTCCGCAGACCGTAGGGCATTACAACATAACAGTATAGTCCATCTACTGTCACAAAAGCGGTATGCCTCCTATCCTCCTTAGCCATCCGGATTTGGTGGAAACCAGAGTAAGCATCCAAGAAGGACAAGAGGTCGCACCTCGAAGTAGAGTCCACAATCTGATCTATATGCGGTAGTGGGTACGGGTCCTTGGGACATGCCTTATTCAGGATGGTGCAGTCGATGCACATCCGAAGCTTCCCGTTGGCCTTCGGCACGATGACTGGATTGGCCAGCCACACGGGGTGATGAACCTCTTCAATAAAGCCAGCGTGCAACAGCTTCCGGACCTCTTCTCGGATGAAGTCCTGCCATTCCATGGACTGTCTTCGTGGCTTCTGGCTTACCGACATGGTGTCCGAGTAAACCTTTAGCTGGTGCTTGATCACCTCCCTGGGGATCCCAGGCATCTGCGACGGCTCCCAAGCGAAGATGTCGGCATTTGCTTAGAGGAAGGCGACGAGCGCGAGTTCCTATTTTTCTCCCAGATCCCCTGCGATGCGGGTGGTCTGGGAGGGGTCCGCGCTGACCTGGATGGTCTTCGCGGGTCCGCCGTCTGCCCCGGATGGCTGTATTTTCGGTTCCTTGGAGGGTGCCATGGTACTGGGGCCTCTCCCTCCGTCGTCCGGCCGAGCGATCTCGGCCGCCAGGGTGTGTAGCTTCTCGACGGCTGCTAGTGCGGTGGTGCGGTCTCCCCGCACAGTGAGGATCCCAGTGGGGGACGACATCTTGAGGACCAAGTACCCGTAATGGGCAATGGCCATGAACTGGTACAGGGTCGGCCTCCCAATAATGGCGTTAAAAGGGAGGTTGACCTCCGCGACGTCGAACTAGACGTTTTCTGTACGGAAGTTTTCTTCCGCCCCGAATGTAACCGGGAGCGTTATGCTCCCGAGGGGATATACGGGCTGCGGGCCCACCCCAGAGAACGGGCGAGAGGGCCCCAGTCGTGACCCCGGGACCTGCAGCTGTCTGAATGCTGCATGGCTGATAACATTGAGGCTGGCCCCTCCGTCGATCAACATGTGATGTAGTCGCATGTTGGCGACAACAGGGGCAGTGATGAGTGGCAGCACGCCGGCCCCCGCCATGTTGTCGGGGCAGTCGGATGCCCCGAAGGAGATGGTGGTGCCCCTCCACAGTTGGTGCGGAGCGGTTTTGGGGACCCCTAGGACCGCCGAAAGAACTTCCCGGCGTAGGGACTTGACACTCCTGCGGGAGGTGAGCTCCCAGCTTCCGCCGTACATTACATACAACTTCTTGCGACGATCGCCATCATCGCTGGAGTCAGAATCTCTGGTGAAAACGTCCTTTAGGCACCCCTCGGGTGACTGGTAGCCGAGGTCTTGTCCTTCCGCAGCCGCGGTTCTTCCGTCAGCTCCCCTCTGGCCTGGTCGGTGATGGGGCGACGTGTCGTCCTTGAAGGATTGCTCACGCCGCTCGCTGACATGCCGTGCGAGTTTGATAATCTCACGGCAGTCGACGACTCAGTGGCGGCTCTTGGGGTGCACTGGGCACGTGTCACCACTGTCTCCCTAGGGCCGTGGGCGCTTGCTGCGCTCGCCTTGTCCCCCGGCAGCGGCAGCGGCAACTGAAACGGCGAACCGTGGCCTTTCATGGTCGTGGCTCTTGTTTCTCTTTTTCTTCCTACCTCCGCCCTGGGTGACGACATCTGAGTCGCCCACCTTAGTGACCTTGACCTGTGGTACCGAGTGCCAAGCACGGCCCTCAGCGGCTCTAGCGCACTTGTCAGCCAGAGCAAAGAGTGTGGTGACGTCGTCCACATCATGCGTAGCCAACTTCTCCAGCATCTTCTCATCACGTACCCCCTAGCGGAAAGCAGTGATGATGGATGCATCCGAGATACAGGGGATTGTCCCACATACCTTGGTGAAGCGGGAAATGAACGCTCGGAGGGTCTCCTCGGATCCCTGTCTCACTGTGTGGAGGTGTGCCTCCACTCCGTGCCACTGGTAAGCGCTGGCGAAGTTCGCCACGAACCTCGCACAGAGCTCTTCCCAGAAGTAGATGGATCCTGGGGCTTGGTTCATGAGCCAAGTCCGGGCTGGTCCAGACAGGGCTACATGTAAGTAGGTTGCCAATACGGCGGTGTCTCCACCTGCTGCCGTAATGGCAGTGACATAAACCTGCAGGAATTCTGACGGGTTTGTCGTACCGTCGTATTTTTCCAGCAGATGTGGCCGAAACTTGGGCGGCCACGTTGCCGCGCGGAGGTGGTTCGCTAGGGCAGCGCAGCCTACTCCAGCCAATGGGATGCTGGTCTGGAATCGAGCATCCCCTGGGGCCCGTGGCACGACCGCAGCGGGATCCTGCACGAGGCCGCCATAGTGCTCACGTGTCTTCTCCGAAGAGATACATGCATCTCTGCCCGCACGTCTGCGGTTGAGTTTATCCCGCAGGTCTCCCGGTCCCTCTGGAGGAATTTGCACGTCTCCTTCTACACGCCTGCGGTTGAGCTCCGTTCGCAGATCTCCAGTCGGGGCAGTCCTCACTGAGGGCGTGCGCTCCGAGGCAGATGCTTCGTGCCGGCGCCAGGGCGACCAAGGCCTGGGCCTGATCGAGCCAGTGTGCACCATGCCAAGGAGGCGGTCCACGTCGTCGCGCCACTGCCTCATAGCCCCTGGCGAGGCCGTGGGGCTTGGCAAGTGGCGCAACAACTCTCTGGCCGCAGAGACTGCCCCGGCGGGGATATCCCCTAATGGAGTCTGGGACACCCATCCTGGCGTGTGCCGCCGTGCAGGGCGCACGGCTGCAGCACCAGCGTCGGGTGGCCAGAGCTCTGTGGCGTAGAAGATGCAACCTCCTCCTCCATGGAGAAACCTTCAGAGGCCTCGCCATGATGCTCGGCGATACGGACCATGGCGTTGAACAGGAAATACAAGCAAAAACCTAATGTCTAGCCCCCTACCTGACGCGCCAAATGTCGGAGAGTAGATCTCTGGCCGGGTGGCGGAGTGCACCCGCCTGTAACACCATAGTTGTTTATATTTCGCTCGATAATGAGTACGGATGTAAGCACGTAATCAGTGGATAAAACAGATGCCAAAATTTTAAACATCTTCGCCTATTGCGATTTTAATATTGCATCTTACTCGTCTGTCGCGAGTGCGACACCGTTGTTATTTTTTTATCTGTTCGGGCTCTTTCAAAATTTTCGTGTTGTTCGGAACATAGTCGTTCCGAAAATTGGTGCATTCGATGATTATTTAAAATTCATCGTCGCGTGAATCCGAATTCGGAAGCTCGACCTTCTTTTACATTTTTTTATCCCGAACAGATTAATTTGAACTCTACGACTAAAATACTCAGTGCAAAATAATCCGAATCGTGCATCGTCTGAGTGAAATCGTGCGCGCGAATATGATTCAATTTATTCGTCAGCACGCTGTTGTGGTGACAAAATCACGAATACTATAGCGGATTTGGTTTCGGTTAATTTTAGTCGAATTCCACAGAGCAAATTACCGAAGGCGAAATTAGTCCTGTTCGGGCCATCGTTTCTTACCGGATTCGAATCTTCGGATATAAGTAATTAGCGATTAGATTGGTTCGCTAAATCCGAAGCATGTCATATGTATTCGTGTAGCGTGTCGGTCCGTGCACAACGCCAAAACTTGGGATTTAGAAATATCTACACTTTTCTTTTAAAAATAGAAATATCTGGAAATATTTAAAAAAAATCTTTTCATTTCTATCCAGTAGCCGCCCCTGGCTGATATTTTTCTCCTACCGCCCCTCCTCGTTCTTATCTCCGTCGCGCGTTATCTCTTTTCCAGCGACATCCAGCTTCATCTCCCTCCTGTAGCTCGTCTTCTCCCTCTGCGTTTCTCCCTGCTCGCCGGCAGCAACATCCAGCCGCGCAGCTCTTGACTCGCCGGCCGAGCTCTCTGCTTCTTCCTCCCTCTCCCTCAAGCTATCTCCCGCGCTAGCCCTTGCTCCTCCCCATCTCCTCCTTGTCCATGGCGGCTGCTTGGCTCCATGTTCCATGGCCGCGCCCAACTCTGAGCGCTCGCCGGATCTCGCGCGCCTGGTACCCAGGTCTCGGCCGAGCTCGCCTCCAGCTCGAGTCCACCCTCTGCCCAACCTCCATCTCCCTTCCCAGCCATTGCCTTCCTAGTGCCTGCCCTTCCCCAGCCGCCCCTCTCCATGGACGCCAGCCGCGCCCTTCTTGTCCCTCTGCCCGGCCATGAAGCTTGGCCCTGGCTTGGATTTGGTTTGTCGCGTCCCTGGCCCTCTGCTTGAGCTCGCCCGGCCAAAGTTCCCAGTCGCCGAGTCCTCCGCTGCCTTCCTGTCTTCCCAGCCAAGCTGTCCCAGATTTCGCGCGCGTTGCTGTCTGATTCCGAGCGCCTGGGTCTATTTTACCCTGCGCTCGGTCATGGTCACCGCGAGCCGTGAAACTCCCTACGTCGAGCTCGGATCCCTACGCAGCGGAGCTTTTCCCCAAGCCAAGATCGTCCTTGCGCGCTGCCATCGCCTAGTTCGCGCCCCACCGGAGTCCCGCCCGTCCGTGCGTCTGCTTGCCATGGCGCTGGCCACCGTCGCCCTTCTCTGGTTCTCGCTCGACCGTGCCCCTCAGCTCGCTCTCCAGTGTCGCACAGCACAGCTTGGCCCAACGGCATGGAGTTCCTCGTCCTCGCCTCCTCCTGCTTCCCTTCGCGAACTCCCCTGCGCGTAGCTTCTAGCTTGCTGGCACCGTCCCTCGTCCGTGACTCCCTGTAATAGCCGACGTTCTTCACAGCCGGCGCTTGGCCTCAGCTCCGCCGTTCGGCTATGGATGCGTGAACCCGCACCTCAAACTCCCTGTGTCGCGTTCTGTTCGTCTGAACCAGAGTTCGCCAGTCGTCCCTGCTCGCCGTGCACCGTCTACGTCGTCGCCGGACTTGCCTCCCTGGCCATGGTGGCGTTGATATTTCCTGCTGCGCCGCGACATCGTCAAGCTCCGATGCTTAGCGTCTTGATCATTGTGCAATTGCTGCTCTATTTGCTGCTCTATTTCCTTGTCTTCGTGCGGTGTGTGGCGGTCGTGTCCGCATCCTTGGCAGCAGCTGCGATCCATTGCGTCGTCAAGCGATCCTGAGAATTCGGATAAAGCAATAAATCCCACGTGGTGCTCACCACGTGCTCGACATAATGGTAGAATCGGAGAAACATTACCGATCTCGCGGATTCAAGTCAGCTGTTGGAACGGTAAGCTAATTTGCTATTTTATCGACTGGTTTGGTGGATGAATTGATAGGTGTGTATGTCGCGACAATTATCATGCTTGTAGCTCAGGCATGTATTTAATCAACGCTTGTAGAGATACGGGACTATAAGTAGCATAATAATTATGTGCACGATTGTGAAGTCGTCGTGCCGTGTAGATAAGTTTAGGTTTAAAGACATAGGTTATGCGAGAAGGATTAAATCAGTGTTTCGTATCCGATGAGTCGTCGAATTAATAATATGAAGGGTAGGTCTGAGGTATAAATGATGTGAAGAATATGTTAATAGAATTGTAGGCATGGTGTGATTCGATTAAAAATACTTTATCTGCTAGGTCATAGAATAATGTGATGTTCATGTATTTGGCATGATAAGCAAATTAATCCGGATAAATAGTTTAGAAAGTTAGTTAGTATGCTCCCTTACTCTAAATTGTCGGTATTAAAAAATAGTGAATAAAAATGTGACGAGTAATTTGATATTGGGTGTTTTGGCAAAAGACTTGTGCTTAGCTTATTATTACTTGGTGCTTGAAGTAGATGCGATTACGCTAGAAAAGTGTAATAATTAAGCGTAGCCGTATATCGATAACTAGTATTTCCGTATGAACGGTACAACGCCTCGCCGCTAGGTGTTTAAATCCGCTATCGCGTAACACTATTTAGATTTGTAATATTTTTGTCGATATGCATTCATGTGCATAATGCATTCCATCCAGGTACGTTAATTAATCGCGTGATGCGGAAGACAAGCCAATTCGACCCCAAGCACGGACTGATTCGCGAGGTGATGCGGATGATGAACCTGAAGATGGATAATTTGAATGAGTACCAAGACAAAGGATGATCGTCAAGTGATCGTCGTCTAACAAACACTAACGTAGTGTTTATTCCAGGCAAGCCCCGGTGCATGCAACCCCTTCCTTGTGTTTTTAAATAATTTTTGCACACTTTAAGTCTAGTGAAATGTGCATTAGGTTTATAGGAGTTGCTTGGAAACCCTTTGATGCATTGCCTTCCTTTATATCCATACCTTTATAGATATCAAAATATGATTTACAAAAATGCTTAGCTCTGCTTAAATCTTGTGGATAGAAGTTGTCTTTCGCAATAAGGCCTTGCTCAGGGGTTATCCTGAGGAAAGTTGGCTTCTACCTGCAAGATTATTTTCATTAGGAGCAATGGTGGGATCTTACTACAAAGTTCCCTATAATGCTCTTTTCATCCTAAGGAATACAAACAATCCTAAGGATGGAAGTACTTAAATCGGGACTTGGGCTAGGAACAGGTGATGTTCTACCCAGGTTGATTAAGGATTGGATGCGTATGTTGGCCTGCTGACCGAGGACCCTTTAACTAGTCACATGCCTCATCATGGGTAAGCTTTGCCTCGGGCAGACTAATACCAGAATAAGATACCACGCAATGGGAGTGGAGAGATGGCGAGAGTAGCGTGTACCCTCCGTGGCAAGAGGCTGGACGGTGGTGTATCTGTGCTCTCGGTTGGCATGAACCTGATCTGGTCTTAAGAACCCCGGTGGCGAGTTGACATATGCAAGGGTTAAGTGCTACATATGTCGTGTGATCGGAGATCCTCAGCTGAGTATAATCGATTCGGATCGCCATACCTTCGCGGTTATGAAGACTTGGTCACTGACCTGCAACCTAAGTCAGGATGTGAACCTCATGAATAAAAAAATGATGTTGTATTGATGAGATGGTGAAATTAGACTAGATGCAAACAAAGTCTATTAATATTTAATCTGGCGTTAAAATATTGAAAGTAAGGACTCACTTTAGTAAGCTATTTCTGCAAAAGTATCTAAGTTGATTCTTGCTAAAGCTTCTCCTTGATTCCTATTTATCCAGCATATCCTTGAGAGTCTTTTCTTTAGTCGGGTAAGTCTTGCTGAGTAATTCCATACTCAGGGTTTTATTCCCTGTTGTTTTTCAGGTTCTAGTTTTGTGCTGCTGATGATGGTGTTAAGTGCCTGTGGGCTCGGCCTTCTTATAAGTCTAAGTAACCCTTCTAAACTTCTTATTGAGGATGGTCACTTGAGCTAGCATATATTTCAAACTTATACTTTTGTAATCACTCCGATATAATAAAGTAAAATTTTTGTAACTTGTAAAATTTGGTAATAAGATTTCCGCTGGAAAAATGTTGATGTGTGTGATTTGTGTTACTTAATCCCGCAGTTCTGGTTGTAAGTGATTTATCCGGTGTCCTTGGGGCAATCGGACGGATCCTGTTAAGTTATCTGGTGCACATGCATAGCAGTCTGAGGTCTTTGAGACAAGGACAGGTGCATGTGGGCCCGATATCTTGGGAGGTTCTGCCACAGCTGGTATTGGAGCGAGATTAAGTTTATACGGTCACATACGTATTTTTAATACAAAGTTTTGATATTGGAAAACCTATTTTCAACTAAACACATTGTTTGGCTTTGAAAAATAGTTTTGAAAAACTATAATGCTAGCGACATCCTCTATTAAGCCCTAAGTTAAGGACTATCAGGTGGCTTATTTAAAAACCACTAACCCACAACCGAGTGGATATTGCATACATGTGTAATGTTATTTTTAAGGCCATTCAGTCTTGAATGGATTGACGCTTAGGTAAGGTAAAATGTGAGAGCATGACCGAACAAACGTCGGTCTAGGGGAGTGCTTAATTGTGGCGCTTGATTATATACATGTTCCACATATGTATATATGAAGGCTGCAATGTGGAGTAATTACTTTTCTGGGAATTCAGTACCCCATGTGTGTGTATGGGTATACAGACATGGGAATACTGAGAAGTGTAATGTACTTGTAACGACGCACCTACGCTCAGGTAAGAAGGTGAGTTACCATAATGAGCTGCCCTATGGTTAAAGTGTGGCAGCGGCGCCTATGCGTGGCTCAGCGCTTAATGATGAGTTGGCCTCCATATAGCAATATATGGAGTATAAACTGTCATAAACTGTCATGTGTGAACTGCATCATGGGAAATTGGGCTGTGATGAAAATTTTCTGCAGGTACACTAACCTCGAAAACATATGTGTAGCTGACGACTAGCAAAATACCGAGAGAGAACGTATGCCACCGATATAGAACGTTATTGCCACAGTATGTTGGCAAAACTCGTGAGGACGCATAAGACGAGCATGCATCCTGATTGTTGCATTATGTTTGTCACCTATACACCCAAGATGCTTCTCTCACCCTTATTCCAGTAGCCATTGGTTGTAAATAATGTGGTGCAATGTTGTATTGTGAACTCTAATGAAATAGCTGTCCTCCGTTCTTTAGGTAATCTATTTAGGTGTTATATGTCTTTGCTCTTATGCTTGATGTACTGATAGAAGGTTAGTAGTTTGTTTGCTTAAACCGAAAATTAGGCCATGTTCTTAGTTGGTGAACCATGACCCAAAGTTGATTTTTCCGTTAGCACTCCATGACCAAACACATACAAATAAATGCCTAGATAATTTCTTTGCTGGACCTAAAGTGTACTCAGGCTTAAACTAAGAATCTTGAGTCATATTTCCATCTTAGACCATGCCCTTATTCGATTGGCGCAAGTTGATATCCCTAATTCTAGTTTGCCTGTTCTTGATGATCACATCATTGTTTTATTGACCTAACCCAGGAAAGACTTGTCTGATCATTTTCTTGAGTTTGATGCCTTTGGTTTCTCCATATCTATCGAAGGCATACCAATTTAATCCTTGACCTTGTAATCTCTATGATGGGCATAGAAATATGCTTGGGGCTGAAATAACAGTCTCCCATCGTACTCCTCCCTCAATTTATTTTTGGTTATGGCCATGTCCTGTTCGTCTCATCGGGCCATGATCTATTTGGCTCTCTACTTGTAACTGTTTTGATAGGTAGAGTCTTTTCGTATATTGCCATCCTTGCTCAGTTTATTTGTGCCGCGTGAGATTTCTTATTGGTTACGTCTGGTAATGGTGTTATGACTAAAATTGATGATGCCGCGACGAAACCGAGGGCCTTCTGTGTGTGCGCACACACGGTTGTGCTGCTCGACACGCGTTGGTATCACAGTTAGTAGTTGTAATCCATTATGAGACTATGTCAATGCGTTATCTTGGCACAATCTGTTTTTGCTACGTAAGATTCGTTATTGGTGCCAGTTCGGTAGTGGTGTCACGATTAAGGACTTATGGTGCCGCAGCGAAACTGAGAGCCTCCTGTGAATGCGCACACAAGGGCTGTGCTACTCGTCGGATGCTGGTATCAAGGTCTCTAGTCATGATCCATTGTGGAACTACCCTAATATGTGATCTTCCGTGGACTCCTTCCTGGAAACAATTTCTATGTTGTTTGTCGAGGTGATCAAGCAACATCTATCATCTCTATTGGATCAAACGGATATACCACTTTCATGTGTAGTCTCTTTCCTTTTGATCTTGGTAATGACTCCTCATACAAGTTCCCTTTACTTCCTTTGTGTAAAGGTGAAGCCTTGGAGCTTTTTAGTGTTGGAAAACAACTGATTAGCTCTCAAAATGGAGATTTACATTCCCCTGCTACTAAAATGTAGGAGTTTGATCATTCACTCTCTCATTTAATCCATGAATTCCCGAACCAAGTTGGTTTGTCTCGCATGGAAGAAATGGATGAACAACCTGACCAAATAGATTTTTACCCAAATACATAATCTCTTGTTAACAAAGAGAACTCTCAACCCTTGGCTTATCGATGGTACTGAGAGGACTTGCTCAATGTCATATGTAGCTCAACAAGTTGGTTTTACTAACTTGTAACTGCATTGTGAACAAAGTTTGAGTTTAGAGATTGTTGTATCGATTTGCCTGAACTCACTTTGGTTCAAACCATCCTAAGAAAGTACTAAAAAAATCATCAAAAATCAAATCAAGTCAAGTCGATGGATAACCACTTAATCATCGCTCTAGTAATGCCTTGATCGCCTCGCGTGTGCTTTTCCAGTGTGTGTGATCATGTCGAGCCATGCCTAGTGCTCGATAAAATGGACTGGTTACAAAGTCCGCATCTACAGGTCCCTCCGCTGGTGATTCTCTTGAATCTATACCCTCTTTCGTGGACTAGAATTCTCGGGTTAGCCACATGTTAACCGCGACAGTATTCAACATCCACACCCGTCTCCTGTGCTATGAATTTCCTGTAACCACTTGCTGGTAAACCTCTTTCTGTGTGTTTTACCCAAGAGGTTGTGTCTGATTCTGTTTGGGTAAGATTGCGTATTAGTCGCTCGCGCAACAGACTCAGGTAGTACAGTGTCATAAAAAAACAAACTGCACACATGGAACCTTATGTGTTCCTCTGGCAGATATCATCTCTATTGGTGGACATCTCTAAATTAGCCCAAGGCAATATATGTTATGTCCACTAGAGAAACAACATCCGGAGACACTCACCCTTATTTGGAAATGTCTCACGATTATCGCTGATATGGAAATGGGTTACATGCTTCTCTACTCTTAAAAGTCTTTCGCTCCGAATCTCGGGATGAGATTCTTTTAAGGGGGGAGGGCTGTATCACCACATGTGTTTATATTCTGCTCGACAACGAATACGGATGTAAGCACGTAATCAGTGGATAAAACAGATGCCAAAATTTTAAACATCTTCGCCTATTGCGATTTTAATATTGCATCTGACTCGTCTGTCGCGAGTGCGACACCGTTGTTATTTTTTTATCTGTCCGGGCTCTTCCGAAATTTTTGTGTTGTTCGGAACATAGTCGTTCCGAAAATTGGTGCGTTCGATGATTATTTAAAATTCATCGCCGCGCGAATCCGAATTCAGAAGCTCGACCTTCTTTTACGTTTTTTATCCCGAACAGATTAATTTGAACTCGACGACTAAAATACTCGGTGCAAAATAATCTGAATCGTGCGTCGTCTGAGTGAAATCGTGCGCGCGAATATGATTCAATTTATTCGTCAGCACGCTGTTGTGGTGATAAAATCACGAATACTATAGCAGATTTGGTTTCGGCTAATTTTAGTCGAATTCCACAGAGCAAATTACCAAGGCGAAATCAGTCCTGTTCGGGCCATCGTTTCTTGCCGGATTCGAATCTTCGGATATAAGTAATTAGCGATTAGATTGGTTCGCTAAATCCGAAGCATGTCATATGTATTCGTGTAGCGTGTCGGTCCGTGCACAGCGCCAAAACTCGGGATTTAGAAATATCTACGCTTTTCTTTTAAAAATAGAAATATCTAGAAATATTAAAAAAATCTTTTCATTTCTATCCAGTAGCTGCCCCTGGCTGATATTTTTCTCCTGTCGCCCCTCCTCGTTCTTATCTCCGTCGCGCGTTATCTCTTTTCCAGCGACATCCAGCTTCATCTCCCTCATGTAGCTCGTCTTCTCCCTCTGCGTTTCTCCCTGCTCGCCGGCAGCAACATCCAGCCGCGCAGCTCTTGACTCGCCGGCCGAGCTCTCTGCTTCTTCCTCCCTCTCCCTCAAGCTATCTCCCACGCTAGCCCCTGCTCCTCCCCATCTCCTCCTTGTCCATGGCGGTTGCTTGGCTCCATGTTCCATGGCCGCGCCCAACTCTGAGCGCTCGCCGGATCTCGCGCGCCCGGTACCCAGGTCTCGGCCGAGCTCGCCTCCAGCTCGAGTCCACCCTCTGCCCAACCTCCATCTCCCTTCCCAGCCATGGCCTTCCTAGTGCCTGCCCTTCCCCAGCCGCTCCTCTCTATGGACGCCAGCCGCGTCCTTCTTGTCCCTCTACCCGGCCATGAAGCTCGGCCCTGGCTTGGATTTGGTTTGTCGCGTCCCTGGCCCTCTGCTCGAGCTCGCCCGGCCAAAGTTCCCAGTCGCCGCGTCCTCCGCTGCCTTCCTATCTTCCTAGTCAAGCTGTCTCAGATTTCGCGCGCGTCGCTGTCTGGTTCCGAGCGCCTAGGTCTTCTTTCCCTGCGCTCGGTCATGGTCACCGCGAGCCGTGAAACTCTTTACGTCGAGCTCGGATCCCTGCGCAGCGGAGCTTTTCCCCTAGCCAAGATCGTCCTTGCACGCTGCCGTCACCTAGTTCGCGCCCCGCCGGAGTCCTGCCCGTCCGTGCGTCTGCTTGTCATGGCGCTGGCCACTGTCGCACTTCTCTGGTTCTCGCTTGGCCGTGCCCCTCAGCTCACTCTCCAGTGTCGCGCAGCACAGCTCGGCCCAACGGCATGGAGTTCCTCGTCCTCGCCTCCTCCTGCTTCCCTTCGCGAACTCCCCTGCGCGCAGCTTCTAGCTTGCTGGCGCCGTCCCTCGTCCGTGACTCCCTGTAATAGCCGACGTTCTTCACAGCCGGCGCTTGGCCTCAGCTCCGCCGTTCGGCTATGGATGCATGAACCCGCACCTCAAGCTCCCTGTGTCACGTTCTGTTCGTCTGAACCAGAGTTCGCCAGTCGTCCCTGCTCGCCGTGCTAACCGTCTACGTCGTCGCCGGACTTGCCTCCCTGGCCATGGTGGCGTTGATATTTCCTGCTGCGCCGCGACATCGTCAAGCTCTGGTGCTTAGCGTCTTGATCACTGCGCAGTTGTTGCTCTATTTGCTGCTCTTCGCGTGGTGTGTGGCGGTCGTGTCCACATCCGTGGCAGCTGCTGCGATCCATTGCGTCGTCAAGCGATCCCGAGAATTCAGATAAAGCAATAAATCCCACGTGGTGCTCACCACGTGCTCGACATAATGGCAGAATCGGAGAATCATTACCGATCTCGTGGATTCGAGTCAGCTGTTGGAACGGTAAGCTAATTTGCTATTTTATCGACTGGTTTGGTGGATGAATTGATAGGTGTGTATGTCGCGACGATTATCCCGCTTGTAGCTCAGGCATGTATTTAATCAACGCTTGTAGAGATATGGGACTATAAGTAGCAATGTAGCATAATAATTATGTGCACGATTGTGAAGTCGTCGTGCCGTGTAGATAAGTTTAGGTTTAAAGACATAGGTTATGCGAGAAGGATTAAATCAGTGTTTCGTATCCGATGAGTCGTCGAATTAATAATATGAAGGGTAGGTCTAAGGTATAAATGATGTGAAGAATATGTTAATAGAATTGTAGGCATGGTGTGATTCGATTAAAAATACTTTATCTGCTAGGTCATAGAATAATGTGATGTTCATGTATTTGGCATGATAAGCAAATTAATCCGGATAAATAGTTTAGAAAGTTAGTTAGTATGCTCCCTTACTCTAAATTGTCGGTATTCAAAAATAGTGAATAAAAATGTGACGAGTAATTTGATATTGGGTGTTTTGGCAAAAGACTTATGCTTAGCTTATTATTACTTGGTGTTTGAAGTAGATGCGATTACGCTAGAAAAGTGTAATAATTAGGCGTAGCCGTAAATCGATAACTAGTATTTCCGTATGAATGGTACAACGCCTCGCCGCTAGGTGTTTAAATCCGCTATCGCGTAACACTATTTAGATTTGTAATATTTCTGTCGATATGCATTCATGTGCATAATGCATTCTATCCAGGTACGTTAATTAATCGCGTGATACGGAAGACAAGCCAAGTCAACCCCAAGCGCGGACTGATTCGCGAGGTGATGCGGATGATGAACCTGAAGATGGATAATTTGAACGAGTACCAAGACAAAGGATGATCGTCAAGTGATCGTCGTCTAACAAACACTAATGTAGTGTTTATTCCAGGCAAGCCCCGGTGCATGCAACCCCTTCCTTGTGTTTTTAAATAATTTTTGCACACTTTAAGTCTAGTGAAATGTGCATTAGGTTTATAGGAGTTGCTTGGAAACCCTTTGATGCATTGCCTTCCTTGATATCCATACCTTTATAGATACTTCTAATGAAGTATCAAATATGATTTACAAAAATGCTTAGCTCTGCTTAAATCTTGTGGATAGAAGTTGTCTTTCGCAATAAGGCCTTGCTCAGGGGTTATCCTGAGGAAAGTTGGCTTCTACCTGCAAGATTATTTTCATTGGGAGCAATGGTGGGATCTTATTGCAAAGTTCCCTATAATGCTCTTTTCATCCTAAGGAATACAAACAATCCTAAGGATGGAAGTACTTAAATCGGGACTTGGGCTAGGAACAGGTGATGTTCTACCCAGGTTGATTAAGGATTGGATGCGTATGTTGGCCTGCTGACCGAGGACCCTTTAAATGGTCACATGCCTCATCATGGGTAAGCTTTGCCTCGGGCAGACTAATACCAGAATAAGATATAACGCAATGGGAGTGGAGAGATGGCGAGAGTAGCGTGTACCCTCTGTGGCAAGAGGCTGGACGGTGGTGTATCTGTGCTCTTGGTTGGCGTGAACCTGATCTGGTCTTAAGAACCCCGGTGGCGAGTTAACATATGCAAGGGTTAAGTGCTACATATGTCGTGTGATCAGAGATCCTCAGCTGAGTATAATTGATTCGGATCGCCGTACCTTCGCGGTTATGAAGACTTGGTCACTGACCTGCAACCTAAGTCAGGATGTGAACCTCATGAATAAAAAAATGATGTTGTATTGATGAGATGGTGAAATTAGACTAGATGCAAACAAATTCTATTAATATTTAATCTGGCGTTAAAATATTGAAAGTAAGGACTCACTTTAGTAAGCTATTTCTGCAAAAGTATCTAAGTTGATTCTTGCTAAAGCTTCTCCTTGATTCCTATTTATCCAGTATATCCTTGAGAGTCTTTTCTTTAGTCGGGTAAGTCTTACTGAGTAATTCCATACTCAGGGTTTTATTCCCTATTGTTTTTCAGGTTCTAGTTTTGTGCTGCTGATGATGGTGTTAAGTGCAGGTGGGCTCGGCCTTCTTATAAGTCTAAGTAACCCTTCTAAACTTCTTATTGAGGATGGTCACTTGAGCTAGCATATATTTCAAACTTATACTTTTGTAATCACTCCGATATAATAAAATAAAATTTTTGTAACTTGTAAAATTTGGTAATAAGATTTTTGCTGCAAAAATGTTGATGTGTGTGATTTGTGTTACTTAATCCTGTGGTTCTGGTTGTAAGTGGTTTATCTGGTGTCCTTGGGGCAATCGGACAGATCCTGTTAAGTTATCTGGTGCACATGCATAGCAGTCTGAGGTCTTTGAGACAAGGACAGGTGCATGTGGGCCCGATATCTTGGGAGGTTCTGCCACACCGCCCTAAATCCTGAGATGAGGAGGGGCTTAGGCGTTTTGCTTGATCATTGGGATGAACGGGAAGAACTCAAGAACACACAAGGATTTAGAGTGGTTCAGGCCGCCAGAGCGTAATACCCTACTTCACTGTGGGGTGTATTGCTTGTGAGCTTGTATGAGCTTGCGAGTCTAAGGTATTGACCTAAGATTGCGTGTGTGTGTAACGTCGCATGCCTCCCCTTTTATAGCTGAAGGGGGCATGCACAAAGGTGCTGGGCCCCGACAGGTGGGCCTAGGGACATAAAGAATATAGCGCTTGGAGCCACTAATGTCTGTTGCCGAGGCAATCTTCTTGTGCCCTGACGCCCGAGATGAGTACAGCGCGCCACTCGGCATGGGCGCGCTGTTTGCCAGTAGACTGATCAGACGTGCCGTCTGCTGGATGGGTCTGACACCATCTGCCCGCGGATGGAACAGGGTGCATTAAATGCCGAGTGGGCACGTCGCCCGTCAGCGTGGTGGCAGGCGGCGCGTCTTCTCCGCAATAAATGCAAAGGCTGCATGGCTGTATGGGCCTTACGTCAAGATCGGCCGCTGGCTTATGTCACGCGCCACAAGCCATTCGGCAACCACGGGACTCCGCCTGTGACGGAACCTCCCAAGTCATTAGGCCCACCTACAGTTGTCCTTGTCCAACGGACCTCAGACAACCCTGTAGATGCCCCTGAATCACTTGACAAGTTCGTATCTGCTTTTCTCACCTTTCCCAAGAGCGTTTTACCCGTCACGCAGACATTACAGAACATCGGAGATACAGAAATGCGGAAGCGATTACATAACTTACATTTATTTGGAAGTAAGATAAAGTTAGTTATTACAGACCAGCATATAAACACGAGTGCAGGGTACTTATTACAATACCAAGGGAGGTAAAAACTCCTCCCGATAAGTTCTTACATAAAAATTTTTATGGAGGACTAGATCCTCCTGCAGCTTCATTCTTGCTTTTCCTCATTTGGCACCACCTTGGTACAAAATCAACAAAAGTTTGTTGCTTCCTCACCTAAAAACAATAGGAAATAAAACCCCGAGTACGGAATTACTCAGCAAGTCTTACCCGACTAAAGGAAAGACTCTCAAGGGTATGTGAGAGCACCTAGAGGGGGGGGGTGAATAGGTGATCCTGTGAGAACTTAAAACTTAAGCCACAAAAACTTGTTAAGTGTTAGCACAATTATTGCCAAGTGGCTAAAGAGAAGTCTTAACAAAACACAATACCACAAGAGATCAAGCACAGAGGTGACACAGTGGTTTATCCCGTGGTTCGGCCAAGACCAACGCTTGCCTACTCCATGTTGTGGCGTCCCAACGGACGAGGGTTGCAATCAACCCCTCTCAAGCGGTCCAAAGACCCACTTGAATACCACGGTGTTTTGTTTTGCCTTTCACTATCCCGTTTGCAAGGAATCTCCACAAATTGGAGTCTCTTGCCCTTACAAGTATATGATCACAAAGAAACACAGAGTAAGGGAGGGAAGCAACACACACAAATCCACAGCGAAACGCGCACACACACGGCCAAGAATCGAGCTCACAAGAGTATCACAAAGTTCTCACTAGAACGGAGCTCGAAACACTTAGAGTGACAAACAAATGCGCAAAGACTGAGTGTGGATGATCAAGAATGCTCAAAGGTTGCTTGTGTATCTCCTCCATGCGCCTAGGGGCTCCTTTTATAGCCCCAAGGCAGCTAGGAGCCGTTGAGAGCAAATCCGGAAGGCCATCCTTGCCTTCTGTCGTCGGGGGCACCGGACAGTCCGGTGCACACCGGACACTGTCCGGTGCCCGATTTGTTTCCTTAAACAGCGAAGCCGACCGTTGCAGACCGTTGGCAGATCTGGCGCCGTTGGCGCACCGGACATGTCCGGTGCACACCGGACAGTCCGGTGACATCTTCCGACCGTTGGCTCCGCCACGTGTCCCGCGCAGATTGCGCGGTCGACCGTTGGCCCGGCCGACCGTTGGCTCACCGGACAGTCCGTTGGCTCACCGGACAGTCCAGTGCACACCGGACAGTCCGGTGAATTTTAGCCGTACGCCGTCGGCGAATTCCCGAGAGCGGCCAGTTCGCTCCGAGCCAGCCTGGCGCACCGGACACTGTCTGGTGCACACCGGACAGTCCGGTGCTCCAGACCGAGCTGGGTCTTGGCAGCACACAGCCAAGTCTTTTCTCCTCTTCTCTCTTCTTCTTCTTTCTGTTTCTAACACTTAGACAAATATATTAGTACACAAAACCAATGTACTAAGGCTTAGAAACATACCTTTACTTCATGATTTGCACCTTGTTCATCCATGTACATAAATTCACAATTAAGCACATGTGTTGGCACTCAATCACCAAAATACTTAGAAATGGCCCAAGGGCACATTTCCCTTTCAATCTCCCCCTTTTTGGTGATTTATGCCAACACAACATAAGGCAGCTAGAACAAGTGCAAACTCACTTCAAATAAAACTTGAATTTATTTTGAATCAATTTTGGCATATATGGATCAACTTTTGCCACCACTTGGTTTGTTTTTGCAAATCAAACTCAAATCTCTATCTCTAAGTCAAACACACATGTTAACGCCAAGAGAGTCATTTCAAAAGAGATTGATCAAAGATTTCAAAAAAAAACTCCCCCTTTTTCCCATAATTACTACTTCTCCCAAAAGAAGCCATAAGAGAGATACAAGAGACAACAAAAGAGTTTTAACAAACCAAAAACTCTATTCTACTATTTTCAAAATCTCTCAAGTGGTAGCTGATCCATTTATCGCTTTGGCCTTTATTTTCTCCCCCTTTGGCATCAAACACCAAAACGGGATCAATTTTGGCCCTTTAACCCCATTGCCTCACCAAAATCTTCAATTTAGAGCAAATGGCAATAAGAGTTCATGAGATGGACTTGGAATAAGTTACCCTCTCATCGGAGTGCAGTGGAAGTCTTGCATGATCCAAGTCCACCTTTTCCCTTTCAATTCTCCTTTGAGACTAAATCAAACAAACTCAAGCATATGGTTAGTCTCAAGGGATCAAGTTGTAACACATCTCCCCCTAAACATGTGCATCACTTTGCAGCGGACTTGTGAGGTCCAGGGAGTGTTTGTACAACTTGAGCACCATAATAAGCAACAAAATGCAAAAAGGAACATGATCAAAAGCATGAATACATGTATGCTACAATTCAATCCAAGTTCCGCGAATCTAAGACATTTAGCTCACTATGCAACCTGCAAAAGGTCTTCTCATCTAAAGGCTTGGTAAAGATATCGGCTAGCTGGTTCTCAGTGCTAACATAAAACACTTCGATATCTCCCTTTTGCTGGTGGTCTCTCAGAAAGTGATGCCGGATGTCAATGTGCTTTGTGCGGCTGTGCTCAACAGGATTTTCCGCTATTCGGATAGCACTCTCATTATCACATAGGAGTGGGACTTTGCTCAGATTGTAGCCAAAGTCCCTGAGGGTTTGCCTCATCCAAAGTAGCTGCGCACAACACTGTCCTGCGGCAACGTACTCGGCCTCAGCGGTGGATAGGGCAACGGAGGTTTGTTTCTTAGAGTTCCATGACACCAGGGACCTTCCTAAGAATTGGCACGTCCCCGATGTACTCTTCCTATCGACCTTACATCCAGCATAGTCGGAATCTGAGTACCCAATCAAGTCAAAGTTAGACCCTTTTGGATACCAGATCCCGAAGCAAGGCGTAGCGACTAAATATCTAAGAATTCGCTTCACCGCCACCAAGTGACACTCCTTAGGATCGGATTGAAATCTAGCACACATGCATACGCTAAGCATAATATCCGGTCTACTAGCACATAAATAAAGCAAAGAACCTATCATGGACCGGTATGCTTTTTGATCAACGGACTTACCTCCTTTGTTGAGGTCGGTGTGTCCGTCGGTTCCCATCGGCGTCTTTGCGGGCTTGGCGTCCTTCATCCCAAACCTCTTTAGCAGATCTTGCGTGTACTTCGTTTGGGAGATGAAGGTGCCGTCCTTGAGTTGCTTCACTTGGAACCCAAGGAAGTAGTTCAACTCACCCATCATCGACATCTCGAATTTCTGCGTCATCACCCTGCTAAACTCTTCACAAGACTTTTGATTAGTAGAACCAAATATTATGTCATCGACATAAATTTGGCACACAAACAAATCACCATCACAAGTCTTAGTGAAAAGAGTTGGATCGGCTTTCCCAACCTTGAAAGCATTAGCAATTAAGAAATCTCTAAGGCATTCATACCATGCTCTTGGGGCTTGTTTAAGTCCATAGAGCACCTTAGAGAGCTTACACACGTGGTCGGGGTACCGCTCATCCTCGAAGCCAGGGGGTTGCTCCACGTACACCTCCTCCTTTATTGGCCCGTTGAGGAAAGCGCTCTTCACATCCATTTGGTACAACCTGAAAGAATGGTGAGCGGCATATGCTAGCAAGATACGAATGGACTCTAGCCTAGCCACAGGAGCAAAAGTCTCCTCAAAGTCCAAACCTGCGACTTGGGCATAACCTTTTGCCACAAGTCGAGCCTTGTTCCTTGTCACCACTTCGTGCTCGTCTTGTTTGTTGCGGAACACCCACTTGGTTCCCACAACATTTTGCTTGGGACGAGGCACCAGCGTCCAAACTTCATT
The DNA here is from genome assembly GCA_029449295.1 of Zea luxurians. Lineage (NCBI taxonomy): Eukaryota > Viridiplantae > Streptophyta > Magnoliopsida > Poales > Poaceae > Zea > Zea luxurians. Next base: position 113,946,721 of record JAOPSE010000002.1, read on the forward strand.
GCGCTTGAAGTTGTTAAGTTCCTCCTGCATGGCCAACACCCAATCCGGATCTAGCAAGGCCTCCTCTACCCTGAAAGGCTCAATAGAGGAGACAAAAGAGTAATGTTCACAAAAATTAACTAGTCGAGACCGAGTAGTTACTCCCTTGCTAATGTCACCCAGAATTTGGTCGACGGGATGATCCCTTTGAATCATCGCTCGAACTTGGGTTGGAGGTGCCGGTTGCGCTTCTTCCTCCATCACATGATCATTTTGTGCTCCCCCTTGATCACACGCCTCCTGTTGATGAACCTGTTCATCGTCTTGAGTTGGGGGATGCACCGTTGTTGAGGAAGAAGGTTGATCTCATTCATCTTGTTCCTGTGGCCGCACTTCTCCAATCGCCATGGTTCGTATAGCGGCCGTCGGAACATCTTCTTCATCTACATCATCACAATCAACAACTTGCTCTCTTGGAGAGCCATTAGTCTCATCAAATACAACGTCGCTAGAGACTTCAACCAAACCCGATGATTTGTTGAAGACCCTATACGCCTTTGTATTTGAATCATAACCTAATAAAAACCCTTCTACAGCTTTGGGAGCAAACTTAGAATTTCTACCCTTCTTCACTAGAATGTAGCACTTGCTCCCAAAAACACGAAAGTAAGATACATTGGGTTTGTTACCGGTTAGTAGCTCATATGACGTCTTCTTGAGGAGGCGGTGAAGGTAGACCCTGTTGATGGCGTGGCAAGCCGTGTTCACAGCTTCCGACCAAAAGCACTCGGGGGTCTTGAACTCTCCAAGCATCGTCCTCGCCATATCGATTAGCGTCCTGTTCTTCCTCTCTACCACACCATTTTGCTGTGGTGTGTAGGGAGCGGAGAACTCGTGCTTGATCCCTTCCTCCTCAAGAAACTCCTCCACTTGAAGGTTCTTGAACTCGGACCCGTTGTCGCTCCTTATCTTCTTCACCTTGAGCTCAAACTCATTTTGAGCTCTCCTGAGGAAGCGCTTGAGGGTCCCTTGAGTTTCAGACTTATCCTGCAAAAAGAACACCCAAGTGAAGCGGGAAAAGTCATCAACAATAACTAAACCATACTTACTTCCTCCTATGCTTAGATAGGCGACGGGTCCGAAGAGGTCCATATGCAGCAGCTCCAGAGGTCTTGATGTGGTCATCACATTCTTGCTGTGATGTGCTCCTCCCACTTGTTTACCTGCTTGACAAGCTGCACAAGGTCTATCTTTTTCGAAATAAACATTTGTTAGACCTATCACGTGTTCTCCCTTTAGAAGCTTGTGGAGGTTCTTCATCCCCACATGTGCTAAGCGGCGATGCCACAGCCAGCCCATGCAAGTCTTAGCCATTAAGCATGCATCTAGACCGGCCTCTTCTTTTCCAAAATCAACTAAGTAAAGCTTGCCGTCTAGTACACCCTTAAAAGCTAGTGAACCATCACATCTTCTAAAGACAGACACATCTACATTAGTAAAAAGGCAATTGTATCCCATGTTGCATAGTTGACTAACAGATAGCAAATTGTAACCAAGAGACTCAACTAAAAACACATTTGAAATTGAGTGCTCATTAGAAATTGCAATTTTACCTAACCCTTTTACCTTGCCTTGATTCCCATCACCGAATATAATTGAATCTTGGGAATCCTTATTTTTGACGTAGGAGGTGAACATCTTCTTCTCCCCCGTCATATGGTTTGTGCATCCGCTGTCGATAATCCAGCTTGAACCCCCGGATGCATAAACCTGCAAGGCAAATTTAGGCTTGGGTCTTAGGTACCCAACTCATGTTGGGTCCTGCAAGGTTAGCACAAATGTCCTTAGGGACCCAAATGCAAGTCCTGTCTCCCTTGCATTTTGCCCCTAACTTCCTAGCAACTATTTTCCTATCCTTTCTACAAATAGCAAAGGAAGTGTTTAAAGCACAATAAATTATAGAAGGTTCATTCACTACTTTCCTAGGAGCATGAATAACATTCTTTCTAGGCACATGAGCAATATTTCTCCTAGGCATATGTACAACATTTCTCCTACACATATCCCTATCATGCTTATAAGAAGAACTAGAAGCAAACATGGCATGAGAATCATAAACATGTGAATCAAAATCATTATAAGCATTTCTAGCATTTCTCCTATCATTATACATAAAGGCATGGTTCTTTTTCGCACTACTAGCCATAGGGGCCTTCCCCTTCTCCTTGACGAAGATGGGAGCCTTATGGCTTGTTAAGTTCTTGGCTTCCCTCTTGAAGCCAAGCCCATCCTTAATTGAGGGGTGTCTACCAACCGTGTAGGCATCCCTTGCAAATTTTATTTTATCAACTTCATTCTTGCTAGTCTTAAGTTGGGCATTAAGACTAGCCAATTCCTCATTTAATTTGGAAATTAAAACTTGGTGTTTACTACAGGCATCAACATCGAAATCCTTACACCTAGTGCAAATCATAACATGTTCTACACAAGAATTAGATTTATTTGCTACTTCTAACTTAGCATTTAAATCATTGTTAACACCTTGTAAAATAGAAATGGTTTCATGACAAGTAGATAGTTCATAAGAAAGCATTTCATTTCTTTTCACTTCTAAAGCATATGATTTTTGTGCCTCTACAAATTTATCATGTTCATCATACAATAAATCCTCTTGCTTTTCTAAAAGCCTATCCTTTTCATTCAATGCATCAATCAATTCATTGATTTTATCTATCTTAGATCTATCTAAGCCTTTGAACAAGCATGAATAATCTATGTCATCATCATCACTAGACTCATTATCACTAGACGAAGCATAAGTGGAGTCTTGAGTACTCACCTTCTTCTCCCTTGCCATAAGGCATGTGAGACGCTCGTTGGGGAAGAGGGAAGACTTGTTGAAGGCAGTGGCAGCGAGTCCTTCATTGTCGGAGTCGGAGGAGGAGCAATCCGAGTCCCACTCCTTTCCTAGATGCGCCTCGCCCTTTGCCTTCTTGTATTGCTTCTTCTTCTCTCTTTTGTTCCCCTTTTCCTGGTCACTTTCATTATCGGGACAGTTAGCGATAAAATGACCAAGCTTACCGCATTTGAAGCATGAGCGCTTCCCCTTTGTCTTGGTCTTGCTTGGCTGCCCCTTGCGACCATTTAGCGCCATCTTGAATCTCTTGATGATGAGAGCCATCTCTTCATCATTGAGTCCGGCCGCCTCAATCTGTGCCACCTTGCTAGGTAGAGCCTCCTTGCTTCGTGTTGCCTTGAGAGCAATGGGTTGCGGCTCATTGATCGGACCATTCAAGGCGTCGTCCACATACCTCGCCTCCTTGATCATCATTCGCCCGCTAACGAATTTCCCAAGAACTTCTTCGGGCGACATCTTGGTGTACCTGGGATTTTCACGTATATTGTTCACCAAATGAGGATCAAGAACGGTAAATGACCTTAGCATTAGGCGGACGACGTCGTGGTCCGTCCATCGCGTGTTTCCGTAGCTCCTTATCTTGTTGATAAGAGTCTTGAGCCGGTTGTATGTTTGCGTCGGCTCCTCGCCCCTTATCATTGCGAACCGTCCAAGCTCTCCCTCCACCAACTCCATCTTGGTGAGCAAGGTGACGTCGTTCCCCTCATGAGATATCTTGAGGGTGTCCCAGATTTGCTTGGCGTTATCCAAGCCGCTCACTTTATGGTATTCATCCCTGCACAAGGAAGCTAGAAGAACAGTAGTAGCTTGTGCATTCTTATGAATTTGTTCATTAATGAACATGGGACTATCCGAACTATCAAAGTGCATTCCACTCTCCACAATCTCCCAAATACTAGGATGGAGAGAGAATAGGTGACTACGCATTTTGTGGCTCCAAAATCCGTAGTCCTCTCCATCAAAGTGTGGGGGCTTGCCGAGTGGAATGGAGAGCAAATGTGAATTTGAACTTTGCGGAATACGAGAGTAGTCAAAAGAAAAGTTCGAATTAACCGGTTTCCTTCTCTCGTAGTCGTTGTGGTTGTCGTCCTTTTGGGAAGAAGTAGACTCGTCGCTGTCGTAGTAGACGATCTCCTTGATGCGCCTTGTCTTCTTCTTCTTCCCTTCCTTCCGTCTTTGGCCCGAGCCGGAGTCGGTAGGCTTATCGTCCTTCGGCTCGTTGACGAAGGATTCCTTCTCTTTGTCATTGATCACAATACCCTTCCCCTTAGGATCCATCTCTTCGGGCGGTTAGTCCCTTTGTGAAGAGAACGGCTCTGATACCAATTGAGAGCACCTAGAGGGGGGGGGGGTGAATAGGTGATCCTGTGAGAACTTAAAACTTAAGCCACAAAAACTTGTTAAGTGTTAGCACAATTATTGCCAAGTGGCTAAAGAGAAGTCTTAACAAAACACAATACCACAAGAGATCAAGCACAGAGGTGACACAGTGGTTTATCCCGTGGTTCGGCCAAGACCAACGCTTGCCTACTCCACGTTGTGGCGTCCCAACGGACGAGGGTTGCAATCAACCCCTCTCAAGCGGTCCAAAGACCCACTTGAATACCACGGTGTTTTGTTTTGCCTTTCACTATCCCGTTTGCAAGGAATCTCCACAAATTGGAGTCTCTTGCCCTTACAAGTATATGATCACAAAGAAACACAGAGTAAGGGAGGGAAGCAACACACACAAATCCACAGCGAAACGCGCACACACACGACCAAGAATCGAGCTCACAAGAGTATCACAAAGTTCTCACTAGAACGGAGCTCGAAACACTTAGAGTGACAAACAAATGCGCAAAGACTGAGTGTGGATGATCAAGAATGCTCAAAGGTTGCTTGTGTATCTCCTCCATGCGCCTAGGGGCTCCTTTTATAGCCCCAAGGCAGCTAGGAGCCGTTGAGAGCAAATCCGGAAGGCCATCCTTGCCTTCTGTCGTCGGGGGCACCGGACAGTCCGGTGCACACCGGACACTGTCCGGTGCCCGATTTGTTTCCTTAAACAGCGAAGCCGACCGTTGCAGACCGTTGGCAGATCTGGCGCCGTTGGCGCACCGGACATGTCCGGTGCACACCGGACAGTCCGGTGACATCTTCCGACCGTTGGCTCCGCCACGTGTCCCGCGCAGATTGCGCGGTCGACCGTTGGCCCGGCCGACCGTTGGCTCACCGGACAGTCCGTTGGCTCACCGGACAGTCCGATGCACACCGGACAGTCCGGTGAATTTTAGCCGTACGCCGTCGGCGAATTCCCGAGAGCGGCCAGTTCGCTCCGAGCCAGCCTGGCGCACCGGACACTGTCTGGTGCACACCGGACAGTCCGGTGCTCCAGACCGAGCTGGGTCTTGGCAGCACACAGCCAAGTCTTTTCTCCTCTTCTCTCTTCTTCTTCTTTCTGTTTCTAACACTTAGACAAATATATCAGTACACAAAACCAATGTACTAAGGCTTAGAAACATACCTTTACTTCATGATTTGCACCTTGTTCATCCATGTACATAAATTCACAATTAAGCACATGTGTTGGCACTCAATCACCAAAATACTTAGAAATGGCCCAAGGGCACATTTCCCTTTCAGTATGCTGGTTATAAGGGAGTCAAGGTAAGGTTTCTCAATGATCAAAGACTCTATTGCAGAAATGCTTACTAAAAGTGGATCCTTAAAAATCTAGTTTTATTTTTAGGTTAGGTAAAATTACATGTATCTATAGTTCTTTCTACCCTAGTTCAACACTTGTCCTGCACTAGCCAATTTCTTAACAAACCTTTCATTCATCTTTACTGGAGTTCTACGTATAGGTTAGTGACCAAGTCTTCATAACCGCGAATGTAACACCCCTGGTGTTACTACAACTAAAACTTGAGCATGGCATCATAAACATTGGCATTGCATATGTTTGACACACCTAGAGTGCATTCACTAGGTAAAAATTTCAAACAAGTTGTATTGTTCTAGTATTTTGCAAATAGGACCCTGGATAGGGAACTTAACCCTAAAGGGGGATTAAAGGGGTAAGACATAACCCAAATTGAGAAAACCTAAAAGCCTTAGGGGAATAGTCATAAAATGTCCCCAGAATAAAGTTGAATCACATTTATACCCCTGGGATACCAGAAACCCTAATTGGAACCCTAGAAAACCCTAAAACCAAACCCTAGGGACCTATGTGCAAAATTAGTCCCCTTTTGGACTAAAGTGCAAAAACCAAGTTAAATAATTATCTTAAGTCATTTGGGTCACTCATATGTGAATTTACAAGCCAAACCCTGAGTTTTGGACCTAATTGCAAAATAGACCTCAATTGAGTTCTATCCTAAGTCTGAAAAACAGTGTTATGGGCTCAACTTTTGAGCTTTGTAACTTTTTAATCATAGGGTTTTTGCCCTAGGTCACCACATCAAAGTTGTAAACCAAACTAAGGAGAACAACTTTGCTTAAGGGGATGAGCATAGTTGTTAAGAGAAATCTGGAGATAATCATGCTCAAAATCTGGCTGTCAGGCTGTTAGGGTCTGAATTTTCAGACTAACAGTGGACTGACATCAAATTCAAGCTCAATTCTGAGCATGATCCAGTGCTCAACTAAGTTTAATCCCTATAGTCGAATTGTAGATGGTATATAGCTCTACAACTTTGCTATAGGTCACTGGATGTGTTGCCATTTGAAATTAAGAGAAAATGTGACCTAAACTTGCTCTGTCAGTTCATCTGACTGAAATCGCCATGGTACAGTAACTGTAAAGGATCAGACCGCCAGCGCGGCAGTCCCTCACCGCCGACGGCTCTCTCCGCCGTGATTCACATCGCCGGCGTCGAGATTAGTGCCTAGGTGTTGGATAGCGCTGCGGGGTAAAGGAATCTTCGCCGCCGGTGAGCTAGATGCCACCCCGGCCAGCCGCGATACCCCTCCCCTTGCTCACCGCCCGTGGATAAAGGGGCTCACCGCCGTCGTGCCATTGCTGTTGACCGCCGCGTGTCTCTGTCCATCTACCGCGTCACCGTGACTCTTTCCGGCCGTTAAATCATCGCGGTGAGCTCGCCACGACTGAGGACACGCACCCACGGCGCTAGAGTTCTTTCTTATCTCCGGCCGCCGCGTTGTTCGATCAAATTGAGTGCCACTGACGAAGCTTCCTATAAATTGATGGCTCGGGTAGCTGCGCTATGTCATCGTGAAGCTATAGCACCCACCCCCACCCTCGATGATCCACCAGCACGCGCGAATTTCCAATTGCCCCCAATTTCGGTCTCCGCCGCCGTGAAGAACAGCTCGCCGCGGCCAGCTTAATTCCGGTTAGCTCGCGCCCCTCTGTTACTTGTTCTAGCATCCTTAGGTACCCCGCAAACTCCTCGACCCCTTTAATTGAACCGGATCGCCAGGGATCGCCGGGAACACGGTTGTCTCGCCGTGAGGTTCACGGCCACCGTGGCCAGAGCAAGCCATTGGGCCATAGATGGAATTAGGTTAGGGGAAATGCTCGGGCTAGGTACAATTTGATGTCCGCTGCTCGGGAACCCTAGCCGTTGCTCCATTCAGCCGGTGCAGGCGCTCGCCGGAGCTCGGCAGGGCGTGAACGCCGTCGGGGACTTCACCGTGCAAGGGAATAGAAGGTGGAGGTCCTATTTGTGATCTGTCAGCGACACATAGGAATAGTAATAGAAGCTAGTCCTGATTAGCCAAACCCCGAGGACCTCTGTGCAAAGTCGCTAGGGTGCGGGCGCACGCACGCGTTTTTCCCTCTGGACTGGGCCGATGGGCCGAAACCAGCCCACTACTGTGGCTGCCTTTTTCCTTTTTCTTTTTACTTCAGAACCAAATAACTTGTAGAAAATTGTAGATAAATCCTAAAATTGTGAAACCAATTTTCCTAGACTTCTTATTTTCCTTATAATTTAATAAAAATAGTTTCATGGTTTTTAGATTAAATAAGAAATTTTAAGGCATTTAAAGTAGTTTAAGGTAATGGTTCTGGATTTTTAGAAAATAAATGGTAATTCCAAAAATGTCCAAACTTTTTATATGAGTCCTATACATTATTTAGAAGCCTTGGGTAGAGTTTGGATTGATTTTGACCTTGTTTGATAACTAGAACCCAAAACCCCCACCCTTGCTCTATGAACTCCTTTACTGACTCCGGAAACCCTAAGTTCTTGGAGTTCCGTGAAGGAAAGTTGTATTCAAGACTTTAGATAATAAGTTTCTATTATCTTTGCACTCTCATGAGCATTACATGGCATTCATTCTTATACATATATGTGGTTATGTTTAGAAAACGAAGAAGAAGTTGAAGTGAGTGAAGAAAAGGCACCACCACCTTCGGACTCTCAGGCAGGATCTTGTCTTTATTTTGACATCTGCGGGCCTAAGCCAGACTCACCTACTAACGAAGGCAAGCCCCGGTGCATTTGCCACCTTCCTTGATGTTTTTAAAATCTTTCTCACTTGATTGATGCATTAGGTGATAGGAGTTGAATGCTTAAACCATTCCTGCATTACCTTCCTTGATCTTTGTTTACCTTCCTTGATAACCTGTTTTGCAAAAAGGTTTTTACTATGCTTAGTATTGCTCTAGCAAAACAAAAGGTTTTGTTTTACAAAAGATGATTGGCAAAGTGGGTGGTATGTTTTTGAAAATAAAACTTGATGGTGGATCCATCACGGCCGTGATGGATTCAACATCGGAAAAGATGTACCTCTGCCAGGTACCAAGTTTTTGGGTGTAAATGATTAAGCTGAGACCGGGCAGGTGACTTGCACGAGAAGAGAGTCTCGGTGTAGTGTCTCCGTCTGAGTCGATTAAGGACCTTGTCGATGTAGGCTTGATGACCGAGGACCCTTTAACTGGTCACATGCCTCGTCATGGGTAAGCCTTGCCTCGGGCAGACTAAGGCCAGAATAAGACAACACGAAATGGGCGTGGAGCGGTGGCGAGAGTAGCGTGTACCCTCCGTAGAAGGAGGCTGGACGGTGGTGTATCTGTGCTCTCGGTTTGCGTGAACCTGATCTGGTCTTAAGAACCCCGGTGGCGGGTTGACATATGCAAGGGTTAAGTGCTACATATGTCATGTGATTGGAGATCCTCAGCTGAGTATAATCGATTCGGATCGCCGTACCTTCACGGTTATGAAGACTTGGTCACTGACTTACACGTAGCAATCCAGTGAAGATGAAGGAAGAATTAAGAACTTGGCTAGTTCAGGATAAGTGTTTGAACTAGGTTAGCAAGAACTCTAGATGTAGGTAAGTTTACCTAAACTTGACAGTAAAACTGGATTTTTAAGGATCCACTTTTAGTAAGCATTTATGCAACAACAGAGTCATTGATCTTGAGATACCTTACCTTGACTCCCTTATAACCAGCATATCCTTGAGAGTCTTTTCTTTAGTCGGGTAAGACTTGCTGAGTAATTCCATACTCAGGGTTTATTCCCTCGTTGTTTTTAGGTGAGGAAGTAGCAGATTTCTGTTGCTTCTGTACCAAGGTGGTTCCTCAGGACGAAAAGCAAGAGTAAAGACGCGGGAGGACTTGGTCCTCCATAAGAAAACTTTTATGTAAAACTTATCGGGAGGAGTTTTTGCCTCCCTTGGTTATGTAATAATACTACTCTACACTCGTTTATATTTCTGGTCTGTGATAACCAACTTGATCTTACTTTTTAATAAATGTAAGTTTATGTAATCACTTCCGCATTCCGATATCTCCGATGTTCTGTAATGTCTGCAAGACGGGTGAAACGTTCCTGGAAAGGTAAGAAAAGATACCGAGCTTGTCAAGTGATTCAGGAACATCTACAGGGTTGCCTAATGTCTATTGGACAAGGACAACTGGAGGTGGGCCTAATGACTTGGGAGGTTCCGTTACAGCTGGTATCGGAGCGTAGCCCTTCTTCGCAGATATTATGAGGCATTTTCAAAAGGATTTTCTAAAAACTTACCTAGAAAGATTTCTTCTATTCTTATCCCCCATATCTGAAGAATCTATATGAAAGACCAGATAGGAGGAGTGCAATGTATAGAAGGTATGAATCAACTAAGGTTGATTCTGTAATTACACATGCATCATGCTAAGAATTATACTAATAAAATTTTCCCTCTAGAGAAATGACGCCACGCACGAGGAAGACCGCGCGTAAGTCAACAGGCCCAATTGGAGTACCTCGTCATCAACTTGCCCCGCGGGATGAGGATAGTAGTAGCGGAAGCAACGATCCAATTGGGGATCTCGAAGCCCGCGTGAATCAACTTCAAACGGAACTGCAACGCAGGACCAGTATGTGGGTTGCGGATGGCGATAAAATAAACGAATTAAGGAGTTATATCTGCCATCTGCAGGATCAGCTTGCTGATCGGGATTTAGCGCTCGACTGGGCGGTACAATCTCGTTCAGTGGCTTGGGCTAAGGCAGCAAAGGCTCAAGCCCGAGTTGAGGAACTGAGTTCTGCCATTGACAACCTGCAGGCATATTGCAATACTCTACATGAGGAAGTCCATGTACTGTATTCGCAACTACATCCCAGTGCCCCTATGGATCCTATCGGGTCGGAAGCCGGACCCTCGCACGTTGCGGGAGAAGCGCTTGGTGGTGAGCTAGACCTTTTTAAGCCCCCTCCTTCTATGAGGCTGGTCGATGAATGGTCTCCCACACCCGACGACGAGGTTGCTAGGAAAAACCAAAAGCAGGAATAGGGTTGTAGTGGTAGAAATAGAAATAGTGTATTGTAGGTTGTGCTATTGTATAATAGGTAATGCTAATGTATACTAGGTAATGTATCCTGTTGTAAAATCGAGTCTGTACATTACTCTTTTTGGTAATGTAAATTGGATGGTTTTGTCTTTGGCATATTATATTTGTGTTCAAATGTTTGTTGCCACAGATGCCGTCCAAGACCCGATCCTAGGATGCAGCGGGACCCTCTAGTGGAAGGGAATCTACTCCAAATCCACCTCCTGTTCCTCCCACACTGGCTGAGGCAATTGCCGCCTTAGTGAACGTGACCGCTGATAATACCTGCTTTCTGAGAGAAATGGCGGGCCAATAGTTCCAGCAGCAAGGTGGGCGGGGTTATCAACAGGGCCCCCGCGAAACTTCTTACCTGGACTTTTCAGAGACACGTCCACCCTTGTTTGTTAAAGCTGAAGATCCGTTAGAAGCCGATGAATGGCTTCGGGTTATTGAACAAAAATTCGGACTTCTGCGTTGTTCGGAGACCCAGAAGCCTTTATTTGCAGCCCAGCAACTACGCGGCCCTGCCAGCACTTGGTGGGGAAATTTTGTGGCCGTTCAACCGGCCAATCATCAAATAACCTGGGAAGAATTCAAAGTGGCCTTCCACGAGCATTATATACCCGAAGGTGTTCTATATATGAAGCAAGAAGAATTCATGAAGCTAAAGCAAGGAGGGGATACTGTTAATCAGTATCTCAATAAGTTCAATCATCTGTCACAATATGCAATCGATCAAGTGAACACTGATTTGAAAAAGAAGAATTGCTTTATGAGAGGTCTAAATGATCGACTGCAGAGAAAAATGGCAACCTGCATAGATCTTACATATGGAAGAGCTGTCAGTACAGCCTTAGTTGTGGAAGCAAAGTATGCAGGTGTCGGAAAATCTAAGGGATTTGGAGGTGATAGGCCTAGTCAGGGCCCGGTAAAAAGGCAACGGTTTATTCTCCGGCCTTCTAACCAGAATCATTCACGTGCACCATCCTTCCCTTTCAAGCAGCCAATAATTATTCGTCCCAATAATGCCCCCACTGCCCCAAGTCAGCCGGGTGCCCCAGGCACTCGATTCCCTGCTTTGCCCAGCTCTTCAACCGGATGTTTCAATTGTGGCAAGTCTGGGCATTTCATCAAAGATTGCCCCTATCCCAAGCAGAACCAGTCAAATAATCAGCAAGGATCGGGGAATTCATCTCAAGGCAAGGGAAATATTAAGGGCAAGAATATCAAGAAGACGGGACGCGTATATTATACACAAGTGGCCACTACACCGGACGGAGAGCCGGTAATGATGGGTATGTTCCTCGTGGCCAATCATCCTGCAGTCATTCTTTTTGATTCTGGTGCTTCGCATACGTTCATTAGCAAGAAATTTGTGGAGCAACATCACATTTCATGCCATGAATCAAAAGAGGGGTTTAAAATTCACTCACCTGGGGGACAAATCTTTACTAGAGAAGTGGCCTATCAAGTGCCCGTATCATTGGCCAGATGGGACTTTCCTACCAATATGATCGTTCTGAAAGGCCAAGACATAGATGTTATTTTGGGTATGAATTGGTTGGCCAAGCATAAAGCAACACTCAATACTGATCAAAGAACCATCAGGTTGAGTCATAATCAAGAAGAAATTCTTTTGCCCATCCCCATTCCAAACAAAACTACTGGCAGAGTTTATGAAGTCATGGTACCAGAAATCAAGGATATTCCGGTAGTATGCGAATTTCCCGATGTCTTTCTCGAGGATTTGCCGGGATTGCCACCTGAAAGGGATGTAGAGTTTGTAATTGAGTTAAAGCCCGGTACGGCTCCCATTTCTCGAAGATCGTACCGTATGCCTCCGAATGAGTTGGCAGAATTGAAGATTCAATTACAAGATCTCCTAGAGAAAGGATTCATCCGGCCAAGATCGTCACCTTGGGGTTGTCCAGCCATATTCATCAAGAAGAAGGATCAAACCTTACGGATGTGCGTGGATTATCGACCCCCTGAATGAAGTCACTATCAAGAACAAGTACCCTCTTCCGAGGATTGACATTCTGTTTGATCAACTGACCGGGGCGAGGGTATTCTCCAAAATTGATCTCAGGTCGGGCTATCATCAGATCTGTATTCGGCCCGAGGATATACCAAAAACCGCATTCACTACGCGGTATGGGTTGTTTGAATATCTGGTAATGTCTTTCGGGTTAACAAATGCTCCGGCCCACTTCACATATTTGATGAACTCGGTATTCATGCCCGAGCTAGACAAGTTTGTGGTGGTCTTCATTGACGATATTCTGATATATTCCAAGAATGAGGAGGAGCATGCTCAACATTTACGGATCGTGTTAACGCGCCTGAGGGAACATCAGTTGTATGCCAAGTTCAGCAAATGCGCGTTTTGGCTGGAGGAAATTCAATTTCTGGGACATGTTCTATCTGCCAGAGGGATTGCGGTAGACCCCAGCAAAGTCAAGGACATTTTAGAGTGGAAACCCCCAACCACTGTTCATCAAGTCCGAAGTTTCCTTGGACTGGCGGGATATTACCGCAGATTCATACCAGATTTTTCTAAGCTTGTGAAGCCAATCACAAGTTTATTGAAGAATGATATTAAATTCAATTGGTCTTCTAAGTGTAATGAAGCTTTTGAACAATTGAAGACATTATTAACCACTGCTCCGGTATTGGCTCAACCGGATATCACCAAACCCTTTGATGTATATTGTGATGCATCAGGCAGTGGGCTCGGCTGTGTATTAATGCAAGAAGACCGAGTAATTGCATATGCTTCAAGGCAGTTGCGCCGACATGAGGAGCATTACCCAACTCATGATCTGGAGCTAGCTGTTGTGGTTCATGCCCTGAAAATTTGGCGTCACTATCTGCTGGGAAATATCTGTCACATTTATACAGATCATAAAAGCTTGAAGTATATCTTCACCCAGTTAGAATTAAATATGAGACAAAGGCGATGGCTTGAGCTTATTAAGGACTATGAACTGGAAATTCATTATCACCCAGGCAAAGCCAATGTTGTGGCAGATGCACTGAGCCGTAAGGTTTCCTGTCACTGTCTTACGGTGAAGACCTCTGACAACACATTATGTCAGGAGATGGAGAAGCTAAACCTAGGAATGGTCCAACAAGGAACTCTGAATCAGCTAAAGCTTGAGTCCGTCCTCTTGCAAAGGATAATTGATGCTCAAAAGGATAATGAGGGTATGAAACACATTCGTGAGAAGTTAAGGGCTGGAAAAGCCAAATGTTTCAAAGAAGGTGATCAAGGCATTGTATGGTTTAATAATCGCATAGTGGTGCCGAAGAATGAAGAGATCCGCCAGCAAGAAAGCTGCCGGTCCATTACAGTCACTACCAATACCGACATGGAAATGGGAAGACATAAGTATGGACTTTATCGTGGGATTGCCCAGGACTGCAAAAGGGTATGACTCTATCTGGGTTATTGTTGATCGACTTACAAAGATTGCTCACTTTCTCCCAGTCAAGACATATTACCCGGTTCTTACCTATGCGGAATTATATATTGCTCGCATTCTCAGTTTACACGGTGTTCCAAAGACTATAGTGTCGGATCGTGGGCCACAATTTGTATCCAAATTCTGGGAAGAACTTCATAAATCCCTGGGTACTAAGCTGCTCCACAGTTCGGCCTATCATCCCCAAACGAGTGGACAGACTGAGAGGGTTAATCAAATACTCGAAGATATGTTGCGAGCATGTGTTCTGGACTTCTCACAAAAATGGGATGAATGTTTGCCCTTGGCGGAGTTTTCATATAATAATAGATATCAAGAAAGTATCAAGATGGCACCTTTTGAAGCTTTATATGGACGACGATGTCGAACTCCGCTAAATTGGTCTGAACCTAGAGAAAGGCACTTCTTTAGACCTGATATGGTGAAGGAGGCCGAAGAAAAGGTTCAGAAAATTATTCATAATATGAAGAAAGCACAAGCTCGTCAGAAGAATTATGCAGACAAACGGCGAATGCCCTTATATTTTCTTGAAGGAGACTATGTCTACCTAAAGGTTTCACCAATAAAGGGATTATCGCGTTTCGGGGTTAAAGGGAAGCTTGTGCCCAGGTACATTGGTCCATTCCCTGTACTTAAGCAATGTGGACCAGTGGCATATCAACTATAGCTCCCCAAAACTTTGTCTGCTATACATAATGTGTTCCATGTGTCACAATTGAAGAAGTGTCTTCGGGTTCCCGATCGAACCATTGAAGTAACAGATGTTGTCCTTGAACCGGACCTGACATACTCTGAGCACCCTATTCGAGTCTTGGATCAAAAGGACAGGGTTACCCGGAGAAAAACTCTCAAGTTCTACAAGATACAGTGGAACCAACATTCTGAAGAAGAGGCTACATGGGAAACTCAAGACTTTTTAGATAAGAATTTCCCAGGCTTTTTAGCCTCATGTAATTTGAAAAGTGTGAAAAGTTATTGTAATAAAGGAGTGAACCCCACATCACCCCTTCCTTTTCCATTACTCACCCTAGGACTTTTAATCTCGGGACGAGATTCTTTTATGGGGGGAAGGATGTAACACCCCTGGTGTTACTATAACTAAAACTTGAGCATGGCATCATAAACATTGGCATTGCATATGTTTGACACACCTAGAGTGCATTCACTAGGTAAAAATTTCAAACAAGTTGTATTGTTCTAGTATTTTGCAAATAGGACCCTGGATAGGGAACTTAACCCTAAAGGGGGATTAAAGGGGTAAGACATAACCCAAATTGAGAAAACCTAAAAGCCTTAGGGGAATAGTCATAAAATGTCCCCAGAATAAAGCTGAATCACATTTATACCCCTGGGATACCAGAAACCCTAATTGGAACCCTGGAAAACCCTAAAACCAAACCCTAGGGACCTATGTGCAAAATTAGTCCCCTTTTGGACTAAAGTGCAAAAACCAAGTTAAATAATTATCTTAAGTCATTTGGGTCACTCATATGTGAATTTACAAGCCAAACCCTGAGTTTTGGACCTAATTGCAAAATAGACCTCAATTGGGTTCTATCCTAAGTCTGAAAAACAGTGTTATGGGCTCAACTTTTGAGCTTTGTAACTTTTTAATCATAGGGTTTTTGCCCTAGGTCACCACATCAAAGTTGTAAACCAAACTAAGGAGAACAACTTTGCTTAAGGGGATGAGCATAGTTGTTAAGAGAAATCTGGAGATAATCATGCTCAAAATCTGGCTGTCAGGCTGTTAGGGTCTGAATTTTCAGACTAACAGTGGACTGACATCAACTTCAAGCTCAATTCTGAGCATGATCCAGTGCTCAACTAAGTTTAATCCCTATAGTCAAATTGTAGATGGTATATAGCTCTACAACTTTGCTATAGGTCACTGAATGTGTTGCCATTTGAAATTAAGAGAAAATGTGACCTAAACTTGCTCTGTCAGTTCATCTGACTGAAATCGCCATGGTACAGTAACTGTAAAGGATCAGACCGCCAGCGCGGCAGTCCCTCACCGCCGACGGCTCTCTCCACCGTGATTCACGTCGTCGGCGTCGAGATTAGTGCCTAGGTGTTGGATAGCGCTGCGGGGTAAAGGAATCTTCGCCGCCGGTGAGCTGGATGCCACCCTGGCCAGCTGCGATACCCCTCCCCTTGCTCACCGCCCGTGGATAAAGGGGCTCACCGCCGTCGTGCCATTGCCGTTGACCGTCGCGTGTCTCTATCCATCTACCGCGTCACCGTGACTCTTTACGGCCGTTAAATCATCGCCGGTGAGCTCGCCACGACTGAGGACACGCACCCACGGCGCCAGAGTTCTTTCTTATCTCCGGCCGCCGCGTTGTTCGATCAAATTGAGTGCCACCGACGAAGCTTCCTATAAATTGATGACTCGGGTAGCTGCGCTATGTCATTGTGAAGCTATAGCACCCACCCCCACCCTCGATGATCCACCAGCACGCGCGAATTTCCAATTGCCCCCAATTTCGGTCTCCGCCGCCGTGAAGAACAGCTCGCCGCGACCAGCTTAATTTCGGTTAGCTCGCGCCCCTCTGTTACTTGTTCTAGCATCCTTAGGTACCCCGCAAACTCCTCGACCCCTTTAATTGAACCGGATCGCCAGGGATCGCCGGGAACACGGTTGTCTCGCCGTGAGGTTCACGGCCACCGTGGCCAGAGCAAGCCATTGGGCCATAGATGGAATTAGGTTAGGGGAAATGCTCGGGCTAGGTCCAATTTGATGTCCGCTGCTCAGGAACCCTAGCCGTTGCTCCATTTGGCCAGTGCAGGCGCTCGCCGGAGCTCGGCTGGGCATGAACGCCGTCGAGGACTTCACCGTGCAAGGGAATAGAAGGTGGAGGTCCTATTTGTGATCTGTCAGCGACACATAGGAATAGTAATAGAAGCTAGTCCTGATTAGCCAAACCCCGAGGACCTCTGTGCAAAGTCGCCAGGGCGCGGGCGCACGCGCGCATTTTTCCCTCTGGACTGGGCCGATGGGCCGAAACCAGCCCACTACTGTGGCTGCCTTTTTCCTTTTTCTTTTTACTTCAGAACCAAATAACTTGTAGAAAATTGTAGAAAAATCCTAAAATTGTGAAACCAATTTTCCTAGACTTCTTATTTTCCTTATAATTTAATAAAAATAGTTTCATGGTTTTTAGATTAAATAAGAAATTTTAAGGCATTTAAAGTAGTTTAAGGTAATGGTTCTGGATTTTTAGAAAATAAATGGTAATTCAAAAATGTCCAAACTTTTTATATGAGTCCTATACATTATTTAGAAGCCTTGGGTAGAGTTTGGATTGATTTGGACCTTGTTTGATAACTAGAACCCAAAACCCCCACCCCTACTCTATGAACTCCTTTACTGACTCCGGAAACCCTAAGTTCTCGGAGTTCCGTGAAGGAAAGTTGTATTCAAGACTTTAGATAATAAGTTTCTATTATCTTTGCACTCTCATGAGCATTACATGGCATTCATTCTTATACATATATGTGGTTATGTTTAGAAAACAAAGAAGAAGTTGAAGTGAGTGAAGAAAAGGCACCACCACCTTCGAACTCTCAGGCAGGATCTTGTCTTTATTTTGGGTGTAAATGATTAAGCTGAGACCGGGCGGGTGACTTGCACGAGAAGAGAGTCTCGGTGTAGTGTCTCCGTCTGAGTCGATTAAGGACCTTGTCGATGTAGGCTTGATGATCGAGGACCCTTTAACTGGTCACATGCCTCGTCATGGGTAAGCCTTGCCTCGGGCAGACTAAGGCCAGAATTAGACAACACGAAATGGGCGTGGAGCAGTGGCGAGAGTAGCGTGTACCCTCCGTAGCAAGAGGCTGGACGGTGGTGTATTTGTGCTCTCGGTTTGCGTGAACCTGATCTGGTCTTAAGAACCCCGGTGGCGGGTTGACATATGCAAGGGTTAAGTGCTACATATGTCGTGTGATTGGAGATCCTCAGCTGAGTATAATCGATTCGGATCGCCGTACCTTCGCGGTTATGAAGACTTGGTCACTGACTTACACGTAGCAATCTAGTGAAGATGAAGGAAGAATTAAGAACTTGGCTAGTTCAGGATAAGTGTTTGAACTAGGTTAGCAAGAACTCTAAATGTAGGTAAGTTTACCTAAACTTGACAATAAAACTAGATTTTTAAGGATCCACTTTTAGTAAGCATTTATGCAACAACAGAGTCATTGATCTTGAGATACCTTACCTTGACTCCCTTATAACCAGCATATCCTTGAGAGTCTTTTCTTTAGTCGGGTAAGACTTGCTGAGTAATTCCATACTCAGGGTTTATTCCCTCGTTGTTTTTAGGTGAGGAAGTAGCAGATTTCTGTTGCTTCTGTACCAAGGTGGTTCCTCAGGAGGAAAAGCAAGAGTAAAGACTCGGGAGGACTTGGTCCTCCATAAGAAAACTTTTATGTAAAACTTATCGGGAGGAGTTTTTGCCTCCCTTGGTTATGTAATAATACTACTCTACACTCGTTTATATTTCTGGTCTGTGATAACCAACTTGATCTTACTTTTTAATAAATGTAAGTTTATGTAATCACTTCCGCATTCCGATATCTCTGATGTTCTGTAATGTCTGCAAGACGGGTGAAACGTTCCTAGAAAGGTAAGAAAAGATACCGAGCTTGTCAAGTGATTCAGGAACATCTACAGGGTTGCCTAATGTCTGTTGGACAAGGACAATTGGAGGTGGGCCTAATGACTTGGGAGGTTCCGTTACAGCGAAGGTACGGTGATCCGAATCGATTATACTCAGCTGAGGATCTCCAATCACATGACATATGTAGCACTTAACCCTTGCATATGTCAACCCGCCACCGGGGTTCTTAAGACCAGATCAGGTTCACGCGAACCGAGAGCACAGATACACCACCGTCTAGCCTCTTGCCACGGAGGGTACACACTACTCTCGCCACCACTCCACGCCCATTCCATGTTATCTTATTTTGGCCTTAGTCTGCCCGAGGCAAGGCTTACCCATGACGAGGCATGTGACCAGTTAAAGGGTCCTCGGTCATCAAGCCTACATCGACACGGTCCTTAATCGACTCAGACGGAGACACTACACCGAGACTCTCTTTTCGTGCAAGTCACCCGCCCGGTCTCAGCTTAATCATTTAAAACCCAAAGTTTGGTACCTGGCAGAGGTACATCTTTTCCGATGTTGAACCCATCACGACCATGATGAATCCACCATCAAGTTTTATTTTCAAAAACATCCTTTCCACTTTGCCAATCATCTTTTGTAAAACAAAACCTTTTGTTTTGCTAGAGCAATACTAAGCAAAGTAAAACCTTTTGTAAAAACAGGGTTTCAAGGAAGGTAATCAAGTTCAAGGAAGGTAATGCAGGAATTGTTTAAGCATTCAACTCCTATTACCTAATGCATCAATCAAGTGAGAAAGATTTTTTTTAAAAAAAAACATCAAGGAAGGTGGCAAATGCACCAGAGCTTGCCTTCGTTGATAGGTGAGTCAGGCTTGGACCCGCAGATATCAAGGTAGAAACAGTTTCCTGCCTGAGATTCCGAAGGTGGTGGTGTCTTCTCTTCGATTACTTCGACTTCTTCTTCGTTTTCTAAACAGAACCATATATTTGTGTATATAAGAATGAATGCCATGTAATGCTCATGAGAGTGCAAAGATAATAAGAATTTATTATCTGAAGTTCTTGAATACAATTTTCCTTCATGGTTCACCGGAAAACTAGGGTTTCCGGAGTCAACAGTGAAGTTCAAAGAGCAGGGGTGGGGGTTTTGGGTTCTGGTTATCAAACAAGGTCCAAATCCAACCAAACTCTACCCAAGGCTTCTAAATAATGTTTAAAGTTAAAAGAAAAAGTTTGGGAATTTTTGGAATTACCATATATTTTCTAAAAATCTAGAACTGGTGTTTTAAGCTATTTTAAATACTCCAAAATTCCTTATTTACTCTAAAAATCAGTCAACCATTTTTATTAAATACTATGGAAAATAAGAAATCTAAGAAAATTGGTTTGACATTTTTAGGATTTTTCTATAATTTTCTATGGATTTCCAAAGTTCTACTAAAAAAGAAAAAGGAAAAGCTTCAATAGTACTGGGCCGATTCTAGCCTAGCCGGCCCAACAAACACAGGAAAAGGGCGCGTGCCCGCGCCCGCGTTGGCAATCTTGCAGAAGGGCCCTCGGGGTTTTGACTAACTGGAGATGGGTTCGGCTACTATTCTTATGAGTCACTGATGATTTGCACAGAGGTCCTTCGGTTTCTAATTCTTTACCGCACGAGGTCCACGACGACGGCAACGCGGAGGATGAACTCCGGTGAGGTTGTGCCTGTGGATGTACGCAATGACCAGTGCTCCCGAGCGGTGTACACCAGATTGGACCCTCCACGAACGATTCCCCTAACTTAATTTCATGATTGGTAAACTATCAAGCTCTGTCTACGCAGGCCACGGATGATGAGGACAATTGCACGCGTTCCCGGTGATTGGTGAGCTCTCAGTCCAATTCGATGGTTCGGCAAGCACCACGGGGTTATGAGAATGCTCAAATGAGGGAGCAGAAGGTGGGGGCTGACCTGAATTACGCTGGCCGCGGCGAGACTGTTTTCACGGTGGTGGAGACTGAATTTGGGGGAAGTTCGAAATTAGGACTCACTGGCGATCGACTGAGGACGATTCTTGGTGGCTGGGTTCTTGACTACTCTACGGAGCTGGCGGAGGCTTCAATTTATAGGGATCGTTGGCGGTGGCAGGGGATTTTAGTGGAGACGCGCGGCGCTCGGAGGAGGAAGGAGAGCACTGGCGCAGTGGCTTGGTGTCCAGCGCCGTGGCAATTGCTCCGGCGATCAACGGGGAGCAAGAGTGAGTCACGGTGATGCAGTAGATAGGCAGAGACACGCGGCGGTCAATGGCGACGGCTTAACAGCGGTGAGAATCCTTATCCGTGGGCGGTGAGTAAGGGGAGAGGTACCGCGGCTAGCCGGAGTGGCGTCCAGCTCACCGACGGCGATGATCTTTCCTACCCCAATGTTATCTACTTGCCCCGAGCACGAATCCCGACGCCGGTGTCATGAATTGCGGTGGAGGATTGGTCGTCGGTGGTGAGAGTTCCGTGCTGGCAGTCTGATCTTGTTCAGAGTACTGTGCCATCGGACCCTTCTTCAGTTCATCTGACAGAGCATTTTCAGAGCAACTTTTCTCCAGATTTTGCATGAGAACTTCATCAACCCTCTGTACCAAAGTTGTAGCCCCATATTCCAGCTACAATTTTGTTATGGGAATCATGCCCAAACTTTCACTGGATCACGTTTAAATCTGGGTTCAAAGATTGACCCATCACACTGTCAGACCAAGTTTCAGTCATCAGTCAGCCTGACAGCCTGACTTTGAGTGGGATTATCTCCCATTTCTTCTCAACAACCTTGTTTGCATTCTTAAACAAAATTGTTCACCTAGGATAGGTTTACAAGTTTGATGTGGTGACCTAGGGCAAAAACCTTAGAATTTGAAAGTTACAAAGTCCTAAAGTTGAGCTTATAACACTGATTTTCAGACTTAGGGTGAAATCACAATTTGAGGTCTTTTTGCAAATTACTCCAAAACCTAGGGTTTAGCTTGTAAACCTTTATAAATGTGAACCATGTGACTTAATATGCTTTAACATAGTAGTTTTCACACTTTAGTCCAAATGTGCACTGTTTTTGCACATAGGCCCCTAGGGTTTGGATTTATGGTTTTCTAGGGTTTCAATTAGGGTTTTTGGTATCTCAAAGGTATAAATGTAATGTAGATCCATTTTTGGTGACATTTTATGATTGTTTTACTTATACCTTAGGGTTTTCTCAATTTGGGTCATGTTTTGCCCCTCTAATCCCTATTTAGGGCTAAATATCCTATTACAGGGTCTTATTTGCAAAATGCTATAACCATACAACTTGTTTGAAATTTTTACCTAGTAAATGCACTCTAGGTGTGTCAAACATATGCAATGCCAATGCTTATGATGTTATGCTCAAATTTTAGTTACAGTAACACCAGGGGTGTTACATCCTTCCCCCCATAAAAGAATCTCGTCCCGAGATTAAAAGTCCTAGGGTAAGTAATGGAAAAGGAAATGCTTCACATTTTTATTTCCCTATTTTTGGTACAAGGCAGGGGTGGTTTGGGACTCACTCCTTTATTACAACAATGTTGTACACTTTTACAAATTACAAGAGGCTAAAAAGCCTGGGAAATTCTTATCTAAAAAGTCTTGAGTTTCCCATGTAGCCTCATCTTCGGAATGTTGGTTCCACTGTATCTTGTAAAACTTGAGAGTTTTTCTTCAGGTAATCCTATCCTTTTGATCCAAGACTCGAATAGGATGTTCAGAATATGTTAAGTCTGGTTCAAGAACAACATCTGCCACTTCAATGGTTCGATCTAGAACCCAAAGACACTTCTTTAACTGGGACACGTGGAACACAATATGTACAACAGACAAAGTTTTGGGTAATTGGAGTCGGTATGCCACTGGTCCACATTGCTCAAGTATAGGGAATGGACCAATGTACCAGGGTGCAAGCTTTCCTTTAACCCCGAAACGCGATACGCCCTTCATTGGAGAAACTTTCAAGTAGACATAATCTCCCACTAGAAAGTATAAGGGTTGTCGTCGCCGGTCTGCATTACTCTTTTGACGGGTTTGAGCTTTCTTCAAATTATGTATTATTCTTTGAACTTTCTCTTCATTTTCTTTTACCAGGTCAGGCCTGAAGAAGTACCTTTCACCTGGTTCAGACCAACTTAGCGGAGTACGACATCGTCGTCCATATAAAGCTTCAAAGGGTGCCATTTTGATGCTTTCTTGGTAGCTATTATTATATGAGAATTTCGCTAACGGCAAACATTCATCCCATTTCTGTGGGAATTCCAGCACACATGCCCGCAACATATCTTCCAGTATTTGATTGACCCTCTCAGTTTGTCCACTCATTTGAGGATGATAGGCCGAACTGTGGAGCAATTTAGTACCCAGGGATTTATGAAGTTCTTCCCAAAATTTGGATACGAATTGAGGTCCACGATCCGACACTATAGTCTTCGGAATATCGTGCAAACTGAGAATGCGAGCAATGTATAATTTCGCATAGGTAAGAACCGGGTAATATGTTTTAACTGGCAGAAAGTGAGCAATTTTCGTGAGCCGATCAACAATAACCCAGATAGAATCATACCCTTTTGCAGTTTTGGGCAATCCCACAATGAAGTCCATACTTATATCTTCCCATTTCCATGTTGGTATTGGTAAAGATTGTAATGGACCAGCAGCTTTCAGGTGTATGGCCTTGACACGTTTATAAGTGTCACACCTAGCCACATAGCGTGCAATTTCAATTTTCATCTTCGTCCACCAATAATGCTGTTTCAGATCTTGATACATCTTAGTGCTTCTGGGATGAATAGAATAGCGACTAAGATGTGCTTCATCTAAAATTTGCTGGCAGAGCTCTTCATTCTTCGGCACCACTATGCAGTTATTAAACCATACCACACCTTGATTATCTTCTTGGAAGCAATTGGCTTTTCTAGCCTTTATCTTTTCACGTATGTGTTTCATACCCTCATCATTTTTCTATGCGTCAATTATCCTTTGTAAGATGACTGACTCCAGCTTCAAGTGATTTGAAGTCCCATGCTGAATCATACCCAGGTTCAGATTCTCCATCTCCTGGCACAACGTAATGTCAGAAGTCCCCATAGTTAGACAATGGCAGGAGGCCTTGCGACTAAGTGCATCTGCCACTACATTTGCTTTGCCCGGGTGATAATGGATCTCCAATTCATAATCCTTGATTAGCTCAAGCCATCTCCTTTGTCTCATGTTGAGTTCAGACTGGGTAAAGATATATTTCAAACTTTTGTGGTCTGTATAAATATGACAGACATTTCCCAGTAGATAATGACGCCATATCTTTAGAGCATGAACCACTGCAGCTAGCTCCAGATCATGAGTAGGATAATGCTCCTCATGCCGGCGTAACTTCCTTGAAGCATACGCAATTACTCGACCTTCTTGCATTAATACGCAGCCGAGACCACTGCCAGATGCGTCACAATACACATCAAATGGCTTGCTAATATCTGGTTGAGCCAATACCGGAGCAGTGGTTAATAATGTCTTCAATTTCTCAAAAGCTTCGTTACAGTTTAAAGACCAATTGAATTTAGTATCATTCTTCAATAAACTCGTGATTGGTTTCACAAGCTTAGAAAAATCTGGTATAAATTGGCGGTAATAACCAGCTAGTCTAAGGAAACTTCGGACTTGATGAACAGTGGTTGGGGGTTTCCACTCCAAAATGTCCTTGACTTTGCTGGGATCTACCGCAATCCCCCTGGCAGATAGTACATGTCCCAGAAATTGAATTTCTTCCAGCCAAAACGCGCATTTACTGAACTTGGCATATAATTGATGTTCTCTCAAGCACGTTAATACGACCCGTAAATGTTGAGCATGCTCCTCTTCATTCTTTGAATATATCAAAATATCATCTATGAAGACCACCACAAATTTGTCCAACTCGGGCATGAATACCGAGTTCATCAGATAAGTGAAGTGGGCAGGAGCATTCGTCAGTCCGAAAGACATTACCAGGTATTCAAATAATCCGTACCGCGTAGTGAATGCGGTTTTTGGTATATCCTCGGGCCGAATACGGATCTGATGATAGCCCGATCTGAGATCAATCTTGGAGAATACCCTCGCTCCAGTCAGTTGATCAAATAGAATGTCAATTCGCGGAAGAGGGTACTTGTTTTTGATAGTGACCTCATTCAGGGGTCGATAATCCACACACATCTGTAAAGTTTGATCCTTCTTCTTGACGAATATAGCTGGACAACCCCACGGTGACGAGCTTGGCCGGATGAATCCTTTCGATAGTAGATCTTGTAACTGAATCTTCAGTTCTGCCAGCTCATTTGGAGGCATGCGGTACGATCTTCTAGAAATGGGAGCCGTACCGGGCTTCAATTCAATTACAAACTCTACATCTCTCTCGGGTGGCAATCCAGGCAAATCCTCTGGAAAGACATCTAGGAACTCGCATACTACCGGAATATCCTTGACCTCCGGTATAATGGCTTCATAAACTCTGCCAGTAATTTTGGTTGGAATGGGGATAGACAAGAGAATTTCTTCTTGATTATGACTCAACCTGATAGTTCTCTGATCAGCGTTGAGGGTTGCTTTATGTTTGGCCAACCAATTCATGCCCAAAATCACATCTATGTCTTGGCCTTTCAGAACTATCATATTAGTAGGAAAGTCCCGTCCGGCCAATGTTACGGGCACTTGATAGGCCACTTCTCTAGTAAAAATTTGTCCCCCAGGTGAGTGAATTTTAAACCCCTCCTTTGATTCATGGCATGAAATGCAGTGTTGCTCCACAAATTTCTTGCTGATAAATGTATGCGAAGCACCATAATCAAAGAGAATAATTGCAGGATGATTGGCCACAAGGAACGTACCCATCATGACCGGTTCACCATCCGGTGTGGTGGCCACTTGCGTATAAGATATGCGTCCCGTCTTCTTTGTATTTTTGCCCATAGTATTTCCCTTGGCTTGAGATGAATTTCCAGATCCTTGTGGATTGTTTGACTTGTTCTACTTCGGATAAGGGCAATCCTTGATAAAGTGCCCAGACTTTCCGCAATTGAAGCATCCTGTCGATGAACTGGGAAGGGCAGGGAATCGAGTGCCAGGGGTACCCGGCTGACTTGTTGTTGTAGGGGCAGTATTGGGACGGATGAACACTGGTTGCTTAAATGGAAAGGAGGGTGGGCGTGCTGATGGTCGACCCTGATTAAAAGGCCGGATAACAAACCGTTGCCTTTTCTCAGGGCCCTGAGTAGGCCTGTTTCCTCCATTTCCCCTGGACTTGCCAGAACTTGCATATTTAGATTCGACTGCCAGTGCTGTGCGGACAACCCTTCCGTAGGTAAGGTCGATGCAAGTAGCCATTTTCCTTTGCATCCTCTCATTCAGTCCTCGCATGAAACAATTTTTCTTCTGGGTGTCAGTGTTGACTTGATCAATCGCATACTGCGACAAATGATTAAACTTATTGAGATACTAATTAACAGTATCCCCTCCTTGCTTTAGCTTCATAAATTCTTCTTGTTTCATGTGAAGTACACCTTCCGGTATGTAATGTTCGCGGAAGGCCAGCTTAAATTCTTCCCATGTTATCTGATGATTGGTCGGCTGAATGGCCACAAAGTTTCCCCACCAAGTGCTAGCAGGGCCACGCAAAAGTTGGGCTGCGAACAAGGGCTTCTGGGTTTCAGAACACCGAAGAAGTCCAAACTTCTGCTCGATGACACGGATCCATTCGTCCGCCTCTAAAGGGTCTTCGGCCTTGATAAACAGCGGTGGACGCGTTTCGGAGAAGTCTAAATAAGATGTTTCACGGGGCCCTTGCGGATAGCCCCGTCTGCCTTGTTGTTGAAGCTGCTGACCTGCCATCTCCCGTAGGAAACGGGTATTATCCACTGTCGCGTTTACCAAGGCGGCGATAGCCTCGGTAAGTGTGGGAGGGACAGGAGGTGGATTCGGGGTGGACTCCCTCCCACTGGAGGTTCCGGCTGCATCCTGTGATCGGGTCTTGGACGACATCTGTGGCAACAAACATTTGGAAACAAATATAATATGCCAAAGAAAAACCATCCAATTTACATTACTAAAAAGAGTAATGTTACAGACTCGAATTTTTACAACAGGAGTACAATACCCATTATACAATAACACTACTAATTCTACAACTATACTATTCCTACTTCCTATCACTCTTAGTAGCTCCACTGTCGGGCGTAGGAGACCATTCGTCGACCAACTTCATGGAGGGAGGGGGCCTGAAAAGGTCCAATTCGCCACCAAAAGCTTCTCCCGCTTCATGAGAAGGTCCGGCTTCTGTTCCGACAGGATTTGCAGGTACACTGGGGTGCAATTGCGAATACAGTACATGAACTTCTTCATGTAGGGTATTGCAATATGCCTGTAGATTATCAATAGCTGAGCTAAGTTCTTCGACTCAGGCTCGAGCTTTTGCCTCCTTAGCCCAGGCAAGCGAACGAGACTGAACCGCCCAGTCGAGCACTAAATCTCGATCAGCGAGCTGATCTTGCAGGCGGCGGATGTGTGTCACACCCGGTTCCAGGGGGTAGAACCGAGCGCATACCATATGTGTGCCAGGATCCATTTCCACACATATGTTGACGTCACAAGTGTAATATATCAAAAGACAATGCAATAAAGGCGTAAAGAGAGTATAAAACTTTATTACATCATCTGAAACATTGTGTCTTAAACAAGTATCATATCAAAGTAAAGCGGAAATAAACAACTGGGCAATCTTCCACAGGAAGTTGACCGGCGCATCGTTAGACTTAGAATTCCTCGTCGATAAATTCTCCATCAAAGTCTCCAGCATCACCCTCTGATCAAAATATTAGCAAGGGTGAGCTCACTTATGGTCGGGGCTCAGCAAGTGGGGGAAAAAATTAATGTAGGTATAACAAGGTGAGGCTAAGGTTGAGCAGTAAGCATTTTAGTTGGTCAACATTTTATTATCAACCCCTGTCTTACTAATAAGAGTGAATCCCAAATATCCCAATTAAACAAAGGATTATGAATATAACAAAAACACTTAAGTGAAACCACTTAAGCAAATTGTTGGCAGATCATCGGATCTCAATTTATGTCCATCTTTAAGTTCAATTATCATGTGAGGAGTCCAGGTCGCTCATAACCGGGAGCACGGCTGATATATCAGTTTTACACTCTGCAGAGGTGGTACAACTTTACCCACAAGCCATGTATCCCATCTAGCCCGGGTTGATCGGACCCTTAGACACTGCCGAGGTGAATGGCTAGGGATCCATTATGAGGTTTTCACAAAATACACTTAATACGAAGCAACCCGCTAAGGTTTCTAAGACGATGGTGGTGGCCCCCTGGGTGAAGTACCTTAGCCAAGAATACGACCCCATGTTAACGTGGGCTGCCAGCACCTACCGCTCCCCCCCTTGCCCATCTTTCAGGTAAGGTTGCTAGGCACTAAGCATATAGAGCTAATTACCAAAGCCAGAGCCATGATAGCACTCGTGGTTGCACTGTTATCCTGGGTGGTCACTCCATGTTCCAATTAATTTGTAATAAAGTTATTTTTAACCATCGGGTTAATGTCATAATTGCAAATTAACATTTTTGGAACATTAAAACCAATTCCAGAGTGACATTAAGAATCATTAAGTTGAGCGGTAGCATGAATCTTGCACAGCTTAATTATTTTCCCAGGTTAAACAAGGAATACAGGTAGTAAATCTAGGAAATCCTTAATTAGGTAAGCCCATCAAATTATGCAATATATCGAAAAGTAAACATTATTATATGCAATGAGTAGGTACAAACAGAATATGCAGAGGGAGAATCCACTTGCCTTGCTCAAGCGAGTCCTGCGGATCGTCTTCGAACGAATTCGGTTTGTCTACCACACCGTCAGCCTCTAATAATGTTACACGTCGCCATACAAAAAGAAAGCATACACCAATAAATAAACACGCACCATTACATAAACATACACCATTACACAAACAATGAAACATACGCTTTACAAATCACGCTTATAAAAGGAAAGTGTCTAAAATAGAACTTGATTTGTAACTGTAACATTAGTTTATCCATATCGACGATTATCTCATTCACCACGAGGTAAATTACTAATAATTTAGCCTCGAGAATACACTAGAGGGATCTATGTGGCAGATTTAACTATGGAAGTGTGTACTATATAAATCCATTAATGTTGATATAGCGCTAAACCAAACTCTATGGATTTAGTTTAATTAGCTAATCAACTATTTCTACCGAATAATATAGGGGTTTATTTTTATTTCCTTCTTTCTAAAAAGAAAATGATAACCGACGTTACAATATTATTTAAAAATCACATAACCTTAATATTTAAGTGAACTAACTTAAACTACTAATTAAATCTACTATTTAGATTATGGTGGATATGGTCACAAAATAAGATTATTTCAGTTATTATAGAAACTTTACTATTTCTAAGCGAATGGTCAATATGCAGATACTGCGCATGAACATATGACCCTTGATTCTAAATCACGCCTTAAGAGCAAGGGTAATTATATTTTATTTCTAGCTAATCAAAATTTGATCTACCTTTTATTTAGAGAACTAGCTCGACCCAACAAGCATAATTCAAATTGCATAAAAGGAAATATAGACGTACTAGAGTTACAAACTAAAAGTTGCCTATCAAATAATTACAAAACTAATTCTTCAAACATCATTTCATTTGAGCTCAAATACATGACTTTAAAATGGAGAAATTGTTGCAGGGATCTGAACGAAATTAAATATAGCTTGCAGGGGTAGATCGCGATTGATTCATCTTCTACCTTCACTGTCTCCTATGTGTAGAACGATGGGTGAGCAGGGAGGGTCGTCGAGCAGAGGGGTTTGGCCGGTAGCAGTTGCCTGGGGTTGTGGCTTCACTCGGCTCAACGGCGTTCAGGGCAGGTATTCTTCGAAGGGGACTCGTCTTCGTCGGCGACGGGGAAGAAGCAGGTCCTCCAGTCACAGCGAGCGGTGTGATGGCGCGAACACACACGCAAACAAGCAAGCAGTCGCGAACACACACTCAAACAAGCAAGCAGTGAAGAGGAGCGTGCGAGAGCGAGGCAGCGAGGCGGAATGGGATAGCCCTGTGTACGACGCCCTTTATAGAGAGCGACAGAAGGTGAGAGGGCGCCGAGGAGAGGGAAGGGCGCGATCGACGGCCGGCTTCAATGGAGAAGAACGTGGGGGAGAGAAACGACTGCTTTGAAGTTTCTTTACGCCGAGGAGGAACGGACGCGGGCGCTCGGCTTCGGCGCGGTCGTACGGTCGGACTCGGCCTCGGGTTCGGGTGCGCGCGGGGTGGCGCGACGGCTGAGCGCTGGGCTTCGGTTCGGCGGGGAGCGCGGGCGTCGCGGCGGGGCCAGCTGCTCGGCCGCGGGCTGGATGGCGCGCTGCTCGGCCGGCTGAGGTCGCGCGCGGGCGTCGGGGAGAGAGAAGCGACGAGGGAGAGAGAGGAGTGAGGGAGTGAGTGAGTGAGAGAGAGAGAGAATAGAGGAGAGAGGGAGAGGGAGTCTGGGCGGCGGCGGCGGCTTGGGAGAAGCCAGGGGCGCGCGCGGCATAGGGGGCTAGGGTTTGGGGGGGTCTTGGGCCCCTAGTGGGCCGGCCGGCTGGGTGGTTTTTTTTTATTTATTTATTTATTTTTTTTTAATTTCGAAATGCTTATTTAAAGAGTTCAAAAATTCATAAAAATTCACCAAAAATATTTATAAATAAAATACTCATTTTTAGACTAATAATTACTATATTTCTTAATTATTATTTAATTACTAGTATCTCTTTTTTTTAAAATGAATTGATTTTAAACATTCGATAAGAAATCAAGCGCATGCAACGAAAATGATGCAAATAAATAATTAAACACTTAAAAAAATTATTACCCTAATTAATATAATAACTAAATTCATTATTTTAATTGATGGCTTTTTATGGTGTTACAATGTGGCTTCTCAATTCATTTATTCTATCGCCATCCGCGACCCATATGTTAGTCCTGCGTTGAAGTTCCGCTTGAAGCTGATTCACTTGGGCTTCAAGATCCCTGATCGGATCGTTACTCCCACTACTGCTATCCTCATATCTGGGAGCGAGTTGATGACGGGGTACACCAATTGGGCCAGTTGACTTGCGCGCGGTTTTCCTTGTGCGCGGCGGTATTTCTCTAATGGGGAAATTTTATTAGTATAGTTCTTAGCATGATGCATGTGTAATTACAGAATCAACCTTAGTTGATTCAACCTTCTATACATTGCACTCCTCCTTATCTGGTCTTTCATATAGATTCTTCAGAAATAATAGGTAAGAAGGGAAGAAATTTTTGTAGATGAGTCTTTAGAAAATTCCTTTTGAAGATGCCTCATAATATCTGCAGAGAAGGGCTTCGCTCCGATACCAGCTGTGACGGAACCTCCCAAGTCATTAGGCCCACCTACAGTTGTCCTTGTCCAACGGACCTCAGACAACCCTGTAGATGCCCCTGAATCAGTTGACAAGTTCGGTATCTGCTTTTCTCACCTTTCCCAAGAGTGTTTTACCCGTCACGCAGACATTACAGAACATCAGAGATACAGAAATGCGGAAGCGATTACATAACTTACATTTATTTGGAAGTAAGATAAAGTTAGTTATTACAGACCAGCATATAAACAAGAGTGCAGGGTACTTATTACAATACCAAGGGAGGTAAAAACTCCTCCCGATAAGTTCTTACATAAAAGTTTTTATGGAGGACTAGATCCTCCTGCAGCTTCATTCTTGCTTTTCCTCATTTGGCACCACCTTGGTACAAAAGCAACAAAAGTTTGTTGCTTCCTCACCTAAAAACAATAGGAAATAAAACCCTGAGTACGGAATTACTCAGCAAGTCTTACCTGACTAAAGGAAAGACTCTCAAGGGTATGCTGGTTATAAGGGAGTCAAGGTAAGGTTTCTCAATGATCAAAGACTCTGTTGCAGAAATTGTGGGGGACAGATATACCCTGGGTCCACTGGAAGGGTAAAAGACCTCACGAAAGGCCCAAGGGCCCAATAAATCGTAAGGTCATTCCTTCATGGGCCTGGGGAGGGACAATCAGTAAAGCAGATCGACGTAAGGCCGGATCGGTGCAAGCCCGGATGGCCCCACAGCATTGAGCAAGAAACCACAACAGAAGATCCGACTTTCCTGCGCTGGAGCCCCATGCAGCGGAACCAGGCGAGGATAGGTCGGCAGAATCATAGGAAGATAGACTCAAACAGTTCACTATCCTTTAGGTGCACGTTGTTATCATATCCACATGTATTGCCCCACGGTCGAATATATAAGGCCCGGGGGGCACCCCTTCAGAACGGTCGATCTCACTACTCATCCATCCACCTCAACTCTCTACGTTCTCGCTTTAGAGAACTGCCTTGTAACCCATTACACAAAGCATCCTCACCAGGACGTAGGGTGTTACGCATCTCTAAGCGGCCCGAACCTGTAAACATTGTCCATTATCCCTCGTGTGTCTGGCACGAACCATTTAGCTACAGTCGGCGACACCGTCCTACTCCTAAAAACACCTCGAGGGGCAACCCCAGGTGAGCGGTTGGACCCAAAACACCGACAGAAATGCTTACTAAAAGTGGATCCTTAAAAATCCAGTTTTATTTTCAGGTTAGGTAAAATTACCTGTATCTAGAGTTCTTTCTACCCTAGTTCAACACTTGTCCTGCACTAGCCAATTTCTTAACAAACCTTTCATTCATCTTTACTGGAGTTCTACGTATAGGTCAGTGACCAAGTCTTCATAACCGCGAAGATACGGCGATCCGAATCGATTATACTCAGCTGAGGATCTCCAATCACACGACATATGTAGCACTTAACCCTTGCATATGTCAACCTGCTACCGGGGTTCTTAAGACCAGATCAGGTTCACGTGAACCGAGAGCACAACCACCGTCCAGCCTCTTGCCACGGAGGGTACACGCTACTCTCGCCACCGCTCCACGCCCATTCCATGTTATCTTATTCTGGCCTTAGTCTGCCCGAGGCAAGGCTTACCCATGACAAGGCATGTGACCAGTTAAAGGGTCCTCGGTCATCAAGCCTACATCGACACGGTCCTTAATCGACTCAGACGGAGACACTACACCGAGACTCTCTTCTTGTGCAAGTCACCCGCCTGGTCTCAGCTTAATCATTTAAAACCCAAAGTTTGGTACCTGGCAGAGGTACATCTTTTCCGATGCTGAACCCATCACGGCCATGATGAATCCACCATCAAGTTTTATTTTCAAAAACATCCTTTCCACTTTGCCAATCATCTTTTGTAAAACAAAACCTTTTGTTTTGCTAGAGCAATACTAAGCATAGTAAAACCCTTTGTAAAAACAGGGTTTCAAGGAAGGTAATCAAGTTCAAGGAAGGTAATGCAGGAATTGTTTAAGCATTCAACTCCTATTACCTAATGCATCAATCAAGTGAGAAATATTTTTTAAAAAAAACATCAAGGAAGGTGGCAAATGCACCGGGGCTTGCCTTCGTTGATAGGTGAGTCAGGCTCGGACCCACAGATATCAAGGTAGAAACAGTTTCCTGCCTGAGATTCCGAAGGTGGTGGTGTCTTCTCTTCGATTACTTCGACTTCTTCTTCGTTTTCTAAACAGAACCTTATATTTGTGTATATAAGAATGAATGCCATGTAATGCTAATGAGAGTGCAAAGATAATAAGAATTTATTATCTAAAGTTCTTGAATACAATTTTCCTTCACGGTTCACCGGAAAACTAGGGTTTCCGGAGTCAACAGTGAAGTTCAAAGAGCAGGGGTGGGGGTTTTGGGTTCTAGTTATCAAACAAGGTCCAAATCCAACCAAACTCTACCCAAGGCTTCTAAATAATGTTTAAAGTTAAAAGAAAAGGTTTGGGAAATTTTGGAATTACCATTTATTTTCTAAAAATCCAGAACTGATGTTTTAAGCTATTTTAAATACTCCAAAATTCCTTATTTACTCTAAAAATCAGTCAACCATTTTTATTAAATACTATGGAAAATAAGAAATCTATGAAAATTGGTTTGACATTTTTAGAATTTTTCTATAATTTTCTATGGATTTCCAAAGTTCTACTGAAAAAGAAAAAGGAAAAGCTTCAATAGTACTGGGCCGATTCTAGCCTAGCCGGCCCAACAAACACAGGAAAAGGGCGCGTGCCCGCGCCCGCGTTAGCAATCTTGCAGAAGGGCCCTCGGGGTTTTGACTAACTGGAGATGGGTTCGGCTACTATTCTTATGAGTCACTGATGATTTGCACAGAGGTCCTTCGGTTTCTAATTCTTTACCGCACGAGGTCCACGACGACGGCAACGAGGAGGATGAACTCCGGTGAGGTTGTGCCGGTGGATGTACGCAATGACCGGTGCTCCCGAGCGGCGTACACCAGATTGGACCCTCCCCGAACGATTCCCCTAACTTAATTTCATGATTGGTAAACTATCAAGCTCTGTCTACGCAGGCCGCGGATGATGAGGACAATTGCACGCGTTCCCGGTGATTGGTGAGCTCTCAGTCCAATTCGATGGTTCGACAAGCACCACGGGGTTATGAGAATGCTCAAACAAGGGAGCCGAAGGCGGGGGCTGACCTGAATTACGCTGGCCGCGGCGAGACTGTTTTCACGGTGGCGGAAACTGAATTTGGGGGAAGTTCGAAATTAGGACTCACTGGCGATCGACTGAGGACGATTCTTGGTGGCTGGGTTCTTGACTACTCTACGGAGCTGGTGGGGGCTTCAATTTATAGGGATCGTTGGCGGTGGCAGGGAATTTCAGTGGAGACGCGTGGCGTTCGGAGGAGGAAGGAGAGCACTGGCGTAGTGGCTTGGTGTCTAGCGCCGTGGCAATTGCTCCGGCGATCAACGGGGAGCAAGAGTGAGTCACGGTGATGCGGTAGATAGGCAGAGACACGCGGCGGACAACGGCGATGGCTTAACGGCGGTGAGAATCCTTATCCGAGGGTGGTGAGTAAGGGGAGAGGTACCGCGGCTAGCCGGAGTGGCATCCAGCTCACCGACGGCGATGATCTTTCCTACCCCAATGTTATCTACTTGCCCCGAGCACGAATCCCGACGCCGGTGTCACGAATCACGGCGGAGGATTGGTCATCGGCGGTGAGAGTTCCACGCTGGCAGTCTGATCTTGTTCAGAGTACTGTGCCATCGGACCTTTCTTCAGTTCATTTGACAGAGCATTTTCAGAGCAACTTTTCTCCAGATTTTGCATGAGAACTTCATCAACCCTCTGTACCAAAGTTGTAGCCCCATATTCTAGCTACAATTTTGTTATGGGAATCATGCCCAAACTTTCACTGGATCACGTTTAAATCTGGGTTCAAAGATTGACCCATCACACTGTCAGACCAAGTTTCAGTCATTAGTCAGCCTGACAGCCTGACTTTGAGTCTGATTATCTCCCATTTCTTCTCAACAACCTTGTTTGCATTCTTAAACAAAATTGTTCACCTAGGATAGGTTTACAAGTTTGATGTGGTGACCTAGGGCAAAAACCTTAGAATTTGAAAGTTACAAAGTCCTAAAGTTGAGCTTATAACACTGATTTTCAGACTTAGGGTGAAATCACAATTTGGGGTCTTTTTGCAAATTACTCCAAAACCTAGGGTTTAGCTTGTAAACCTTTATAAATGTGAACCATGTGACTTAATATGCTTTAACATAGTAGTTTTCACATTTTAGTCCAAATGTGCACTGTTTTTGCACATAGGCCCCTAGGGTTTGGATTTATGGTTTTCTAGGGTTTCAATTAGGGTTTTTGGTATCTCAAAGGTATAAATGTAATGTAGATCCATTTTTGGTGACATTTTATGATTGTTTTACTTATACCTTAGGGTTTTCTCAATTTGGGTCATGTTTTGCCCCTCTAATCCCTATTTAGGGCTAAATATCCTATTACAGGGTCTTATTTGCAAAATGCTATAACCATACAACTTGTTTGAAATTTTTACCTAGTAAATGCACTCTAGGTGTGTCAAACATATACAATGCCAATGCTTATGATGTTATGCTCAAGTTTTAGTTACAGTAGCACCAGGGGTGTTACACCGCCTGAGCGGGGAGCATAGGGCAAGGGCTGGACACGTGTCGGTCCCGGACCCTTATTCGTGCCGGAGTCCCCTAGGTCCCGGAACCCTGCCAAGGCCCGGTCCTTACCCGGGGGACCTGGGGCTTGCCCGAGGGACCTGGCATGCCCTCTTGGGGGCTCCGGACCCGTTCGCACAGGGGTCCGGTGGAGGTCCAGACCTATCAGTGCATCCCGAGGAGTCTTATCTTTCCTTGCCACGTGGTGCTCCTAACCCTGCCCTATGTGGTGGGGTTGGGTGCTGCTCCCCGCATGACCTGGGGTGTCATGCGGGTGCAGCGTCTTTATACTGCAGAAGAGGGTACCCCTGTCTCGAGGTACCGATAGGCGCAATATTGCTGATGTTGTATAGGCAGTGATGGATAAGGATTGCCAAGACGCGACGCGGAAGCGCCGGGCGTTCGCTAGGCTCGGGGACCCTA
Organism: Zea luxurians; assembly: GCA_029449295.1. NCBI lineage: Eukaryota > Viridiplantae > Streptophyta > Magnoliopsida > Poales > Poaceae > Zea > Zea luxurians. The sequence goes on from JAOPSE010000002.1 coordinate 113,983,100, forward strand.
GTCGCGAGGTCAAGAAGGCACGGGGAGTCATGAAGTCTGTCGCCCCTGGCAGCAGCAATCCACCGCCAGTTGCAAAACCCGCCGCCCCTGGCCCCAGCAAACCTTCGCCGAGCGCGCAGCTCGCCGCTCCCGGCTCCGGCAAGCCGATTCCTGCTGAGGCCGCGAAGGAATGAGGGTCGCCGCCGTCCCCACCGCAGACTGCCGAGGCTGCAGTGGGTGGGGCCGAAGTCTCCATGGATGTTTGCGTGGATGACTACCTTGTGGGCGGTGTCATGATGTTCGACGCCCGTATAGGGCGGGGACTTGTTGGTGGGTTTTTTTACGGGGTCTAGGTCTTTGACAAGATTATGATGCAGGGTCAGATGCTGGGCAATTGGCTGTTGTCCCGACGCCGGTGGCGGCCACGTTGGTCGTGGTGACAACCGAGGCGAAGGGGTCTTCGCAGGACTCTTGGTCCAAGTTCTGTGCCAGCGCCGAGATTACTTCGGCCGCCACCGCCAAAGACGTGGCAGGCTCGGTTGCGCAGCAGCTGAAGCATGCAACGTAGCAGCTAAAGCATGTAAGTCGTCTTGGACTTCACTAATTTGTTATTCTTACATGATTGTGAGTTTGACAGGTTTTGTGCTAGGCAACCGCCTTCGCTGAACATGTTGCATCGGGCGCCCTGACCTCGGAGTTCGCTGCCGAGAGGCGACGACTCGAGGGTAGGATTGAACGCCACTGGGCGCAGCATACTGAGGCGGTACGAGACAAGTCAGCCGCGAAGAACAAGACCCGCAAGCTGAAGGATAAACTGATGGCTGCGGAGGCTAAAAAGGAGGACCTCGGCCGCTAGCTGGCGACGGAAAAAGAAGATGCGAACAAGGCCTGCGTGGAGGCCAAGGCCGCGCGTGCCAAGGCCAAGCTTGCGCGCGCTGAGGCCAATCTCGCCATCCAACGCGACGCGGAGGCAAAGGCGAACCACAACATCCTGCGCGGCTGTCTGGACAGGGCGGAGGCCTCGACCCGCATAGAGGTCGATCAAGCGCATGCATTGCTTATGGACGCGTACCGGCAGCTTAGTGCGCATACCGCCCCCTTTGATGCGTCTGGTAAAGAAGTGGGCCTCCGCTTTCTCGGGTGGTTGCAGGAGGAGCTGGAGGTGCTGCCGATGATTGTGACGGGTCTCATGTCCTTCGCCGTGCTTGTCACCTGTGAAGGGGTCGTGAATGCCTTGTCCCATGAGGGATGCAGGCACTTCGAAGTCTTTGACCGTTCGGACAAAGACATCGAACGCGGAATCTTCCAGGTCGAAGACTCGGTGCTAAAGCGCTCTGCTAGGGCGCTTTATGATAGGATGTGGGGCCCTCATGGTCGTGATGTTGTCCGGAAAATGTTCGACCGGGCGATGGAGCAGGTATGGGTTTTTAGTAATTATTATTTTTACTATTATTTTTTTGTTTTTTAATATGTGTTGCTATTTTTGTAGATGGCGCATGATGAGGAGGCCGAAGACCTCAAGGACTTGGAGAGCACGGTGCCTCTGGCAGTGGGTGTGAGGGCGGAGTCGCCGGTGCCGCCGACTGATGCTGGCGAGGGACCCATGGAGGCCTCCGTGCCGACTGGTGAAGACACTTTGGTGGCGATCGTGCCAGCTGCCGAAGACCCAGCGGCGTCGGCCAGTGTTGGTGACTTGTTCTCAAATGCTATGAATCAAGAACAAGGCAACATAAAATGTTAAATATTAACGCCCTTCGTCCTTCGAAACATTATTTCCTCTTAGGATATAATGATCTTCAGACGAAGGTTATGAAGGTCATACCTTCGAATATCGAAGGTAAGATGGTAATAGAAGAAGCATGTAAAATACAAAAGATAACATGAACAATCATATAACATTATAAATTCATCTTCATTATGTCATTATGAGGAAATAAAAACAATATTCAATTACATTCGATACCTTCGACTTGATAGACAGCAAAGGTACGAGCGTGATGCAAAAGCAAATGCCAAGTCAGCGTGAACAGTACGGGGGTACTGTTTATCTATTTATAGGCATGGGACGCAGCCCACGTGAAATTACATTCATGCCCTTTACATTTGCTAATGACTATAAGGTAATTCATCAGGGTCTAAATAGCCTTTTCCCCTTTAAGTCGGTTCCCTTTCCTGCTGTCATGCTGAAGCTCCCTTGCGCGTAGCTTCGGCGCTGCATCATTCTTCGTATTGTTCGTGCTTCTTCCATTGTGGTTCTGATCCGAATCCGAAGGTACCTGTTTATGTATTACAACTCCAGAAACATTGTTAAATTATGTTTTTGAGGACCTTCGGAAGACGAAGGCCCCCAACAGTAGCCCCTCGCAAGGTTAATTTGTTAGAATAACGAATTCAGATTGCGATATGGACGAAAGCCCTGAGCCGAAGGTTCGAAAAAACACCTTCCCTTTGCTAGAATATCAACAGTCAATGACAGACGGGGCCCTCCAGCTTGGAGCGCGCTAGGCGTATAAATAAGAACTCAGCCCGAGCACATTTGGTACGTTACTTGCCACCTGCTTTGCTTTGCTCAATTTCTTAGCTCTTGCTTACCAACAATTGCTTAGTTTCTTAGATTTTCTAAGCTTCAGTTCTAAGGACACATTTTCTCCATTTCCGAAGAAGAGATGTCTCAAGACAAAAAAAGTTGCTGCTGAGACGAAGCTGAGCAAGGAGGAGAAGCTCCTTGAGGAGAAGACCGCTGGATTTATTGAGTCAATTGCAAAAACAAACATAGAGAAGATAATTAAAGAAATATTAGAAGGCTTGTCTAAAGATACTAATGATAGCGACAACTATGATGTGGAGAGTGGAGGCGAAGACTCGGAAGACCGTCCTTAGCGACCAAGTCACACAGTCTTCGGGAAATCAACTATCAAACAGAGTCATCTTGATAATATTAGAGGAAGGTACTTTCGAGATATTTCTATTGTGAGGGCTGACGTAGACAGAGCCACTCCTGCTCCTGAAGAAGACGAAGTTGTAATCTACCGAAGTTTCTTCAAAGCTGGACTTCGGTTCCCATTAAGCAGATTTGTGGTTGAAGTTTTAAAGATATATCAGATTTTCCTTCACCAGATCACTCCCGAAGCTATTACCAGAATGGGGATCTTCGTCTGGGCTGTGAGGAGTCAAGGTCTAGAGCCAAGCGCAAGATGTTTTTGCAGTATGCATGAGCTTTCGTATGAGACGAAGCCTTGGGGTAAGGAACAATATCATAACAACTTTGGGTGCTACAGCTTTGTTGCTCGCTCTGGCGCAAGCTACCCAGTGCCAACGTTCTGGAAGAGGTGGCTCGGGGCCTGGATGGAAGAATGGTTTTACGTGAAAAATGATTTGAAAGCAAGAGAAGATATTAAAGGAATCATTATGCGACCCATCTGGTCACACTTCGGCCTTCGGAAACCGAAGGTAGAAATTGATGAGGCAGCCGAGGCATGCCGAAGGGCCTTCAGTACAGTTTGTTCTTTTATCGGGACAAGAGATTTGGTCCAAGAACATATAGCCTACAGGATATGGCCGCTGATAGACAGCTAAGAAATGCCAAAGGAAACCATCACTAACCCTAGCGAAGGTGGTTTGGTTCGATTGAAATATACTTTCAGGTTTGGAGACCAATTTATCGAACCAGACGATGACTGGCTGAAGTGTGTTGAAAATACTAGTGATGAACTACTTGGAACATACTCCAAGTCTGAAGATAATGCACTATCTGCGGCCTTCGGGAGCCGAAAAAAGAAAAGGCTAAATAGAGTTTTTTGATGCTATCGGATTTGTGTACCCTGACTATCGCTACCCGCCGTGGGGGCAGAAAATAAAGGGTGCAACTTCTGGGAAGGCTGCCGCTTCGGTTACCTCAAGCAAGCCCGCACCGAAGAGGAAAAAGTTGAAGGTCCTTACTCACCGACCGCGCTACATTGAACCGGCCATAGTGCCTGAATTCGGCGGCGAGACTTCTTCAGCTACTGAAGCCAAAGGACCTGCTCTTACGCAGAGGATTGAAGAGCCGGCTGCAATGCCGAATACTGACAAAATTGAAGAACCAAAAATCAAAGAGACAAAAACATTAGAAGTTCTAAGCCCTTCGGCAGGAGTGGAGGTGCCGAAGACGCGAAAAGGTCTAGCAGCGAGCCCCAAGAGAAAAAGGATGGCTAGTGTACTAGATGTACTGGAGACAATAAAAGCTTCAAGCTCTACTCCAGGGAAAATTGCCAAAGCTTCGAAGGCGCAGATTGAAACCAAGGCAAAGGTAACTGAAGCTGAAGCTACAATGAGCCAGGCCGATATCGAAGCTGGGCCTATAGAGCCCGTCAAGGAGAAATCCTCGGAAACTAGAGAAAAGGCAGCGGGAGAAGAAGCTATAAAATAGATTTTGCTTGAAAAAGCTGTCGCACCTACTCCCGAAGCGTCTTCCGAAGTCCTTGATTATATTATTCTACACGCTTTGGGAAAAAGATTATTTGAAGAAGAAATTTTTGAAGCTAAACACTATGCCCGAGAATTGAAGTACCCGAAAGGGGCCTTAGTGTTTAATGGCACAGATGAAGATGACTTCTTGTACTTCCTCCTAGAGAACAAGGAATTATCTGTCTACTGGGAGATGGCCAGAAGTATGGGGTTCCCAAAGCTTGAAGCTGGCCTCTGCGCCATGACGAAGGACGATCTTGCAGATAGCCTTGCATATAACAGTCTGAAGGTACAAAAATTGTATATTTGGAAGTTTATGAATTTTGAATTATTCTTTTGTTCTTATATTAACCCATTCATTTTTTCATATAGGGTTTAATACTTAGCAACGCCTTAAGGGCGCAAAAGAATGCCGAAGACGAGAGTTGTACCATTGCTCTCAACAACCTTCGATCAGAGGTTATCAAGCTGAGGAACGAAGCTTTGGAAAAAGACAAAATTCTATTACATTGGTGGACAAAGTAAAGGGGGATGAAGCTAACTTCAAGGCTTAATCTGAAATCCAAAGGAATGATATTGAAAACCTTCAAAAACAACTGGCCGAAGCCAAATTGAAATGCGCTATTGCCGAAGCTGACCGAGATGCCAGTGAGTACTGGAAAAATTAATTTGAAAATACAGTTGCAGAGTTTGCTCATCGAAAGAAAGATGTTTGGAAAAGTATGTAGAATGTGTCAAAAAGATAAAAACTAGCTTCGCCAACGTTGGCGCATACTCAAGCGAAGACAACTTCATAAGAGGCGACCCTGAGGGCGTAATTGAGTGGATCAGCAGCGAAGCCGAAGCTTTTGAAGAAATTCTGAGCGACCGCGGAGACGTCTGCGCTTTCTGTGGTGCGAGAGGAGTTGTAGCTATTTTGGAGAAAGTAGGTTGCGATCATGTTAAAACTTTGGCCCAGGCCAAAGCTGCTGTTGGGGGCCTTCGGCTTCCGAAGCTCCTCAAAAACATGATTTGACAATATTTTCCGAGTGAAACATGCGAACAGGTATCTTCGGAGTCAGGTTGCGGGTGTACAAGAGCATGGTTAAGACGAAGCTTAACTGGGGTGGAAAGCGATCACGACAAAAGATAGGACGATCACGAAGCTACGTGCAGAAAAGCTTCCGCATGACGAAGGAAAAGAGAAACCGACTTAAGGATGAAAAGTCAAGTTAAACCTCGAAGGATTGCCATAAAGTTATTATCAAATGTAAAGGGCATCAATGTAATTTTACACGGGCTGCGTCCCGTGCCTATAAATAGATGAACAGCACTCCCGTACTGTTCACGCTGACTTGGCATACGCTTTTTCACATTACGTCTGCATCTTTACTTTCCAACAATCCAAAGGTACACTTGTAATTTGTTTTCATGAATTTGGCAATAAAGATAAGTTGATGATAATACTCAAGCCATTATTTGTATTTTATATATGTGTTCCTTTTTTACTGTTAACCAATCTTATGAGAATCTTTTCCTTTGTAACCTTCGTCCAAGATTCATTATATCCGAAGGGATATAATGTTTTTAAGGACGAAGGAACTTAGCATTTAACACTTTCTATGTTGCCTTGTTCTTAATTCTTAGCATTTGAGAACAAGTCTCCAACATTGGCGCCCACCGTGGGGTGAACTCACGCCCATTTTCTGAAGTTTTGAACACCTTCGGCAAGCGTCACCTTCGTCATGCCGCCTAAAAAAGCTTCAGCGACAGGGGCTGCCACTCTGCAGCCGCTGGACCTGTTGGGGGCCTTCGTCCTCCGAAGGTCCTCAAAAACATGATTTGACAATGTTTTCCAAGTGGATTATGTGAACAGGTATCTTCGGACTCAGAATTATGAACATGAAGTACGGTCAGGACGAAGCCTGAACCAGACGAAGGGGGATTAAAATGGAGGACGGGCTGATTACCAAGCTCCACGAAGGATGGTGCACAGCCGAAGCTGTGCGCAGGGAAGCTTCGTCTCGATAGCAGAGAGGGGAACCGACTTAAAGATGAAAAGACTACTTGGGCCTTGACAGATTTCCATAAGTCATTGGCAAATGTAATGGACATGAATGTAATTTTACGAGGGCTGCGTCCCGCGTCTATAAATAGATGAACAGTACTCCCGTACTGTTCACGCTGACTTGGCATTTGCTTTTGCGTCACGCTTGTACTTTTTACCTTCTCTCAAGACCGAAGGTACATTTGTAATTTGAAATCATTTCTATTTTTCCATGTTAATAAAATAGAAATGATTCTATGATGATGTCTATATTATATTTCGTGCTTTATATGAATCCTTCGTCATTACTTGTTATATTTACGAAGGTATGTCTCTTGTGACCTTCGTCCGAAACTCATTATTTCCCGAAGGGGCATAATGCTTCGAAGGACGAAGGACTTTAACACTTAACACTTTTTATGTTGCCTTGTTCTTAACTCTTAGCATTTGAGAACAAGTCCCCAACATTGGCGCCCACCTCCGGTGAACTCACTTCCACTTCGAGTTTTTTTGAACACCTTCGGAAGCTATAGACCTTCGCTATGGCGCCGAAGAAAGCTTCAGCGACTGGGGCTGCAGCACTGCAACCGCTGGACCCCAACCAGGAGACCGTCTCTCTTCGGGAGGCCCGAAGCCAGAAGAGGAAGGCCGTCAGCCCGATGCCTCAGGAGGATGAACTAGACCAAGAGACCAGGGATATGGAGATGCTTCATCAACAGGTGCAGAGGAAAAAGGAAAAGATGGCCAGGCTAGCTGAGTTGCAAAGGCAGATAGACGAAGCTTCTAAAGAAGTTCGTCATCTTACCCACGATGAGCAGAACCGAAGGCCTCAACAAAAAACCTTCATCAGGAGGGCTTCTTCAACGAAGATGACTGGTATGACAATTTCCGTCATGGAAATTTTGTTTTCGATGATGCCTCTCCTCTGTCCGCTGAGCTGCAGGCTACACCTTGGCCTCCGTCCTATAATCCACCCCATCTTCCCATGTTCGACGGCCATTCAGACCCGAAGCAGTTCTTGATGAGCTACGAAGCAACAGTGTCTTCGTACGGTGGCAATGCTGCAGTCATGGCAAAGTCTTTCGTTATGGCTGTCAGGAATGTTGCTCAGACCTGGTATTCCTCCCTTCGGCCAGGAACGATCACTTCATGGCAGAAGCTGAAGGATATGTTGTTAACCAGCTTTCAAGGATTTCAGACGAAGCCGGTCACTGCTCAAGCCTTGTTCCAGTGCATTCAGGATCATGAAGAATACCTTCAGGCGTATGTCAGAAGGTTCTTGCGTTTGAGGGCGCAGGCACCAACGGTGCCCAATGAAATTGTCATCGAAGCCATGATCAAGGGGCTTCGTCCTGGACCTGCAGCTCAATACTTTGCTAGGAAGCCTCCTCAGACTCTGGAGAAGCTGCTCCAAAAGATGGACGAGTACATTCGTGCCGATAATGACTTTCGCCAAAGAAGGGAGGAGGCTTTCAGATTTTCTGAAATGACCAGGGGCTTCGGAGGAAGGTTCTATCCGAGGCATGTCAGGTCCATCCACAACTCCACTCAAAATGATGATAAGGGGAGTCAGCAAAACAGACCGCAGTGCTCCTCACAGGCTTCGGGGCAACAGCAAACTTTCTTCCGGCCACCAGCTCCAAGAGGCAGAGGCGCCAGGGGCTTCGGCGGAAGATTCGGAGATCAACCAAGGAGGGTATTTTGCTTATTCTGTGGTGAAAACAAGGGCCATACCACCAGGATGTGCCATGTTACTATCCAGAAACAAAAGGAGCTAGCAGAAGCTGCAGCGCAACAGGGTCAGCCGAAGCAGGTCATGCATACTGCTTCGTATCATCAGCCTTACATCCCGGAATACGTGGGCAACCACCCTGCAGTTTCCGTAGCTTCGGCAAGTCAACCTCAAGCTTCATGGCAACAGCCCCCGCCTCCACCTCCGCTGCAACAAGGCCAACAGCCAGAAGGGAGCCAATATGCTCCGCACCAAAGGGATCTCAGAGAGCAATCTGAAGCTCGCACAGTCAATAGTACTGTGCCAGAGTCGAAGCACATTTATTGACAAGTATCCTACTTTGATAGCAGTCTTTTCCGTTTAGTTCTATTTTCTGTGTAATAAAGAACATTTCAGTTTTCATGTAATAGTTTCATGGTTGATTATGAGGAAAACCTATCTTCTCCACAGGTTTAAGTTGCTGAAGCTTAAAAATTTGCGGTAACAAGGAGGACCTTCGAATTATTAAAAATCCTTCGAAGCAACAAAAAGTCGTTCTAAGGAACGCAGAGTAAGTTGCTGAAGTTACAAAAGCCGTTCCAAAGGGAGCGCAGTGTAAGTTTTTTGCTCCAAAGACGTTCCTAAGGGAATGCAGAGCATACAGCGAAAAGTCAACGCTGATACCGCCTAAAGTAAAAGGCGAAGAAGCTCCAAAGACGTTCCTAAGGGAATGCAGAGCTTACAGCAAAAAGTCAACGCTGATACCGCCTAAGTAAAAGGCGAAGAAGCTCCAAAGACGTTCCTAAGGGAATGCAGAGCTTACAGCGAAAAGTCAACGCTGATACCGCCTAAGTAAAAGGCGAAGAAGCTCCAAAGACGTTCCTAAGGGAATGCAGAGCTTACAAAGATATTTTGTGTGTATCTTCGGAACAAACGTCATTTGCATAACATAACATCATCACATCATTTTGCATAGCATAAGCATCATACATCATGTTGCATATGGCAAAAGAAGGGGACACAGTATCAACCTTCGAAAGGACGCTTTGAGAAAGTGAAAATTGTGTAAAGTCACGAGGGAATACAATGATAATCTTCGGAATACAGCTTCGGAGAATGTTTTCACGAAGCATGGACGTGCTTCATCAGAGTAATATCGAAATTGCATAGCTTCGGAGAATGTTTTCACGAAGCGTGGACGTGATTCATCAGAATAGTTTTAATGAAGAATGTTTTCTTCACGAAGCATGAAAAGAAGGGAAGGTGTTTTTTCGCCGAAGGCTCAAAAATGGTATGTATGTAGAATTTCATGCATCGTAAAGAATTGAATAATGAAAAGAGACTTGTATATTACATTCAAATGTACAAAATATTACATAGATCACACTTCAAATGTTTTTTCTGATAACACTTAGTCTTCTCTTAATACTACTTCGGCAGCCTCATTTAGAAGTTGTTCAACAACTTTATCCATGATAGCTTCGGCCATTTGTTTGATTTCGTCATCCTCTTTTGTGTGAGGGTCAATAGACGATCTAGCAGGTTCTGAGGAAATAGAATATTTCTGCATTACTATTACAAACCGCAAGCAAAAGTTTGAAATAAAAATTACAACACAATAAGAGCGACTAATTAATACCTATTTGCCCTTCGGCAACTTCTGTCACTTTCCTAGCATCATGGATGCCTTTTTCACTCCTTTGAATAATTTCTTGCGCCATTTCTCGGCCGCCGTTGTCCCAGACATCAGTAAAGAATTTGCCACCAACCATGCTTGCTTCGGCCGAGGGGTCTTTGATGTCTTCGGAGGATAAGGCAGCTTCGGACTGAGCTAAAGATTTTACATGTTCACAACCTTTCTTCTCCAAGACAGTAGCAATTCCTCTGGCACCCGAAAAAGCGCAGATGTCGCCACGGCTACTCAGGATTTCCTCGAAGGCCTCTGCTTCGTGGCTGATCCATTCCATTGGACCTTCGGGATTGCCTCTTGAGAAATTCTCTTCGCTGGAAAATGCGCCCACGCTGGCGAAGCTAGTTTTTATTCTTTTTACGCATTCCATGGATTTTTCGTAGCATTTTTTCTTAGAAGACCGAAGCTCTTCCACGGTTGCTTCCAAATGATCAGCCCATTGGTCGCTACATTCCCGTCTTGTTTCTTCAAGTATGCGTTCTTCCTTCGCCCGGGCTAGTTGCTTCTGAAGATCTTTAATTTCGCGTTTGTGAGCTTCGGCCTGAACTTTTGCAGCAGCTTCGTCCTTTTTTATCTTGTCTACTAATGTAAGCAGAAGTTTATCTTTTTCTAGAGCTTCGTTTCTCAGTTTAATAACTTCTGAACGTAAATTGTTGAATGCAATTTCGTAGCTTTCATCCTCGGCACTCTTTTGTGCTCTTAATGCGTTGCTTAGGATCAAACCCTATACGAAAAAGAATCCATATAAGAATAAAAGAATGAATTACATATTAAAGAAATTTTTTTAAGTGTCTAATTCCCATACCTTCAGGCTATTGTACGCAAGACTGTCCGCGAGATCCTCCTTCGTCATAGCACATAATCCAGCTTCGAGCTTCGGGAAACCCATACTTCTAGCCATCTCCTGGCAGACAGATAATTCTTTGTTATCAGGGAGGAAGTATAGGAAGTCATCTTCATTTGTCCCATTGAACACTACTGCCCCCTTTGGATATTTTAACTCTCTGGCATAGTGATTGGCTTCATAAATCTCTTCTTCAGATAATTTCTTCCCCGAAGCATGTCGCACGATGTAATCACATATGTTGGAAGGAGCTTCGGGGGCGGCAGTGCCAGTTTCTTCAACCAAATTTGGTTCTGATATTTTTGTCTCCAAAGATTGATCCTTGATGGGCTCTGAAGGCCCAGCTTCAGCTTCAGTTTGTTGCTTCGAAGCTTCAGCAACTACAGCTTCGGTAGACGCTTCAGCAACTTCAATAGTCTTCTTTGGAGTTGTGCTTGAAGACTTAGTTGTCTCCAAAACATCTAACACGTTCACCATTCTTTTTCTTTTCGGGGTCACCGACGGGCCCTTTTGATTTTTTATTTCGACATTTGTTGAAGGACTTAAGATTTCCGATACTTTTGGCTCTTCAATCTTCAGTTTTTCTGCTTTTTCGGCTGAAGGCGCTTCAGTTTTCTCTTCTATCTTCGGCACTGGAGCTGGTTTTGTAGCTTCAGAGGCCAAAGAGACTTCACCAATAAATTTTGGCACTGTGGCCGGCTCAATAAAACGCGCTCGGTGGGTGAGCACCTTCATCTTTTTCCTTTGCGGCGCTGGCTCGCTAGTGGCACTAGTGGTAGCTTCTGTCGAAGGAGAAGTATTTTTTCTTTTGCGACCCAATACCGGATAGTGATAGTCAGGGTAGACAAACCCGACTGCGTCAAATACCCGGTTGAGCCTTTTCTTCTTTCGGCCTCCGAAGGCTGCTGATAACGCAGTGTTCTCGGCCTTCGAATATGCCCCAAGCAGCTCGTCACTTAATGTTTCAATGCTTTTCAACCAGTCGTCATCAGGTTCAACAAACTTATCCCCGTATTTGAATGTGTATTTCAGTCTGACTAGTCCGCCTTCGTCGGACTCTTTGATGGTCTCCTTCGGCATTTCCCACTTTCCTGCAAGTGGCCATACCCTGAAGGCAATATGCTCTTGGACCAAGTCACTTGTCCCAATGAAAGAGCAGATTACGCCGAAGGCTCTTTGGCATTCCTCGGCTGCTTCATCCATTTCAACCTTCGGCCTTCGAAGTCCGAAGCGTTGCCAGATGGGGCGCATAATAATACTCTTAACATCTTCCTGCGCTGTTAAGTCATTCTTTACATAGAACCACTCTGTCATCCAGGCTCCGGGCCACCTCTTCCGAAAGGTTGGCACAGGGCGGCTTGACCCGGAGCGGGCACCGAAGCTGTAACACCCAAAGTTGTTGTGATATTGTTCTTTCCCCCAGGGCTTCGTCTCATATAACAACTCATGAATGTTGCAAAAGCTTTTAGCATTTGGTTCTAAACCTTGGCTTTTCGCAGCCCAGACAAACATCCCCATTCTTATGATAGCTTCGGGAGTAATTTGATGAAGGTAGACTTGAAATGTTTTCAGTACTTCAACAACAAAGTTGCTTAGGGGGAATCGAAGCCCAGCCTTGAGAAAGCTTCGGAAGATTACGACTTCATCTTCTTCGGGGGTGGGAGAAGTCTTTTCTCCAGCATCAGCCCTCACAATAGATATATCTCGAAAATACCGCCCCCTCATATTATCAATATGACTCTGCTTAATAGTGGTTTTCCCGAAAACCGTGTGACTTGGCCGCTATGGTCGATCTTCGGACTCTTCCCCACCACTTTCTACATCGTAACTGTCGCTGTCACCAGTATCTTCGGACAAACCTTCAAGAATCTCCTTGGTGATTTTCTCCGTATTGGTCTCCGCCATCGCTATAAGGAACCCCAAGTTCTTCTCTTCGTCGAGACTCAGCTTCGTCTCAGCAGGGATCTTCTTACCTTCAGACATCTTCGGAAACGCTAAAAAAACTGTTTTCAAGACCGAAGCTTCAAAATCAAAAAGATCAGCAAATCTCAGTGCACAAGAGTTAAAAATTTAGTGGGCCGAAGCAGATGGCAAGTGTGCGTACCAAATAAGTTTGCGGTATGATCTTATTTATACCCCCGGGGCGTTGAAAATTGAAAGACCCCGCTTGTCAGTGAATGTTGCTATTCTAGCAAAGGGAAGGTGTTTTTTCGGACCTTCGGCTCAAGGCCTTCGTCCATATCGCAATCTGAATTTATCATTAACAAATTAATATTGCGAGGGGCTACTGTTGGGGGCCTTCGTCCTCCGAAGGTCCTCAAAAACATGATTTGACAATGTTTTCCAAGTGGATTATGTGAACAGGTATCTTCGGACTCAGAATTATGAACATGAAGTACGGTCAGGACGAAGCCTGAACCAGACGAAGGGGGATTAAAATGGAGGACGGGCTGATTACCAAGCTCCACGAAGGATGGTGCACAGCCGAAGCTGTGCGCAGGGAAGCTTCGTCTCGATAGCAGAGAGGGGAACCGACTTAAAGATGAAAAGACTACTTGGGCCTTGACAGATTTCCATAAGTCATTGGCAAATGTAATGGACATGAATGTAATTTTACGAGGGCTGCGTCCCGCGTCTATAAATAGATGAACAGTACTCCCGTACTGTTCACGCTGACTTGGCATTTGCTTTTGCGTCACGCTTGTACTTTTTACCTTCTCTCAAGACCGAAGGTACATTTGTAATTTGAAATCATTTCTATTTTTCCATGTTAATAAAATAGAAATGATTCTATGATGATGTCTATATTATATTTCGTGCTTTATATGAATCCTTCGTCATTACTTGTTATATTTACGAAGGTATGTCTCTTGTGACCTTCGTCCGAAACTCATTATTTCCCGAAGGGGCATAATGCTTCGAAGGACGAAGGACTTTAACACTTAACACTTTTTATGTTGCCTTGTTCTTAACTCTTAGCATTTGAGAACAAGTCCCCAACAGGACCCCAATCAAGATGTCGTTTCTCTTAGGGAGGCCCGAAGCCAGAAGAGGAAGGTCACCAGTCCAACGCCTCCGGAGGACGACTTGGATCAAGAAATCCAAAATTTAGAGATGATCAATCAACAGGTCCAACGGAAGAAGGAGAAGATGGCTCGTCTAGCTGATCTTCAAAGGCAGATAGACGAGGTTTCTGAAGAGCTTCGACATCTTGCTCAAGATGACTAGAACCAATGGCCCCCGCGCAGAGAGCTTCATCAAGAGGGCTTCTACAACGAGGGCGACTGGTATGAAGATTTCCATCACGGATATTTTGCTTTTGATGATGCTTCTCCCTTGTCAACAGAACAGCAGGCTATTCCTTGGCCACAGTCTTACAAGCCGCCCCAGCTCCCCATGTACGACGGTCATTCAGACCCAAAACAATTCTTGATTAGCTATGAGGCAACTATATCTTCGTACGGTGGCAACACGACGGTCATGGCAAAGTCCTTCGTCATGGCTGTCAGGGGCATTGCACAAACTTGGTACTCCTCCCTTAAGCCAGGGACAATCACCTCATGGCAAAAGTTGAAGGATATGTTGATAACCAGCTTCCAAGGGTTTCAGACGAAGCCAGTCACTGCTCAAGCTTTATTCTAGTGCACCCAGGATCACGAAGAATACCTTCAGGCATATGTCCGAAGGTTCCTACGTCTGAGGGCACAAGCACCAACAGTGCCCAATGAAATTGTCATTGAGGCCATGATCAAGGGGCTTCGGCCAGGACCTGCAGCTCAGTACTTTGCCAGGAAGCCTCCTCAAACTTTGGAGAAGCTACTCCAGAAGATGGACGAGTATATTCGAGCTGATAATGATTTTCGCCAAAGAAGGGAGGAAGCTTTAAGGTTCTCTGAAATGGCCAGGGGCTTCGGAGGAAGATTTTATCCGAGGCACGTCAGGTCAATTCACAATTCTATCCAAAGTGATGACAAAGGGAGTCAACAACAAAGGCCACAGTGCTCCTCGCAAGCTTCGGGGCAACAACAAAGCTCTTTTCGGCCGCCAGCGCTAAGGGGCAGAGGCAACAAGGGCTTCGGGGGAAGATTTGGAGATCAACCAAGAAAAATTTATTGCCTGTTCTGTGGTGAAGGCAAGGGCCATACCACCAGGATGTGCCATGTTACCATCCAGAAGCAAAAGGAGTTAGCAGAGGCTGCAGCGCAACAGAACCAGTCGAAGCAGGTCATGCATACTGCTTCGTACCATTCGCCTTACATTCCAGAATATGTAGGCAATCATCCTGCAGCTTCTGTTGCTTCGGCAAGCCAACCCCAAGCTTCCTGGCAACAGCTTCCACCACCACCACCAATACAACGTGGTCCGCAGCCAGAAGGGAGCCAGCACTCTCACCCCCAGAGGGACCTCAGGGAGGAGTCTGAAGCTCGCATAGTCAATAGCACTGTGCCAGAGTCGAAGCATATTTATTGACAAAATATCCTACCTCGACAACAGCTTTTCGCATTCAGTTTTACTTTCTTTGTAGTAAAGAACAATTGTGGGAAGTTTAAGTGTCTTTTATCGTTTTTTCAAATTCTTGTAACAGTTTAGCTTATCATCATAATGAAAATATATCTTCTCCGTAGGCTTGAGTTACTGAAGCACAAGAATTTATGGTGGCACAGAGAATCTTCGAATTATCAAAAACTTGTTCTAAGGAACACACTGTAACTTCTTCGAAGTAGTAAAAAGTCGTTCCTAAAGGAGCGCAGTGTAAGTTTTCTGCTCAAAAGTCGTTCCGAAGGGAATGCAGAGCTTACAGCGAAAAATAAACGCTGATTCCGCTGAAAGTAAAAGGCGAAGAAGCTCCTAAGGGAGGCTTACAGCGAAAAATAAACGCTGATTCCGCTGAAAGTAAAAGGCGAAGAAGCTCCTAAGGGAGGCTTACAGCGAAAAGTCAGCGCTGAGATAAAAAGATTGTGTGCCCTATTGCAGAGATGTGTGTATCTTCGGCATAAATATCATTTTGTATAGCATAACATCATCACATCATTTTACATAACATAAGCATCATACATCATATTGCATGTAGAACAAGAAGGGGACACAGTATTGATTTTCGAACAATGTTTTGGAAAAAGAGAAAGTCATGCTAAAGCACAAGATAAATTGAGAAGAAGTATAGCTTCGTCAGAGAGGCAACATAAAACTTTTTTATAGCTTCGAAGAATGTTTTCACGAAGCTTGGATATTCTTCATCAGAGAAGTATGGAAATTCTTGTGATACATAAAAGATTTCCTTCACGAAGCATGAAAAGAAGGGAAGGTGTTTTTTCGCCGAAGGCTCAAAAAACGGTATGTATGCAAAATTTCATGCATCGTAAAGAATTGAACCATAAATAGATTATATATTACATTCAAAGTTACAAAGTTTTACACATGTCATGTTCCAAGTATTTTTATAATAGCACTTAATCTTCCCTAAGAACTACTTCTGCAACTTCGTTTAGTAGCTGATTGACAACTTTGTCCATGATGGCTTCGGCCATTTGTCTAATTTCGTCGTCCCCTTCGGGGGGGGGGGGATCCGGAGCTGCCTCAGCAGGTTCTGAGGGAGGAGAGGACACGGCTATATTACTATTACAAAACCACGAACGAAGTTTAAAATCAAAAATCACAACAGAATAAAAACCACTAATTAATACCTATTTGCCCTTCGGGCCCTGTGCTTTTTTCAGCAGCCTCCGCTACCCTCCTAGCGTCATGGATGCCTTTTTCACTTCTCTGAATGATTTCTTGAGCCATTTCTCGGCCACCATTGTCCCAAATGTCGGTGAAAAATTTTCCACCAACCTGGCTTGCTTCGGCTGAAGGGTCTTTGATATCTTCAGAGGATAAAGCATCTTCAGACTGTGCCAAAGATTTCACATGCTCGCACCCTTTCTTCTCCAAAATAGTAACAATTCCTCTGGCGCCCGAAAAAGCGCAAATGTCCCCGCGACTATTCAAGATTTCCTCGAAGGCCTCAGCTTTGTGACTGATCCATGCAATCGGGCCTTCTGGATTCCCTCTTGTGAAATTTTCTTCACTAGAAAATGCGCCGACGCTGGCGAAGCTAGATTTTATCTTTTTAACACACTCTATGGATTTATCATAGCACCTTTTCTTCGAAGCACGAAGCTCTTCAACATTTATTTCCAAATGATTTGCCCATTGATCACTTAGTTCTCGTTTTGTTTCTTCAAGAATGCGTTCTTCTTTAGCTCGGGCTAGTTGTCTCCGAAGATCTTCGATTTCCCGCTTCTGAGCTTCGGCTTGAATTTTAGAATTAGTTTCGTTCTCCTTTATCTTATCCACTAATGTAACCAGGATTTTGTCCTTTTCCAAAGCTTCGTTTCTTAGTCTGATAACCTTTATTCGAAGGTTGTTAAGAGCAATAGTGCAGCTCTCATCTTCAACATTCTTTTGTGCCCTTAAGGCATTGCTAAGTATTAAGCCCTATTCAAAAGAATGAATGGATTAACATAAGAACAAAAGGCTAATTTAAAATTCATAAATTTCAAAATTTACAATCTTTGTACCTTCAGACTGTTATACGCAAGGCTATCTGCAAGATCCTCTTTCGTCATGGTGCAAAGGCCAGCTTCAAGCTTCGGGAACCCCATGCTCCTAGCCATCTCCCGGCAGACGGATAATTCTTTATTGTCTGGGAGACATTATAGGAAGTCATCTTCGTCTGTTCCATTGAACACTACGGCCCCCTTTGGATACTTCAGTTCTCGGGCATAGTGATTAGCTTCAAAAATCTCTTCTTCAGATAGTTTCTTCCCCGAAGCATGTCGCACAATATAATCATGTATTTTGGAAGATGCTTCGGGGGCGCCAGTGTCAATTTCTTCAATCAAAACTGGCTCTGTCATTTTTATTTTTTCGGTTTCCAAAGTTGCCTCTGTCAATTTTCTTTCTTCAGCTTTCGAAGGTTTTACCTTGGTGGGCTCTGAGGACCCAGCTTCAGTTTCAAATTGTTGCTTCAAAGCTTCAGCAACAAAGGCTTCAGTAGACATTTCAGAAGCTTCAACAGTTTTCTTTGGAGTTATGCTCGAAGATTTAATTGTTTCCAAAACGTCTAGCACATTAACCATCCTTTTTCTTTTTGGGGTCACTGCCGGACCCTTTTGGCTTTTCGTGGCCTCGATTTTTGTTGGAGGACTTAAAATTTCTAATGTTTTTGTTTCTCCAGTCCTCGGTTCTTCTATTTTCTCTGTTGTTGGTGCTTCGGTCACCTTTTCAATTTTTGGCGTTGGAGTTGGTTCTCTAGCTTCATTGGCCGAAGAGGCCCCACCAATAAACTCAGGCACTGTGGCCGGCTCAATATAACGTGGAGGGTGTGTGAGTACCTTTACCTTTTTCCTCTTCGGCGCCGGCTCACCAGGAGCAGCTGAAGCAATTTCCTTTGCAGGAGAAGTATTTTTCCTTTTTTGGCCTCGCACCGGGTAATGGTAGTCGGGGTAGATGAACCCAATTGCATCAAATACTCGATTAAGCCTCTTCTTCTTTCGGCCTCCGAAGGCCGCTGATAGTGCAGTATCTTCGGCTTTCGAGTATACCCCAAGCAATTCGTCACTTATGGCCTCAATACTTTTCAACCAGTCATCATCTGGTTCAACAAACTTATTTCCGTATTTGAATGTGTATTTTAGTCTAACTAACCCGCCTTCGTCAGGTTCCTTGACGGTCTCCTTCGGCATTTCCCACTTTTCTACAAGTGGCCAAATTCTGAAGGCAATATGCTCTTGGACCAAATCCCTTGTACCGATAAAGGAGCAAACTACGCCGAAGGCTCTCTAGCATTCTTCAGCTGCTTCATCCATCTCCACCTTCGGCTTTCAGAGGCCGAAGCGTTGCCAGATAGGGCGCATAATGATACCTTTGATATCCTCACGTGATTTCAAGTCATTTTTCACGTAAAACCATTCTGTCATCCAGTCGCCGGGCCACCTCTTTCGAAAAGTTGGCACAGGGCAGCTTGACCCGGATCGAGCGCCGAAGCTGTAGCAGCCAAAGTTGTTGTGGTACTGCTCTTTGCCCCAGGGTTTTGTCTCATACAATAGCTCGTGTATGTTACAGAAGCTTTTTGCGTTAGGTTCCAAACCTTGGCTTCTTGCGGCCCACACAAAGATGTTCATCCTTATGATTGCTTCGGGGATAAGTTGGTGAAGGTAGATTTCAAATGTCTTCAGCACTTCCACGACAAAACTACTCAAGGGAAATCGTAGTCTAGCTTTCAAGAAGCTTCGGAATATCATGACCTCATTCTCTTCGGGAGTCGGACAAGTCTTCTCTCCTTCGTCAGCCCTCACAATAGACAAGTCCCGAAAATATCTCCCTCTCATATTGACAAGATGGTTTTCCTTAATGCTGGACTTACCAAAAACTGCATGACTTGGTCACCAGGGTCGATCTTCGGAGTCTTCACCACCACTATCCGCATCGTAACTATCACTGTCGCCAGTATCTTCAGATAAACCCTCCAAAATTTCTCTGGTAATCTTCTCCGTATTAGTCTTCGACATTGATTCAAGAAAACCCAGGTGCATTTCCTCAGAAAGGCTTAGCTTCGAAGCACCAACAACTTTCTTATCCTCAGGCATCTTCGCAAATGCTGACAAAATACACTCGAAACCGAAGCTTAAAGATCTAAAGCCGAGCAAGTGCTGTTGCGTGCAGGCTAAAAATTTTTGGGTGAGTAAAAGCGGATGGCAAGAGAGCGTGCCAAATAAACTTGTGGTGAGCTCTTATTTATACACCCAGTGTGTCGGAAACTGGAGGGCCCCATCTGTCAATGACTGCTGCTATTCTAGCAGAAGGAAGGTGTTTTTTCGGACCTTCGGCTCAAAGCCTTCGTCCATGTCGCAATATGAATTTATCATTGCAGTAAATTAATATTGCGAGGGGCTACTGTTGGGGGCCTTCAGCTTCCGAAGCTCCTCAAAAACATGATTTGACAATATTTTTCGAGTGAAACATGCGAACAGGTATCTTCGGAGTCAGGTTGCGGGTGTACAAGAGCATGGTTAAGACGAAGCTTAACTGGGGTGGAAAGCGATCACGACGAAAGATAGGACGATCACGAAGCTACGTGCAGAAAAGCTTCGGCATGACGAAGGAAAAGAGAAACCGACTTAAGGATGAAAAGTCAAGTTAAACCTCGAATGATTGCCATAAAGTTATTATCAAATGTAAAGGGCATCAATGTAATTTTACACGGGCTGCGTCCCGTGCCTATAAATAGATGAACAGCACTCCCGTACTGTTCACGCTGACTTGGCATACGCTTTTTTCACATTACGTCTGCATCTTTACTTTCCAACAATCCGAAGGTACACTTGTAATTTGTTTTCATGAATTTGGCAATAAAGATAAGTTGATGATATTACTCAAGCCATTATTTGTATTTTATATATGTGTTCCTTTTTTACTGTTAACCAATCTTATGAGAATCTTTTCCTTTGTAACCTTTGTCCAAGATTCATTATATCCGAAGGGATATAATGTTTTTAAGGACGAAGGAACTTAGCATTTAACACTTTCTATGTTGCCTTGTTCTTAATTCTTAGCATTTGAGAACAAGTCTCCAACAGCTGCTTTGTCTATTGATGATACGAAGGACCCCTCGGCCGAAGCAAGCTTAATAGGTGGAAAATTTTTCACTGATATTTGGGAAAATGGTGGCCGAGGGATGGCGTATGAAATAATGAAAAAGAGTGAAAAAGACATTCATGACGCTCGAGAAGCAACAAAAGCAGCTGAAAAAGCTGCGGAACTTGAAAAACGGATAGGTATTACTTAATAGCTTTTAACTTTATTGCTTATTTTTGTGATTTCGAACTAATTTATATCTTCTATTGCAGCTGAACTATCTCCTCCCCCAGAGCCCTTCAACCCATTGGCCGACCCAGAGACAAAGAAGTCAGTAGAAATTATTAATATGGCCGAAGCAATTGTGGACGAAGTTGTCACAAAATTAATAACCGAAGCTGCAGAAGAAGTCCTGAAGGAAGAAGAATAGCTATTTGTAAAAACATTGCTAAAATATTAATGTAACATTTGCTGGAACATGCTTGTAATATTTGGTGCTCGTAGGTTTTGAATGTAATATATGAATGGTTTTGCAATTCATTTCTTTACGATGCATGAAACTTTTATGTACATACCGTTTTTGAGCCTTTGGCGAAAAAACACCTTCCCTTCTTTTCATGCTTTGTAAAGAAGAGCTTCTATGCTTCGTAGAAAATCCTCCAAGCGTCGCAAAAACATTAATGCTTCGTCAACAATAGATTTGTTCCTCCACCTCAGAGCTGATGAAGCTGTATTTCTTCAAACTTATTTTGTGCCTTAGCACAATTTCATTTTTTCGAAACATTCTCCGAAGGTCAACATTGTATCCCCTTCTTTGTGCCATTGATGCAATATGATGTATGATGTTATGTTATGCGAAATGATGTGATGATGTTATGTTATACAAAATGATATTTATGCCGAAGACACACACTCACACCCCTATAGTGGAATACACAATCTCTTTGCCGCTTATTTTTCGGCTTCACCGCTTATTTTTCGGTGTATCAGCGCTGACTTTTCGCTGTAAGTTCTGCATTCCCTTAGGAACGTCTTTTGAACTTCTTTGCCTTCTATTTCAGCGGTATTCGCATTGACTTTTCGCACTTCGCCTTATATTTCGGCGGTATTTGGCTCTAAATTCCCTTTGGAACGACTTTTGAGCAGAAAACTTACACTGCGCTCCCTTAGGAACGACTTTTGATATCTTCGGCAAACTTTCGCTGCGTTCCTTAGAACGACTTTTTGTAGCTTCGGGGATACTTGTAATGTGACTTTTAGGCCTGTGTTCCCTTAGGAACAACTTTTGTGCTTCAGCGACTTTTAGGACTTCGTGAGTCTGTGGAGAAGATATATTTCGCTATGACAAGAATGAAGCTATTACAGGAAATTGAAAATGACAAGAGAACTAAGTTTTCAATAATTGTTCCTTATTAAAAAAGAAAATGACAATAAATGTAAAAACGGTTTCAGGGGTAGGATATCTCTCAATAGATATGCTTCGATTCTGGCACAGTACTATTGACTGTGCGTGCTTCGGACTCCTCCCTAAAATCTCGCTGCTGATGGGTCTATTGGCTCCCTTCTGGCTGCTGGCCTCGTGAATACACAGGCTATAGTGGTGGCAGAGGTGGAGGTTGTGGCCAAGATGTCTGTGGCTGACTAGCCGAAGCAACAGATGCTGCAGGATGGTTACCCACATACTCTGGTATGTAGGGTGAGTGATACGAAGCAGTATGCATGACCTGCTTCGGCTGGTTCTGCTGAGATGCGGCTTCTGCTATTTCCTTTTGTTTCTGAATGGTGACATGGCACATCCTTGTAGTATGGCCCATGTCCTCACCACAGAATAAACAATAAATTTTTCTAGGCTGATCCCCAAACCTTCCTCCGAAGCCCCTGGCTCCTCTGCCTCTTGGAGCTGGTGGTCGGAAAGAGCTTTGTTGCTGTCCCGAAGCGTGCGAGGAATACTTTGGCCTCTGTTGTTGACTTCCTCTGTCATCACTCTAAGTAGAGTGAATTGACCTGACATGTCTTGGGTGGATTCTTCCTCCGTAGCCCCTGGTCATCTCAGAGAACCTGTAGGCTTCCTCTCTTCTTTGGCGAAAGTCATTGTCAGCCCGAATGTATTCATCCATCTTTTGAAGCAGCTTCTCCAAAGTCTATGGAGGCTTTCTAGCAAAATACTGGGCAGTAGGTCCTGGACGAAGCCCCATAATCATGGCCTCAATGACAATTTCATTGGGTACTGTAGGCGCTTGTGCTCTCAGGCGCAAGAACCTTCGGACGTATGCTTGAAGATACTCCTCATGATCTTGTGTACATTGAAAGAGAGCCTGAGCTGTGACTGGCATCATCTGAAAGACCTGGAAACTTGTCACTAGCATATCCTTAAGCTTCTGCCATGAAGTAATAGTTCCTGGCCGAAGAGAAGAATACCACGTTTGAGCCACATTCTTAACTGCCAAGACGAAGGACTTGGCCATGACAGCTGCATTGCCTCCGTATGAAGATATAGTTGCCTCATAACTCATCAAAAACTGCTTCGGATCTGAATGTCCATCATACATGGGGAGCTGAGGTGGCTTGTATGATGGAGGCCATGGGATAGCCTACAGTTCTGCTGCCAAGGGAGAAGCATTGTCAAAGGTAAAGGTATCATGATTAAAATCATCATACCATCCATCCTCGTTGAAGAAGCCTTTTTGGTGAAGCTCCCTATGTTGGGGCCTTCGCTCTTGTTCGTCTTGGGCAAGATGGCGTACTTCTTCAGTGGCTTCGTCAATCTGCCTTTGAAGATCGGCTAATCGAGCCATCTTCTCCTTTTTCCTCTGTACTTGTTGATGAAGCATCTCCATGTTTCTGATTTCTTGGTCCAACTCCTCCTCCTGGAGTGTTGGACTAGTGGCCTTCCTCTTCTGGCTTCGGGCCTCTCGAAGAAAAAGGGTCTCCTGGTTTGGGTCCAGTGGCTACAGAGCGGCAGCCCCTATTGCTGAAGCTTTCTTCGGTGGCATGACGAAGGTCAGTGCTTGCCGAAGGTGGTCGAAAAGGATTCACCGGCGGTGGGCGCCAATGTTGGTGACTTGTTCTCAAATGCTATGAATCCAGAACAAGGCAACATAAAATGTTAAATATTAACGCCCTTCGTCCTTCGAAACATTATTTCCTCTTAGGATATAATGATCTTCAAACGAAGGTTATGAAGGTCATACCTGCGAATATCGAAGGTAAGATGGTAATAGAAGAAGCGTGTAAAATACAAAAGATAACATGAACAATCATATAACATTATAAATTCATCTTCATTATGTCATCATGAGGAAATAAAAACAATATTGAATTACATTCGATACCTTCGACTTGATAGATAGCAAAGGTACGAGCGTGATGCAAAAGCAAATGCGAAGTCAGCGTGAACAATACGGGGGTACTGTTCATCTATTTATAGGCATGGGACGCAGCCCACGTGAAATTACATTCATGCCCTTTACATTAGCTAATGACTATAAGGTAATTCATCAGGGTCTAAATAGCCTTTTCCCCTTTAAGTCGGTTCCCTTTCCTGCTGTCATGTCGAAGCTCCCTTGCGCGTAGCTTCGGAGCTGCATCATTCTTCGTATTGTTCGTGCTTATTCCACTGTGGTTCTGATCCGAATCCGAAGGTACCTGTTCATGTATTACAACTCCGGAAACATTGTTAAATTATGTTTTTGAGGACCTTCGGAAGACGAAGGCCCCCAATAGCCGGCCCTTCGCAGGTGGCGGGATAGTGCTAGGAGTGTTGGATGTAGGATTTTGTTTTTGTGATGCTGAAACTCGGTTGCTGCGCAGGTTCTGACGTGTTGGCCTGCGCAGACAACCCCTGCTGATGTTACAAATTTTGTGGCGGCCGCTACCGTAGTGCCTGCTGATTATAGTGTATCTGGTTCTGAATCTGAGTCTTTTTCGTTTGATGATGAGTTTAGGAGTCCGTTTACCTAGAGCGAAGAGTCGTCTGGTGAAGATTTGGATTATTTTGTTGCATTAGATACGGCCACGACGGAGTCCTCGCCGTGGTTGGAGGTTGGCGAGGTGTCCAATCTCCCCAGTGCAAGGATCGAGCGACGGCGACGAAAAGTGGTTTCGAAGCACAGTGTTGGTGAGATGTCATGAAGTGGTAGGCGCCGTCGGATGGGGTTGGAGCGGACCCGCCTTCGAGTAGATTGGTTTGGTAAACAAGATCTACTGACTTTGCCGATTGGGACGAGTATTGGTGAAGGGGATCTGCGGAATCTTTTTGAGGGTGAGGAATTGAAAATAATATTGTTCAATTATAGGGAGGTGGGCATCATTCCGAAGGTTGAGCCGATGTAGTATGTGGTGCCCTCACGTTGTCCGACGGTAATGGAGGGTGCAGTTGTATTTATTTGTGCGGTGGGTCTAGTGACCCTTCGTTGAGTGTATGTAACTGCAACTTGTATTATAATGTGGCCTGTTGGCCTTCTTTGAGTGAGAGACTTTGTATCGCGCACTTGTGCTTATCCGGCTGCACCCTTAGGCGACTTTTGCACGGAGTGTCTTTTTAGTAAAAGACTTCGTATGACGCACCTGTTGTGCTTATTCGGCTGCACCCTTAGGCGACTTTTGCATGGAGTGTCTTTTAGTAAAAGACTTCGTATGATGCACTTGTTGTGCTTATCCGGTAGCACCCTTAAGCGACTTTTGCATGGAGTGTCTTTTAGTAAAAGACTTCGTATGATGCACTTGTTGTGCTTATCTGGCTCCACCCTTAGGCGACTTTTGCACGGAGCGTCTTTTAGTAAAAGACTTCGTATGATGCACTTGTTGTGCTTATCCGGCTGCACTCTTAGGCGACTTTTGCATGGAGCGTGTCGCACGCGAGGGTAGTCTACGCTACCTGTTGTGGTGACTTTGAATTGGTCGAATGCCGAAGACCGTCGAGGCGGTCTTTTTCGACATGGTTGCTCTTGAGTTTTTGTTTTGCGGGGCTTTTACTAGTATATTACATGGCTCCGCCTCATTAAAAACCTCACCCCCCGGGAGGAAAAGAGTGCGGGCCAGAACAACATTGTTTGCTGAATTACAATGGCACGTGGGCCCTGAGAGTTAAACAAAAAAATTTCAAAGATTATCAATGTTCCAGGAGTGCTCTAAATCTTCGTTGGAAGGTGTTACCCGCCTGTACGCGCTGGGGATGCCTTCGTCTTGACAATGAATGGACCTTCCCATTTTGGCTCCAGCTTGCCCCGTGATTCTGTCCGGGTGGTCCGGACGAGTACGAGGTCTCCTTTGTTGAATTCCCTTGGGACGACTGCGCTGTCGCGCCAGGCCTTGGTTTGGGCCTGATATCTGTCGAGAGCCTGCAATGCGAGGACTCGGTCTCCATTGATGAGATCTTTGGAAGTTGGTTCGTCAACATCGGGGACTGCTGATGTGTTTGTCTTGGGCGATCCATGCTTTATCTCCTGCGGCGTCATGGCCTTGGATCCATACAATAAGCGGAAATGTGTGAACCTGGTTGCCCGACATTCTGTAGTGTTTAGGGCCCATACCACTTCAGGTAGTTGGTCGGCCCATTTGCCCTTTTTATCGTCGAGAAGTCTTTTCTTGATAGCGGTAAAAATCTTGTCGTTGGCATGCTCGACGATGTCGTTGGATTGTGGGTGGTATACCGAGGCGAAGACAGGCTTGGTGCCGATGGAAAAGCAGAAATCCTTGAAGTCTTGTCTATCAAATTGTTTGCCATTGTCGACTGTGAGTTCGGACGGGACTCTGAAGCGGCAAACAATGTTTTGCTAGAAGAATTTTGTGCGGTCTTTGACGTTATGGTGGATACTACCCTGGCCTCGATCCACTTTGTGAAATATTCAATGGTGACGAAGGCAAACTTGAGGTTCCCTTGGGCTGTAGGCAGTGGTCCGACGATGTCCAGCCCCCAGCGCTGAAGTGGCCATGTGTGGGCGATAAGTTTGGTGAATTGCGAGGGGCTGACCGAGCGAGGGGAGAATTTTTGGCATGCTTCACATGACCTTGTGACTCGATTGGCAGTACAAATTATTGTGGGCCAGTAGAATCCCTGTCGAATCACCTTGGCAGCGAGGGCCTTGGGTCCTGAGTGGGAGCCACAAGTTCTGCTACGGACTTCACGGAGGATTGCTATGCCTTTGGTTTCAGTTATGCACTTTAGCATGGGCTAGCTGATCCCCTTTTTGTATAGCTATCCCTTGACCAGTGCGAAGTCCCGGCTTCTGTGTTTCAGTCGTTTGGCCTCATTACGATCGTTGGGATGATAGTGACCTTGTAGGTACAGTGTTATTGGGGCCCGCCAGTCTTCAGCCATGATGAGATTGACAATGCGGTGGCCTTCTGTGTCCTATGTTATTTGCAGGCTTTCAGGGTTGCAGACAGCTAGTGTGCTGATGATGTGGTAGAACACGTCAGAGAGCAGGGCCTCGCCCTTGGCTGCTGCTTTGGCCAACACGTCGGCCTCTTCGTTTTTGGCGTAGTCGACGTGCTGCAGGGTGAAACCCTTGAATTGCTTCTCGAGGCTGCGGATGGCTGTGAGGTATTGCATGAGCGCTGGGTCTTTGGCTGAATATTCTTTCTCGACCTGGCCGGCGACTACTTTGGAGTCTATTCTGATTATGCAGGTGGTGACACCGATGGCTCGTAATTTGCAGAGTCCCAAGATGACGGCTTCATACTCTGCTCTGTTTTTGGTGCATCTGTCGGACTCCAAGGCGAAGCTTAGGCGGGCGGCGTATCTGTATTTGACGCCTGTGGGTGAAGTGATGATTATCGCAGCGCCTGCCCCCGCATGGCACCATGCGCTGTTGCAGTGAATGGTCCATACTTTCTCTGGGGACTCTTCTTGTTGTCGTGTTGGTCTCGTCTAGTCAACGATGAAGTCTGCCAGGACTTGTGACTTGATCGCTGTTCTGGGTTCAAAGGTGATGGGGTACCCAGAAAGCTCCGCTGCCCATTTGGCGATCTAGATGGATGCCTCCTGGTTCCTGAATAGTTCACCCAGCCCTCTATCCGAAGTGACCTGTACTTTGAATGCCTCAAAGTAGTGGTGTAGCTTGCGAGATGCCATGATAGCTACGTATGAAATTTTTTCTAGTTCAGTCATGTTGCACTTAGAAGCCATGAGGACTTCGGAGACATAGTACACTGGGCACTGTTGGGTCGTGCCCTCTCTGTCCTGCTCTTGGACCACGCTGCGCTGACTGCACATGGTGAGGCCGCTATGTATAGCAGTAAGGGCAGTGAAGGGTCGGGACTAGCAAGGGTTGCCAGATCGGACAAGTGTTGCTTGAGTGACTCGAAGGCTGCCGCCTGCCCTTTTCCCCAAGCGAAGTATTTTGCACCGTGCAATGTCTTGAGGAAAGGTAGGCTGCGCTCTGCGGATTTTGAAATGAACCTGTTCAAGGCAGCCAATCTGCCTGTCAGTCGCTGGACATCCCTGGCTGACTGTGGAGGTGTCATGTTGATGATTGCTTGGATTTTTGTTGGGTTGGCCTCGATCCCTCTATGCGACACCAGGTAGCCGAGTATCTTCCCCTGGCGGACTCTAAAGACACACTTTTCGGGGTTGAGTCGAAGTCGTGCGTCCCACATATTAGCGAAGGTTTCGGTGAGGTCGGCCAGGTGATCCTTTTTGTTTTTGCTCGCGACGACGATGTCGTCCACGTAGGTGAAAATGTTGCGGCCTACTTGACTTGCGAGGACCTTTTTTGTGAGGCAGGAGAAGGTTGACCCGACATTTTTTAGTCCTTCCAGCATTCTGATGAAGCAGTATGTGCCAAAGGGTGTGATGAAGCTTGTGCTGGCCTTGTCTTCCTCTTTCATGTAGATCTGGTGGTAGATGGAGAAGCAATCGAGGAGGGACATGACTTCGCATCCTGTTGCACTATCGACTATTTTGTCGATCCATGGCAGGGGGAAATTGTCCTTGGGGCAGGCCTTATTGAGACTGGTGAAGTCGATACACATGCGCCACTTGTCGCTTTTCTTTTGCACCATGACCACGTTGGCGAGCCATGTAGGGTAAGCAACTGGCTTGATGAAGTTGGCTTCCAACAAGCGGTGCACCTCGGCTTTGGCGGCTTCAGTCTTCTCGTCGGACATTTTGCGCAGTCGTTGCTTTCTTGGGCACACCGAGGGGTCAATGCCTAGGTCGTGCTCTATGATGGTGCGGCTGACTCCAACCAGGTCATGGGCGGGCCAAGCGAAGACGTCCTTGTTGCGGGAGAGGTAGGAAATGAGTTTTTCATCGTCTCGCGAGGTCAGGTCTTCGCTCATTATGACCGTTTGCTTAGGGGTGGCCGGGTCGAGGGGTACCGCCTTCGTTCCGTCGTTGCTTTGCAGCTGCGTCTTTACTTTTTTGTCGATGGCTGGGCGGGTCCCTTCAAAGCCTTCGTGTTGTGCTGTGAGGCAGTGCACGTTCCGTTGCCCTGGGACAAAGTCTCTTTCAATGTTGTGTGTGGTCTGCTGGTTGCCATAGACTGTGATCACACCTTGCGGACCCAGGATTTTCATGCATAGGTAAAGTCCGTGAATGGCCGCTTCAAATTTGTTGATGGAGCCCCGGCCCATTATGGCATTGTACGGGTATACCATGTCGACAATGTCGAAGGTGACCTGCTCACTTCGTGCATTGGGTGCTACACCGAAGGACAGGGGTAGCTCAATCTTGCCGATGGGAAAAGTGCCCTTCCCGCCGAAGCCATAAAGGGGGTTGTCTGAAGGCTTGAGCAAACTGTGGCTGATGCCCATGCTGTCGAAGGAGTGCAGGAAGATAATGTCAGCTTGGCTACCATTGTCGACTAGGACTTTGTGTAGGTCCCAGCCTGCTATGCTGCAGTTGATCACCATGGCGTCGACGTGAGGGGCACTGCGCAGATCAACGTCCTTGGAGTTGAAGGTGAGTGGAACATGAGACCACCTTGTTTGTACAACTGGGCCGGTGAGGGCGACGTGGTTAACACATCGGTAGTGGTCCCTCTTCTACCGCTTCGTGTCGAAGTCCACGCTAGACCCTCCGGTGATCATATGGATGACTCTGCGATATGGTTGTTCGGCGAAGTCTTTTTACTTTGGTGCTTGGGGGTGATTATGGTGGTGTGGATTTGGGTGATGCGAAGGTGGAGGCGGGGGTGGTAGGACTTGCACTTCCTGGTGGTGTTGGTACGCGTGGTTGGGTGGGTGTTGGACGTGGTCGTTGTTGTAGGGTTGTTGTTGGCGGTGGTGGTATGTGTGCGCGACAACTCTCTGGTTGTCGGCTGGCTGTGCTCTGGACATCCTGTCCCTGGTGGCCTTCGTTTCTGGACAATCTCTTGTTGGGTGCACGCAGTCCTTGCCATGGAATAGGCAGTAGAATCTGTGTGGCTGCTGCGCCCGTCCCCGACCTCTCCCTCTAGTGCCATTCTCGCGGCCTTGGGGGGAAGGGGTATTCCTAATGACGGATGGTTTCTCCGGCTGGGTGCTGATTGGCTATGTTGTGCACCTATTGTTGGCTTCGGCTGTCCCGACTGGAGTGTGGCTGCAAAGGCCTTGTCCAGGTTCTGCTGAACTGTGGATGGTCCTTTGGCTTCCTCTGAGATTCGACCTTTCGTTGATGTAGCTCTTCGGACCTGGCGTACTTCTTGAATAGCTAGTATAACTCTTGGAGAGTTTTAGGTGGGTCCCTGATGCAGTGGCTGTACAGGACGCCAGCCCAGAGGCCACTGATTGCGTAATGGATCGCGATGTGGTCGTCGACCGATGGCAGTTGTGACTTGAGGGTCAGGAACTTTCTGTAATACTCCCGAAGGGTCTCCTTCTCTTGCTGCTTGCAGAGTGATAGCTCGGCCAGGGCGTCAGTATTGGGTTGGTACCCTTGAAAGTTGAGCAGGAACTTTTCCCGGAGTCCTTTCCAGGAGTCGATGGATAGTGGCGGTAATCTGGTGTACCAGGTCAGGGCCGGGCCTTCGAGCACAATTATGAAAGACTTGGCCATCGTGGCGTCGTCCCCTCCAGACGATGCGACGGCGACTTGGTAGCTCATGATGTATTGTGCTGGGTCAGTGCTACTGTTGTACTTAGGGTAGGTGCCTGCCCTGAAGTTGGCAGGCCAAGGTGATGCTTGGAACTGTGGAGCCAGGGGGCTTCGCTCATCGAGGTAGTTGATCCCTTGGAAAGTTGTGACATGTGGTATGAAGGGCCTACGCTGTCGCATGAATAGATCTCCGGCTGGGACACGCTGCTGCAAGGCTGGTCCACGCTGTAGGCTGTGCTGGCCTTCGTGCTGCATGAGCAAGATTTCTTGCTCGAGCTCCCGAGCTCTCTGCTCCTCATCCTGTATCATCTGGCGTACCTTGGCTTGTGCAGTGACAAGTTGCCGCTTGGCCTCGAGGATGTCTTTCTGCTTTTGTAGGTTGTGGTTCTTGATGCGCAGGGCCCGCAGCTGCAGCTAGTCTTCGGCTGAGATGTCGATGACCTCGTCGTCCTCTATTGCGTCTTCGCCCTCTTTTGGAGCGAAACCTAGGGGTGGTGCCTGCGATACACCTCCGGAGCTGAAGGTGTGCAGGGTGCCTTCGGGGGTGGGGTGGTCTTGGCGCTGTCTTTTGCTAACAGCTTCATCTTCAAAGGCCTCTTGGGGGTGTTGTCCGCGAGGGCCTTGCCTTTTTTCTCAGCCAGCAGCGCTGCCTTCGCTGCTTCATCGATGAATGGGGCTGCCTTCAAACTAGCTCGATTGGGGGCCATCGCGGGTTGTTTTTCGTAGCACGAACGGTGGGCGCCAAATGTTGGAACTTGCTCTCCTCTGCAAGTAGATCCAACGGGGGAGTGGAAAGAGTGCAAGCAAAGTTTAACGCGGGATGGCAAAAGCTCTATTAATCTGGCCTCTCAAAGGCACTGTACGGGGGTATTTATAGGTACTCGAGCGGTCACCCGTCCCTTGTCAAAGACGTTTATGCCCTCGAGTACCCGGTCTATCCCCAGAATATTCCCACAAGAGGAGGTTATAGGCTGTCATTACGGAAAAGGCTATTACAGACGCGGCCCGTAATACACTTATCCGCGCAGGGCCTGTTACAGTGGGTCGAATCCCACCTGGGCCTCCCAGCGCGGTGAGGGAGTGGGGCTAGTAGACTTCGACAGATCCTTTGTCTTGCCATGGAGAGGACGAAGGGGGACCGCGCCGGTCTTCATCCGATCGGTGTCTCCGGCTTGCTAGAGCGCGTTCTGTGTTCTGTGGTCTTCATTAGTGTGGCGGGACAACGAAGGCATCAGCGAAGGATAGCGTGTTCGCCTTCGCCTCAACACTATTCAAGGCCAAATCATCATTCTATTCCTCTTTACAGCCAGTCCAAAAGAATCGACAAGAAGAGGTAAAATTTACCTTTAATGTTGCCAAATGCGACAAAATATTTTATGAATTAGTAAAAAGTGGCAACATTAAAATGGCGCATACCATTCCACCTCCTGATGAATTAAAAAAGAAAGCTTATTGTAAATGACATAATTCCTTTTCTCATTCCACTAGTGATCGCAATGTGTTTCACTGTCAGATATAATCAGCCATTAATGAGGGCAGGTTGAATTTTTAGGAATGCAGTGGATAAACAGCCTTTCCCCATCAACACCATGGATCTCAATGGTAAAAAAGTCTTGGTTTGGCCGAAGGTGACCGATAAAGAAAAGGGAAAAGGTGTCCTCATCGGCGACCCTCAGGTTCCCAATGAAAACAAGAAAATTCTCTCCAGGAAGGTGTTGTGGACTTGTTTTCAATACCTTTGGATATTTGAAAACATGGCAGCATAATTAGATTAAGGTCTACCTTTGTCCTTAAGCCCATTCTTCTTCTAAAAGGAAAAGGTTAAGTAAGAGACGATGGCGTGAAAAATGATAGTTCGAACTCCAACTCCAACACCTCATGCCCCACTCCATCCTCCAGGTGGCCATCTTTGTCCATTTCTGTGATATGTTCATGGGGGTGGCAGCTTGCACTTCCTTTTTTTACCAGTTTTTTGTACTGGTGAGGTCTGGGAAGGGGAAAGACCACCTTGGGGCCTACTATTTCCAGTCAAGGTCAGATCCAACAGTGACCTACATCGCCTCCCTCGGTGGCGCGAGGTGGCAGAACTAGCGGCACGACTGGGTGATTGCCACTGCCGAGGTCAGCGATCGCCTTGCCCTTCCGAGTGATGGGCCCAGGCTCGGCCAGAAGCAGTGGAGGGAAAAACCATTCCTCGTGCCAGAGTTTGAGCCCGTCCTAGATAGGATTAAGGAACTGGTGGTTGGTGGCCTCACCTCAATGCACGTACTCGGTGATTTCCTGAAGCTCCGGGTCATGCCACTGCAGGGGAGGCCACGTCTGTGTTGCTGGTTTACTGGCCCCAGCAACATTGGCAGGATCCAACGCGGGCCTGGTACTGACCTGACCTGGGAGCAGTTGGAAATTTTCATGAGGGGGATCACTGGTGAGGCTTTTATCCCTGAATCCTTGATGCCCCCTCAGGGTATTTCACCGCTCTGCGACAATCCAGGGTTGCGGTCAGTGGTGCTGGCCCGGCTACCAACCCTTGATGAGAGTGGGGTGGCGGTCTGCCAGACCGGCAGCCGGGACCCCCACCGGGGGATCCATATTCCCGGTGCACCAATCGAAGGTCCCCAACCTGCTGATGTGGCCCCCAGAGTCCCCCTTGCAGGCCCCAGTTCCTCGAACAAGGGCAAGGGGCCTGCATGCAGCTCCTCTACCCCGGACGCCGCTAGGAGGTCGGAGGGAGTAAGGCGGCACCGACTGCGTCGCACCGATGGGTCCTTTGTCTCGGACCTTCCCCTCGGTTCGGACTCCCCCCAGAAGCGTCAGAAGACAGCTAGTGGGGCTAAGGAGGCCGATCCTCGGGTCCAGGACGGGCAGAGGGGCGTGAGCCCTCTGCCACCACCTCCTTCAGGTTCGACACCACCACCTCTGTCGCCTACGTCAGATCGGCCGCCGTCACCGCGAAGGCAGCGGCAGCAGCAGCAGCAGGGACAATGGGAGCCCCGCTTCCAAGGTCACTGGAAGGTTCACGGTCCCAGGTAAGCTTAGGCCCTTCCAAGCGCCAAATTTCGAGCGTAGCTTTTACGTCGACAGGTCTTGACTCGTCCTTTCCCTGTCAAGGCCCCTTCTTTAGCTTCTATGGACGCTCGTCCCTCTTCGGCTACCGTGCCCACCGGCGGGCCTGGTTCCCAGCAGCATACATCTGCTAGGGACATCGCCGGTGATCCGTCAGCAGCTACCATAGCTTCATCAGTGTCAGTGCCAAGCCCAGCATTGGCAGTGGCCAAAGAGGTTCCCGCTGCGTCTGCCTCCACCGTGTAGGGTGATGCTGGCGCTGAGGTGGCGCCGTCGGACCCCCAGGATCCACCTGTTACCGCCGAGGCGACGCCTTCGGGTCCCCAAGTTCCAGCTGGGGGTCTGGAGGTGGCAACGTTGCCAACGGCTGTTGCAGACTCAGAGGCGGCAATACCGTTGGATGCACCGTCGGTGGTAGGTGTGGGAGGCACGTCCAGCTCTGTCCCATCGCCAAGTCTGGAGGTTCTGGAGGTTATCCTTAGGTGATCGCTCCGATCTAGCGTTGGACCTAAAGCAATGTTGACTCCCCTCCCTCAGGTGTTGTCCCGCGCTCACCAGGCTCTCCGGGAAACCGAGGTGGTTATCCGGCGGGAGTGGGAGGCGCTCGAGACCGAGCATCAGCGCCTTGGCGACTGGTGCACCCAACTGGAGGAGCGCACCAAGGCGGTGTCCTGCCAATTCGCCTCAGAGCGGGCCAAATTTGAGCAGGAGCGCGAGGACTTTAAGGAGGACATCCAGAAGGTGTCTGACCGAGAGGAAGAGGTGACCCAAAAGGAGAAACGTTTGGCCAGGAAGGAGGTACGCTTAGACCAAAGGGAGGAGGCCGTCACAGCGCTCCATGATAAGCTGAAAGCTTATAATACGGTGCTAGATAAACAGCGGGACAAGCAGGCTGCGGCTGAGGTGAAGCTGCAGAAGCTTCAGCAGGAACTCACCAACAAGGCCCGCGACATTGCTCACGCCGAGGAAAACCTCAAGGCGAGGGAAGCTTCCCTGGCGAAACAAGCAACTGATCTCACCTGGTAAGAGGAGGACCTCGCCTTCAGGGAGGAGATGTGGGCAAGGCGGAACAGGCTGCTGGATGAGCTTGAGCTCAAAGCAGAGGAGAGAAGGGAGCGTTTGGACGGAAAAGTGCGGGCACTGGAGGAGCGGGTCCATCAGTTCCAAGCAGCGCAAGCTGCCTAGGCGACGTAGACAGGCTTGGGCCCCCAGGCGGTGGAGGTGATGAGGAAGACACTCGATGACCTCTGGGCTGAGCAACGTGCCAGGGCCCAGCGCATCGCCGCCTGGGCTGGTGAGGCAAGCACGGGGTTGGTGCCGTTGGGGGTGAGCCCCATCCCAGTGCAGCCGGCGTCCATCTCCGACACGCTCCCAGTATTGGATTCCGCTGTTGAGCGTCTTCGACGTCTGGATCGGATTCTTGGTGCCCGCTTGGAGACCGAGGGCAGCAGACTTTGCCGGTCGGTGGTAGAATACGTCTTGACATGCTTCCGGAGCCATGACCCGGCTGCCTCCTTGGAGCCAGTCATCGCGGGTCCGGTGGCTGATACTGAAGATGCTGCCCGAGAGGGCGTGCAGGACGTTGTGGACGTGGTGGTCGGGCGCTTCCAGCGGGATCCTATTGACGATGAGTAGCTAGGCCTACGTGGAGAAAAATGATAGTTCCGCTGGAGAGCGGGTTGTAATATATCTTTGATTTCGTAAGATACTCTTTAGGTACTACTGATCGGATGATATTACAACTTATCTGCACGCCACTTCTCCTTTGTTGTGTGCATTGTTACCAACTTCTTCCCTGGTACTCGGCCCCCCTGGGATATGGCCTCGACGCGTCGGGGCTGGATGCCAGGATTCATAAGGAGGAACTGGTGTCGTGACCCCCAAGGGGTACCCCCAACTGGGACCCGACCTACACACAGTCTTGGCTAGGTATGTTTAGTAGCACACCCATAGGGTCCACTAGCTGGTATTTCTTATCCTTTGATTCACACAACAAGACCGACCATAGGGCGGTGGGGCATGTAGGCTTACGGTACTTGACCATACCAAGCGACTTCACGGCCCCAAACCACCCCACCGTCTGGTTACTGGGTCTGGTTACTCAATTTGGATTTCGCTATACCAGCCAGGGAAGGAAACTGCATGGGCGGTGAGATAGTAATAATGGTCGCAAACTTTAGCAATAAAATCGACATAAAAACAGTTCCGTGGGTCGAACCCCTTCCTTATAACTGGATATGCAAGAGTGTAGGCCAACCGACCGGGTTTATTGAGGTGGACCTCTCCGGGCTGGCGCATATAAATGCGCTTCTTGGTTACAAGGAAAGGGACCGAACCCCCAATTCTGTTTTTATGGGAAAAACTTACGGAGATGCTCTATGTTCCAAGGATTGGGAAGAGGTACTCCGTTGTAACACCCTGAATTTGGGGGTATAAAATTTCTTTGCTCATATTCACAAATTCAGGTGTTACTTCCCTTTTCTCATCCTTCCCCAATCTTCTCTTTCTCATTTCTATAGGAGAAAAGTGGTTATTTTATTTGTAACTATAGTCTATGGGCTCAAACTCCAAGGGAGTATGAATTGTTGCATCATGTTGAACCCTAGATTTCACTTTTGTTTGGTGCATAATTCTTAGAAAATCTAATTTGAATTTGTGGCTTATTTGAATTTGAATCAAATGGAGAAAATAAAAAGAAAAAGGAAAAACAATTCTAGATTAAAAAGAAAAGGAAAAGAAGCCCACTCCCCCGCCCCCCTCGGCCTTTCGGCCCAGCTAGGCCCATCCCGCGCGCGCGCCCGCTTCCCTCCTCTCTCTGCCCTGGCGGGCCCGCCCGTCAGCGCAGCCGCTCTCCCCATTCCGCGCGCCCGCTTCCCCCCGCTCTCTCTGCCTTGGCGGGCCCGCCTGTCAGCGCAACCGTTCTCCGCGCCCGCGCCCGCTTTCCTCTCTCTCTCTCTGCACGCGGGCCCGGGCTGTCAGCCCCGTCGTCTCCGCGTAACCGCCGCCGCGCGTGCCGCGTACTCCGCGCCCACGTCGCGTGTGGAGCTCGCCACCACCTCGCCCTTGGCTACTTGAGCCCCGAACCTCGCTCGCCATCTCCCCCTCCCTCATTTGCGCACCTGCGGGCCTCCCTCCCATCTCCACCTCGCTGCTCACACGCCAAAGCGCCGCCGCCATTAAACCATCGCCGCCCGAGCTCGTTCCTCCGTCGCCGTTGGAGCCCTGCCGTGCCCTCTGCCACGGTGAGCTCCGCCCCGACGTCCACAACCCGGGACGCGCTCCAATTTCCCCTTCCCCTCCCTATTTCCCTCTGCCCGCGCTCACCCGCCGTCCACCGTGCAGCCGCCGGGGTCCGCCACCGTCGACCCGGGCCGTCGTCGCGCCATTGCCGCCACCGAGGAGTCTCCGGAGTTCGCCTTGAGGTAAGGAACCTCCCAGGCCCTCTCCCTTCCCCTCTATTTCACTCTGTCGCGCTTAATTCCTCGTCGGAGTTGCTTAACGCCGCCGCCGAGCCACTCCACCGTGAACCGCCCCCCTCCGGTGCCCCTGCCCCGACCCAGACCCCACCAAAGGATTCCCCGTGCCCTTCCCAACCTTCCCGGCGACTCAGGTCGCCCCAGAGACCCGCCAAGCGCTCGCGCCCCTCGTCTCCGGCGAGTCCTCCGTCGCGGGGACGAGCGCCGCCGCCCCAGCTAGCCGTAGGAGAAGCCCAGGCCGGCCACCCAATCCCCACCGTCC
Source organism: Zea luxurians (assembly GCA_029449295.1). Taxonomy (NCBI): domain Eukaryota; kingdom Viridiplantae; phylum Streptophyta; class Magnoliopsida; order Poales; family Poaceae; genus Zea; species Zea luxurians. The sequence goes on from JAOPSE010000002.1 coordinate 114,020,233, forward strand.
GTCCCAGATCGGGCGGTCCCGTTTTAATTAGGCCAAACCTGATCCTGGCCGTCCGCCGGAGATCCAGCGGCCCAGGCCCGCTTCCCCCACACCCCGTCTCCCTGCCGTTTGGGCCCCGCCTGTCAGCCCGCCCGCGCGCTCGCGCTGCCCGCCGGTCCCGCCTGTCAGCCCGCCCGCGCGCTCGCGCTGCCCGCCGGTCCCGCCTGTCAGCCCGCCCGCGCGCTCGCGCTGCCCGCCGGTCCCGCCTGTCAGCCACCCCGGCCGCCGCGCGCTCGCGCGCCCGCCCGCAGGATCTAATCCTGGCCGTCCGCTTGAGATCCAACGGCCGTAGGAGTCTGATACCCTTTCGCCCACGCGTTTTCTTAAAGAGCCCCCCTGTTTTCTGGAATTTGAACCCGCCGTCCCTGGTTTCTTACAGTTAGGTCCTCGGACCTTTTAATTAATTCAAAATAGGTACTTAGGGTATATTTTTAACCCCTAAACTTGTAAAATTCATAACTTTGCCATATGAACTCCAAATTAGGTGCTTCAAATTGCAAAATGTTCATAATATTATTATCTATCTGTTTATGCAATGTTTCCCTGCTGTTTCTATGTCCCAATTAATAGTTGATCATTACGGTAAAATTGATGTTATGGGAACCCTATTTGAGATAAATAAAAGATAGTAGATTTTAATAAAAGTTGGAGCACTTAAGTTTATGGACTTAACATTATGTAATGATTTAACCCCCACCACTGACTTAGAACTGATTAGTGGATAGTGAATCACTTGGTATAGTCCTCCACCCTAGACCTAGGGAATACTAGAGTACCAATCCTTTTCTCTTATGAACTTGTGATCTCTCTGCTGCATATGTTTGGTATATTGTTTTTGTTTGTTATTTCCCAAGTGCATAGTGTGAATGATTACTTTACGTAGACAACGAGCAGTCTGTGTTTCCCGATGAAGTTGCAGAGGAAGTCTCTGATCAGCAGTTTGGTGAAGGCAAGTGTCCTCTGACCCATTATGTCCTATTCACTTATAACTTACTATCCCGCATTACTTACTTGGAACCTAAGGATTGACTAGCTTTACACTTTACTTTATCCTTGATGACCTTATGGGCTATTATGGTTAGCATTCTGCTACTGCCTTAACTTAATAAATGAACATGATGTGAATATTTATGATACTGTTATCCTGATGATGTTGATGATCTTGTGATACTCCAGGGGGCTCAGGCTGTTTCCTGAGTACCTCTCCGTAAGGACCTGTTCGTTGAGAGACCACCCGGGATAACAGTGCAACCATGAGGGTGAAATGGGGCACCCTTAGCTAAATAATTAGAGGAACTAGAGGTGTAGTTGCTTCGCCGTCGTGCCGTCAATGGGGTCCAGGCACAGTGCTTGCTCTGCCGAGGCTGAGTGCCGAGGTTCTTTCGTTTCGCTTTTGTTAGTCACTCTCCTGCGGGGAGGAGTACTGTGTTTATCAAACTGGAGAAACCTAACAGGCAGCTATGATCTCTAGGGAATCTTTGTAAAAGCTACGTAGTGATACCCTGCCGGACCACCTAGGTAGTGGTCAATGGGGATTAGCTCTCCCCGGGCAGAAAGGGAATCATGACTCATGGGTAAAGTGTGCGACCTCTGCAGAGGGTAGTGAAACTGATATATCAGCCGTGCTCACGGTTAAGAGCAGCCTTGGGATCCTCTTTGATTAGAGATACAGATGGATCGAGATACAAGGATTATGTTATGGTTTTGGTTCGAATATGATGATGTTGTTCCTCGATGAGGAAATGGTTCATGGGTTGGTTGATGCTAAAATCTGACTTCTACTAATGATAAATACCTGACCAACTAAAAGCAACTGCTTGAGCCTAACCCCACATAAAGCTAGTCCACTTCAGCCAAACGGGACATTTGCTGAGTACGTTGATGTGTACTCATCCTTGCTTTACCACCAAACACCAGGTTGTCCGCATTGTAACCACTGCCCAGGAGAAGGCGAAGCCGTGGAAGGAGACTTCTAGGAGTTCCAAGACTACGACGAATTCTAGGTGTGGGTTGGCGGCAACCCCCAGTCAGCTGCCTGTGAAGGCCTTATCTTTACTGCGTTTCGCTAGCACTTTGATTTAACTGTTAACTTGATGACTATGTGGATGTCTATGACTCTGTGATGTAATAAGTTAATACTCTTTTATGTTATTATTCGAGCATTGTGCGACGATGTTCATTTATGTAATCGCTGTGTACGTGAGTTCTGATCCTGGCACGTACATAGTTCGCATTCGGTTTGCCTTCCAAAACCGGGTGTGACATAAGTGGTATCAAAGCCGTGCTGACTGTAGGACCGCTGACCTAGAGTAGCACTGGTCGTACTAAGGACTATTGACCTTCCCTCTCATCTTGACCTCTGATGTTACTTCAAAAGTCGGTCACCTCGACCAACCCTATGTTTTTCTACATATATACACTATATTGTACCTTGTTAAAATTTTTATCTTATTCTGTCTATGGCTTATTCACTTGTCATATTAGTTCTGCTCTTACTCTTATGCTTACGGTGTCTTTTGTAGATGGCTCGTCTTAGACACACTGCACGTAAGTCGGTGATTCCTTTCCTGCCGTCTCGACTTGCGGAGCGTCCTCTGCACCGCACCGTGTCCGGTCAGTCGAGTCACCTGGAAAGGCTGCACCACCGCCTGCATGAGGAGCAGGAACGCCGGCGCCAGCACAGAGAGCAGCAGGGCTCTTCCTCCCCACCCCAGCAAGAGGTGGAGTCTGTGAGGCCCCGTTCCTCTGTTGCCTAGCTGGAGGCGCCCCCTGCACCACTGCGGGACGCCCCGGCTGTTGGAGGAGCTACTGGAGGAGGTCTTGGAGGAGACCCCGACGACGACGACTCAGACCACAGCACGGAGTCTTCTGAGCCACAGGAGGCGGAAGGATGGGTCGCCCGACCCATCACCCGTGACGCCGCTCGCGGTTGTCACTTCCACACGCGCTCGACACCTTGCTGCGCCAGGCTTTTGATCGGCACACCTGGTCGATCGAGTATCGTTGTGTAGTCTACCAGCACAGTCGCGGGAGGTACCCGGACCGCTGGGAGGCTACCTGCCTAGTTCGCCGTCCGGAGGATGACCTCCGGGGTGCGGAGGCCGTTTCAGAGCACTACTCCATCTCCGAGAGGGACACTGCAGAGGCGGCTATGCAGGATGCAGCACGACGTGCACTCTCCCAGTACTGTTCTTTGTTCGGTGGCGTGGCCGACGGTCTTAACCTTCGGTACTACCCCCGCCGCCCTACTGGCAGCACAGAGAGTGTGGTTGTCTCACCTGTTGGTGAGGCTAACCCTAGGTTGAGCAGCACAGTCAACCTAGTCGCAGTGCTTAACACTGAGCTGGATCACTCTCTGGACGAGCTGAGCAGGGCTCGAACGGAGATTGCGGAGTTGCGTGCTGAGCTGGCAGAGCGCCATCACCAGGAGGGTGGTTCTCCCGCTCCTGTTGGGACTCAGCACCCATACCGTTCGCCGCCACGTGGTCACCACACTTATGGTTCCCCTGCCTGTAAGACCAGGATAGATCTAGATCCTTAGATCGTTAGCATCGGAGTTTGTAATAATTCCTAAGTCAGATGTCTCAGTCTTAAAATAGTTAGTTTAGTTTGCTTATCAGTTGCTTCCAATTAGCTTAGTTTGCTTATCAGTTGCTTGCATGCTTGTTATGATGAACTTGTGCTGGATTTGAATCTTTGTAATGACTGTTGCCAACCTGTGGGCTTCTCCTGCAGTTTGGCCTAGCTATAATGTTAGTGAAGTCAGTTATTTAGTTGGGAAGCCATTTACTTCTACTTTCCTTCTTATCTGAGAAGCTGTGTTGAATCGTAATGAGGATCAGTGAAGCTCTTTGTTCACTCAGTGTCATGAAGAATTCTGTATTCTTATGCTGGAGGGTTGTAAGATCAATGCTGATGTATGAATGTCTTCCACAGATGTCGGACAACAGGCGCCGATGCAACAGGCGTGCTCAGCAAGAGCAGCATGACCAGCAGGAGGAACAACAGAGGCAGCCTCCCCCGCCACCCCCGATGACAGTGGAGCAGATGTTCTTGATGCAGACTCAGGCAGTGCAGGCCATTGGGCAGACTCTGGCAGCCATGCAGCAGGCTCAACAGCAACCCCAACCCCAATTGCAAGTGCAGATGCCCCAGATGCCACGGGATAAGCGTGGTGAGTTCATGAGAGGGCACCCTCCTACCTTCGCCCATTCTGCTGACCCCATGGATGCAGAAGACTGGCTGCGCGCAGTGGAGAGAGAACTGCGCACCGCCCAATGCGACGACAGGGAGAAGGTTCTGTATGGTCCCCATCAGCTAAGGGGAGCAGCCCAGTCCTGGTGGGAGTCCTACCTCGCCACACATGCTGACCCCGAAGCCATCACCTAGGAAGAATTCAGCGAGAGTTTCCGCAGGTACCATGTGCCGGAGGGACTGATGATCGTGAAGAAGGAGGAGTTTCTGGCTCTGAAGCAGGGACCCCTGTCTGTTAGTGAATACAGAGACAAGTTTCTGCAGCTATCTCGTTATGCACCTGAGGATGTCAACACTGATGCTAAAAGGCAGTACAGGTTCATGAGGGGTTTGGTGGATCCCCTGCATTACCAGCTGATGAATCACACCTTCCCCACCTTCCAGCACCTGATCGATAGGGCAGTTATGACGGAGAAGAAGCGTAAGGATATGGAAGATCGGAAGCGTAAGATGAGTGGACCCCAGTCCGGAAGCATCAGCCGTCCACGTTTCTCAGGCAGTTCATCTCAGCAAGGCAGGCCTGGTCACCCACAAGGATATCAGAATCAGAATCAGCGTCCGCATCAGCAGCAGTTTCAGAGGCAGTACCCACAGCAGCAGCAGCAGTATCGTCAGCACAGCCAGCAGGGAGGTAACCAGTATCAGAAGCAGAACAACCAGGCACCTCGCCTTCCTGCCCTAGCAGCAAATCAGAGCAACCAAGCAGCCCCAGCACAAGGAGGAGGCAGAGGATGTTTCCACTGTGGAGAACAAGGCCACTGGGCGATGCAGTGCCCAAAGAAGATGGCGCAGCAGCAGACCAACCCCAATGCTCCAACAAGGCAAGGTGTACTGCAGCCGACAGCAGGCAATCGTAACCAAGCGTACAACCGTGGAAAGGTGAACCACTTGGAGGCCGAAGCGATCCAGGATGCACCAGATGTGGCAGTAGGTATGTTCTCAGTCGAATCTCATCCCACGAAAGTGCTATTTGATACTGGTGCAACTCATTCATTTGTTACTGCAACCTGGGTAGAATTGCATAACATCTCAGTAGAGGCAATGATGCCGCCCATGAGGATTAATTCGGTTGGTGGCAAGGTGCAAACAGATAAAATATGCTCAAATATAAGGGTGGAAATAAGGGGGATAGGATTCCCCAGTGACTTAATAGTAATAGACACCCCTGGGATAGATGTCATTCTAGGGATGAATTGGTTAATGAAGTATGAGGCGAATGTTAGCTGTGACAAGAGGACCGTAACATTGAAGTCCCCGTCAGGAGAAGAGGTAGTGGCTGAGTTAAGGATGCCTAAATCAGCGGAGGGAGATTGTCACCAGATTTCAGTTGATAGTAAGGAGCCCAACCCGCTCGAGGCTATTAAGGTTGTGTCGGACTTTCTGGACGTATTTCCCGAGGAACTAACGGGCATGCCACCCAAGAGAAAGGTCGAATTTGCCATAGAGCTTATCCCTGGTACCGCCCCCATTTCCAAAAGAGCCTACCGAGTGTCTGGACCAGAATTGGTGGAACTCAAGAAGCAGATAGATGAGATGTTAGAGAAGGGTTACATCAGACCAAGTACCTCGCCTTGGGCCGCTCCGGTGTTGTTTGTAGAGAAGAAAGATGGTACCAAAAGGATGTGCATAGACTACAGGGCCTTGAATGAAGTCACTGTCAAGAATAAGTACCCCCTGCCAAGGATAGAAGATTTGTTCGACCAGCTCAGAGGTGCCAGCGTATTCTCGAAGATAGATCTGAGATCAGGTTACCATCAACTCAGAATCCGACCCTCGAACATACCGAAGACGGCATTCATCACCAAGTACGGGTTATATGAATTCACAGTTATGTCCTTTGGTTTGACAAATGCGCCAGCCTTCTTTATGTACCTGATGAACAGTGTGTTCATGGATTATCTGGACAAGTTTGTGGTAGTGTTTATCGATGATATTCTCATATACTCTCAAAGTGAGGAAGATCATGTAGAGCATTTGAAGATGGTATTGCAAAGACTTCGAGAGCATCAGCTGTATGCCAAGCTGGGCAAATGCGAGTTCTGGATTCATGAAGTCCTGTTTCTGGGTCACATCATAAACCAAGATGGGTTGGCAGTGGATCCAAAGAAAGTGGCAGATATCCTGAACTGGAAAGCACCGAAGGATGTTCGTGGGATCAAGAGCTTCATTGGAATGGCTGGGTATTACAGGCGTTTCATCGAAGGCTTCTCAAAGATTGCTAGACCAATGATAGCGTTACTAGCGAAGAAAGTTGAGTTTAAGTGGACCCAAAAGTGTCAGGAAGCATTTGAAGAACTGAAAAATAGATTGACTACAGCTCCGGTGTTAGTCCTGCCTGATGTTCACAAGCCATTCTCAGTGTATTGCGATGCTTCTTACACTGGATTGGGATGTGTGCTAATGCAAGAAGGAAGAGTTGTAGCATATTCATCTCGGCAGCTGAAGATCCATGAGAAAAATTATCCCACACATGACCTGGAGTTGGCAGCAGTAGTTCATGCTTTGAAGACATGGAGACATTACCTGTATGGGCAGAAGTGCGACATCTACACAGATCATAAAAGTCTGAAGTACATATTCACCCAGTCAGAGTTAAACATGAGACAGCGAAGATGGTTGGAATTGATCAAAGACTATGAGCTGGAGATACATTACCATCCAGGCAAAGCCAATGTGGTTGCAGATGCTCTGAGTAGGAAGAGTCAAGTCAATATGATGGCCACGTACCCAATGCCATATGAGTTAGCCAAGGAGTTCGACAGACTGAGTCTCGGTTTCCTGAACAGTACGCAAGGAGTAACAGTGGAATTAGAGCCCACTCTAGAGCGGGAGATCAAAGAAGGGCAGAAGGATGATGAAAGCATCAACAAGATCCGGCAGCTAATCTTAGAAGGAAGAGGCAAAGACTTTCGAGAGGATGAAGAGGGAGTAATATGGTTCAAGGACCGATTGTGTGTCCCCGACCTCAAACCTATTCGGGAGCTGATCCTAAAGGAAGCTCATGAGACAGCCTACTCCATACACCCGGGAAGTGAAAAGATGTACCAGGATTTAAAAAGGAGGTTTTGGTGGTATGGCATGAAAAGAGAAATCGCAGAATATGTCGCCATCTGTGATAGCTGTCAAAGGACCAAAGCAGAGCATCAAAGGCCCGCCGGATTGTTGCAGCCATTGCGGATTCCTCAGTGGAAGTGGGATGAGATCGGGATGGATTTTGTAGTTGGCCTACCTCGTACCCGGGCCGGCTATGATTCCATCTGGGTGGTTGTGGACCGCTTAACAAAGGTGGCCCATTTCATACCTGTGAAGACCACATATACCGGAGCAACGTTAGCTGAGTTATACATGTCATGGATAGTCTGCCTTCATGGTGTGCCGAAGAAGATAGTGTCAGATCGAGGAACGCAGTTCACCTCTCATTTTTGGCAGCAGCTACAAGAAGCTTTGGGCACCCATTTGAACTTCAGCTCGGCTTATCATCCGCAGACAGACGGTCAGACTGAAAGAACTAATCAGATCCTAGAAGATATGCTGAGAGCCTGTGCGTTGCAAGACAAGTCAGGATGGGACAAAAGGTTACCTTATGCAGAATTCTCCTATAACAATAGTTATCAGGCTAGCTTGAAGATGTCACCGTTTCAGGCACTCTATGGACGGAGTTGTAGGACTCCGCTGCATTGGGACCAGCCTGGAGAGAGACAGGTGTTTGGCCCCGACATCCTGCTTGAAGCCGAAGAGAATATCAAAATGGTTCGGGAGAATCTGAAGATAGCACAATCAAGACAGCGAAGCTATGCGGACCGAAGGAGAAGAGAACTGAGTTTCGAAGTGGGGGATTTCGTCTATCTGAAGGTGTCACCTATCAGGGGAGTCAGAAGGTTCGGAGTTAAAGGCAAGTTAGCACCCCGGTACGTTGGACCATATCAGATTCAAGCAAAGCGTGGAGAAGTGGCTTACCAACTCAACCTACCAGAAAGCTTGTCAGTAGTGCACAATGTGTTCCACGTGTCGCAATTGAAGAAGTGTCTGCGAGTACCAGAAGAACAGTTGCCAGTGGAGGGTTTGGAAGTCCAGTAGGATCTGACATACATAGAGAAGCCATCGCAGATTCTGGAGTTTGCAGACAGAGTCACCCGGAGGAATACCATCAGAATGTGCAAAGTCAGATGGGGTCACACTCCGAGGAAGAAGCAACCTGGGAACGAGAAGATGATCTGAAGGCCAAATACCCTGAACTCTTTGCTGACCAACCTTGAATCTCGGGGCGAGATTCTTTTAAGGGGGATAGGTTTGTAACACCCTGAATTTGGGGGTATAAAATTTCTTTGCTCATATTCACAAATTCAGGTGTTACTTCCCTTTTCTCATCCTTCCCCAATCTTCTCTTTCTCATTTCTATAGGAGAAAAGTGGTTATTTTATTTGTAACTATAGTCTATGGGCTCAAACTCCAAGGGAGTATGAATTGTTGCATCATGTTGAACCCTAGATTTCACTTTTGTTTGGTGCATAATTCTTAGAAAGTCTAATTTGAATTTGTGGCTTATTTGAATTTGAATCAAATGGAGAAAATAAAAAGAAAAAGGAAAAACAATTCCAGATTAAAAAGAAAAGGAAAAGAAGCCCAATCCCCTGCCCCCCTCGGCCTTTCGGCCCAGCTAGGCCCATCCCGCGCGCGCGCCCGCTTCCCTCCTCTCTCTGCCCTGGCGGGCCCGCCCGTCAGCGCAGCCGCTCTCCCCATTCCGCGCGCCCGCTTCCCCCCGCTCTCTCTGCCTTGGCGGGCCCGCCCGTCAGCGCAACCGTTCTCCGCGCCCGCGCCCGCTTTCCTCTCTCTCTCTGCACGCGGGCCCGGGCTGTCAGCCCCGTCGTCTCCGCGTAACCGCCGCCGCGCGTGCCGCGTACTCCGCGCCCACGTCGCGCGTGGAGCTCGCCACCACCTCGCCCTTGGCTACTTGAGCCCCGAACCTCGCTCGCCATCTCCCCCTCCCTCATTTGCGCACCTGCGGGCCTCCCTCCCATCTCCACCTCGCTGCTCACACGCCAAAGCGCCGCCGCCATTAAACCACCGCCGCCCGAGCTCGTTCCTCCGTCGCCGTTGGAGCCCTGCCGTGCCCTCTGCCACGGTGAGCTCCGCCCCGACGTCCACAACCCGGGACGCGCTCCAATTTCCCCTTCCCCTCCCTATTTCCCTCTGCCCGCGCTCACCCGCCGTCCACCGTGCAGCCGCCGGGGTCCGCCACCGTCGACCCGGGCCGTCGTCGCGCCATTGCCGCCACCGAGGAGTCTCCGGAGTTCGCCTTGAGGTAAGGAACCTCCCAGGCCCTCTCCCTTCCCCTCTATTGCACTCTGTCGCGCTTAATTCCTCGTCGGAGTTGCTTAACGCCGCCGCCGAGCCACTCCACCGTGAACCGCCCCCCTCCGGTGCCCCTGCCTCGACCCAGACCCCACCAAAGGATTCCCCGTGCCCTTCCCAACCTTCCCGGCCACTCAGGTCGCCCCAGAGACCCGCCAAGCGCCCGCGCCCCTCGTCTCCGGCGAGTCCTCCGTCGCGGGGACGAGCGCCGCCGCCCTAGCTAGCCGTAGGAGAACCCCAGGCCGGCCACCCAATCCCCACCGTCCGTCCCAGATCGGGCGGTCCCGTTTTAATTAGGCCAAACCTGATCCTGGCCGTCCGCCGGAGATCCAGCGGCCCAGGCCCGCTTCCCCCACACCCCGTCTCCCTGCCGTTTGGGCCCCGCCTGTCAGCCCGCCCGCGCGCTCGCGCTGCCCGCCGGTCCCGCCTGTCAGCCCGCCCGCGCGCTCGCGCTGCCCGCCGGTCCCGCCTGTCAGCCACCCCGGCCGCCGTGCGCTCGCCCGCCCGCCCGCAGGATCTAATCCTGGCCGTCCGCTTGAGATCCAACGGCCGTAGGAGTCCGATACCCCTTCGCCCGCGTGTTTTCTTAAAGAGCCCCCCTGTTTTCTGGAATTTGAACCCGCCGTCCTTGGTTTCTTACAGTTAGGTCCTCGGACCTTTTAATTAATTCAAAATAGGTACTTAGGGTATATTTTTAACCCCTAAACTTGTAAAATTCATAACTTTGCCATATGAACTCCAAATTAGGTGCTTCAAATTGCAAAATGTTCATAATATTATTATCTATCTGTTTATGCAATGTTTCCCTGCTGTTTCTATGTCCCAATTAATAGTTGATCATTAGGGTAAAATTGATGTTATGGGAACCCTATTTGAGATAAATAAAAGATAGTAGATTTTAATAAAAGTTGGAGCACTTAAGTTTATGGACTTAACATTATGTAATGATTTAACCCCCACCACTGACTTAGAACTGATTAGTGGATAGTGAATCACTTGGTATAGTCCTCCACCCTAGACCTAGGGAATACTAGAGTACCAATCCTTTTCTCTTATGAACTTGTGATCTCTCTGCTGCATATGTTTGGTATATTGTTTTTGTTTGTTATTTCCCAAGTGCATAGTGTGAATGATTACTTTACGTAGACAACGAGCAGTCTGTGTTTCCCGAGGAAGTTGCAGAGGAAGTCTCTGATCAGCAGTTTGGTGAAGGCAAGTGTCCTCTGACCCATTATGTCCTATTCACTTATAACTTACTATCCTGCATTACTTACTTGGAACCTAAGGATTGACTAGCTTTACACTTTACTTTATCCTTGATGACCTTATGGGCTATTATGGTTAGCATTCTGCTACTGCCTTAACTTAATAAATGAACATGATGTGAATATTTATGATACTGTTATCCTGATGATGTTGATGATCTTGTGATACTCCAGGGGGCTCAGGCTGTTTCCTGAGTACCTCTCCGTAAGGACCTGTTCGTTGAGAGACCACCCGGGATAACAGTGCAACCATGAGGGTGAAATGGGGCACCCTTAGCTAAATAATTAGAGGAACTAGAGGTGTAGTTGCTTCGCCGTCGTGCCGTCAATGGGGTCCAGGCACAGTGCTTGCTCTGCCGAGGCTGAGTGCCGAGGTTCTTTCATTTCGCTTTTGTTAGTCACTCTCCTGCGGGGAGGAGTACTGTGTTTATCAAACTGGAGAAACCTAACAGGCAGCTATGATCTCTAGGGAATCTTTGTAAAAGCTACGTAGTGATACCCTGCCGGACCACCTAGGTAGTGGTCAATGGGGATTAGCTCTCCCCGGGCAGAAAGGGAATCATGACTCATGGGTAAAGTGTGCGACCTCTGCAGAGGGTAGTGAAACTGATATATCAGCCGTGCTCACGGTTAAGAGCAGCCTTGGGATCCTCTTTGATTAGAGATACAGATGGTTCGAGATACAAGGATTATGTTATGGTTTTGGTTCGAATATGATGATGTTGTTCCTCGATGAGGAAATGGTTCATGGGTTGGTTGATGCTAAAATCTGACTTCTACTAATGATAAATACCTGACCAACTAAAAGCAACTGCTTGAGCCTAACCCCACATAAAGCTAGTCCACTTCAGCCAAACGGGACATTTGCTGAGTACGTTGATGTGTACTCATCCTTGCTTTACCACCAAACACCAGGTTGTCCGCATTGTAACCACTGCCCAGGAGAAGGCGAAGCCGTGGAAGGAGACTTCCAGGAGTTCCAAGACTACGACGAATTCTAGGTGTGGGTTGGCGGCAACCCCCAGTCAGCTGCCTGTGAAGGCCTTATCTTTACTGCGTTTCGCTAGCACTTTGATTTAACTGTTAACTTGATGACTATGTGGATGTCTATGACTCTGTGATGTAATAAGTTAATACTCTTTTATGTTATTATTCGAGCATTGTGCGACGATGTTCATTTATGTAATCGCTGTGTACGTGAGTTCTGATCCTGGCACGTACATAGTTCGCATTCGGTTTGCCTTCCAAAACCGGGTGTGACATCCGTTAGCTATGGCGAGGCGGACACATCCGGGGCGGCATATTTCTGTTACTTTTGAAGGGTCCTTCCCAGCTGGGGGAGAGCTTATGGAGCCCCTCTCGGTTTAGGATTTGCCTTAGGACCAGGTCCCCGACCTCAATCTTCCTACTATGCAGGAACCATTGGTGGTAGCGTCTGAGCGCTTGGTTGTACCATGCATTTCGGATTGCTGCTTGCCACCTGTGCTCATCGACGAAGTCCATATCTTCACGTCGCTGTTGTTCCTGCGCAGACTCATCAAAAGACTGGACCCACGGGGAGCCCATAATGATTTCCGAGGGAAGACAAGCTTCGGCCCCATACACCAGGAAGAATGGGGTCTCCCCGGTGGCTCGGCTGGGCATGGTCCGGTTCCCCCACAACACGGATGGTAGTTCACCGACCCAATTTGCGCCATGCTTCTTTAAGCAGTCATAGGTGCGCGTCTTGAGCCCCCTGAGAATCTCTGCATTTGCCCTCTCCACCTGTCCGTTACTCCTAGGGTGAGCCACGGATGCAAAGCAGAGCTAGGTGCCGATGTCCTCGCAATATTCCTGAAAGATCCGACTTATAAACTGGGTCCTGTTGTCTGTAATGATACGACTTGGGACCCCAAATCTACAGACGATCGATTTGAGGAAGGCGACAGCAGCGCCCTGGGTGATGCTGACCATAGAGGTGGCCTTTGGCCACTTGGTGAACTTGTCGATGGCGACAAATAGGTACCGGTAGCCGCCGACAGCCCTGGGAAACGGTCCCAGGATATCCACCCCTCATACGGCAAATGGCCAGGAGGGTGGAATCATTTGCAGGGCCTGAGCCGGTGTGTGTATCTGCTTTGCATGGTATTGGCACACTTCGCAGGACTTTACTAGCTCAGCTGCATCCTGGAGGGCAGTTGGCCAGTAAAAACCATGCCGAAAGGCCTTACCAACCAGCGTGCGGGATGAAGAATGACTTCCACACTCCCCTCCATGGATCTCCGTGAGTAACTCACGGCCCTCTTCCTGGGTCATGCACCGAATAAGGATACCATTGGTGCCATGGTGGTAGAGATCCCCTTCTACCATCGTGTAGTGTTTAGCCAACCGTACTATGCGCTCTGCGGAGACATGGTCTTCAGGAAGGATATTCTCCTTCAGGTAGTCCCGGATCTCGAAGATCCATGCATCGGGACCACTCTGAATTGTCGGTTGTGGTGCTGGGGGGTCGGTGAGGCCCCCCAGTGCACACACAGCCTTTGGTGGGTCCTGGGATGCCACCGGGACCGCCGGCTTCGAGGTGCCGGTCTCACCCCCCTCGCCCAATTCGGCAGGCTAGGCGGTGGGTCTCAGCAACCGCCTTTCGAAGGCGCCCTCGGGCACGGGTGCTCGAGTTGATGCCCTCTGGGAGATGTCATCTGCCGCTGAGTTGTCGGCCCGGGGAACGTGTTCTAGTTCCAGGGCTGCGAAGTCCTTCTCCAACTTTTTTACATGGAGGAGGTAAGCTGCGGGTCTGGGCTCATTGCAGCTACACTCCCCGCGGGCCTGCTTGATAATTAGCTGAGAGTCCCCCTTCACGAGGAGCTAGCGGACCCCTAGGGATAGGGTCGCAGATAGGCTGAAGATTAGTGCCTCATACTTTGCCATGTTGTTGGTGGCTTTGAACTCGAGGCGTATCACATACTTTAGCTGGTCCCCATCTAGGCCGACGAGGACCACTCCTGCGCCAGCACTCTGTTGGCGGGCGGACCCGTCAAAGAAGAGCGTCCAGTGGGGCTCAGTGAAGACCGGACCCCTTCGCTCCGCAGGTGTGGAGCCCGGATCGGTGTCCGGGCCCCCAAGGGCGCATGGGGGTGGAGTCCACTCTACGATGAAGTCGACCAGGGCCTGACTCTTGATAGCGTGGTGGGGCTAGAAATCCAGCTAGAACTTAGCGAGCTCTGCTGCCCATTTGGCGATGTTGCCAGTGGCGTTTGAGTTGTGGAGGATGGCCCTCAATGGAAAGGAGTTCACCACCACAACTCTGTGTGCCTGGAAATAGTGACGCAACTTCCTGGACACAACCAGGACAACATAGAGGAGCTTGTGTGTCTCGAGGTACCTGGTCTTTGCTTCATGGAGGACCTCGCTGACGTAATAAATCGGCTTTTGGACAGTCCGGGCGCCCAACGCTGGTTCTAAGTTCTCAGGTTCCTGCCCTTCTGGTGTCGCCCGTTCGGCGACTAACACCATGCTCACTGCTTCCACAGCCGCCGCAATGTACAGGTACAGCGGTTCCCCTGGCTCTGGAGCAACCAGGATCGGTAGGGAAGTTAGGTGTTGCTTCAATTCTTGGGAGGCTTGCTCTGCCTCTTTGGTTCAGGTAAAAGGGCCAGATTTTCGTAGAAGCTTGAAGAAAGGCAGTGCCCTCTCAGCCAACCTTGAAATGAAGCGGCTATGGGCAGCTAGAGATCCCGCAAGCTTCTAGATGTCCTTGACACAGGCAGGAGGCCTCATTATCTCGATAGCCTTGATCTTTTTTGGGTTAGCTTCAATGCCCCGGTATAAAACCAGGAAACCCAGCAGCTTTCCTACGGAGACGCTGAAGATGCATTTCTCCAGGTTCAGTTTGGTGCGGGTTGCCCACATCTTGTCGAAAACCAGGGTCAGATCCTCCACTACGGTCGACCCCCTTCTAGTCTTGACCACGATGTCATCGACGTAAACCTCCACCTTGTCCCGGATCAGATCCCCGAAGGTCTTACTCATCGCCCGAACAAACATTGGCAGGGCGTTTTTCATGCCATAAGGCATCACAACATAACAGTATAGCCCATCTACCGTTACAAAAGCGGTGTGCTTCCTATCCTCCCTGGACATCCGGATTTGATGAAAACCGGAGTAGGCATCCAGGAAAGACAAAAAGTCGCACCCCAAGGTAGAGTCCATGACCTGATCTATACGTGGAAGTGGATATGGGTCCTTGGGGCATGCCTTATTCAGGCTGGTGTAGTCGATGCACATCCGGAGCTTCCTGTTCGCTTTTGGCACGATGACCGGGTTGGCTAGCCACACGGGGTGATGGACCTCTTCGATGAAGCCGGCGTGCAATAGCATCCGGACCTCCTCACGGATGAAGTCCTGCCGCTCCACGGACTGCCTCCGAGGCTTCTGGCTTACCGGCTTGGCGTCCGGATAGATCTTCAGATGGTGCTCAATCACCTTCCTAGGGATCCCAGGCATCTGCGACGGCTCCCAAGCGAACACGTCGGCATTTGCCCGGAGGAAGGTGACGAGCGCGAGTTCCTATTTCTCTCCCAGATTTCCCGCGATGTGGGTGGTCCGGGATGGGTCTGCGCTGACCTGGATGGTCTTTGCTGGCTTGTCGTCTGCTTTGGTTGGCTGCATCTTCGGTGCTTTGGCACCGGAGGCTGAGGGGCTTCTCCCTTTATCGCCCGGCCGAGCGGTCTTGGTCGCCAGGGTGTGTAGCTTCTCAACGGCCGCCAGCGCGGCGGTGCGGTCGCCCCGCACGCTGAGGACTCCCGCGGGGGATGGCATCTTGAGGACCAAGTACCCATAATGGGCAATGGCCATGAACCGATACAAAGCCGGTCTCCCGATGATGGCGTTAAAGGGGAGGTTGACCTCCGCGACGTTGAACTGGACGTTCTCCGTGTGGAAGTTTTCCTCCGTCCCAAATGTAACTGGGAGCATAATGCTCTTGAGGGGATACACGGGGTGCGGGCCTACTCCGGAAAATGGGTGGGAGGGCCCCAACCGGGACCCCGGGATTTGCAGCTGCCTGAACGCCGCATGGCTGATGACGTTGAGGCCAGCCCCTCCATCGATCAGCACATGATGCAGTCGCATATTGGCGACAATGGGGTGGTGATGAGCGGTAGTACGCCGGTCGCCGCCATGTTCTCAGGGCAGTCTAGTGCCTCGAAAGAGATGGTGGTGCTCCTCCATCGTTGGTGCGGAGCAGCTTTGGGGACTCCTGGGACTGCCGACAGGACCTCCCGTCATAGGGTCTTAACACTCCTGCGGGAGACGAGCTCCCAGCTTCCGCCATACATGACATACAGCTTCTTGCGGCGGTCGTCGTCATTGCCGGAGTCGGTTTCTTCTACGAAAATGTCCTTAAGGTTTCTCTCGAGCGACTAGTAGCCGAGGTCCTGTCCCCCCACAGCTGCAGCCCTTTCGTCGGCCTCTTCCTTGTGTAGCCTGTGACGAGGCGGCGAGCCATCCTTAGAGGACTGCTCGCGCCGCTTGCTGACGCGCCTTGCGAGTTTGATAATCTCCCGGCAGTCTGCGACACTGTGACGGCTGTTGGGGTGCACTAGGCATGTGCTGCCGTTGTCTCCTTGGGGCCATGAGCGCTTGTTGCGCTTACCCTAGCCCCCAGCCACGACAGTGATGACTGGAGCAGCAACCTGTTGCTTCTTGCGGCCGCGACCCTTGTTCCTCTTTTCCTTTTTGCCATCACCCTGGGCGCCGACATCCGAACTGCCCATCTGGGTGACCCCAGCTTGTGGCGCCGAGTGCCAAGCACGGCCCTCAGCGGCCCTGGCACATTTATCAGCTAGGGCGAAGAGTGTGGTGATGTTGTCCACATCGCGCGTGGCCAGCTTCTCCAGCATCTTTTTGTCACGCACCCCCTAGCAGAAAGCTATGATGATGGAAGCATCTGAGATACGAGGGATCCACGTACCTTAGTGAAGCGGGAAATGAACGCCCAGAGGGTTTCCCCTGGGTTCTTGCCTTACTGCATGGAGGTGTGCTTCTACACCATGCTGCTGGTAGGCGCTGGTGAAGTTCGCCATGAACTGCGCGCAGAGCTCTTCCCAAGAGTATATGGACCCTAGGGCTTGGTTCATGAGCCAAGTCCGGGCTGGCCCAGTTAGAGCCACGTGGAAGTAGGTCGCCATTACGGTGGTGTCTCCACCTGCCGCTGCAATGGCAGTGACGTAGACCTACAGAAATTCTGATGGGTCTATCGTACTGTCGTACTTTTCTGGCAGGTGTGGACAAAACTTGGTTGGCCACGCTGTCGCGCAGAGGTGGTCCATTAGGGCGGCGCAGCCTACTCCGGCCAACGGGATGCTTGTCTGGAATCGGGCATTCCCTGGGCCCTGTGGCACGGCTGCGGCGAAATCTTGCTCGAGGTTGTGACCCCCGAGGCTCCGGTGGCACTCTCGCACCCTTCCTAGAGAGAGACGGGCATTCTTGCCCGCCCGCCTGCGGTTGAGCTCGTCCCGTAGGTCTTCTAGTCTCTCCAGGGGGACTTGTGTATCTCTTGCCGCTCGTCTACGATTGAGCTCTGCTCGCAGATCTTTGGTCGGTGCAGCCTTCACCGAGGATGAGCGCACCGAGGCTGACGCCTCGTACTGGCGTCGGGACAGTTGAGGCCTGGGCCTAACCAAGCCAATGTGTGCTATACCAAGGAGGTGATCCACGTCATCGCGCCATTGTCCCATAGCCCCCGGCGAGGCTGTGGAGCTTGGTGGATGACGCAGCAACTCCCTGGCCGTGGAGAGCGCTCCAGCGGGAGCGACCCCCGATGGAGTCCGGGACGCCTGCGCCAGTGTGTGCTGCCGTGCGGGGCGCACAGCTGCGGCGCAGGGCGCCTGGCAGTCGGAATTCTGTGACGTAGCAGATGCGGTCCCTTCCTCCAAGAGGAAATCTTCGGAGGTCTCATCTTGGTGCTTGGTGATATGGACCATGGTGTCGATCGAGTAACAAGCAAAAATCTAAAAGCCTATCCCCCTACCTGGCGCGCCAAATGTTAGAGGGTAAATCTCTACGGCCGGGTGGCGGATTGCACCCGCCCTAATTCCTAAAATGAGGAGGGGCCTAAGCGTCTTGCTTGTTACGAGGTTGGTGGATGAACACACGAGAGCACAAGAGGGTTTAAAGTGGTTCGGGCCGCCGAGGCGTAACACCCTACTCCACTGTGTAATGTATTGTGAGTCCGAGCTTGGATACCCCTTGTAACGTCACATGCCTCCCCTTTTATAGCTGACGGGGGCATGCACAAAGGCACTGAGCCCCGATAGGTGGGCCCAGGGACATAGAGAATATACCGCTCAGGACTATAAATATTTGCTGCTGGGGCAATCACCTTGTGTCCTGTCACCCGAGATCTGTGTATCTTTGGCGTGCAGGGGAAGCTTCTTGCAGAAGAGATAATGAGCATGATGCATCGCATGGCACGGGCACATTGTCCGATGATAGATTGGACAGGCGCGCCGTCTGACGCCGTCTGCCAGCGGAGTGGACTGGGCGCATTAAATGCCGAGGGGGCACATCGTACGTCGGCTTGGCAGGCGGCGCGTCCTCTCTGCAATAAATGCGGAGACCGCGCGACCTTGGTGGCCTGACGTCAGACTCCGTCGCTCGGCTTATGTCATGAGCCACGAGCCACGCGGCAGCGGTGGGTCTCTGTCCGAGTGGGGAGCGTGGTCCAAGCCCTGGACACGTGCCAGCACCGGACCCCTTCCAGGGCGGGGCCCGGGTAATCCCTAGCCCAGAATCCTGGGACCCGGTGGTGATCTGTCCAGACCCCACACGGAAGGGTCTGGGATCTTTCTCGGAGGTCCGCCCGTTACGCACGGGGTCCGGTGCTTTCCACGTGGCAGGCCCGGACCTACTGCGTGTATCCGGAGCACGCTTTTTCCCTTGGCCACGTGGCGACCCCAAGGCGGATGATGTTGCACGACGGTGAGCCGCTTGCCACGCAACTAGAGGCTTTACCGCCGGCATAGTGTCTATACCTTATAACCAGGGGTACCCCTGTTTCAAGGTACCGACAGGTCCATTTCACCCTCGTGGAGTGGATAGGCTCTATGTAAATAGGGATAGTTTTGGAAGTGATAATAACCCTCTATAAATAGAGGGGAGGGCTGAATAGTTCAGTATCACTTGGTTGCCATTTGTTTTGGCTTAGGGCTTTAACACTCATATTTACCATCTCTGGACATCTCTAGTTTCAACCAAGGATCCACAGCGGTTTTGTACTTCGATTGTGTTTGTGTTCTTCAAGTTTAATCCAAGGAAGGGTCGTCGACACGGCCCACAGGTTTTTGTCACTTCTTGCTGAAATTCTGAAGTTTATGTTCTTGGTTTCTCCCTTCCCTTTCTCTTGTGAATTTTGGAGAAACTTTGAGTTCTTGTGACGTGGGTACTGTTGGCGTTTGATTTGGGTGGAGGTAGACTCTTTGGATCATTGCATACACCCTCAGGGAGCAGTTCGTAGTCATGATCCGAGTTGATTCTCGTTTGAGTTCGTTTTGAGAAAACCCCATCATTCTCGGGATTTCTGATCTACGACTTGATTTCTTATTTGTTCGGGTTCATACTTCACCAAGGAACCTCTTACACCCTGCGCATATTGTCTGTCAAATTTGAGATCGTTCTGGGCATTTTTGTTTGCCCGGCACTGCCAGACCTAAACGACCGGCACCGTCGGACCTCCAGCACTGCTGAACTTAAGGCCGACACTACTGCTCTAACTTTCTAGTGATTTTGACTCTGATAATTTATATGAAGTTTGGCTTTCAGTTCTTATGGTTTTTGGTGCATACAAACGATACTGGTTTGTGTTGCGCCCTGATCTGCTGCTCTGAGTCTCTAGAGGGTCTTTTGGGTTGATCTTTGGGATTAAAGTCACGTACTCGCAGGACGAGAATTTTTAGTGGCTCCCATTCACCCTCTCTCATGGTCTCATCAGTCCTAAAAAAGCAGCCAATTAGGAAGGCTGCAGTGTAGTGTAGAATCCTAGATTCTGAAGGAGGTTGCGCACGTTGAATGAGGCTGTGGCGGTGATATCCATGGCCAGCATGCTGAAGAATGGGCAGATGAGTAAAAACAAGCATCTTGACTACAAATTCTTACTCTCCTGGAGCTGATGGATGCTAATGTAGCGCGAGGCTCATGGCGTGGATGAAGGGATGTCATGTGAGAAGGAAGTTAGTATCCTGGAACGGGAAAAAGAACCATCAAACAACGCCATGTTGCCTTGACTTGTTTAATAGTAGCAAGCTCCTTTATTAAAAAAATGAAATCATGGCAGGCTATGAACCAATGCAAATCTGAACTCCACAAATATCAACGCGTGAATAGGATTGGTGTTGAAACTTGCATACAAGCTGGAAGAGCTGGATGCTTGAGTGTTTCTGCTAGCAGTAAGGATGTAAACATAGAACCATTTAGTTGGGAACCTTAGCTGGATGCTTGGATTCATTGCTGCTAAGAATCACTTTGTTGGGAAGTTGTCATGTTCTGTCGCTTCACTGGCTAGCATGTTGAGCTTCAGAGGAGCTGGAGGCTCTATGTTCGGTTTGTTGAGCTATATTTTTCTGTTAAAATAACCTAGTGTTGTAAGTTTGGTTGAATTGACTTGGGAGTTTTTTGGTTTTCGGTAGAACAATGAAGACTTTTCAGTCCATAACTAGAACGATTGTGAAACTGCATTTTCTTGGTTATCGTTTTAGAATGGAATAGGCGTGGATATGTTATATCTTTTTTTTCTCGAAAGCACAGGAGAACTGCACGATAATATATTAAAGAAGAGGTACAGATACAAGAACAAACTAGGGGCCCATATGATGGCCAATAACATGCATACAGAAACCCATCCATGACTAAAAAACTAACAAGAACTACCACAATGCTAGCTAGCAGGGAGGCCCGGAATGGGGGCGGTAAGCAAACACAACTTCTTTGCACCATCCAACTTCCAAAGGTCAACCTCCAACCCAACTCTTCTAATAGCATCAGTAATATTGGGGCTTTTGTTGTAAAAACATAGCCATTGCACTGCTTCCATAAGGTCCAGACTCCTAGGATGGCTAGAGAATTGAGGCCATCCCTTGCGATTTCAGAGACCTTAGTGCATAACATTCTCCACCATTCAAGAAGGCACTATCCTCGGATTGGGGGCAAGAAGCTAAAGGTTCACTTGATGAAGTAGTTTGAAAAAAAATTCTCAAGCAAAAACAAATCCACTCAACATATGGTCCAAGATTTCTTGATCCTGATCACATTATGGACATCTCTCCGGATGGTCCATGCCTCTTTTCTGTATCCTATCTATTGTCCAAACCTTCCTGTGTGCGACCAGCCACATAAAAAACTTGGTTTTTGGAGGAGCCCAAGTTTTCCATATTTTATGAAAAGGCTCAAACTCAGAAGATCCAATAAAGAAACCCATATATGTTTCCTTTGAGGAGAACTTTTCATTTGCAGCTAGGCAAAAAAAATGCTTCTCTTCAACTTGAGGTCTTATAATAATTGAGTCAATTAAATCCTACAAGATGAGAAACTCATTGATAATTCCAACAGAATGAGCTCCCTGAATTTCAGAAATCCAGCTCTGATTAGAGATAGAATCCACCACTGTTTTCTTGTTAACTATTTTCTTAGGAATGATCCCAAATAATCGAGTGGTTAAGTCACAATTCTGTGACCCAAAAGCCACCTATCAGTCTAGAAAAAAGTTGTAACCCCGTTACTGTTGGGGCCTTCCTTTTTCGAAGGTCCTAAAAAACGTGACTAACCATATGTTTTCAGTGTAACATAGACTGTTATAGGAGGCTTCAGTTTTGGGATGAAGGTTCTCTTTCTGGTGAAAGCATGTGTGATATGAAGATACAACCCGAAGGCAGAACGGACAGACGCTGAAGCTGTGGTTAAAGGAGCCTCGACTTAATATGATGACAAAGGTGGAAGACGAAACCAACCTAAAGGGGAAAAGACTACTTAGCCCTTGATAGTTTGCTTTATGATTAAGAGTAAATGTTAGGGACATGGATGTAATTTTGTCCGGGTTGCATCCCGTGCCTATAAATAGATGAACAGTAACACAGTACTTTTCACGCTGGATTGTAATCACTCTTGCGTCACTCTCGCATTTTCACCTTCTGGCAAGCCGAAGGTATCAATGTAATATAAATATTGTGGATATTTATTCATGTTTATGAAAAGTGAATATAAATAATTTACTGATATATCATTATTGCTTATATTCTTTTGTATTTCATGTACTTTTGTTTATATTTGTTTACTGAGATGATTAAGGTATGTCCTTCATGACCTTCGTCTAAAGATCATTATATCCGAAAAGAGATAATGCGTCAAAGGACGAAGGTCTTTAATCGTTAACAATTGTGTTGCTTTGTTCTTGATGTATAGCATTCGAGAACAAGGACCAACATCGGCGCCCACCTCCGATGAACTCAATCGACCACATTCAGCAAGCATCGACTTTTGCAATGCCGACAAAGAAGACAACGGTGCTAGGAGCTGCCCTGCAGCCACTGGACACTAATCAGGAGACGCTGCGAGAAGCTAGGAGCCAGAAGAGGAAGGCTACTAGCCCAACACCTCAGGAGGAGGAGCTAGATCAAGAGATGAGGGATTTGGAGGCTATCCACCAACAAGTGCAAAGGAAGAGGGGAAAGATGCTTCGGCTCACCGACCTTCAGAAAAAGATCGACGAAGCTACTGAAGAAATGCGTCACCTCACTCAGGATGACCAAGACTGAAGCCCCCAACACAGGGAGCTTTGCCATGAAAGCCTATTCAATGATGATGAATGGTACGGTGACTTTCATCAGGGCAATTTTGCTTTTGATGATGCTTCCACCTTGGCAATAGAATTGCAGGCTACCCCATGGACGCCGTCATACAAGCCACCTTAGCTCCCCATGTATGACGGGCACTCAGACCCGAAGCAATTCCTGATGAGCTATGAAACAACCATATCCTCATATGGGGGCAATACTGCAGTCATGGCAAAGTCCTTCGTCATGGCAGTCAAAAGCGTAGCTCAAACTTGGTACTCCTCTCTTCGACCAGGGACAATTACGTCATGGCAGAAGCTAAAGGATATGTTAGTGACCAGCTTTCAGGGTTTTCAAACGAAGTCGGTCACTGCCTAGGCTCTCTTTCAGTGTACGCAGGACCAGGAGGAGTATTTGCAGGCGTATGTCCGAAGGTTCTTGTGGCTGAGAGCTCAAGCACCTACAGTGCCCAGTGATATCGTCATTGAGGCCATGATCAAGGGGCTCCGGCTAGGACCTATGGTGCAATACTTTGCAAGGAAGCCACCGCAAACCTTGGAGAAGCTTCTCTAGAAAATGGATGAGTACATCAGAGCCGACAATGATTTTCGGCAAAGAAGGGAAGAAGCCTTCAGATACTCTGAGTTGGCCAGGGGCTTCGGAGGAAGATTCCACCCTAAGCATGTTAGGTCGATTTATAATTCGAGTACAAATGACAACAGGGGGAATCATATCCAAACGCAACAACATAGCTCTCAATCATCAGGGGCGCAACAAAGTTCTTTTAGGCCACCAGCTCCAAGAGGCAGAGGGGGCAGAAGCTTTGGAGGAAGATATGGAGATTAGCCCAGGAAACTGTTTTGTTTGTTCTGTGGCGAAGACAAAGGGCATACCACAAGGACGTGCCAAGTCACGATTTAGAAGCAGAAAGAAATTGCTAAAGCTGAAACACGGCAGAATCAGCCGAAGCAGGTTCTGCATACCGCTTCGTGATACTCTCCCTATATCCCGGAGTATGTAGGCAATCAACAACCTGCGGCCTCTGTTGCTTCGGCAAGCCATTCTCAAGCTTCCTAGGCCCAGTTGCCACCACCACCACCGCTAGCACCTGCCCTGGTTCGTAGTCAACAGCTAGAAGGGCATCACCATGCTTAGCAACAGCGTGACTTTTGGGAGGAGTCCGAAGCTCGCACAGTCAACAGCACTGTGCCTGAGTCAAAGCACATCTACTAAAGGTGCCATGGCAATTCGATTAAAGAATATCCTAATCTGGTGTACCTTAGTTTTGTCTGTCATTTTATTTTCTTGCATGAAAAACAATTCATGAAGGTTTAATCTCCAATTTGATGTAATATTATTGGGGACACACCATCGAGTGTGGAACACATTCCCTTAACAATGCTTTCGAAGCTACAAAGTCGCTCCTAAGGGAGCGCACAGTAAGTTCCGAAATACAAAGTCGTTCCTAAGGGAGCACAGAGTAAGTTCTGAAGATATAAAGTCGTTCCTAAGGGAGCGCAGAGTAAGTTCCGAAGCTACAAAGTCATTCCTAAGGGAGCGCAAAGTAAGTTCCAAAGCTACAAAGTCGTTCCTAAGGGAGCGGAGAGTAAGTTCCGAAGCTACAAAGTCATTCCTAAGGGAGCGCAGAGTAAGTTCCGAAGCTCAAAAGTCGTTCCTAAGGGAATGCAGAGCGAATATGCCACCGAAATAAAAGGTGAAGAAGCTCAAAAGTCGTTCCTAAGGGAATGCATAGCTTAAATACCACCGAAATAGAAGGTGAAGAAGCTCAAAAGTCATTCCTAAGGGGATGCAGAGTTTAAATACCACCAAAATAGAAGGTGAAGAGACTCAAAAGTCGTTCCTAAGGGGATGCAGAGTCTGGGTGTGTTTTCGTGTGGGTATGTGTCTTCGGCATAAACATCATGCGGCATCATATCATCGCATCATTTCGCATAACATTACATCATACATCATGTCGCATCAGCAACAAGATTGTGGAGAAGGAAAGATGCTTCTTTCAAAATATGCGATGAATGGAACAATGTGCTGAAGCACAAAGTGTACCTTCGGCAATTATAATTTTACATGCCAAGAGAATCTTCATCGACAACAATATTATATAACAATTGCAACATAAGAAGGGGTGACTTTTTCTTTGCGAAGCATGAAAAGAAGGGAAGGTGTTTTTTCGCCGAAGGCTCAAAAACAGGTATGTACATAGATTTCATACATCACAAAGAAATATATTACATTCATATACATATAGATGTTCGATGTTTGACTCATACACGAATAATACATTTCTTAGTACACAAGAATTCAATCTTCTTTTAATATTTTCTCGGCAGCTTCATTCAGGAGTTTGTTGACAGCTTCGTCAACGGCTTCTTCGATAATCCTTATCGTTTCTAATGCTGCCTTCATGGCCGAATCGGCCTCGGGATCATATGGCTCTGGTGGTGGTGAAAGTTTAGTTGTAGTAAAGAACAAGTAGTGAATCCGAAGCCAAAAACAAACACTGAAGCTAATATTCAGTAATAATACCAATACGCCTTGCGCACTCAGCAGCCTCTTCGGCTCGCTTGGCTTCTTCTCAGGCATCTTGGGATTCTTTTTCATTTTTTTATAGCTTCATCAACAATCTCATGGCCGCCCCTCATCCAAACATTGGAATAAAATTTCCCGCCTATCAAGTAGCTTCGGCCGAAGGCTCCTTCGTGTTGTCTATGGTGAAGATGGCTTCTGCCTAGGTTGCGGCTTTAACGTGTTCACAACCAGTTTTCTCCAGAATTGCTGCAACCCCTCGAGCACCGGCGAAGGCACAAAAATCCCCATGGTCACTAAGAATTTCTTCAAAAGCTTCACCCTCTTCGCTGATCCATTCAATGACTCCTTCGGGATCGCCTCGAATAAACTTTTGCTCTGATGAGTATGCACCCACCTTGGCAAAGCTGTCTTTCAGTTTCTTGGCACAATCCAAGGGTTTCTCATAGCATCTCTCCTTGGACTCACAAAGCTCCTCCACATTCTTTTCCATCCTCGCACTTGTCCATTCACTTATCTCTTGCCTTGCCTTTGCGAGTTCAAAATTTTCATTAGCGTCGACAAGCTTTTTTCGAAGGTCTTCGACTTTGGCTTTATGAGCTTTGGATTGTGCATTAAGCTTTGCTTCGTTGCTCTTCAGCCTATCTACTACAGAAAGCAGTATTTTATCTTTTTCAAGCGCCTCGTTCCTTAGCGTGATAACTTCTGATCGAAGGTTCCCAAGGGCTATTTGGCAGCTTTCGTCTTCCGCATTCTTTTGTGCCCATAAAGCCTTACTTAGGATTAAGCCCTACAAAAAATAAAGGATCAGCACACAATAATAAGAAAAGACACAAAAAGTAATCTGCTCATAAGCTAAAACATCATCACCTTAAGACTGTTATAGGCAAGGCTGTCTGCAAGGTCATCCTTCGACATTGCAGACAGGCCAAGTTCTAACTTCGAGAATCCTATATTCTTAGCCATCTCGTGGTTCGGCCAAGTAACACTTGCCTACTTCCATGTTGTGGCGTTCCAATGGATGAGGGTTGCACTCAACCCCTTTCAAGTGATCCAATGATCGACTTGAATACCACGGTCTTTTTCTTTAGAGTTCTTTTCCCGTTTGCAAGGAATCTCCACAAGTTGGAGCCTCTCGCCCTTACAATATTGATCAAAAGAGAAGCACAAGAGTAAGGGAGGGAAAGCAACACACGCAAGACTTAATACGCAGCAAACACACACACACAATCCAAGACTTGAGCACAAAAACACGGCGCATGAGTTCTCGACTCAAAAGTTGCTCAAATCTCTAACACAGCGATCCAAATGTGTGGCGGCGGAGTCTAGGTGTCTTAGATTGTTCAGAGAATGCTTGGTGTTCTGCTCCATGCACCTAGGGGTCCCTTTTATAGCCCCAAGATAGCTAGGAGCCATTGGAGATCAAATTGGAAGGCAATTCTTGCCTTCTATCGGGTGGTGCACCGGACAGTCCGGTGCACCACCGGACATGAACAGTTCCTGTTTGGTGCATGACCTCCTTCCTTTTCTGGAGAAGCCGACCGTTGGGTCTATGGTCCCGTTGGCGCACCGGATAGTCCGGTGTGACCATCCGACCGTTGGCTCGGCCACGTGTCACCCGTTGATCGCGCAGACGAACGTTGGCCACGGGCGCCGTTTGGCTCACCGGACAGTCCGGTGCACACCGGACAGTACTGTGCACACCGGACAGTCCGGTGAATTATAGCCATGACGCCTTCACTTTTTCCCGAGAGCGACGGGTTCGTTGCCGGGCCAGCCTGGGCACCGGACATTGTCCGGTGCACCACCGGACAGTCCGGTGCACCACAGGCTAGTGTTGTTTTGGTTGAACTCAGCCAAAACTCTTTCAATCCAATTCTAGTTTTCTTGGCAGTGTTTCTATCACTTAGAGAGATATGTTAGTATTCATAAGTAATTTACTAAGTCTAGAAACGTACCTTGATTCTTGATTTTGCACTTTGCAAACACTTAGCATATATTAACTCAAACCATGTGTTGGGCATCTAATCACCAAAATATTTATAGAAATGGCCCAAGGGCACATTTCCCTTTCACTAAGCCGCCTTGACTGGACCCGGCAGTAGCTTCCTTCGGCATCTCCCAACCACTTACAAGAGGCCATACTCTATAAGCAATATGCTCCTGGATTAAGTCTCTTGTGCCAATAAAAGTACATACAGTGTTAAAGGCCTTCTGGCATGCTTCAATATCATTTCTAAGGGCAGTGGCTGGCCTTCTGATGCCGAAGCGAAACCAAATAGGGCGTTGAATGATCCCCTTTATATCTTCTCTTTCAACTAAGTCATTTTTCACATAAAACCACTCTTCCATCCAGGCTCCTGGCCACCTCTTTCGAAATGTCGGGACTGGATAGCTCACATCAGAGCAAGGCAGGAAGCCGTAACAACCAAAATTATTATGATATTGCTCTTTGCCAGTAGCCTTCGTCTCATAGGATAACTCATGCATGTTGTAGAAGCATTTTGCACTCGGCTCTAATCCCTGGCTCCTCATGGCCCAAATGAAAATCCCCATTCTGATGATAGCTTCGAGGGTAATCTGATGAAGGTAAATTTCAAAAGTCTTCAGAAGTTCAACTAAGAATTTACTCAAGGGAAACCGAAGCCCTGCCTTCATGAAGCTCCTGTATACAACCACTTTGTCAGCTTCGGGCACAGGGACGTTGCTATCTCCACCTGCCCTCATGATAGAAATATCGCAGAAGTATCTTCCTTTCATTGCATCAATTTGACTCTACTTGATGGTTGATTTCCCAAAGATAATATGACTTGGCCGCCAGGGCCAATCTTCGGCACCTTCGTTTCCACTTTATAAGTCAAAACTTTCACTATTGTCAGAATCCTCAGATAACCCAACCAACATTTCATTAGTGATCCTCTCTGTATTTGTCTTCTCCATAGCTTCGTAAAACCCGGCCAATGCAGGGTCAACAATCTTCTTCTCTTCAGCCATTTAGTAAACGGTTGTACGATTGTCGAAGCTTACAATCTAATCAAAACTTGGTAGAGCAAGAAAATTTAGAATGCCAAAAATAACGCAAGTAACTGAAATGGCGCAACAAATGCTATCAATGCGAGTCTATTTATATGCCCAGCGCTTCACAACTTGGTAGGCCCTACTTGTCAGTGTCTTTCGCTATTCTAGCGAAGGGAAGGTGTTTTTTCGGACATTCGGCTAAAGGCCTTCTTTCACGTCGCAGTCTGAATTTGTTACAAAGAAACAAATTAATATTGCGAGGGGCTACTGTTGGGAGCCTTCCTTTTCCGAAGGTCCTCAAAAACGTGACTAACCATATGTTTTTAGTGTAACAAAGACTGTTACAGGAGGCTTTGGTTTTGGGATGAAGGTTCTCTTTCTGGTGAAAGCATGTGTGATATGAAGATACAACCCGAAGGCAGAACGAACGGACGCTGAAGCTGTGGTTAAAGGAGCTTCGGTTTAATATGATGATGAAGGTGGAAGACGAAACCGACCTAAAGGGGAAAAGACTACTTAGCCCTTGATAGTTTTCTTTATGATTAAGAGTAAATGTCAGGGACATGTCAGGGACATGGATTTAATTTTGTCCGGGCTGCGTCCCGTGCCTATAAATAGATGAACAGTAACACCGTACTGTTTATGCTGGATTGTAATCACTCTTGTGTCACTCTCGCATTTTCACCTTCTGGCAAGCTGAAGGTATCAATGTAATATAAATATTGTAGATATTTATTCATGTTTATGAAAAAGAGAATATAAATAATTTACTGATATATCATCATTACTTATATTCTTTTGTATTTTATATACTTTTGTTTATGTTTGTTTACTGAGATGATGAAGGTATGTCCTTCATGACCTTCGTCTGAAGATCATTATATCCAAAAGGATATAATGCGTCAAAGGACGAAGGTCTTTAATCGTTAACAATTGTGTTGCTTTGTTCTCGATGTATAACATTCGAGAACAAGGACCAACATTGGCGCCCACCTCCGGTGAACTCAATCGACCACCTTTGGCAAGCATCGACTTTCACAATGCCACCAAAGAAGACAACGGTGCCAAAGGCTGCCCTGCAGCCACTAGACACTAATCAGGAGACGCTGTGAGAAGCTAGGAGCCAGAAGAGGAAGGCTACTAGCCCAACACCTCAGGAGGAGGAGCTAGATCAAGAGATGAGGGATTTGGAGGCTATCCACCAACAGGTGCAAAGGAAGAGGGAAAAGATGCTTTGGCTCGTCAAAGGACGAAGGTCTTTAATCGTTAACAATTGTGTTGCTTTGTTCCTGATGTATAGCATTCGAGAACAAGGACCAAAGCTTAGTTTACATAGTCATTGAGAAAAAAATCTTTCACTTTTTAGGGACTTGGATGGCAAGAGAGGCCCATGGGCGAGTTGGCTCAGTTTTAGCCAGCCATAGCCACCGCATTCTAAGCGACCAAGCAAGTTATTTTATGCTGGAAATGCCCAGACCACCCAACTCACGAGGCCTACAAACAATTTCCCAAGCCACATGACAGTGGTCACCTTTTGCATCTTTTCAGCCTCTCCATAGAAAACCTCGACGCATCTTATCAATGGCTTTAAGGGCCCAAGCTGGAAGATCGACAACCATGGCCAAGTAGATGACCATCCCTATGAGAACATACTGGACATACACTTTTCGACCAGCTTTAGCCAATAACTCAGCCTTCCATCCAGAGAGTGGATATGTTCTATATGAACCCTTCCTTTTTAGATCCATTCTATACGCTAAATTTAGAGAAGATTCTCATTCTCTACGCACCCAACAGCGTCTTCTAAACGGTCATCTAAATTTAGGGGACGCTGTTGGATCCTCTATATATAGAGTTTCTCTTTCCTCTCCTCTATCCATTTTACACTTTAAACAACACATTTAGTAAAACTAAAGTATGTACAATAGACTTGAGAGTATAACAAATACATACGTACAAATTTAAAATAAAATATGTTAATATAGGTATTTACGTATAGAGGACGTGGCTGGAAGGAAGTAGATATAGAGGAAAGGATTTTTTAGAGGAGACTGAAAGTCACCTAGAGGGGGGTGAATAGGCGGAATCTGAAAATTATAAACTTAAGCACACACTACAAGCTGGGGTTAGCGTTAGAAATGAATCCAAGTCCGAAAGAGAGGGGAAAACAAATCAACCAAGAAATAAAGCGGATGAACATGGTGATTTGTTTTACCGAGGTTCGGTTCTAAAGAACCTAGTCCCCGTTGAGTTGGTCACAAAGACCAGGTCTCTTTCAACCCTTTCCCTCTCTCAAATGGTCACTTAGACTGAGTGAGCCTTTTCCTTAATCTCCCGGGTCACTTAGACCCTGCAAGGACCACCACACACTTAGGTGTCTCTTGCTTCGATTACAAATCACTTGAGAAAAGAAATGGGAAAGGAAGAAGGCAATCCAAGAGGCAAGAGCTCAAAAAGAACACAAAATCTCTCTCTCACACAAGTCACTAAGTGTTTGAGATGAATTGGGGACTTGGAGAGGCTTTGATCTTTTGAATTGTGTCTAGGAGTGAATGCTAGAGCCCTTGTATTGAATGTGATACACAGAAATCTTGGATGCTTGGAGTGGTGGCGGTTGGGAGGTATTTATAGCCCACAACCACCAACAAGCCGTTGGGGGTGGCTGCTGTCGATGGGCGCACCGGACAGTCTGGTGCGCCACCGGACACTGTCCGGTGCGCTAGCCACGTCACCCAACCGTTAGGGTTTGGAGCAGTCGATCGTTGGCGCGTTTGTCTTCTTGTGGCACCGGACAGGCTGAAAGTCGCCTAGAGGGGGGGTTGATAGGCGAAAACTAAAATTTACAACTTTAAACACACTACAAGTCGGGGTTAGCGTTAGAACAAATGTCAAGTCCGGGAGAGAGAGGAAAACAAATCAACCAAGAAATAAAGCGAATGGACACGATGATTTGTTTTATCGAGGTTCGGTTCTAAAGAACCTAGTCCCCATTGAGGTGGTCACAAAAACCGGGTCTCTTTCAACCCTTTCCCTCTCTCAAACGGTCACCTAGACCGAGTGAGCTTTCTTCCTTGATTTCTTGGGTCACTTAGACCCCGCAAGGACCACCACACGATTGGTGTCTCTTGCTTCGCTTACAAGGCTTTGAGAATAAGAATGAGAGAAAGAAGAAAGCCAACCAAGCAACAAGAGCAACAAAAAACACAAGAATGATCCTCTCACAAGTCCTAAAGCGCTAGAATTGAATTGGGGACTTTGATTGGATCGGTGGCTTTGATTTGTGTCTTGGAGTGTTGCACTTTGCTCTTGTATTGAATGAAGAGTGATGAATGCTTGGATTCTTGGAGTGGAGGTGGTTGGGGGGTATTTATAGCCCTCAACCACCAAACAACCGTTGGGGTTGGGCTGCTGCCGATGGGCGCACCAGACACTGTCCGGTGTGCCAGCCACGTCACCCAACCGTTAGGGTTCGGGCACAGTCGACCGTTTGAGCTTTGTCTTCTAGTGGCATCGGACAATCCGGTGCCGCACCGGACAGGTACTGCTCACTGTCTGGTGCGCCTCTGACGGGCGGCTCTGCTCTGCCGCGCACTGTTGCGCACTGTTCCTTTGAAACTCAGCTTTTGCAGGCGACCGTTGCGCGAAGTAGCTGTTGCTCCGCTGGTGCACCGGACAGTCCGGTGAATTATAGCAGAGCGCGTCCTCAGAAACCCGAGAGTGAAGAGTTTGGAGTTGTACGGTCCTGGTGCACCGGACACTGTCCGGTGGCACACCGGATAGTCCAGTGCGCTAGACCAGGGCACTCTTGGTTCCTTTGCTCCTTTGCATTTGAACCCTAACTTCAATTTTTTATTGGTTTGTGTTGAACCTTTATGCACCTGTTAGAACATATAATCTAGAGCAAACTAGTTAGTCCAATATTTGTGTTGGGCATTCAACCAACAAAATTATTTGTAGGAAAAGGTTAAACCCTATTTTCCTTTCACTAGCACTGTTCAGTGTCCGTTGCGCCTGTGACTTCTGCGCTCTGACTCTGCGCGCACTGTTCTTCACTGTACGGTCCTGAGGCACCGGACACTGTCCGGTGGCACACTGGACAGTCCGGTGCGCCAGACCAGGGCACACTCGGTTTCTTGCTCCTTTGTATTTGAACCCTATCTTCAATCTTTTATTGGTTTGTGTTGAACCTTTATGCACCTGTAGATCATATACTCTAGAGCAAACTAGTTAGTCCATTATTTGTGTTGGGCATTCAACCACCAAAATTAATTGTGGAAAAGGTTAACCCTATTTCCCTTTCAGAGACTATAAAAGATAAATGTAGAAGATGAATATAGAGAATGTTGTTGTAGACTGTCTAAAATTAGTCAATGTGAATCCCCAGTTGGACTTCAACAACCTTCTTAGCCTTCTTTCTAGAGATGTAATATATAAAAAACATAACAACGCACGGGCACCTAACTAGCAATGGCGGGACCAGGATTTAGAGGGTGAGTATTCAAAAAATTTATAGGGTTTAGCCTGTCTATGGGCATATATAATTAATTGTACATATGCATAACCTATAATTAAGCACATATGATATGGTCGTAACTGATTCAATAACTAATCTACTAAACTCAAATTCTACGCAACTATTTTAAAAGTTTAAATCAAAATGCACATGTTGGTTGTTGCTCCATTACGAGCTGGCTGCTTACTCTCTTTGGCTCTTTTCAATCGCTAATGTCAACACGCCTAGCATTGTAAGCAACCAAGCAGGGGAGGTCTGCTCGTTGGGGTCGGATGGCCGCCTCCTAGGCGGGCTTGGACATTGGCATGATAGGACACTACCCCCACCGGTCTGTCCACGTGGTGGCACCCTGATTATAGTGGATCGAATCCTCGAACGACGGGCGACACAACAACGAGAATATGTGCGACACAGCGACAGTTAGCCAGTTAGATCTGGGCACCTGGTGGCACTGTGGAGCCACGGTGGCGTGATCGAGGTGTTGGTGTCTTTATGTGGGCACGTGGGGCGGCAAGACACGACCACGACTTGGTGGCTGGCGCTCTGGTGGCTCTGTCGTGGTGCATCTACAATATGGTTTGAGGATTTTTTTTCTTCCGTGAGTATTGAGGTAGACTTTGTCGCTCCCTTGGGCACCATGGACCACGGCAATCTATTGGACTGGTTAGGTATGGGAGGCAGGAAGGAGATATTTTGCTCCAAATTAATAGAATTGCTTCATTTATTTGATTCACATCCTATCTTCCATGTGTGTGTGTGTATATATATATATATATATATATATATATATATATATATATTGAAAATATATTATGTAAAATAATTGTTATTCATTTGAATATCCTTGAATTGAATGGGGCCCGCCCTATATCTTTCTGTTTTCTTAATCCGTTACGCTGCCACCATCCGCCGACGATGGAAGACATGACACGAACTGGGCACTCCACTAGCGGCCAAGGCCAAAGCAACGATGATCCTGGGCACACGAGCGCTGGCCGCATCCAATTCCCCGCTGCGCACATCATGGCGACTGGGCGACTCGCGGGTGGGGCAGTCGACCCTGGACACATCACAGGCGTCGGGCATGGCCAAAACACGGCGAGCTTGTTTGTGCCGCCGAGGCCTGGCGGCAATGGCCGAGGGACTGACTACAAGCCACATGCTGACGAGGGCCACCCGTTCCCCATCTCCAGCCAGTGGAGTTCCCATGGGGCTCGCGGGTACCGGACATGGCGGATCGGGGCCAGGCTCGTCGAGTCGAGGCAAGGCAAGGGCCCTCATTCTCAACCGGCGACGTGTCCAATGCACGACTGAGGATGTCGCGTCCCCTGCTTTCCTCGCTACCGATCCCTCCGTTTCCAGGAGAACCATCGGTCAAATCCCCTGCTTTCCACCACACGGTCGTGGTGTTCCTGTACCTGGCCATGGGAACATCGTGGCTGACCAGGGGCAGCCAGAGGCTGGCCACATCCACACAGTCCTGGAAAGCGGCCATACGCCCCCATACATGTCTAGTTTGAAAAGCCCATTTTTAAGGAATTTTTATTTTTCTAAAAAAAAAATAGTTTATTTTTTCTTTTAAAAAATAGAATTTTTTTTGGAAAAATAGAGTTGTCAAACTAGCCCTGATTAGGAATGACGGCTTCAAGCCAGGGTTTAAGATTGGCTGTAATATATATCTATATACTAATCTATTAAGAGCGTAAAGTCTGCGCCCACAGCCCTGCCCACCTGCCCTTGCCCGTGCGCCCCCGTCCCGCGCCCACGTTACACGCGCTCCCACGGATGTCGTCGCGCCCGACGTGCCCCCGCCTCTCTCCCGCGGATGTCGCCCAGCACCGACCAGCCTTCTCCGTCCAGGTACGGCCAGCGCCCCCATCCATCTTCGCCCTTGAGCAGCTTTCCCCC
The DNA here is from genome assembly GCA_029449295.1 of Zea luxurians. Classification (NCBI taxonomy): domain Eukaryota; kingdom Viridiplantae; phylum Streptophyta; class Magnoliopsida; order Poales; family Poaceae; genus Zea; species Zea luxurians. Next base: position 114,054,927 of record JAOPSE010000002.1, read on the forward strand.
TTCTATCTTTACCCACTCGCCGTGTCTTCTTCCATCCTCGATTGGATTAGTGGAATCAAGGTTGGTTGCGACGACAGTCCATCAATAGAAACCAACCTCGCGCCCTGCACCGAGATCTACCTTCCTTCCTCGTTACCACGTCGGTCTCGCCTTCCATAAGAGTTGCCCCTGAATCCGCGTCCCAATCAGCACTCTTCATTCCCCTTCCATCCTCTCCCCCATGACGCACGCCTTCCATCTTCGACAGCACACCGTGATAACTATTAAAGAGTGGGAAAGGGGCACCATAAGCGATGTCGTCACCCAGCACGAGGACAATGTGAGTTGCATATTCGGTTGTTCCTTTGTAGGCGCCATCTTCATTTTTTTCTCACTGATCACATCGTCTAAGCATATGTGTGGATGTGTTGGTTCTGTTCCCAGGTCACGACATCGCCTAAGAATTCCAACTCTTCCATAAGTTCAGAAGTAAGCATTCCAACTCTGAGTTTGTTAGTTGATGTCCAGTCAGTAGTATGCATATACTTGTTAGTTGTTGTCCAGTTAGACCGGCTAAAGGGCCGATACAAGATCAAATAAGGAAGGACTCAATGAGGTGCCCCCAGTGGGACCACTCGCCGAGACCTAACACTATCGAAGGGTGGTTGGATCTTACTTGGATAACCCGTTCATAGCTCGACGACCTCCTTCCCCGCGCCGACTAGGTCGGTGGAAGGCGGCCCTTCCCTCAAAGAGACCTTGAAAGGCCTTCCGACGGGGGATGCGTGCAAATCAAGGATCAAGCCCTTAGAAGACGACCCGCTCAGAGGATCACCACCCAGGACTATGTCCGGTTTCGGCACTAAGCGGACTTTCGCTCAGTGCGCGACGACCATCGTAGGAAGGGTCCGTCCCTAAACTACATGAGTACCGAATAAACCCCCAAGCAATCCACATGGATTGCTCGGAGGCTATATCTAGCAGATGCGTTGCGCGTACCCGAGATTTCGGTCATCAATAAGAGCCGAGCATACCTAGACTCACGCTCAATGTGTGATGACCATCGCAGGAAGGGTCCACCCATAAACTGCTCGAATATCGAGTGAACCTCCAAGCAATCCACATCTATTACTCGAGGGCTCGGTGGCTACATCTAGCAGAGACCACACTAGAACCTATTCAAACTTGCTATCACTAGTAATCGAGTGTGCATCGTTGTGGTTGCTATTTATGTTACATTACCCATATTGTAGGGGGGTATGATGGCTAGGGAGAGCGAGGGGCAGCCTCGATCATGTTGTGACTTGTGACTCCTTTGGCGTGGGGTTTTATAGAGGGCTGACTGCTTCGGTGTAGGGGCGAATGGATTGAAGGAGATGTACAAGACCATACTACAACAAAATGGATAAAATTAACCAAAGTGTATTTTGCGTAAGCAAGCATCAAATGTTCTCTCACCTTTTTCAGTCCGATCCATCAACTTTCCCACCAATACACATGTATTGAGAAGGAACAAATCTATCCCAACAATCTTTTTGCTATATGAAACCTACAAACTATTCGCTTGCGTTCAAAAAACAAAACCCTACAAACTCTGCACGGCCAAAAAACTTTAGGTCGGATATCGATTGAACAAACAACATAGTCCATGATTTTTTCCTTGTAAACCCTGTACCTTATCTATGTTAGTATGAGTAATGCTGCAGCGCATTGGCGCTTGGAATTGGATGGTTCGCTGTTTGTCATGTGACCCCGGACATTGGATCTGCCGGCAGCTCAACTGTGGTCTGCGGACGCGCACGTGTAGACGACTGACAAAGCAATCTTGGAAGCCATCTTTCCATGATCGGAAAGATTCGTAACGAGGACGACACACGAGAACTACCCATGCATGCAGATTAGGCCACCGCCCACGGCCGGTCATGATCACCGGCCGGCCATCATCGTCGTCATAAGATTAACCAAACCTACCATGCCGTTCATTACATACCCGGTTTATCCACTTACCACGTATGGTTAGTTCCTGCCGTAACGATCCATGGTAGGGATAGTAACTGATACCAGCAGCAGCGCCAGCAGGTCGAGAAGATGCAGGTCTGAATTGAAGCTAGCTGTGGCCTACGCATTCCTCTTCTTCAAACACATGGACACTGTACTGAGTTGATCTGAAACGAAACTAGCATGAAGATTCAGAGGACGATTGAAGTGAACCGGCTGGAGCTAGGAAGCAGGTGGGGTCGATCATTCATGGCCAAGCAACGATCGCCGTCGCCACTGCCCAGTAGAAGTGTAGAACTCTGAAAGAGAATGAAACGAGAATGGGAGCACTTACTGCAAGCAGGCACAATAAGCTCAGATCACAGCACGGCGGCAGCAGCAGAGATCACCGTCTTCTTCCGGCCTGATGGACTGAGCTGTTGGGGGGAATGAAGCCTGGTCCGAGACCGTCCGACCGAGAGCACGTCGTCCGGTACGGTCTCGCGCCAGACGACATTCCCCTCAACAAGACGATCGTTACAACGGCTTAGAAAGAACACGGAGGAGGAAGAGGACCGACGACGATCGCGGCCGTGGTTTTCTCTCTTTCTTGTACAGCTCTGCAGCAAATGATGCTGCCTTGTGGCAGGCAATGGCGTCAAGTCCACAAGCAATCCCCTTTCTAGCAGCTACACCGAGCCGAGCTTCTTTGCTGCTTTCACACTACACCTTCACCTTGCACTGGCTGAACAAGTACGCACCAAAAATCTTACAAAGCGATGCCAAAAGGAGATTTGCGTGCGTACGTCAAGGGGACTGACGACTCAGACATTTACTGGTGGTCGTGCATTTGAATATGGGCAGACGACGAGCCTTAATTAGCCACAACATCGCAATCATGAGTAATATATGCTTAGAGCTATGATGATGATTATGCAAAAACTTTGGACCAAGATTCCGTGAATAACGACAGTCAACTAAGAGCAGAGAAGATTATAGGCACAACACAAAAGTCAAGTAATCCTTTTGTGAAATTTTGTCCGTCATCATTACGCTTATTCTTGCGCTATGATTAAGCATAATGTTGATGAGTTGCTGAGGAAAGGATCAGTAAAAAGGTTTGTTCTTTCAGGAGTGCTTAACTCTGACATCAGTTCATGATTTTTATTCCCTAGCAAAGACCAAATTGTTAAAGGTTGCATTGCCTCTCCTGTTTTCGTTGCAGGCTTAGCCCTTAAGAAACTACTACCTTCAGGCACCGTCCTCCTGCTAGCTGCTACAGAAAAGGGCCCTTATTTTTGCTGCTTCTGAGTTTGCGGATTACAAACGGGTCAGAAAAAAGGCAATCTTGTTCTCCACTTTATTTCTTTGTTGCCATTTATCATTACTGAACTAGCATTTTCTTTACCCATATTATTTATTTTATCTTTGCAAAACATCGTCTAATTTGTTTTTGGTATTTCTTTTTTGTCTTTTAATTTGTTACTTCTTTACTTAGATCATCTCAAAAGAACACAAAAAAAATCCCTTAAAAGTAGTTTTTAGAACACCCCAAACCGCATTGGAGTTGTTTGTTTATTGTAATCTCCAACATGTCACTAAAAAATAAACAAAAAATTAATTTTTAGTACCTTTGCTTTATTTCATTTTAGTCCCTAAATTGTTAAATACGGAAACTAAGTGTTTGATTTATATGGACTAATTTTTAGTTTCTCCATTTTATTTCATTTTATTTTCTAAATTGCTAAATAAGGAAACTAAGTGTTTGGTTTATATGGACTAATTTTTAGTCAATCTATTTTATTTTATTTTAGTTTTGAAATTGTTAAATACAGAAACTAAAACTCTATTTTAGTTTCCGTATTTAACAATTTATAAACTAAAATGGAATAAAATGGAGGACTAAAAATTAGTCCCTATAAACTAAACACGCCCCAGTAATGGGCCGTCATGAACAAATCCATTTTATTAGCCTATTTCCTTCTCTTTCTTTTTTTTCACTTGTCTGTTTTTAATAGAACTTATTGAATGTAAAGTTACTGCCTATTTGGCATCATCATTGCTATGTTCTAATGCTATGTTCTTAAGACATAATCAACTTTACGATAGATAAATTTAGAATGTAGAAAACTGGTTTGATATTATCCGCTACAGACCCTACCATGCCAAGGAAAATATCCATTAAGAGCTAGTTTAAGAACCTTATTTTTTCGAGAGAAATTAGTTCATTTTTCAGTAAGAAAATAGAAATCACTTATAAAAATAGAGTTCTCAAACTAGCTCTGAAATAATCATCAAAGGAACTTTGCTCATACTACTAAATTTGTACTGTAAATATCCGCAAGAAATGCCAACGGAAAACAAATGACCCTTTTATACTGTCAAGGCCACTTGATTTTAACACTAAAGAATATTTTTTTTAGAAATAAGCTTTATTAAAAATAAAGTTCCGGTAACCGCAACGAAGCGAACACAATACTACAATCTCTACTACTTATTAAGGCTGCAATAGTAGTCTATCATTCCGTGTTCTGCCATTCTGCGTTCTGTCCATTCCATGTTCTACCTTTCCGATTCCCTCCTCCCCGCGCACAGTCCATTCCCATGTTCTGCCACCATTATATATCTATCATTCTCATTCCCCCTCCCCGCAAAGCCCATTCTCATTCCCCCGTACAGCCGACACCTAGCTAAAATTAAAAAAATACACATGGCCAAGGGCATTCAAACCCACAACCTCTCAAACAAATGCTAGCAGTAGCTACCACTACACCACATGTGTGTTTATATCTACATCTATAACAGAAAACACATCTACTACATCTTTTCCCAAGACCACCTGCTACCCTTGCACAATGCGTAGTAGTAGATAAGTATCACCGAGATTCTTGAATTATATTTTTGGATGGAGGGAGTAGTATTTAAAGAAGAGCCTTACATGCAATTTCTTTTGTTTGAATAATGTTTTCAACTTAAATTCCTTTTTTGCATCCGTGATATTTATTCTTCGTAATATTTTTTCCATGGATCTGACTTGTGAGTTATTTTTATAAACCAACGCCAAACATGAATCCATGTTTCTTACTTGAAAACCTCGAACAAACACCATTAGCAGGAGGCACTCGCGTTGGGGTCGCTCATCGACGACAAGAAGAAATTTGGCGAATGCCAGTTCGACCTCTAGAAACAGTCCTATGTGGCCGCATGTGTCGCTATGTACGACAAGCTCCGGCGCAGCCGCCGCTTGGACGCGGTGCAGAGCGGCTGCTCCGCGCTGTCCATCGTCAAGCAGGGGGACCTCATAGTCGTCGCCAACGTCGGCGACTCTCGGGTTGTTTTGGGCACCGCATTCGACGACGACGCCATCACGTTGTCCAGCTCATCGTCCACCTGAAGCTTAACCTGCCACGTAAGTCGCTACTGACTGGCCATGAATTCTTGTGCGTTGAGACGATGACCGTTGCTGACGTTGTATGAGTGTCCTCGAACACGATGCATGTAGAGGAGTAGCGCATCTGGTGGTGCAACGGCCAAGGGTACTACCTTGCTGATGAGCCCGGGGTGCACTTCGTTTTACAACCCAGCCAAGGGTCATCAGTACTCGATATGTCGCGCGTGTTCGACGACTACTATATCGAGGACTGTGGTGTCATCTTGGCGCCAGAGGTGACGCAGAGGAGGACTGACAACAATGACCAGTTCGTCATCCTCGCCACCGTTGGGGTAGCTTTTGTGCCGGCTTGCCTTTAATTCTTTTCGCAAACACACACTTGTCTTTTTGTTTAAGCAAAAGCGTATAGTGGTACATGTCTGATGACTAACGATGTATGGGGGAATTTCTTCCGGTATGTGTGGAACATGCTCTCCAATGATGAGACCATGCAAATCATGACATATATCGAAGTCTGCATGATACTGATGGTTGCAATGTAGTGGTGAAACAGGTACATTATAAATAACAAAATTTATGTATGGCCAGAATTACAAATTGATTATGAAACATTTTTTCATAACGGTATAACACACATTTTGTATATAAGTTATCGTAGTATACTGATATTATATATTCTCGTTGCAACGCACGGGCATTCAGCTAGTAGAACTATAGGATCGTAAGGCATAAGGATGGACAATATGAGATGGGTAAACGGTTGTGAAAAATAATTATAACCCATCCTAATTGTAAAACCAAATTAATTCACATTTCAAAAACTACACAAAATTTTGTTTTATTAGTAAAAACGAGATTTGTTCAAAATCCGTAAATTCAATCAGGGTTGGGTCGGAGAAATTTGAGGCTATATACCAAATCTATAGTAGTATCTATATTTTTATTAAAATGATTAAAAACAATCTATATCTTGTAATAATATATATTGTAATAGAACATATAAATAAGCACATCTTTTATTTGAATAACAACGGTCTTTTGGTGGGTTTTAAATAAAATTTTCTACAATATGCTTATATCCAATCTTCTCCAAAGCTTCACTCTCGAGCGCTATTTTGACTAAATAATATGTCTTTGTTGTGTTATAGTAAAATACAAATATGAATTCAGTAACTTTAATTTAGAGAAACTTCGTTCACGTAGGCAGACAAGTGTTAGGATCCTATGAAGATTCATTTTTTGGTGCGACGCTCGACAATTCCGCTTTGACACAACGACATGGTAGCGAAATAGGTACTCCCTCCGTTTCGTTTTAGTTGTCGCTGGATAGCGCAAAATTGAACTATCCAGCGACAACTAAAAAGAAACGGAGGGAGTACTACATATTAACATTCCCCACACATGACCTTCTCCGATCCAAAAATGGTGGTTGAGGATAAGAAAAAATAAAATGAACAAGGCCCTGTTTAGATCCTCGTGGCTAATTGTTTGAGTGACTAACAATTAGCCGGCAAATAATTAGCTAGCAACAATTAGTCAGGTATGTTTGAAGTTGAAAGGGAAATAGGCTTACACCTTTTTCCTAAATGATTTTGGTGATTGAATTGCCCAACACAAATTATTGAACTAACTAGTTTGCTCTAGTCTATAAGTTATACAGGTGCCAAAGGTTCACAACAAGCCAATAAAAAGACCAAGAAAGGGTTCAAAGATAGAGAGCTAAAGGCATCCCAAAGGCAGCCCTGATCTGGCGCACCGGACTGTCCGGTGCACCACCGGACAGTGTCCGGTGCACCAGGGCACTCGAGGCTGAACTCTTCACCTTCGGGAAAATGATGGGCTGCTCCGTTATAATTCACCGGACAGTGTCCGGTGCCACATCGGACTGTCCGGTGTGCCAGCAGAGTAACGACTACTTCAGCGCCAACGGTCACCTGCAGAGGCATTTACTGCGCGCCGGAGCGCGCAGAAGGCAGGCACGCGCGAGACGGCGCACCGGACAGTCTACAGTACCTGTCCGGTGCACCACCGGACAGCCAGGCGACCCCACCAGTCAGAGCTCCAATGGTTGAACCCTAACGGTCGGGTGACGTGGCTGGCGCACCGGACACTGTCCGGTGGCGCACCGGACTGTCCGGTGCGCCATGCGACAGCAGCCTTCACCAAACGGCTAGTTTGGTGGTTGGGGCTATAAATACCCCCAACCACCCCACATTCAAGTCATCCAAGTTTTCCACCTTCCAACTACTTACAAGAGCTCTAGCTTTCAATTCTAGACACAACCAAATAGATCAAATCCTCTCCCAACTCCACACAAAGCTCTAGTGATTAGAGAGAGAGATTGGTTGTGTTTTTTTGAGCTCTTGCGTTTGGATTGCTTCTTTCTCTCATTCTTTCTTGCAACCAACTCAATTGTAACCGAGGCAAGAGACACCAATTGTGTGGTGGTCCTTGCGGGGAAGTTTGGTTCCCGTTTGATTGAGAAGAGAAGCTCACTCGGTCTGAGGGACCGTTTGAGAGAGGGAAAGGGTTGAAAGAGACCCAGTCTTTGTGACCACCTCAACGGGGAGTAGGTTTGCGAGAACCGAACCTCGGTAAAACAAATCCTTTTGTCTCACTTCTTATTCGCTCACGATTTGTTTTGCGCCCTCTCTCTCGGACTCGTTTCTATTTCTAACGCTAACCCGGCTTGTAGTTGTGCTTAAGTTGTTAAATTTCAGATTCGCCCTATTCACCCCCCTCCAGGCGACTTTCAATTGGTATCAGAACACGGTGCTTCATTAGAGCCTAACCGCTCAAAGTGATGTCGGGAGATCACGCCAAGAAAGAGATGGGGACCGGCGAGAAGTCCATTACAATCCACGGAAAGGCTCCATCGGGAGAGTCCTACAACAAAGGGAAGGGGAAGGAAAAGGAATCCTCTTCACACAAGTCGCGTCGGAGCGGTGACAAGAAGAAGAAGATGAGGAATGTGGTCTACTACGAGACCGACTCCTCGTCGCCATCCACCTCCGGCTCCGACACGCCGTCCGTAACTTCTAAGCGCCATGAGCGTAAGAAGTTTAGTAAGATCCCCCTACTCTATCCTCGCATTCCTAAACATACACCATTACTTTCCGTCCCATTGGGCAAACCGCCAAAGTTTGATGGTGAAGATTATGCTAGGTGGAGTGATATGATGCGATATCACCTAACCTCACTCCACAAAAGTATATGGGATGTTGTTGAGTTTGGTATACACGTACCATCCGTAGGGGATGAAGATTATGATGAGGATGAAGTGGCCCAAATCGTGCACTTCAATTCCCAAGCCACCACTATACTCCTCGCCTCTCTAAGTCGAGAGGAGTATAATAAGGTGCAAGGGTTTAAGAGCGCAAAGGAGATTTGGGACGTGCTAAAGACCACGCACGAAGGAGACGAGGTGACCAAGATCACCAAGCGGGAAACGATCGAGGGGGAGCTTGGTCGCTTCCAACTTCGCTAAGGGGAGGAGCCACAAGACATGTACAACCGGCTCAAAACTTTGGTGAACCAAGTGCGCAACCTCGGGAGCAAAAACTGGGATGACCACGAAATGGTTAAGGTTATTCTTAGATCACTTGTTTTCCTTAACCCCACACAAGTTCAATTAATCCGTGGTAATCCTAGATATACACTAATGTCTCCCGAGGAAGTAATAGGTCATTTTGTGAGCTTTGAGTTGATGATCAAAGGCTCAAAGAAAATTATCGAGCTAGATGGCCCCTCCACGCCCGAAGCACAACCGGTCGCATTCAAGGCGATGGAGGAAAAGAAGGAGGAGTCTACATCAAGTAGACAACCCATCGACGCCTCTAAGCTCGACAACGAGGAAATGACGCTCATCATCAAGAGCTTCCGCCAAATCCTCAAACAAAGGAGGGGGAAGGACTACAAGCCCCGCTCCAAGAAAGTTTGCTACAAGTGTGGTAAACCCGGTCACTTTATAGCAAAATGTCCTATTTCTAGTGACAGTGACAGGGGCGACGACAAGAAGGGAAGAAGAAAGGAGAAGAAGAGATACTACAAGAAGGGTGGCGATGCCCATGTGTGCCGCGAATGGGACTCGGACGAGAGCTCCTCGGACTCCTCCTCCGACGAAGCCGCCGCCAACATCGCCATCACCAAAGGTCTCCTCTTCCCCAACATCGGCCACAAGTGCCTCATGGCAAAGGACGACAAAAGGAAGAAGGTAAAATCGAAATCCTCCACTAAATATGAAACCTCTAGTGATGAGGATAATGCTAGTGATGAGGAGGATAACTTGCGCACCCTTTTTGCCAACCTTAACATGCAACAAAAAGAAAAATTGAATGAATTAATTAGTGCTATTCATGAGAAGGATGATCTCTTGGACTCCCAAGAGGACTTCCTTATTAAAGAAAACAAGAAGCATGTTAAGGTTAAGAATGCTTACGCTCTAGAAGTAGAAAAATGTGAAAAACTATCTTGTGAGCTAAGCACATGCCATGATGTTATCAACAACCTTAGAAAATAAAATGCTAGTTTAATTGCTAAGGTTGATTCAAATGCTTGTGATGTTTCAATTCTCGATCTTAGAAATGATAATGTTAACTTACTTGCTAAGATTGAAGAATTGAATGTCTCTCTTGCTAGCCTTAAAAATGATAATGAAAAATTAATTGCTAAGGCTAAAGAATTAGATTTTTACAATGCTTCCATTTCCGATCTTAGAGATAACAATGATATTTTGCGTGCTAAGATCGTTGAACTTAATTCTTGCAAACCCTCTACATCTACCACTGAGAATGTTACTATTTGCACTAGATGTAGAGATGTTAACATTGATGCTATTAATGATCATATGGCTTTAATTAAACAACAAAATGATCATATGGCAAAATTAGATGCTAAAATAGCCGAGCATGACTTAGAAAATGAGAAATTTAAATTTGCTAGAAGCATGCTCTATAGTGGGAGACGCCCTGGCATTAAGGATGGCATTGGATTCCAAAAGGGGGACAATGTCAAACATAATGCCCCTCCTAAAAGATTGTCCAACTTTATAAAGGGCAAGGCTCCCATGCCTCAGGATAACGAGGGTTATATTTTATACCCTGCCGGTTATCCCGAGAGCAAAATTAGGAGAATTCACTCTAGGAAGTCTCACTCTAGCCCTAATCATGCTTTTATGTATAAGGGTGAGACATCTAGTTCTAGGCAATCAACCCGTGCAAAATTGCCTAAGAAGAAAACTCCAACTGCATCAAATGATCATGTTGGGGACTTGTTCTCAAATGCTTCGGATTAAGAACAAGGCAACATAAAAAGTGTTAAATGATAAAGTCCTTCGTCCTTTGAAACATTATTTCCCTTCGGGATATAATGTATTTCGGACGAAGGTCACAAACAACATATCTTCGTAAGCACAATAAACGATGATGAAGAACTTATATGTAACATAAGAAGTAATATAAACATTTAAATATTATCACAACGTCATTTCTATTTTATTATCATAGAAAAATAGAAATGATTTCAGATTACAAGTGTACCTTCGGATTGCAGGAAGGCAAAAGTATAAGGATGACGCAAAAGCAAATGCCAAGTCAGCGTGAACAGTACGGGAGTACTGTTCATCTATTTATAGGCGTGGGACGCAGCCCATGTAAAATTACATTTATGCCCATTACATTTGCTAATGACTTATGGGAATCTACTAAGGCCTAAGTAGTCTTTTCATCTTTAAGTCGGTTCCCCTTTCTGCTATCGCGACGAAGCTTTCCTGCGCATAGCTTCGGTTGTGCACCATCCTTCGTACAGCTTGGTAATCAGCCCGTCCTTCATCTCAATCCCCCTTCGTCTGGCTTAGGCTTCGTCCTGACCGTACTTCATGTTCATAATTCTGAGTCCGAAGATACCTGTTCATATAATTCACTTGGAAAACATTGTCAAATCATGTTTTTGAGGACCTTCGGAGGACGAAGGCCCCCAACAGTAGCCCCTCGCAATATTAATTTGTTAGTGATAAATTCAGATTGCGATATGGACGAAGGCCTTAAGCCGAAGGTCTGAAAAAACACCTTCCCTTTGCTAGAATAGCAAAAGTGACTGACACGCGGGGCCACATAGTTTCCGTCATATCGAGTGTATAAATAGGAGCCCGCCACAATTTATTTGGCACGCTCTCTTTGCCATCTGTTTTGCCTGCTTATAAAGCTTTCTGCCCAAAAAATATTTGTTTTCTTTCGTAGTTTTATGCTTCGGAAGCGAAAAGTAAGATTTCCGAAGGGATGTCTGAGGAGAAGAAGGCTGCTGTCGAAATGAAGCTAAGTCTCTCTGAAGAGAAGAACCTGGGCTTTCTTGAAGCAATGTCGAAGACCAATACAAAAAAGATCACCAAAGAGATTTTAGAAGGTTTATCTGAAGATACTGATGACAGCGACAGTTATGATGTAGAAAGCGGCGGGGGAGAGTCCGAAGATCGACCATGGCGGCCAAGTCACTCTGTTTTCGGGAAAACCACTATTAAGCAGAGTCATATTGACAATATGAGGGGGAGATATTTTCGAGATGTATCTATTGTGAGGGTTGATGCTGGAGAAAAAACCTCTCCTACCCCCGAAGAAAATGAGGTCGTGATCTTCCGAAGCTTTCTCAAGGCTGGGCTTCGGTTCCCCCTAAGCAGCTTTGTTGTTGAAGTCCTGAAGACATTTCAAATCTACCTCCACCAAATTACTCCCGAAGCTATCATAAGAATGGGAATCTTTGTCTGGGCTGTGAGAAGCCAAGGTTTAGAACCAAATGCTAAAAGCTTTTGCAAAATTCATGAGTTGGTATATAAGACGAAGCCCTGGGGGAAAGAACAATATCACAACAACTTTGGTTGTTACAGCTTCGGTGCCCGCTCCGGGTCAAGCTGCCCCGTGCCAACCTTTCGGAAGAGGTGGCCCGGTGCCTGGATGACAGAATGGTTCTATGTAAAGAATGACTTGACAGCGCAGGAAGATGTTAAGGGTATCATTATGCGCCCTATCTGGCAACGCTTCGGACTCCGAAAGCCGAAGGTTGAAATGGATGAAGCGGCCGAAGAATGCCAAAGAGCCTTCGGCGTAATCTGCTCTTTTATTGGGACAAGGGATTTGGTCCAAGAGCATATTGCCTTCAGAGTTTGGCCACTTGCAGAAAAGTGGGAAATGCCGAAGGAGACCATCAAAGAGTCTGACGAAGGTGGACTGGTCAGACTAAAATACACATTCAAATACGGAGATAAGTTTGTTGAACCGGATGACGACTGGTTAAAAAGTATTGAAACCGTAAGTGACGAACTGCTTGGGGTATACTCGAAGGCCGAGAATACTGTATTATCAGCAACCTTCGGAGGCCGAAAGAAGAAGAGGCTCAACCGGGTATTTGATGCAATCGGGTTTGTCTACCCTGACTATCATTATCCGGTGCCAGGCCACAAAAGAAAAAATACTTCTCCTGCAAAAGAAGTTGCCTCAGGTGCTTCTAGTGAGCCAGCGCCGCAAAGAAAAAAGATAAAGGTGCTCACCCACCAGGCACGTTTTATTGAACCGGCCACAGTGCCTGAGTTTATTGGTGAAGTCTCTTCGGCCACTGAAACTATAGAACCAGCTCCAGTGCCGAAGATCGAAGAAAAAGCTGAAGCACCTTCAGCAGAGAAGGCAGAAAAACCGAGAGTTGAAGGACCAAAAATATTGGAAATCTTAAGTCCTTCAGCAAGTGTTGAGACAATAAAAAATCAAAAGGGCCCATCGGTGACCCCGAAAAGAAAAAGAATGGTGAACGTGCTAGATGTTTTGGAGACAATTAAGTCTTCAAGCACAACTCCGAAGAAGACTGTTGAAACTTCCAAAACGGAAACTGAAATCTTTGCTGCTGAACCTCCAAGGCAACAATCTGAAACTGGAGCTGGACCTTCAGAGCCCACGAAGGTGAAACCCTTGGAAACCGAGGAAGAAAAAATGATGGAGCCAATTTTAATTGAAGAGATCAGTACTGCTGCCCCCGAAGCATCCCCTAAAGTCCTTGATTATATTGTTCGACATGCTTCGGGGAAGAAGTTGACAGAAGAAGAAATTTTTGAAGCTAATCACTATGCAAAAGAATTGAAATATCCAAATGGGGCCTTAGTATTCAATGGGACAAATGAAGAAGATTTCCTATACTGCCTCCCAGATGACAAGGAATTATCCGTCTGCCGGGAAATGGCCCGAAGCATGGGGTTTCCGAAGCTGGAGGCTGGCCTCTGCGCGATGACAAAGGACGATCTTGCAGATAGCCTTGCATACAATAGCCTGAAGGTACGAGAACTGCGCGTTTGGAGACTTTATGATTTGAAATCTATTCTTTTATTCTTATACCAACTCTTTTATATATATGGTTTAATACTAAGCAACGCGCTGAGAGCGCAAAAGAATGCCGAAGACGAGAGCTATGAAATTGCCTTCAACAACCTTCGAACAGAAGTTATCAAACTGAGAAACGAGGCCTTAGAAAAGGACAAAATTCTAGTTACATTGGTGGATAAAATAAAGGAGGACGAAGCTGCCTCTAAAGCACAAGCTGCAGCTCAAAAACACGAGATTGCCGACCTTCGGAAGCAATTAGCCCGAGCTAAAGAAGAACGCATACTTGAAGAAACGAGGCGGGAATGTAGCGACCAATGGGCCAATCATTTGGAAGGAACCGTTGAAGAGCTTCGGTCTTCTAAGAAAAGGTGCTACGAAAAATCCATGGAATGTGTAAAGAAGATAAAAACCAGCTTCGCCAGTGTTGGCGCATTTTCGAGTGAAGAAGATTTTGTGAGAGGTAACCCAGAAGGACCGATCGAATGGATCAGCCACGAAGCTGAAGCCTTCGAAGAAATTCTAAACAGTCGTGGAGACATTTGCGCCTTCTCGGGTGCCAGGGGGATTGCTACTATGCTGGAGAAAAAAGGCTGCGATCATGTTAAGGTTCTTGCACAATCCGAAGCCAGCTTATCCCCTGAAGATATTAAAGACCCCTCGGCCGAAGCTAGCCAGGCTGGTGGAAAATTTTTCACCGACGTCTGGGACAATGGTGGCCGAGAAATAGCCCAAGAAATTATTCAGAAAAGTGAGAAGGGCATTCACGACGCTAGAGAAGTAGCTAAGGCCGCTGACAAAAGCTCAGAGCCCGAAGGGCAAATAGGTATTAGCTAATGGTTTTTATTGTGTTGTAATTTTTGATTTTAAACTTCGTTCGCAATTTGTAATAGCAATGTGGCCGTATCCTGTCCTCCTTCAGATCCTACTAAAGCGTCTCCAGGCCCTCACCCGAAAGGAGACGAGGAAATTAAAAAGATGGCTGAAGCTATCATGGATGAAGTTGTTAACCGACTCCTGAACGAAGCTGCAGAAGTTGTTTTGAGAGAATATTAAGCACTATTGTAAAAACTTCTGAAATGAAATATGTGTAACATTTTGTAACCCTGTAATATATTTGCTTTTAATGATTCGATTCTTTACGATGCATGAAACTTTACATACGTACCGTTTTTGAGCCTTCGGCGAAAAAACACCTTCCCTTCTTTTCATGCTTCGTGAAGATAGAAAAACTTTTATGCATCACAACAATGTCCATAGTGCTCTGATGAAGAATATCCAAGCTTCGTGAAAACATTCTCCGAAGCTATATTCCGAAGATCAATATTGTATCCCCTTGTGACTTAGCACGATTTTCACTTTCTCAAAGCATCCTTCCGAAGGTCGATACTGTGTCCCCTTCTTTTGCCATATGCAACATGATGTATGATGCTTATGCTATGAAAAATGATGTGATGATGTTATGTTATGTAGATGACATTTGTTCCGAAGATACACACATATCCCCGTAAAACACACAATCTTTTTGTATCAGCGCTGACTTTTCGCTGTAAGCTCTGCATTCCCTTAGGAAGGACTTTGGAGCTTCTTCGCCTTTTACTTAGGCGGTATCAGCGTTGACTTTTCGCTGTAAGCTCTGCATTCCCTTAGGAACGACTTTGGAGCTTCTTCGCCTTTTACTTAGGCGGTATCAGCGTTGACTTTTCGCTGTATGCTCTGCATTCCCTTTGGAACGACTTTGGAGCAGAAAACTTACACTGCGTTCCCTTTGGAACGGCTTTTTGTGACTTCAGCAAACTTACTCTGCGTTCCTTAGAACGACTTTTTGTTGCTTCGAAGGATTTTTGATAATTCGAAGGTCCTCCTTGTTATCGCAAATCTTTAAGCTTCAGCAACTTAAGCCTATGGAGAAAATACATTTTCCTTGTGGCAAACAACAAAACTATTACATGAAAACTAAAAAATGTCCTTTATTACACAGAAAATAGAACTGAATGGAAAAGACTGCTATCAAGGTAGGATATTTGTCAATAGATGTGCTTCGACTCTGGCACAGTGCTATTGACTGTGCGAGCTTCGGATTGTTCTCTGAAGTCCCTTTGGTGTGGAGCATATTGGCTCCCTTCTGGCTGTTGGCCTTGTTGCAGCGGTGGTGGAGGCGGAGGCTGTTGCCAGGAAGCTTGAGGTTGACTCGCCGAAGCAACAGAAACTGCAGGGTGGTTGCCTACGTATTCTGGGATGTAAGGCGGATGGTACGAAGCAGTATGCATGACCTGCTTCGGCTGAGCTTGTTGTGCTGCAGCTTCGGCTATCTCCTTTTGCTTCTGGATGGTAACATGGCACATCCTGGTGGTATGGCCCTTGTTTTCACCACAGAACAAACAAAATATTCTCCTTGGTTGATCTCCAAATCTTCCGCCGAAGCCCCTGGCGCCTCTGCCTCTTGGAGCTGGTGGCCGGAAGAAGCTTTGCTGTTGCCCCGAAGCCTGTGAGGAGCACTGCGGCCTGTGCTGCTGACTCCCCTTATCATCATTTTGAGTAGAGTTGTGGATTGACCTGACATGCCTCGGATAGAATCTTCCTCCGAAGCCCCTGGTCATTTCAGAAAATCTGAAAGCCTCCTCCCTTCTTTGGCGAAAATCATTGTCGGCACGAATATACTCGTCCATCTTCTGGAGCAGCTTCTCCAAAGTTTGAGGAGGCTTCCTAGCAAAGTACTGAGCTGAAGGTCCAGGCCGAAGTCCCTTGATCATGGCCTCAATGACAATTTCGTTGGGCACCGTTGGTGCCTGCGCCCTCAAACGCAAGAACCTTCTGACATACGCCTGAAGGTATTCTTCGTGATCCTGAGTGCACTGGAACAGGGCCTGAGCAGTGACCGGCTTCGTCTGAAACCCTTGGAAGCTGGTTAACAACATGTCCTTCAGTTTTTGCCATGAAGTGATCGTTCCTGGTCGAAGGGAGGAATACCAGGTTTGAGCAACACTCCTGACAGCCATGACAAAAGACTTTGCCATGACTGCAGCATTGCCACCATACGAAGATACTGTAGCTTCGTAGCTCATCAAAAACTGCTTCGGGTCTGAATGGCCATCGAATATGGGAAGCTGGGGTGGCTTGTAGGACGGAGGCCAAGGTGTAGCCTGCAGCTCAACGGACAGAGGAGAAGCATCATCGAAAACAAAATTTCCATGATGGAAATTGTCATACCAGTCATCTTCGTTGAAGAAACCCTCCTGATGAAGGTCTTTTTGTTGAGGCCTTCGGTTCTGCTCATCGTGAGTAAGATGGCGAACTTCTTCAGAAGCTTCGTCTATCTGCCTTTGCAGTTCAGCTAGCCTGGCCATCTTTTCCTTCTTCCTCTGCACCTGTTGATGAAGCATCTCCATATCTCTGATCTCTTGGTCTAGCTCATCCTCTTGAGGCGTCGGGCTGACAGCCTTCCTCTTCTGGCTTCGGGCCTCCCGAAGAGAGAGAGTCTCCTGATTGGGGTCCAGCGGTTGCAGAGCTGCAGCCCCAGTTGTTGAAGTTTTCTTCGGCGCCATAGCGAAGGTTTATGGCTTCCGAAGGTGTTCAAAAACTCAAAGAGTGGAAGTGAGTTCACCGGAGGTGGGCGCCAATGTTGGGGACTTGTTCTCAAATGCTTCGGATTAAGAACAAGGCAACATAAAAAGTGTTAAATGATAAAGTCCTTCGTCCTTTGAAACATTATTTCCCTTCGGGATATAATGTATTTCGGACGAAGGTCACAAACAACATATCTTCGTAAGCACAATAAACGATGATGAAGAACTTATATGTAACATAAGAAGTAATATAAACATTTAAATATTATCACAACGTCATTTCTATTTTATTATCATAGAAAAATAGAAATGATTTCAGATTACAAGTGTACCTTCGGATTGCAGGAAGGCAAAAGTATAAGGATGACGCAAAAGCAAATGCCAAGTCAGCGTGAACAGTACGGGAGTACTGTTCATCTATTTATAGGCGTGGGACGCAGCCCATGTAAAATTACATTTATGCCCATTACATTTGCTAATGACTTATGGGAATCTATTAAGGCCTAAGTAGTCTTTTCATCTTTAAGTCGGTTCCCCTTTCTGCTATCGCGACGAAGCTTTCCTGCGCATAGCTTCGGCTGTGCACCATCCTTCGTACAACTTGGTAATCAGCCCATCCTTCATCTCAATCCCCCTTCGTCTGGCTTAGGCTTCGTCCTGACCGTACTTCATGTTCATAATTCTGAGTCCGAAGATACCTGTTCATATAATTCACTTGGAAAACATTGTCAAATCATGTTTTTGAGGACCTTCGGAGGACGAAGGCCCCCAACAGATCATGACATTTCATTTAAAACTTTTGATGCATCTTATGTTTTAACTAACAAATCCGGCAAGGCAGTTGCCAAGTATGTTGGGGGCAAACACAAGGGATCAAAGACTTGTGTTTGGGTACCCAAAGTTCTTGTATCTAATGCCAAAGGACCCAAAACCATTTGGGTACCTAAAATCAAGAACTAAACTTGTTTTGTAGGTTTATGCATCTGGGGGCTCAAGTTGGATTATCGATAGCGGGTGCACAAACCACATGACCGGGGAGAAGAAGATGTTCTCCTCCTATGAGAAAAACCAGGAACCCCAACGAGCTATCACATTCGGGGATGGAAATCAAGGTTTGGTCAAAGGATTGGACATGATTTGTAGCGCATGTCAGGCAGGGAAGCAAGTTGGTGTTCATCATCCACATAAGAACATCATGACGACTGACAGGCCACTCGAGCTCCTACACATGGACCTATTCGGCCCAATAGCTTACATAAGCATCGGCGGGAGTAAGTACTGTCTAGTTATTGTGGATGATTATTCTCGCTTCACTTGGGTGTTCTTTTTGCAGGAAAAATCTCATACCCAAGAAACCTTAAAGGGATTCTTGAGACGGGCTCAAAATGAGTTCGGCTTAAGGATCAAGAAAATTAGAAGCGACAACGGGACGGAGTTGAAGAACTCTCAAATTGAAGGCTTCCTTGAGGAGGAGGGCATCAAGCATGAGTTCTCTTCTCCCTACACGCCACAACAAAATGGTGTAGTGGAGAGAAAGAATCGAACGCCCGATCGGTCGCCAGAACTAAGAAAAAAGACCAATCGCATATCTAAAATAGGGAGAATTAGGAAAATGGCCTAAAAACAATTACGTTTAGGAAACTGGCCTCTTTTTTTGAACTTAGGAATCTGGCCTCAAAAAAATTATGTTTAGGAATCTGGCCTCTTTTTTTATTGAATTTCAATTCCTCCAATTCTAGAGAAACAAATGGGCCCTTAGGAAATCGGCCTTCCGTTAGTTTTGTCGTTAACTTTCCGTTAAAGAGACCATTTTACCCTAGCTGGGGCTGATAGATCGGAGGTGGAGGAGGCGCAGGCCGGAGGAGGCGAAAGGATGGAGGGGAACAGATGTGTGGTATGAATGCCTAAGAGATTTCCTTATCACTAATGGCTTCAAAGTCGGCAAAGCCGATCCAACTCTATTCACTAAAACCATTGAAAATGATTTGTTTGTATGCCAAATTTATGTTGATGATATCATATTTGGGTCTACTAACAAATCTATTTGTGAAGAGTTTAGTAGGATCATGATACAAAAATTCGAGATGTCTATGATGGGGGAGTTGAAGCATTTTCTAGGATTTCAAGTCAAGCAACTCCAAGAGGGCACCTTCATTAGCCATACGAAGTACATTCAAGACATACTCACCAAGTTTGGAATGAAGGATGCCAAGCCCATCAAGACACCCATGGGAACCAATGGGCATCTCGACCTCGACACGGGAGGTAAATCTGTAGATCAAACGGGTATACCGGTCGATGATAGGTTCTCTACTCTATTTATGTGCATCTCGACCAGACATTATGCTTTCTGTATGCATGTGTGCAAGATTCCAAGCCGATCCTAAGGAAGTTCACCTTAGGGCCGTGAAGAGAATCTTGAGATATCTAGTTCATACACCTAAGTTTAGTCTTTGGTACCCTAAGGGATCCTCTTTTGATTTATTAGGATATTCCGATGCTGATTGGACAGGGTGTAAAATTGATAGGAAGAGCACATCAGGGACTTGTCAGTTTCTGGGAAGATCCCTAGTGTCTTGGGCTTCAAAGAAACAAAACTCAGTAGCTCTTTCTACCACCGAAGCCAAGTATATTGCCGCAGGCCATTGTTGCGCGCAACTACTTTGGATGAGGCAAACCCTTAGGGACTATGGCTACAAATTTAGCAAAGTCCCTCTCCTATGTGATAATGAGAGTGCAATCCGCATGGCGGATAATCCCGTTGAACACAGCCGCACTAAGCACATAGCCATTCGGTATTACTTTTTGAGAGATCACCAACAAAAGGGGGATATCGAGATAGCCTATATAAACACCAAAGATCAATTGGCCGATATCTTTACCAAGCCTTTAGATGAGAAAACCTTTACCAAACTTAGGAATGAGCTAAATATTCTTGATTCTAGGAATTTCTTTTGATATCTTGCATACATAGCTCATAAATATACCTTTGATCATGTCTCTTTCATATGCTATGACTAATGTGTTTTCAAGTATATTTCAAACCAAGTCATAGGTGTATTGAAAGGGAATTGGAGTCTTCGGCAAAGACAAGGCTTCCACTCCACTCCATCGACTTACTCATCCTTCGCCGTCGCTCCGCATCGCTCTCCAACTTTGGTATAAACTTCACTCATTTATTTATGGCCAAAGGGGGAGAAAGTAGTTAAAAGGGCTCTAATGACTCCATTTTTGGCGATTCATGCCAAAGGGGGAGAGAATGTTAGCCCAAAGCAAAAGGACCGCACCACCACCAATTTCAAAATTTTAGTCTTTCAATTTGATTCTAAAGAAGTATTTTCAAAATGGTATCTTACTTGTGATATAATTTCAAATTGGTATACCCTCTTCAAAATTAATATCAAAACCCTCTTGAACACTAAGAGGATGATTTCATTAAGGGGGAGTTTTGTTTAGTCAAAGGAAAAGCATTTGAAACAGGGGGAGAAAATTACAAATCTAGTAAATGCTTACCTTTGACTATTTGCAAAAGAATTTGAAAAGAATTTCCAAAACATTCGCAAAAACAAAATATGTGGTGCAAGAGTGGTCCAAAATGTTAAATAAGAAAGAAAATCAATCCTTGCATATCTTATGAGAATATTGGTTTCAATTCTAAGTAACCTTTGCACTTACAAATATGCAAAACTAGTTCAAATCTGCACTTTTATAGTTGCTTTGGTTTGTGTTGGCATCAATCACCAAAAAGGGGGAGATTGAAAGGGAAATAGGCTTACACCTTTTTCCTAAATGATTTTGGTGATTGAATTGTCCAACATAAATTATTGAACTAACTAGTTTGCTCTAGTCTATAAGTTATACAGGTGCCAAAGGTTCACAACAAGCCAATAAAAAGACCAAGAAAGGGTTCAAAGATAGAGAGCTAAAGGCATCCCAAAGACAGCCCTGGTCTGGCGCACCGGACTGTCCAGTGTGCCACCGGACAGTGTCCGGTGCACCAGGGCACTCGAGGCTGAACTCTTCACCTTCGGGAAAATGATGGGCTGCTCCGCTATAATTCACCGGACTGTCCGGTGAAGCACCGGACAGTGTCCGGTGCCACACCGGACTGTCCGGTGTGCCAGCGGAGCAACGGCTACTTCAGCGCCAACGGTCATCTGCAGAGGCATTTAATGCGCGCCAGAGCGCGCAGAAGGCAGGCACGCGCGAGACGGCGCACCAGACAATCTACAGTACCTATCCGGTGCACCACCGGACAGCCAGGCGACCTCACCAGTCAGAGCTCCAATGGTCGAACCCTAACGGCCGGGTGACGTCGCTGGCGCACCGGACACTGTCCGGTGGCACACCGGACTGTCCGGTGCGCCATGCGACAGCAGCCTTCACCAAACGGCTAGTTTGGTGGTTGGGGCTATAAATACCCCCAACCACCCCACATTCAAGTCATCCAAGTTTTCCACCTTCCAACTACTTACAAGAGCTCTAGCTTTCAATTCTAGACACAACCAAATAGATCAAATCCTCTCCCAACTCCACACAAAGCTCTAGTGATTAGAGAGAGAGATTGGTTGTGTTCTTTTGAGCTCTTGCGCTTGGATTGCTTCTTTCTCTCATTCTTTCTTGCGACCAACTCAATTGTAACCGAGGCAAGAGACACCAATTGTGTGGTGGTCCTTGCGGGGAAGTTTGGTTCCCGTTTGATTGAGAAGAGAAGCTCACTCGGTCTGAGGGACCGTTTGAGAGAGGGAAAGGGTTGAAAGAGACCCGGTCTTTGTGACCACCTCAACGGGGAGTAGGTTTGCAAGAACCGAACCTCAGTAAAACAAATCATTGTGTCTCACTTCTTATTCGCTCACGATTTGTTTTGCGCCCTCTCTCTCGGACTCGTTTCTATTTCTAACGCTAACCCGGCTTGTAGTTGTGCTTAAGTTGTTAAATTTCAGATTCGCCCTATTCACCCCCCCCTCTAGGCGACTTTCAGAAGTCTTGGCTAATATATGTCCTTTCTCTTTACACGGTCTATTAGCACCTATTAGCAAGGTCAAATAGCTAATGGACAAGTAGTTTGCTAGCTCTCCGGCTAATAATTAGCCAATTTATTAGCTAGTCTGTTTGGAGACCATGGTGCTAAAATTTATTGATAAACTGTTTTCCACATGGATCCAAACATGGCCTAAAGCATGTTACAGTTTTGTTGCAAATAATTAGCAGAGAAATGCATGCTTAAATATGAGAAATCTCTTCTTGCTCCTGATCTATTTATGCCCATGCATTAATTTTAGTATTATTTTTCTGTTTTATTTCCCGTGGTAAATTCTTAGTAGAAAATTATTAAAATGCATGTGAAGACTATATTGCGCATACTCAAAACCGCTCTATATATTTGTGTTGCGTTGAGTTTTTGGCTCATATCAATCGATTAAATTGTATAGTGGGTACTCAGACACCCGTCTGCGTTATTAATCGGTTGCGGTATGACATTAGTTGTGCCATAGCAACACAATGCAGTATCTGTGTCATATGAACTTGGCTATGTTATGTCATTGCTATGTCGCACTCTCATTTAATCGGACCGCGCGCTCCTTTTGAGTCAGATCACCATAGCCGAGTCGCGCATTTTCGTAGGCCCTGGAGGCACTGTCTGTATGTCGCGACCATTGAACCCCAATTACGCCTGATGCACATGTTCTGTGGACTTATCGTGTTTCTGGTCTATCGCACAACAATTACGCCTGTTGCGCTCATTACGATGGCTTATTATGATATCGTAGCTCTGATGGCCACACACGCGTTGACACCTTATATGTTGGAGCTTGTACTCGTGTGGAATATGGTAGGTTGTTCAAGCCCTTGAAGTCACATCATTGTGCAACCTTCATAAATAATTTTGTTTGGCTCTATATTTTGTGTGACATGTGTTGTGTGGCTCAATATATTTATATATATCGCTAAGTGACCATAACAACTATAACAAGCTATATAATGCTTGCAAAATCTAGGAGATTAAATTGAAATACCTAGGAAACATAGATAAGATAATTCTTTGCTCTTTTCTCATGCATAAAGTCTTACCCTAAGTAACCCGAAGAAATATAAAAACAATGCATGAAAACCTTAGCATATAAGACATCACAAATTGGGATTTGTTAGTGAGCAAAAAGACTTTACCAAACGATTTTAGGCTATAAATCTCAGACATACATTGCTCAACCAAATGTCGGCATATTGTTCTCTTTGTCGCTGGACGACATGAAGCAAACTCTAAGATAAATGGACATGTAACCTTTAGCAACATGAAGTTGCGAGAATACAAAAAGCTTATTCTAAGAAAATATCACAATGTTGGTGTGAAAAACCATTGTATGTTCCTGTCAAACCACTTTACTGTAACACCCTGAATTTGGGGGTATAAAATTTCTTTTCTAAAATCCACAAAATTCAGGTGTTACTCTCTCAGTACTTTGCTTTTCTTCTCTTTTTCCTAAAAATGGAGAAATTATTTTGTTTTATATATCTGTAATCCTAGTAAAATGAAACCATAAAAAGAATCCTTGATTGTTGCACATCATGCCAAGTTTTTCTTATGTCGAATTGTTGTGTTCGTGCATCAATTTTAACTCATTAAATATATTTGAATCTTTGGTTCAAATACTATATTTAGATTTGAATATGAATATAAAGGAAGAGAAAATAGAAAAATGGGAAAACAACAAAGAAGCCCACCTTTCTTTCTCTCTCCCCCTGGCCCATCTTGACAGCGCCCCCCTCCTAGGCCGCTCGGCTACACCGGCCCACGCGGACTCACCTCCTTTCCCCCCAAACTGTGCCCCATAGCCAGCGCGCGCGCCCCAGCCAGCCCACCAGCGCGCCCCAACCCTAGCACGTGCCGTCGCGCTCAACGCCGCCACCTGCGCGCGCTCGCTCGGTCGCCTGCGTGTTGCCCTCGCGCGCAAGCAGCAGCGCCAGCCCAGCGTGCCAGCTTCCCAAGCCCCTGCTCGCTCGCCTCGCTCGTGTGTGCGCGCTCGCCAGCTGCTGCCGCCACCATGCCTTGCGCCGCTGTGCCCCGGTTGGCCCACGCACGCATGCACTGCACGTCCCGCGTGGCTTCGCGCTCCGCGGCTCCAATCTATCGTGCCTGCCGCGCACATGGGCGGTTGCCCAACGCCGCCGCTGCCGTGGGACCCACTTGCTATATATATATATATATATCTCCCGTCTTCTCTCCCTACTTCCCCACAATGCACACTCCTCGGCCCCCCATTCTCTCGGCTTCATGCAGAACCGCCCGCAAGCAGCAGTCGCCGCGCCCGAGACAACTACCTCCACCACACCGTTGCGTCTGCTCTATGGCTCCCCCGGCGAGTTCTCGCGGTCGAGCCATCCCTGCCCCTGCGCGCCCGGCCATTCCCGGCGGCGATGCGTGGTGCGGTAGCCGGCTGACCAACCAGCGAGCTCGCGCGCACCCTTGCACTCGGAAGCAGAGGTATCGGCAAACTTGCCCTCGCAGTCGCTTCGTCGCCGTCGTGTTGCGCAGCACGTCCGCGTGGTGAGCGTCTACCCCCTTCCCGCATACTCTCTCTCCTTCGTCTACCCCTCCCTATGCCTTCCCCTGGCGACCAAGTGATCAAGCTCTCTGAGTTCTATGAGGCTGAAGATCCTGAGCATCTGTTTGGTGAAGGCAAGTGTCCTCTGACCCATTATGTCCCATTTACTTTATAATACACTGTCCCGCATACTATGAACAACCTAAGGATTTACTAGCTTTCTATTTACCTTGTCTTTGATTTACCTTTTGGGTTACTATGGTTAGCTACATGCTAGCGCTTTACTTTAATCAATGAACATGATGAGATACAATGATGATACTATGATTTTATTCTGGATATGATGATATACTTGTGGCATTTAGGGGACTCGGGCTGTTTCCCGAGTACCTCTCCGTAAGGACCTATTCGTTGAGAGACCACCCGAGATAACAGTGCAACCATGAGGGTGAAATGGGATGCCCTTAGCTAATTAATTATAGGAACTAGAGGTGTAGTTGCTTCGCCGTCGTGCCGTCAATGGGGTCCAGGCACAGTGCTTGCTCTGCTAAGGCTGAGTGCCGAGGTTCTTTCGTTTTCTTTTATTAGTCACCCTCCTGCGGGGAGAGGTACTGTGTTTATCAAACTGGAGAAACCTAACAGGCGGCTATGACCTCTAAGGAATCTTTGTAAAGGCTACGTAGTGATACCTTGCCGGACCACCTAGGAAGTGATCAATGGGGAGTCATGATCCCCGGGCAAAACGGGAATCACGACTCATGGGTAAAGTGTGCGACCTCTGCAGAGGGTTAGAAACAGATATATCAGCCGTGCTCACGGTTATGAGCGGCCTTGGGATCCTCTTTGATTAGAGATACTTGATCAGAGATGGTTGGTTCACAGGTGGTGACAAGGATGATGGTTTGACTATGGTAATGGTAAGTGGTATTCTTTCCGTTTGGAAAGGGTACTTTGGGTTAATAACTTGGGTTAATGTTAAAACCTGGCTCTCAATTAGTAATAATAACCTGACCAACTAAAAGCAACTGCTTGACCTTAACCCTAAATAAAGCTAGTCCACTACAGCCAAACGGGACATTTGCTGAGTACGTTGATGTGTACTCACCCTTGCTTTCACAAAACACCAGGTTGCCTTTGGTGCAATCTATGCTCAGGTAAAGAAGAAGGCGTCGATGCGAATCTCCAGGAGTTCCAGGACTTCGATGAGTTCGAGGATTAGGCTAGCGACCTCCCCCAGTCAGCTGCCTGTGGTGGGTTTATTTACGTTGGCTACGTTTCTGTTCTGTGTACTTTGATTATATTATGTAAATGACTCTAGTCTTTCATATTATTACTTATCTTTATTGTTATTCGAAGCATTGTGCTATGATGAGTCATTTATGTAATCGCCGTGTACGTGAATTTCTGATCCTGGCACGTACATGGTTCGCATTCGGTTTACCTTCCAAAACCGGGTGTGACATAAGTGGTATCAAAGCCTTGCTGACTGTAGGACCGCTATCCTAGAGTAGCATTGGCCGTTTTAAGGACTTATTGATTATTACTTCACCTCATCCTTGATTCTGCTTCAAAATATTAGTCACCTCGACTAATTCTATGTTGTGCTCCTATATGCCCTCTTGCCAAAAGTATTTTATTCTAGTATGATCTATACTTCTCTTAATCTGTTAGATCTGATTTCAGTCTTGTGCTTGCGACATCTTTGTAGATGCCCCCTGACCATAACCTTTTTGTCTGTTGGGATTCTTCCCTCCTTCGTCATTAAATCGCTACCTTTTGACTATCTTTATTCCCTTAGTATTGACATGCTCATACCATTAGATTCTTCAATACTCTTGTTCAAATACTTACATCTGAATTTCTATTGCCTACTTAAACACTTCAGTTTATATGTCCATGAAAATTTCTTGTCTCCTGAAACCCCTTCTTATTCCATTGTTATGTCATTATTCTTTGGATTTTCTATTCCCTTGTCTTGGTATGCCCGTATCCTTGGGATATTGCATACACTCATCTTTTTATATTTGCTTATCTTTATACCCTAATGTTTGTTTACAAACATTTCAGTTTACATGCCCTTGACCACCCTTGTTTCTTAATGATGCATGACCGGTCATTTTATTTTGCATATCTTTGGTGATCTCGTTGTTTTCTTGTAACTTCTTTGGGTAGTGAATTTTTACTTCAACCCTTCTGATGGAACCATACCTATCTTACCCTTGATTATTCTCTCCACTTCGCCACTTTGCGAGTCTTGCCTTAACTCTATCATTTGTTATGCTTTTCACTATTATCGCCTCTACCTTTGCCCCTTCTATATCTTACCTTGGTGGTTATATAATACCTGCCCTCTAAAAACCTTCTTTTTTCTATCTCAATTTTTGAGTTGTATTTTACCTATTTTCCCTTGGTCGTATATTCTTCCTTGTCGCTTGCGAGTTTTTAACTCCATCCTTGTTGTGCTCCGGGTGGGTATTACCTTTACCTTTCTCATCTCTCGACCTTGCCTTGGTAATTACACTATGTCCGTTCTCTAAAATCTCCAATATCCTATCCCAGTTTGAGAGAGGTGTTTTGCTTATCTCGCCCTTGGCAATGTCCTCTTCTTCACCGCGTGCAGGCCTTGACGTAACTCCATTCCTTGTGGTACTCATACCACTAGCTCTTCAGTTGTCTTCATCTTTTCTCTTATACCCTTGTCTGTCCTCGCCTATGACCCTTGCGATATTGATGTCTCCTACCTAAATGCATACTTTAAACTTACCCTTTAAAAGTCTCCCCTTTCCTTCAACCCAGTTTTAGAGTTGTGAGTTACCTATCTCTCCCTTGAGTTCTTTTCACTTCCTATCGCCTTACAAGTTTTGTCT
The DNA here is from genome assembly GCA_029449295.1 of Zea luxurians. NCBI lineage: Eukaryota > Viridiplantae > Streptophyta > Magnoliopsida > Poales > Poaceae > Zea > Zea luxurians. The sequence continues at coordinate 114,082,605 of JAOPSE010000002.1, forward strand.
TAATACCATCCTTTGATGTGTTTTTATTTGCTATCACCCTCACCTTGTCGTCCATCGATCATGCCTTGATACTCATCTTTATTCCTACTATTTAAAAATCCCCTCTCTTCAACCTCAATTTGAGAGCAGCAATTTACCTGTCTGACCCTTGGATGTACCCTCTCCTTTTCCATTTGCAGGCCATGTATTAACTCCATCCTTTATGGTACTTATATCTTTTGTCCTATGCCTATTTACCTCCTCTCCTACATCCTTGTCCGTTATTACCTTTAAAACCCTTGTAATATATATTCCCTTACCTTCATGCTTCCTTTGAACCTACCCTTTAAAGCCTCCTCTTTTCCATCCATGATCGCTGGTAATGCCTCACCCACTTCCCCATTGATGGCTCCCCCTTCTTTGAAACCTTGCAAGATTCTACCTAAAATACATCCTTTGTTGTGTGTTTGCCCGTTACCACCCTCACCCTTAGCGTCCCTTGATCTTTACCTTGATGCTTATCATGTACCCATATTTTAAAGCCGCATCTCCCATTTTATTTCAAGAGTGATGTCTTACCCATCTCGCTCTTGTTCGTTCCCTTTTCCTCTGTCGCGTTGCAGGTCTTGGCTTTTGCTCGATATCACCCTTACCGTCCTAATATCTAGATTTTTCCATGATGCTTATCATATGCCTACCTTTGGAGATTTCATCTTTCCCATCTCGATTTGAGAATTGTGTGTTACCTATCTTGACCTTGGTTGCATTCTCTCCCCTGTCGGTTACAATCCTTGCTTTAGCTCCATCCTTTATAGTGCTCATGCCCCTATTCTATATGTCTTATTATCCCCCTTGCCTTTCGATGGCCTTAGAATAGTTTCCCCTTGGTAAGGAAAGACCACCATTAATTAAAAGTTACGTGTAGTAACGAGATGTTTGTTGTTGTATGCTTGTGCTGTTTGTCTTTGTGTTATGACTGATTTGCTTCTTTGTAATGAGTGTTGATGTGTTGTGGCCCCTGGTCCGCAATAACGTCAGTTCATTAAGTGAGTGCTATATAGTTAGGTAGCTGGGTGCTCTCCCTTTTCTCTCTTTAATCCATCTACGCTTACCTTTTCTATCTATAACCTTTCCTCTTGCACCTGTCCGCTTGGCAATCTCCAACCTCTCTTAATCAGTCAAGATCAGAGTCGGCAGCATCTTCACCAAGTGCATATCAACGCTCCTGTTAAAGGGGGTTAGCCGCTAACCCCAATGAAGACAATGCGATCAACATCAACCAACAAGATCAGAGTGGCGCAACGAAAGCGTGGGTGGGTCCTAACCCACAGGTCGAGGAGATCCTCAAGAATTGCATCAGTTGGTCTCGAGCATCTGAAGGTCAAAGCAACCAGTTCACAAGTTAAGCTTGCAGATTCAAAGTCAACTCAAGAAAGCCGTGAACAGCCTATGAACCAACCTTGTTTTCTTGCTAGCTTCTTCTTGAATCTCGAGGGCGAGATTCCCGTTAAGGGGGTTAGATCTGTAACACCCAGAATTTGGGGGTATAAAATTTCTTTTCTAAAATCCACCAAATTCAGGTGTTACTCTCTCAGTTCTTTGCTTTTCTTCTCTTTTTCCTAAAAATGGAGAAATTATTTTGTTTTATATATCTGTAAGCCTAGTAAAATGAAACCATAAAAAGAATCCTTGATTGTTGCACATCATGCCAAGTTTTTCTTATGTCGAATTGTTGTGTTCGTGCATCAATTTAAACTCATTAAATATATTTGAATCTTTGGTTCAAATACTATATTTAGATTTGAATATGAATATAAAGGAAGAGAAAATAGCAAAATGGGAAAACAACAAAGAAGCCCACCTTTCTTTCTCTCTCCCCCTGGCCCATCTTGACAGCGCCCACTCCTGGGCTGCTCGGCTACTCCGGCCCACGCGGCCTCACCTCCTTTCCGCCCAAACTGTGCCCCATAGCCAGCGCGCACCCCAGCCAGCCCACCAGCGCACCCCAACCCTAGCACGCGTCGTCGCGCTCAGCGCCGCCACCTGCGTGCACTCGCTCGGCCGCCTGCGTGTTGCCCTCGCGCGCAAGCAGCAGCGCCAGCCCAGCGTGCCAGCTTCCCAAGCCCCTGCTCGCTCGCCTCGCTCGTGTGTGCGCGCTCGCCAGCTGCTGCCGCCACCATGCCTTGCGCCGCTGTGCCCCGGTTGGCCCACGCACGCATGCACTGCACGTCCCGCGTGGCATCGCGCTCAGCGGCTCCATTCTATCGTGCCTGCCGCGCACATGGGCGGTTGCCCAACGCCGCCACTGCCGTGGGACCCACTTGCTATATATATCTCTCTCTCCCGTCTTCTCTCCCTGCTTCCCCACAATGCACGCTCCTCGGCCCCCATTCTCTCGGCTTCGCGCAGAACCGCCCGCAAGCAGCAGTCGTCGCGCCCGAGACAACTACCTCCACCACACCGTTGCGTCTGCTCTATGGCTCCCCCGGCGAATTCTCGCGGTCGAGCCATCCCTGCCCCTGCGCGCCCGACCAGTCCCGGCGGCGATGCGTGGTGCCGTAGCCGGCCGACCGACCAGCGAGCTCGCGAGCACCCCTGCACTCGGAAGCGGAGGTATCGGCAAACTCGCCCTCGCAGTCGCTTCGTCGCCGTCGTGCTGCGCAGCACGTCCGCGTGGTGAGCGTCTACCCCCTTCCCGCATACTCTCTTTCCTTCGTCTACCCCTCCCTATGCCTTCCCCTGGCGAGCCTGCCTCACGCATGGCTTGCCCCGCTGCGCCCTACCAGCCGACCTCGCGCCGCAAGCCCGTTCCTGTTTTTCACTTGTTGTCGCATTGTCGTCACCGCGCGTTCGCTTTGGAGGTCATCGTCATTCATCGCGCGTCGGACGTGTTGTTCATCCGCGTGATCGCGTGCGCTATCTCGCGCGCAGCACGCTCATCGTCTTCATGCGTTGCACGTCTTATCACGATTTAGTAAAACCACTCTATCTGGAATCGCTCGTGCTAATTAACTACGTACTAAAACGACGATTATTTGAGTAACAACACAATCAGAATTAAGTAATGATTTTTATTGGTGCTTACCATAATTACTTGCTAATATGCCTAAGTCAAATAAAATAAGATATCATAATTAATATTCGCGTAGCGCGTTTGATTCATCGTGTGCCGTTCGCGCGCACCGTGCATGTCGTTCACACGTGTCGACGCGCGTTGTTGCGTGCGCCGTTCCGCGCGCCTTGTTTAGTGGGTCATGCGCCGTGTCGTACGTCAATAAACTGTTTCGCCTAGAATCACTCACGTTAATTAATTTACGTAATTAAACAGCGAGTAACTGAGTAGCAAACCCATCAAAGCTAAGCGTCGATTTTATCTTTGCATGTGATAGTTGCCTGTTAGTATGACTAGGTCGAGTTAAAATATTGTAATTCATATCCGCCTAGCATGCATGCGATATCTCTCGACCATTGCGTCGATCGCCTCGGTTCCTCTGCCGCGTGTGTCGTCTCTTGCTGCTCACGTGTGTCTCGCGCGCTATCCACGCATTATTTAATTGTTTCCATTATGGTTGCTCGCGCTATTTAGTCAATTCTGGTTTAGTTGTCGGTTATCTAAAATAACGATTTAATTAGAATGAGACTTTAGCTTTAATTCGTGCCTTTATCAATACAATTGTTAATTAACTTGATTAATACCAACCTAAATAATTTTATTTAATTATTTGTTGTTGTTGTTCGCGCGGCATCGTTTGCGCGTCAGCAAGCCATTCACGCGTGTAGTCGCGTTGGCTCGTGCGTGTTGTTTTGCGTGTGTCGCACGACGTCTGCGTGTGATAATAAATAGTTTGCCACTTATGAATATTCATGTTAGTGACATTAATTCGTCAAATCATACATCTTAGAAATTAACTTAAGGTTCGCTCGACTGATATTTATTAGACTAACATTTCAATTAGATTAAATGTGTAGTGTTTATCTCGCGCTTTTATAATAAACATTAACCGGGCTAATATTAGCTTAACTCATTTTTTTTATTTAACTAACACTTGTTTAGTATAAACCCGTCACCGATTTAGCTTTTCTCGTATATCACGCGTGCTGTTCAGCACACGGTTGCGTGCTGCTTCGCGCGTCGTTCACGTGCTGTCTGCGCGTTGTTCGTGCGTGATGGGCTCGTGGTCGTGTGCTGGTTCGTGCGCATTCGCGCTCGTCGCGCGCGCTATTTTCGTGTGTCGTTAGCGTGCTATGTCGCGCGTGTCCGCGCGTCGTTTGCATGCTATCGTGCTGTTTCACGCGTCATAAATCCATCTCGCTTAGGATCTCTTGTTTTAATTAAATTATTTAATTAACTGACATTTGTTAGTGTAGCAGATTAATCGAACTAACTGATATATAACATTTATGTTTGTTAATGTCGAATTAAATGTTACTTTTAACATTTGTTTAACGTAAACACGATAACTCCTCGACTGTAGCCTCGACCGTCGCGTTTCTTTTCCTCACGTAACCGGAGAAGCGCTCTCTACTTTATATTGCTCGTTTTTATGATGTTTTATCTTGTATGGTGTAATGTTCTTATGCATATGTATGTGTTTGCTTGCTTGTGTCTGTTCGTCTTCGCTTCGCGTTGCGATTAGAATGCGATCCATCTCCAAGCATCCAGGAATCGATGATCAAGAGTTGGCGACCAAGTGATCAAGCTCTCTGAGTTCTATGAGGCTGAAGATCCTGAGCATCTGTTTGGTGAAGGCAAGTGTCCTCTGACCCATTATGTCCCATTTACTTTATAATACACTGTCCCGCATACTATAAACAACCTAAGGATTTACTAGCTTTCTATTTACCTTGTCTTTGATTTACCTTTTGGGTTACTATGGTTAGCTACATGCTAGCGCTTTACTTTAATCAATGAACATGATGAGATACAATGATGATACTATGATTTTATTCTGGATATGATGATATACTTGTGGCATTTAGGGGACTCAGGTTGTTTCCCGAGTACCTCTCCGTAAGGACCTGTTCGTTGAGAGACCACCCGAGATAACAGTGCAACCATGAGGGTGAAATGGGATGCCCTTAGCTAATTAATTAGAGGAACTAGAGGTGTAGTTGCTTCGCCGTCGTGCCGTCAATGGGGTCCAGGCACAGTGCTTGCTCTGCCGAGGCTGAGTGCCGAGGTTCTTTCGTTTTGCTTTTGTTAGTCACCCTCCTGCGGGGAGAGGTACTGTGTTTATCAAACTGGAGAAACCTAACAGGCGGCTATGACCTCTAGGGAATCTTTGTAAAGGCTACGTAGTGATACCCTGCCGGACCACCTAGGAAGTGATCAATGGGGAGTCATGATCCCCGCGCAAAACGGGAATCACGGCTCATGGGTAAAGTGTGCGACCTCTGCAGAGGGTTAGAAACAGATATATCAGCCGTGCTCACGGTTATGAGCGGCCTTGGGATCCTCTTTGATTAGAGATACTTGATAAGAGATGGTTGGTTCACAGGTGGTGACAAGGATGATGGTTTGACTATGGTAATGGTAAGTGGTATTCTTTCCGTTTGGAAAGGGTACTTTGGGTCAATAACTTGGGTTAATGTTAAAACCTGGCTCTCAATTAGTAATAATAACCTGACCAACTAAAAGCAACTGCTTGACCTTAACCCTAAATAAAGCTAGTCCACTACAGCCAAACGGGACATTTGCTGAGTACGTTGATGTGTACTCACCCTTGCTTTCACAAAACACCAGGTTGCCTTTGGTGCAATCTATGCTCAGGTAAAGAAGAAGGCGTCGATGCGAATCTCCAGGAGTTCCAGGACTTCGACGAGTTCGAGGATTAGGCTAGCGACCTCCCCCAGTCAGCTGCCTGTGGTGGGTTTATTTACGTTGGCTACATTTCTGTTCTGTGTACTTTGATTATATTATGTAAATGACTCTAGTCTTTCATATTATTACTTATCTTTATTGTTATTCGAAGCATTGTTCTATGATGAGTCATTTATGTAATCGCCGTGTACGTGAATTTCTGATCCTGGCACGTACATGGTTCACATTCGGTTTACCTTCCAAAACCGGGTGTGACATTTACTCGTCCTATCCAGTACCTATATGCTTGTGTTGCGAACATCTCTCATAACTGTAAATACTCAGAGTCACTGAATTGACTTGGGATAGTCCTTCACTAAATTGACTCAGGATAGTCCTTTGATTGAAATGGTATACAATGTTAGAATAATAGTAAAGGTTAGTCACAGAAGAACATATAATTAGGGTTTATGTAGCAGAACTACATTAGATTCCACCCTTAGCATGCTTACCATAATCTACCAGAACTAAGAAGAGTAGAAAGAAAGCCATGAAATCCTACATCACCGTAGAGCTTGAAGCTAAATTTGACATTAATTTGTCCTTGGTCCTTGCAGAGTCGTAAATCTTGACCACTAGGCTGCTAGTGATGACAATTTGTGATAGAAATATGAAGATCTTATGGAGACCTGATACCTCTTTCGTATGAGATCATTACTATTTATTGTTGAAGACTAGTCCCCGGATTTCTGTCTTGTTTCACTTTTGTCAAGCAGTTAACACCATTTTTTAGTCAAAAGATTAGCAATCAGGTGGTTTTTCCTAGATAAACAAATTATTGGCCTTATTTGTTCTATTCCAAAGCTTCTCTTTCTTGCTGAACTATGAAGAGATGGAAATAATGCTTTATAGAATATATTGATATATAATACGAGGAGAAAAGTTTTCCCCGCTGGCAACTTACATCACAAGTAATTTACTATTGTTATAAGTTCTCTCTCAAAACTATTATACCTAAAAATGTTGCATAACTCAAAACCCAATTTCAGAACGGTATGAGTAATTATTTAAACCATGGGTAATGATAAAACGAGCTAGACTATACATCTCTGTAATATAAAAATCTCTGCTTGGCAGCATTGGCCTGATGCCGTGCACTTTACTACCATTATATGTGTACAAATTTTTCTATGTGTTTGAAAGCACAATGCAACCAGTGAATGTCCTTGTGAGCACTGAACCTTGATGGACATTTTACTTGTTGATCGAAAGTCAACTACTTGCTCAAAATGATGAATGGCATCCATGAGGCCCTAAAGTATTTTATAGATAACATAGTGTATTTGGTAATAATCTAATAACTTTGCAGAATTGTAACCATAAAGCAACATGTCGTTGTGTGTCTCGCTAGAAGTTGAGACTAACCGTTCATGTTAAATGAAAAAGATGCAGTATTCATGTCACTTCATTAATTTATAATATGTGTAAGATTTCCCAAATAAATCACCACAATAGCATACATTGGCCACAACTATGTGATTGTGGTTGGATGGCCCACTTGTCAGCCCACGCTCGCGCCCGCGTGCGCGTGCTTGCGCTCAGGGCTGATCTCGGCCGTCGATCTGTGATCGGATGGCTGAGGACACCATGTACCCCTTCACGTGGTCAATTTATTAAAGAGCCCCTCGATTTCCTAGAAATAGAACCCGTAGTCCTATTTCTTGCGCTCAGGCCCATGGTTTCTTACAAAGAAGCCCCTGACCTTTATTTTTATCATAGAAATAGGTCTAATTTAGTATTTTGAATTCCAAAACTTGTTTATTTCATATCTTTTGCATATTAACTCCAAATTGGGTGGTTCAAATTGCAAAATGTTCATAAAACTTTTCTCTATCTGTTTAAGTTATTATATTTCACTGTCTGCATATCTGAATTTTATGACTAGACAATAGGTTCATTTGAAGTGATGGATTGTTTATTAAAAAGAAAATAAAAAGGAAAACACTAATGAATAGTAAAGTGCTTAACTTTGTGAAATTAATCTTAGGTAATATATGATCCCACCCCTGGAATAACTTTAGTAATTCATTAAGATAGCTATAGTTAAGTTATGTAATCCACTGAGATAGGCAGTACTTAGAAAACCACAAACCTCTAGGTGTATTAGTCTACCCTAGAACCTAGATTTCACTCTGGTGTTTGTACTTTTCTATTGAACTTGTGTTCACTTGGTTGCACATGTTTGGTGTACTATTCCTTTGTCATTTCCCAAATTTGTCGAATGAATGATTGCTTTGCGTAGACAACGAGTAGTCCGAGGTTTTCGAGTGCGTTGCATTGGACTTCCCTAAGGTGCAACCTGGTGAAGGCAAGTGTCCTCTGACCCATTATGTCCTATTTACTTTATAATTCACTGTCCCGCATGTAACACCCCTGGTGTTACGATAACTAAAACACTGGAATGTCATCATAAGCACTTGCATTATCTTGTTTGGTATACCTAGAATGCATTCACTAGGTCCAAAACTTTCAATGAGTGTGATGTGGTGTATAGAGTATAGGGCTTTGATTGAAAACTTTGCTTAAGCCTGGTGAGGAGAAATCATATCTTAAGCAAGTAATGAGTTGAATTGGAGTCTTAAGTACTAAAGACAAGTTTTAGCGCCTAGAGCAACTTTGCTTTCCAAGGTGGGTCAAGTGGACGAAGCACTTAAGGAGCTAGAATAATTCCAAACCTTAACTTGAGCTTTGCTTAGAAGAGATGGTTAAGTAAAGCAAATTTTAAATCAAGGACACTTTGTACATGAGCTTCATATACTAGAGTTGAATTTAAGATTAAGGAGTCACTTGGCTTTTAGGAGTATGGATTGAGTTGGTAAATCACTAGATGAGGAGTCACATTTGAAACCCTAAACTAGCCCAAAAGTGGAATTCAAAATCTAGAGAGAATTGGGCAAAAGTCAAAGTACCAAAGTTGTAGAGCTTGTAAAAGTGAATAACTTTCTTATTTGGAGATTTCCATGTTTTATAGACAAAATTGGAGTAATTCACAAAAATTCAGTTTTGGGTTCATTTTGGAACTTCTGAAAATATATAAACTAGTCAAATTTGGACCCTTGTAACTTCTTATCTAGGACCATTTTGAAGATGATCATTATAACAAAGTCATAGAGCTACATGAGAAGTATAAGTTTGGTTAAGTCACATAGCTCTAAAGCGATTTGGAACTTAGAGAAAAACTAGTCCAAAGTAGAGCTAACAGAGTTTATGGATTTCAGACTTGGTAGAATTCAGAGTCTGAATTTCAGCAATTGGAGCAAAATTTGGGCTATTATAGTTTGGAATCCAAGAGGTTTTGGTTAATGACCACTATAGCAAACTTGTAGAATAAGTATAAGAGAACAACTATTATTAAGTGTCACAGCCCTAGAACTATATACAACTAGGAGAAAAAGGTGATCCAAAGTGAGGCTGTCAGGCTTTTGAATTTCAGATTGTGAACAGTCTCTGAAATCAGATTTCTGTGTTTTGATAGCTATTTTAGAGCCTGTTTATGGCTGATCTAGAAGGTTTTGGATTGTGGTTTATATAGAGGAAGTGAAGACCAGATATGGTGAACAACTTTCTTTAAGTGTGTTTGGAATGATCCTATACGAAAATTGGAGTAACAGCTGCTCAAAATTTGACTGTCAGGTGGTTGGTGACTTAGTTTATTCAGAACTGAAAGTCTGAAATCAATATTTTTAGTGCAGTTTTGGAGCTGTGTAGTGTCTGTTCTAGGTGGTTTTAAACCTAAATTTCTATAGCAAATTTGAAGACAATGTGTTATAGAACAACTTCCTTTAAGTGAGTTGGGCTTGACCCCACACACAAAGTGGTGTAAAGACTGCCCAAAAATGGACTCTCAGTTGCAGAGACTGAATTTCATCCAGCTGCCTGAAAACTGAATTTGCAGTGTGTGGTGTCAGTTTGGGAACACTTTTGTGACCATTCCATCAGGTTTTAAACTAGGAACTATATAACAAAGTTGGAGACCATTTGATGAGGAACAAGTATCCTAAAGTGAGATGGACATGGTGTTGTATAAATTTTGGAGTAAAATGCACCCATAACTCCTCTGTCAGGCTGTCTATGGGCTGTTTCAGTTAACTGAAACAAATATTCAGGGAGCTAGGTTCATTTTGAGCCCATGCAGTTTCTGTTCTGGGTAATTTTGACATGGGATTGTTGAAGCAACCTAATAGAACTATGTTTAGAGAATAACTGTGGTTAAGAAGGTTTGGTCTGCTGCAATATGAAAGTGTGAGATAAAAGGGGCTATGCATGGAGGTGGGTAAATGGGACAGTGATGGCTGTTTCAGTCGACCTGTGCTGCTTCTAGAAACCTGAAGAAGATAACCCCCTCCCTGCTGGTGTCGCTTGTGAATTTTGATGGAGATAAGGATCTAGTACATAGATCAAGTGCAAGAGGCCCCACTTTCTATGGAAAAATATCAAATACTAGCTGTTTTGTGGGCAGTGGACAGCAGAATCCTTATCCAATTTGTTTACTATCTGCAGTAATGGACGAAGGGAATTTAAAGTTAGCCATTGTAAACTAAAGGAGATCTTTTTCTCTGTGCTGTACTCCACTATTGTACTCGAGATGGGGTAAGGCTGGAGTGAATGGATAAAGATCTTGGGGTTTCTCCCTTCAAAAATATCAATTTTTGGACTGTTGTGTACCTATTAACAAATGCAAGTTTATCTACTTGCCTTGTCCACGTGAAACCAGCCCAGGTTCAAGGTTTGGTTGTGCTTGTGGCTGGTGTGGTGCCTGGGCATGAGAGCCACGTCGTGGAGCCATGCAGCGCTGGCATCCCCAAGGTTTATGCTCACCGGATTTTGTCGAGCTCCATACTCCTGCCTATATATTCAGTGTTTTGAGGCATAGTTCAGTGAAGTTTCCTTATTGCCTCAGGCCCTAGCCTTGGCTCACTGCTTATGTGTGGTGATCCTTGAGTTTGCAAGCCTATGTAACCTTCTCCCCAACCATCAGTTGACGTTGTTCAGAACTTGTGCGCCAACTCACTAGGAATGCCATGGTGACCATGCTCACCCTCACCATGGCCAAGATTCCTCGGAGGTTGTCTCGGTCGTGTGGTGCCCATTCCCTACTCCTCGCAGGTCAGTGAAGCTCACACCATTTACTACTTGAACTCTACCACTATTGGTTGCCTAAAACTAGATGTGAAATTTGGTCTAAAATAGGATTGTTAGGTTTCAGACTTAGTGCAGATTCAAAGTCCGAATTTGTATGTTTTGGGTGCAGCTTTGGAGCTCTTTGCTACTCTATCCATAGAGTTATAGCGTATGGCCACTATAATAAAGTTGTAGATCTGTTATTGGAGTACAAGTTTGATTAAGCGATCTGACCCAAAAACTATATAGAACTGAGTGTAAAGCTTGCTCAAAAGTGGGCTATCAACTTCTGGGTTTCAGACTTAGATAATTGGCTAAGTCTGAATTTCAGTAAACTTTAGCCATGTATGGACCTTTGTAGTGGCTAACCTGTAGGGAATTAAATTAGGTCTCTTATAGCAAAGCAATAGATCTATAGTAGAAGACCAGGTTTGGTTAAAGGCCATACCCTGGAAGCTATTTGGAATTGGAAAAAAAAGGTTGGCTAAAGTTGGACCGTCAGACTGTACATAACTGAATTTTGTTATTCAGTTCTGAAAACTGAATTACAGCAGGATGCCTAGTTTGGAATTCATTTGTGACTGATTCGTGGGGTTTTGGATTAAAGTTTCCATAGCAAATCTGGAGACCGTAGTAAAGAGACTAAGTTTTGTAAAGTGAGGTGGACTTGGTTCCACATAAATTTGGAAATAAAAGTGGCCAAAAGGTGGACTGTCAGGTGTTAGGATTCAGACTTAGAATAATATTTAAGTCTGAATTTGTGTGTTTATTCAGTTTTGGGTCCTTGTGGTAATTAATCCAAGAAGAATTGTGGTAAGAATGCTATAGCAAAGTCAAATACCATGTAAAGGAGAGCAAGTCTCATGCAAAGTGTTGGCTTGCTACTTTGTAGAATTTGGAGAAAAAGGAGTGACAAAACTCTCTGTCAGACCTAGTAATGTGATGTTTCAGATTGGGAAAATGGATTTTCCGTGTGTTTGCTCAAATTTAATGCACCATTAGAGAGGTGTAAGTCTTGCGATGCTTCTTAGTATTTTTATTTTCAAGTTGCATAAGCATAAACATCCATGATCATGTCATTTCATATAGAACTCCTACCAGAAGGAGTGAAGATTCAACCTGAAGTGGTGACTGAAGAGGAATCTACTCCAGTGGCTACTGATCAAGTGGAGGAGCCATCTAACTGGGGTTTAATAGAGGGATCGAGTACCTCTTCACTGCAATAAGGCAAGCCCCGGTGCATTTGCCCCTTCCTTGTATTTTTAAAAGATTTTTATACGCTTTAAGTCTAGTGAAATGTGCATTAAGTTTATAGGAATTGCTTGAAAACCCTTTGATGCATTGGCTACCTTGAAATCCATTCCTTTTATAGATACTTCTGGTGAAGTATCAAATATGATTTACAAAATTGCTTAGCCCTGCTTAGATCTTGTGGATAGAGGTTGTCTTTTGCAATAATGCCTAGCTCAGGGGTTATCCTGAGGAACGATGGCTTCTACCTGCAAGAATATTTTTATTGGGAGCATGGTGGGATCTTACTGCAAAGTTCCCTATAATGCTCTTTTCATCCTTAGAAACACAAACAATCCTAAGGATGGAAGTACTTAAATCGAGACTTGGGCTAGGAACAGGTGATGTTCTACCCAGGTTAATTAAGGATTGGATGCGTATGTAGGCCTGTATGATCAAGGACTATCTTAACTAGCCACATGCCCTGGATATGGGATAGGGTAAGCTTGAACCCGGCTATTCCATACATGAAAAGACAATCGCGCACTGGGAGTGGAGAGATGGCGAGAGTGGCACGTACCCTCCTGGCAAAGGATCGCCTAAAAGGGGTGGTGTGCTCTCGGGTGGCGTGGACCTGTTCATGCAGTGAAGGATCCGTGGGAATGGTAGACATATGCAAGAGTTACGAGAAACATATGTCGTGTGGTTAGAGATCCTCAGCCGAGTAAATCGATTCGGATCGCCGTTATATCCCCGGAGAGTGGAGACTTGATCTCCGACCTACAACCTAAGTCAGGATGTAAACATTATAAATAAAAATGATGTTGTATTGATGAGATGGTGAAATTAGACTAGATGCAACCAGCGTCTATTAATATTTAATCTGGCGTTAAAATATTGAAAGTAAGGACTCACTTTAGTAAGCTATTTCTACAAAAGTATCTAATTTGATTCTTGCTAAAGCCTTTTCCTTGATTCCTATTTAACCAGCATATCCTTGAGAGTCATTTTTCCTTAGTCGGGTAAGACTTGCGAAAGTACACTTCGTACTCAGGGTTTTCGAACCCATGTTGTTGTAGGTGATGAGGAGTACTCTAGGTGTTCCTGTGGCTGGAGGGCGTTTCCAGTTCTGGAGGAAGATTAGTTAGGCTTGTGTATAAGCTTTGGAGGGTTCCTACCTTCCTGCTATTGTAATAAGTTATGCACTTTGAGTATATCAGGACTTGTAATAAATGTAACTATTCCTATGTAATAACCTTCAGTTTTAGAAATAAAAAGAACGTTTTGTAAAGTCTTCCGCTCTTATCTCCGAAGTGTGTGTATATCGAATGTGATTACTGTAATATGCATGAATGTGGGAGATCCTTGGGATGATGAGTTCAAGTTATTGAACTCGTGATAGCCTTGTTAAGTTACCTGGTACACGTGCATAGCCATCTGAGGCCAACAAGGCAAGGATTGGTGCACGTGGGCCCGATAACTTGGGAGGGCTGCCACACCGCATTACATAATTAAAACCTAAGGATTGACTAGCTTTGTATTTACCTTGTCCTTGATCACCTTTTGGGTTATTATGGTTAGATTCATGCTATTGCTTTACTTTAATCAACGAACATGATGAGAACATTTATGATATGATGACGTTATCTTGATTATGATGATGAACCTGTGATACTTTAGGGGACTCAGGTTGTTTCCTGAGTACCTCTCTGTAAGGACCTATTCGTTGAGAGAATGAGAGCACCTAGAGGAGGGGGGTGAATAGGTGGTCCTGTAAAATTCATTACTAAATAGCACAAACTTGGTTCAAAGATGTTAGTGCAATTAAAACCAAGCTGCTGAAGTGAGAACTCTAGAAGAAAAACAATCACAATGAATAGGGACACAGGACACAGTGATTTTTATCCCGTGGTTAGGCCAAAGCCTATTCCACGTTGTGGTGATCTCCTTCGTTCAAGGATTGCACTCAATGCCTAACAAGTGATCCAATCATCAACTTTGAGTACCACAGTTTCCTTCCTTTGCAGTCTTTTCAAGTTTGCGAGGAATCTCCACAAATTGGAGCCTCTCGCCCTTACAATCTTTGATCACAAGAGAAGGACAAGAGTAAGGGAGGGAAAGCAACACACGCAAGTCTCAACTCGCAGCAAACACACGCACACAAGCCAAGATGTGAGCACAAAACACGGCGCAGGGAGTTCACAACTCAAATGGTGCTCAAATCTCTAACGCAACAATCCAAATGCATGGTGGCGGAGTCTAGGCGTCTTAGAATGATCAGAGAATGCTTGGTGTAGTGCTCCATGCGCCTAGGGGTACCTTTTATAGCCCCAATGCAGCTAGGAGCCGTTGAAGTTCCAATTGGAAGGCGATTCTTGCCTTCTGTCGGGTGGCGCACCGGACAGTCCGGTGCACCACCGGACATGAACAATAGATGTTCGTTGTCCGATCTCCTTCCTTATTGGGCGAAGCCGACCGTTGGGTCTTCGGTCCTGTTGGCGCACCGGACACTGTCCGGTGCACACCAAACGGTCCGGTGTGACCATCCGACCGTTGGCTCGGCCACGTGTCGCCCGTTGATCGCGCAGACGATCGTTGGCCGTGGGCGCCGTTGGCTCACCGGACAGTCCGATGCGCACTGGACAGTCCGGTGAATTTTAGTCGCGGCGCCTCCGCTTTTTCCCGAGAGCGACGAGTTCATCGCCGGGCCAGCCTGGGCACCGGACAGTCCGGGTGCACCACAGGCTGGTGCTGGTTTGGCTGAACTTAGCCAAAACTTCTCCTGTCCGATTCCAGTTTTCTTGGCTATGTTCCTAGCACTTAGAGAGATGTGTTAGTATCCAAAAATAATTTACTAAGTCCAGAAATATACCTTGATTCTTGGTTTTGCACTTCTCAACCACTTAGCGCATATTAACTTAAAACCATGTGTTGGGCATCTAATCACCAAAACATTTATAGAAATGGCCCAAGGGCACATTTTCCTTTCAATCTCCCCCTTTTTGGTGACTTTTTCCAACACATTAAGAAGCAACCAAGAGTGCAACATTATTCTCAAATTTTCTTACTCGGTATTTGGCATATTTGGATCACTTTTGCCACCACTTGGTTTATTTTTGCAAATCAAATTCTTTTTCCTATCTCTAAGTCAAACACACTCGTTTGGGCAAGTATAGATATATTTCAAGAGTAAAATTGATCAAGTGCCAAAAAACTCCCCTTTTTTCATAATCAAAATTCTCCCCCATAAGAGACCAAATTTTGCAATAAGAGGATTTTGGACAAAATACAAATTCTAACTCTACTATTTTCAAAATTCACAAGTGGTTGGCTGATCCATTTGCTTTTGCCTTAATTTCTCCCCCTTTGGCATTAAACACCAAAACGAGAAAACTTTTGGCCCTTTAACCCCATTGCCTCAGCAAAATGTCAAATGGAAGCGAAAAGGCAATGAGAACACAATAAAGAACTTAGGACAAGATACATTTTACCGAAATGCAGTGGAAGCTCTTTCCTTGTCCGAATTCACTTTCCCTTTCAATGTTCCTTCGAGACTACTTCAAGTGCCCTTAAACAAACAGGTTAGTCTCAAAGGAGTCAAGTTGTAGCACTTTTCCCCCTAAACATGTGCATAATTTGCATAGGGACTTGTGAGGTCCGGGGATGACTTGTACAACTTGAGCACCAAATATAAGCAATAAAGATAGTAAAGCTTAAAGTAACATGATCAAAGGCATATGACACATGTATGTTGTAGATCAATCCAAGTTACACGAATCTAAGACATTTAGCTCACTACGCAACATGCAAAACCTTTTCTCATCTAAAGGCTTGGTGAAGATATCGGCTAGCTGGTTCTCGGTGCTAATGTGATAAATGTCGATATCTCCCCTTTGCTGGTGGTCTCTCAGGAAGTGATGCAGGATGTCTATGTGCTTAGTACGGCTGTGTTCAACAGGATTATCCGCCAAGCGGATTGCACTCTCATTGTCACATAGGAGTGGGACTTTGCTCAGATTGTAGCCAAAGTCCCGGAGGGTTTGCCTCATCCAAAGCAGTTGCGTGCAACACTGTCCTGCGACAACGTACTCGGCCTCAGCGGTGAATAGGACAACAGATGTTTGTTTCTTGGAGCTCCAGGACACCAGTGACCTTCCTAGAAACTAGCACGTCCCTGATGTGCTCTTCCTATCAACCTTGCACCCAGCATAGTCAGAATCTGAGTATCCGATTAAGTCAAAGGTAAACCCCTTTGGATAGCAGATCCCGAAGCACGACGTAGAAACCAAATATCTAAGAATTTGCTTAACGGCCATAAGGTGAGACTCCTTGGGGTCGGATTGAAATCTAGCACACACGCATACACTAAGCATAATGTTCGGTCTACTAGCACAAAGATAAAGTAAAGAACCTATCATTGATCGGTATGCCTTTTGATCAACGGACTTACCTCCTTTGTTAGGTCTAGATGTCCGTCAGTTCCCATCGGTGTCTTTGCGGGCTTAGTGAAAGGGAATTAGGCTTACACCTATTTCCTAATTGATTTTGGTGGTTGAATTGCCCAACACAAATAATTGGACTAACTAGTTTGCTCTAGATTATATGTTCTACAGGTGCCAAAGGTTCATCTACAACTATACTAAATCGACTGTCCGGAATACCGTAGATTATTCTAGATAGGAGAAGCTTTTTGGAAAAACAGGCCAAGCGCGGACCGTCCGGGCCCTTGCGGCGGACCGTCCGCAGCACCAGGATGACCCTCGGACAGAACCAATGTAAAAATCCGAGTCTGCACTATGTACCGTCCGGAGGAAAAGCGCGGACCGTCTGAGACCTCGCGCGGACCGTCCGGCCTCAGGCGCGGACCGTCCGGTAGGCAAGGAACCGAAAAACCCGAAGGTGACGAGTTCGGAAAAGTGAATTATAGCGGCCTCGCGGACCGTCCGGGGTGCACGACCGGACAGTCCGCGACTGGCTTTATCTGACATCTGACGACGCATTAAATGCAATATAGCCATTGATATAGCCGTTACTGCTGACCGTTGCGTTTTCAGCCGTTGATCTACAAGGGCGGACCGTCCGGACCAGGCGGGCGGACCGTCCGCGCTCGGCAGAATGGAGCAACGGCTAGGAAGTGTTTAGTGGCTATAAATACAACCCCAACCACCTCCATTCAAGATACCCAAGCATTCCAACCTTCAACATTCAATACAAGAGCTAGGAATCCATTCCAAGACACATTCAAAGCCTTCATCTCTCCAAGTTTCACAATTGAGAAAAGAGATCATTAGTGATTAGTGACTTGAGAGAGAAAGTGATCCGTGTGTTATTTGTCGCTCTTGTCGCTTGGCTTTTGCAATCGTGCTTTCTTTCAATCTTTCTTGCGATCAACTCAATTGTAACCAAGGCAAGAGACACCAATTGTGTGGTGGTCCTTGCGGGGAAGTTTGTTCCCGTTTGATTGAGAAGAAGAAGCTCACTCGGTCCGAGGGACCGTTTGAGAGAGGGAAGGGTTGAAAGAGACCCGGCCTTTGTGGCCTCCTCAACGGGGAGTAGGTTTGCGAGAACCGAACCTCGGTAAAACAAATTCACGTGTCTCATTCTTCATTCGCTTGCGATTTGTTTTGCGTCCTCTCTCGCGGACTCATTATTGTTTCTAACGCTAACTCGGCTTGTAGTTGTGATTAATTGTGTAAATTTCAGTTTCGCCCTATTCACCCCCCCCCCTCTAGGCGACTTTCAATTGGTATCAGAGCCTGGTGCTTCATTAGAGCCTAACCACTCGAAGTGATGTCGGGAGATCACGCCAAGAGGGAGATGGAGACCGGCGACAAGCCCACTACAAGCCGTGGGTCAACCTCATCGGAAGAGTCCCGCAACAAGGGAAAAGGGAAGGAGAAGAAGACTTCTTCCCACAAGTCGCATCGGAGTAGCGGCAAAAACAAGAAGATGAAGAAGGTCGTCTACTACGAGACCGACACCTCATCACCATCGACCTCCGGCTCCGACGCGCCGTCCGTCACTTCTAAGTGCCATGAGCGCAAGAAGTATAGTAAGATTCCCCTACGCTATCCCCGCATTTCAAGGCATACACCTCTACTTTCCGTCCCACTAGGAAAACCACCAACCTTTGATGGTGAAGATTATGCAAGGTGGAGTGATTTAATGAAATTTCATCTAACCTCACTCCACAAAAGTATATGGGATGTAGTTGAGTTTGGTGTGCAGGTACCGTCCGTAGGGGATACGGATTATGATGCGGACGAAGTGGCCCAAATCGAGCACTTCAACTCCCAAGCATCAACCATCCTCTTCGCCTCTCTAAGTAGGGAGGAATATAACAAAGTGCAAGGGTTGAAGAATGCGAAGGAAATTTGGGATCTACTCAAGACCGCGCATAAGGGTGATGAACTCACCAAGATCACCAAGCGGAAAACGATCGAGGGAGAGCTCGGTCGCTTCCGACTTCGCAAAGGGGAAGAGCCACAAAACATGTACAACCGGCTCAAGACCTTGGTGAATCAAGTGCGCAATCTCGGAAGCAAAAAGTGGGATGACCACGAGGTGGTTAAGGTTATTCTAAGATCTCTTATTTTTCTTAACCCCACTCAAGTACAATTAATTCGTGGCAACCCTAGATATACACTAATGACCCCCGAGGAAGTAATCGGGAATTTTGTAAGTTTTGAGTGCATGATCGAAGGCTCAAAGAAGATCAACGAGCTTGATGATCCCTCCACATCCGAAGCTCATCCCGTGGCATTCAAGGCAACGGAGGAGAAGAAGGAGGAGTCTACACCAAGTAGACAACCAATCGACGCTTCAAAGCTCGACAGCGAGGAGATGGCTTTAATCATTAAAAGCTTTCGCCAAATCCTCAAGCAACGGAAGGGGAAGGATTACAAATCCCGTTCCAAGAAGGTTTGCTACAAGTGTGGTAAGCCCGGTCACTTCATTGCTAAATGTCCATTATCAAGTGACAGTGACAGGGATAACGACAAGAAGGGCAAGAGGAGAGAAAATAAGAGGTACCACAAGAAGAGGGGCGGCGATGCCCACGTGTGCCGCGAATGGGACTCCGACGAGAGCTCCACCGACTCCTCCTCCGACGAGGACGCCGCCAACATCGCCGTCACCAAGGGACTTCTCTTCCCCAACGTCGGCCACAAATGTCTCATGGCCAAGGACGGCAAAAAGAAGGTAAAATCAAAATCCTCCACCAAATATGAAACATCTAGTGATGAGGATGATGATAGAAATGAGGAGGAAAACTTATGCATTCTTTTTGCTAACCTCAACATGCAACAAAAGGAAAAACTAAATGAATTGGTTAGCGCTATCAATGAAAAGGATGACCTCTTGGACTCCCAAGAGGACTTCCTTATTAAGGAAAATAAGAAGCATGTTAAGGTCAAAAATGCTTATGCTCTAGAGGTTGAAAAATGTGAAAAATTATCTAGTGAGCTAAGCACATGCCATGATTTGATTACCAACCTTAGAAATGAAAATGCTAGTTTAAATGCTAAGGTTGATTCTCATGTTTGTGATGTTTCAATTCCCAATCTTAGAAATGATAACGTTGATTTGCATGCTAAGATTAAGGAATTGAATGATTCTCTCGCTAGCCTAAGATGTGAAAATGAAAAATTGCTTGCTAAGGCTAGAGATTTTGATGTTTGCAATACTACCATTTCTAACCTTAGAAGTGAAAACGATATACTTCATGCTAAGGTTATAGAATTAAAATCTTGCAAACCCTCTACATCTACCGTTGAGCATATTTCCATTTGTACTAGATGTAGAGATATTAATGTTGATGCTATCCATGATCACCTAGCTTTAATTAAGAAACAAAATGATCACATAGCTCAACTTAATGCCAAGATAAGTGAGCATGACTTAGAAAATGAAAAATTTAAATTTGCTAGAAGCATGCTCCATAATGGGAGACGCCCGGGCATCAAGGATGGCATTGGCTTCCAAAAGGGAAACAATGTCAAAATTAATGCCCCTCCTAAGAAACTTTCTAACTTTGTTAAGGGCAAGGCTCCCATGCCTCAAGATAACGAGGGTTACATTTTGTACCCTGCCGGTTATCCTGAGAGCAAAATTAGGAGAATTCATTCTAGGAAGTCTCACTCTGGCCCTAATCATGCTTTTATGTATAAGGGTGAGACATCTAGCTCTAGGCAACCAACCCGTGCTAAGTTGCCTAAAAGAAAAACTCCTACTGCATCAAATGATCATGCTGTTTCATTTAAAACCTTTGATGCATCATATGTGCTTACTAACAAATCCGGCAAGGTAGTTGCCAAGTTTGTTGGGGGCAAACACAAGGGCTCCAAGACCTGTGTTTGGGTACCCAAAGTTCTTGTCTCTAATGCTAAAGGACCCAAAACCGTTTGGGTACCTAAAACAAAGAACTAAACTTGTTTTGTAGGTTTATGCATCCGGGGGCACAAGTTGGATCATTGATAGCGGGTGCACAAACCACATGACAGGGGAGAAAAAGATGTTCTCCTCATACGAGAAAAACCAAGATCCCCAACGAGCAATCACATTCGGGGATGGAAACCAAGGTTTGGTCAATGGTTTGGGTAAAATTGCTATATCTCCTGACCATTCTATTTCCAATGTTTTTCTTGTAGATTCTTTAGATTACAATTTGCTTTCCGTATCCCAATTATGTCAAATGGGCTACAACTGTCTATTTACTGATATAGGTGTCACTGTCTTTAGAAGAAGTGATGATTCAATAGCATTTAAGGGTGTGTTAGAGGGTCAGCTATACTTAGTGGATTTTGATAGAGCTGAACTCGACACATGCTTAATTGCTAAGACTAACATGGGTTGGCTCTGGCATCGCCGACTAGCCCATGTTGGGATGAAGAATCTTCATAAGCTTCTAAAGGGAGAGCACATTTTAGGACTAACCAAAGTTCATTTTGAGAAAGACAGGATTTGTAGCGCTTGCCAAGCCGGGAAGCAAGTTGGTGCCCATCATCCACACAAAAACATCATGACTACCAACAGGCCACTAGAGCTCCTACACATGGATTTATTTGGCCCGATCGCTTACATAAGCATCGGCGGTAGTAAGTATTGTCTTGTAATTGTGGATGATTATTCTCGCTTCACTTGGGTATTCTTTTTACAGGAAAAATCTCAAACCCAAGAGACCTTAAAGGGATTCTTGAGACGGGCTCAAAATGAGTTCGGCTTAAGGATCAAGAAAATAAGAAGCGACAATGGGACGGAGTTCAAGAACTCTCAAATTGAAGGCTTCCTTGAGGAGGAGGGCATCAAGCATGAGTTCTCTTCTCCCTACACACCACAACAAAATGGTGTAGTGGAGAGGAAGAATCGAACTCTATTAGACATGGCAAGGACCATGCTTGATGAGTACAAGACTTCGGATCGGTTTTGGGCCGAGGCGGTCAACATCGCCTGCTACGCCATCAACCGGTTATATCTACACCGAATCCTCAAGAAAACATCTTATGAGCTCCTAACCGGTAAAAAGCCCAACATTTCATATTTTAGAGTCTTTGGTAGCAAATGCTTTATTCTTATTAAAAGAGGTAGAAAATCTAAATTTGCTCCTAAGACTGTAGAAGGCTTTTTACTAGGATATGATTCAAACACAAAGGCATATAGAGTCTTTAACAAATCCTCAGGACTTGTTGAAGTTTCTTGTGACGTTGTGTTTGATGAGACTAACGGCTCTCAAGTAGAGCAAGTTGATCTTGATGAGATAGGTGATGAAGAGGCTCCGTGCATCGCGCTAAGGAACATGTCCATTGGGGATGTGTGTCCTAAGGAATCCGAAGAGCCTCCACATGCTCAAGATCAACCATCCTCCTCCACGCAAGCATCTCCACCAACTCAAAATGAGGATGAAGCTCAAGTTGATGAAGTAGAAGATCAAGCAAATGAGCCACCTCAAGAAGACGACAATGATCAAGGGGGAGATGCAATTGATCAAGACAAGGAGGATGATGAAGAACAAAGACCGCCACACCCAAGAGTCCACCAAGCAATTCAACGAGATCACCCCGTCGACACTATCCTCGGCGACATTCATAAGGGGGTAACCACTAGATCTCGTGTTGCTCATTTTTGTGAACATTACTCGTTTGTTTCCTCTATTGAGCCACACAAGGTAGAGGAAGCACTTCAAGATCCGGATTGGGTGGTGGCGATGCAAGAGGAGCTCAACAACTTCACTAGAAATGAGGTATGGCATTTAGTTCCACGTCCTAACCAAAATGTTGTAGGAACCAAGTGGGTTTTCCGCAACAAGCAAGATGAGCATGGTGTGGTGACAAGGAACAAAGCTCGACTCGTGGCCAAGGGGTATTCACAAGTCGAAGGTTTGGATTTCGGTGAAACTTATGCACCCGTAGCTAGGCTCGAGTCAATTCGCATATTATTGGCCTATGCTACTTACCATGGCTTTAAGCTTTATCAAATGGACGTGAAAAGTGCCTTCCTCAATGGACCAATCAAGGAAGAGGTCTATGTTGAGCAACCTCCCGGCTTTGAAGACAGTGAGTACCCTAACCATGTCTATAGGCTCTCTAAGGCGCTTTATGGGCTCAAACAAGCCCCAAGAGCATGGTATGAATGCCTTAGAGATTTCCTTATTGCAAATGGCTTCAAAGTCGGCAAGGCCGATCCTACTTTATTCACTAAGACTCTTGAAAATGACTTGTTTGTATGCCAAATTTATGTTGATGATATTATATTTGGGTCTACTAACGAGTCAACATGTGAAGAGTTTAGTAGGATCATGACACAAAAGTTCGAGATGTCTATGATGGGGGAGTTGAAGTATTTTCTAGGATCCCAAGTGAAGCAACTCCAAGAGGGCACCTTCATTAGCCAAACGAAGTACACTCAAGATATTCTAAGCAAGTTTGGAATGAAGGATGCTAAGCCCATCAAGACTCCCATGGGAACAAATGGGCATCTCGACCTCGACACGGGAGGTAAATCCGTAGATCAAAAGGTATACCGGTCGATGATAGGTTCATTGCTTTATTTATGTGCATCTCGACCGGATATTATGCTTTCTGTATGCATGTGTGCAAGATTCCAATCCGACCCTAAGGAATCACACCTTACGGCCGTAAAACGAATCTTGAGATATTTGGCTTATACTCCTAAGTTTGGGCTTTGGTACCCTCGGGGATCCACATTCGATTTAATTGGTTATTCGGATGTCGATTGGGCGGGGTGCAAAATTAATAGGAAGAGCACATCGGGGACTTGCCAGTTCTTGGGAAGATCCTTGGTGTCTTGGGCTTCAAAGAAGCAAAATTCGGTCGCTCTCTCCACCGCCGAAGCCGAGTACATTGCCGCAGGCCATTGTTGCGCGCAATTGCTTTGGATGAGGCAAACCCTGCGAGACTATGGTTACAAATTAACCAAAGTTCCTCTTCTATGTGATAATGAGAGTGCAATCCGCATCGCGGATAATCCCGTTGAGCATAGCCGCACTAAACACATAGCCATTCGGTATCATTTTCTTAGGGATCACCAACAAAAGGGGGATATCGAGATTGCTTATATTA
This sequence comes from Zea luxurians, assembly GCA_029449295.1. Lineage (NCBI taxonomy): Eukaryota > Viridiplantae > Streptophyta > Magnoliopsida > Poales > Poaceae > Zea > Zea luxurians. Next base: position 114,106,371 of record JAOPSE010000002.1, read on the forward strand.
ATACCAAAGAACAATTAGCCGATATCTTTACCAAGCCTCTTGATGAGCAATCTTTTACCAAACTTAGGCATGAGCTCAATATTCTTGATTCTAGAAATTTCTTTTGTTAACTTGCACACATAGCTCATACATATACCTTTGATCATGTCTCTTTTATATATGCTATGACTAATGTGTTTTCAAGTGGATTTCAAACCAAGTCATAGGTATATTGAAAGGGACTTGGAGTCTTCGGCGAAGACAAAGGCTTCCACTCCGTAACTCATCCCTCGCCGTCGCTCCAAGCTACTCCTCATCATTGGGGGAGAAAGCAAAAGCAAAAGGACTCCGTCTTTGGTATAATCTTCATGTTTTATTTGCCACAGGGGAGAAAGTAGTTAGGCAAGGGGCTCTAATGATTCCGTTTTTGGCGATTCATGCCAAAGGGGGAGAAAGTATGAGCCCAAAGCAAAAGGACCGCACCACCACCAATTTCAAAAATTCAGTTTCGAAGAGTATTTTCATTTGGTATCTTATTGTTTTCAAAAAGGGGGAGAAAGTAGTATTTCAAAAAAGATATATCAAAACCCTCTTGAACACTAAGAGGAGGATCTCATTTAGGGGGAGTTTTGTTTAGTCAAAGGAAAATCATTTGAAACAAGGGGAGAAAATTTCAAATCTTGAAAATGCTTCGTAAAATCTTACTCATTTACCTTTGACTATTTGCAAAAGAACTTTGAAAAGGATTTACAAAAGAATTTGCAAAAACAAAACATGTGGTGCAAACGTGGTCCAAAATGTTAAATAAGAAAGAAACAATCCATGCGCATCCTAAGTATTTATATGGGCTCAATTCCAAGTAACCTTTGCACTTACAATTATGCAAACTAGTTCAAATATACACTTTTATATTTGCTTTGGTTTATGTTGGCATCAATCACCAAAAAGGGGGAGATTGAAAGGGAATTAGGCTTACACCTATTTCCTAATTGATTTTGGTGGTTGAATTGCCCAACACAAATAATTGGACTAACTAGTTTGCTCTAGATTATATGTTCTACAGGTGCCAAAGGTTCATCTACAACTATACTAAATCGACTGTCCGGAATACCGTAGATTATTCTAGATAGGAGAAGCTTTTTGGAAAAACAGGCCAAGCGCGGACCGTCCGGGCCCTTGCGACGGACCGTCCGCAGCACCAGGATGACCCTCGGACAGAACCAATGTAAAAATCCGAGTCTGCACTATGGACCGTCCGGAGGAAAAGCGCGGACCGTCTGAGACCTCGCGCGGACCGTCCGGCCTCAGGCGCGGACCGTCCGGTAGGCAAGGAACCGAAAAACCCGAAGGTGACGAGTTCGGAAAAGTGAATTATAGCGGCCTCGCGGACCGTCCGGGGTGCACGACCGGACAGTCCGCGACTGGCTTTATCTGACATCTGACGACGCATTAAATGCAATATAGCCGTTGATATAGCCGTTACTGCTGACCGTTGCGTTTTCAGCCGTTGATCTACAGGGGCGGACCGTCCGGACCAGGCGGGCGGACCGTCCGCGCTCGGCAGAATGGAGCAACGGCTAGGAAGTGTTTGGTGGCTATAAATACAACCCCAACCACCTCCATTCAAGATACCCAAGCATTCCAACCTTCAACATTCAATACAAGAGCTAGGAATCCATTCCAAGACACATTCAAAGCCTTCATCTCTCCAAGTTTCACAATTGAGAAAAGAGATCATTAGTGATTAGTGACTTGAGAGAGAAAGTGATCCGTGTGTTATTTGTCGCTCTTGTCGCTTGGCTTTTGCAATCGTGCTTTCTTTCAATCTTTCTTGCGATCAACTCAATTGTAACCAAGGCAAGAGACACCAATTGTGTGGTGGTCCTTGCGGGGAAGTTTGTTCCCGTTTGATTGAGAAGAAGAAGCTTACTCGGTCCGAGGGACCGTTTGAGAGAGGGAAGGGTTGAAAGAGACCCGACCTTTGTGGCCTCCTCAACGGGGAGTAGGTTTGCGAGAACCGAACCTCGGTAAAACAAATTCACGTGTCTCATTCTTCATTCGCTTGCGATTTGTTTTGCGTCCTCTCTCGCGGACTCATTATTGTTTCTAACGCTAACTCGGCTTGTAGTTGTGATTAATTGTGTAAATTTCAGTTTCGCCCTATTCACCCCCCCTCTAGGCGACTTTCACTTAGCATCCTTCGTCCCAAACCTCTTGAGAAGATCTTGAGTGTACTTTGTTTGGGAGATGAAGGTGCCTTCCTTGAGTTGCTTCACTTGAAATCCAAGGAAGTAGTTCAACTCGCCCATCATCGACATCTCGAACTTTTGCATCATTACCCTACTAAACTCCTCACAAGACTTTTGATTAGTAGAACCAAATATTATGTCATCGACATATATTTGGCAAACAAAAAGATCACCATCACAAGTCTTTGTGAAAAGAGTGGGATCAGCTTTCCCAACCTTGAAAGCATTAGCAATTAGAAAATATCTAAGGCATTCATATCATGCTCTTGGGGCTTGCTTAAGTCCATAGAGCGCCTTAGAGAGCTTATATACGTGGTCGGGATACCTGTCATCCTCAAAGCCAGGGGGTTGTTCCACGTATACCTCCTCCTTGATTGGTCCATTTAGCAAATCGCTCTTCACGTCCATTTGGAACAACTTAAAGGAATGGTGAGCGACATAGGCTAATAAAATCCGAATTGATTCTAACCTAGCCACAGGAGCAAAAGTCTCCTCAAAGTCCAAACCTGCGACTTGGGGATAACCTTTTTCCACAAGTCGAGCCTTGTTTATTGTCACCACTCCGTGTCCGTCTTGCTTGTTGCGGAACACCCACTTGGTTCCCACAACATTTTGCTTTGGACGTGGCACCAGGCTCTAGACTTCATTTCTTTTGAAGTTGTTGAGCTCTTCCTGCATGGCCAACACCCAGTCCGGATCCTGCAAGGCTTCTTCTACCCTGAAAGGCTCAATAGAAGAAATAAACAAGTAATGCTCACAAAAATTAGCTAATCATGAGCGAGTGGTTGCTCCCTTGCTGATGTCACCCAGAATCTGATCCACTGGGTGATTTCTTTGGATCGTCGCTCGGACTTGAGTTGGAGGGGCCCGTGATGCTTCTTCCTCCATAACCTATTCCTTCTGTGCTCCCACTTGATCCTGCCCCTCTTCTTGAGGTACCTCACCGGACAGTCCGGTGTGACCATCCGACCGTTGGCTCGACCATGTGTCGCCCGTTGATCGCGCAGACGACCGTTGGCTGCGGGCGCTGTTGGCTCACCAGACAGTCCGGTGCATTTTAGCCACGGCGCCTTCGCTTTTTCCTAAGAGCGATGAGTTCATCGCCGGGCCAGCCTGGGCACCGGACACTGTCCGGTGCACCACCGGACAGTCCGGTGCACCACAGGCTGGTGCTGGTTTGGCTGAACTTAGCCAAAGCTTCTCCTGTCCGATTTCGGTTTTCTTGGCTATGTTCCTAGCACTTAGAGAGATGTGTTAGTATCCAAAAACAATTTACTAAGTACAGAATCATACCTTGATTCTTGATTTTGCACTTCTCAACCACTTAGCGCATATTAACTTAAAACCATGTGTTGGGCATCTAATCACCAAAACATTTATAGAAATGACCCAATGGCACATTTCCCTTTAAGAGACCACCTGAGATAACAATACAACCATGAGGGTGGAATGGGACGCCCTTAGCTGAGTAATTAGATGAACTTGGGGGTGTAGTTGGCTTCGCCGTAGGGCTGTCAATGGGGGCCGGAGCATAGTGCTTGCTTTACTAAGGGTGGGTGCCGAGGTTCATTCGATTTAGTTTTGTTACTCACCCACCTAGGGAGGACAACTGTGTTTATACGATTGGCGAAACCTAACGAGCAACTGCACACCAGGGGAATCTTTGTAAAGGCTACGTAGTGTTTCCTTGGCCATTCACCTAAGTAGTAAAGATCGGGTCTGTACAACCTAGGCTGGGAAGGGATCATGACTCATGGGTAAAGTGTGCAACCTCCACAGAGTGTTAGAAACTGGTATATTAGTCGTGCTCATGGTTAAGAGCAGCCTTGGGATCCTCTTTGATTAGAGTAACTTTGGATATTTTTATGATGATGATAAATGGTGATGATTATAACTATGGTTTCTGGTATTTCCTCTTGGAGGGAGTACTTTTGGGTAATAACTTAAGTTTTTTTTACTAAAACTTGGTGTTTCTACTAGTCATAAATACCTGACCAACTAAAAGCAACTGCTTTAAGCTTAACCCCATATACAGCTAGTCCACTTTAACCAAACGGGACATTTGCTGAGTATGTTGATGTGTACTCACCCTTGCTTTAAAAACCACCCAACCCTAGGTTGTCCCCATTGTAATTAGTGCTCAAGAGAAGATGAAGGCAACATGGAGGACTTTCAGGAGTTTCAGGACTTCGATGAGTTCTTGTCGTGTTTAGTGGCAAACCTTAGTCATCTGTCTGTGAAGGCCTTATCTGTAACACCCCAGGTGTTACTCAGGGTGTCCACCCAGGGCTACCCCATTTAACCTATTATCACATGTGAATTGGTTTGGGCAAAATACATCAAACTTGGAGTCCAAGGTCCTAAACAAGTGCCAACCATCTTGGATATCATGCCATAGCTTGTCATGCACATCCAAGGGGGGGATTTCCCAAAAAAAACCCTAAAGCAAACCCCTCTTGGGCAATAGGAACCCTATTTGAAGCTAGGAACAAAAGGTCATGTAAACCTTATGATCATGGCTTGGGCCAAATATAAAAGTTGTAGTATACTTCATAACCTACAAATGGTAGTAAGAAAGTAACCCCAAAAAGAATTCAGAAAACCCCCAAAAAGTTCACCCAAGGTTGAGCACAAGAGGAAATTCAGAAATTGTCTAAGTCTAAAAACTAACCCTTGAACAAAGATCCCACATGTTCACCTTAATCCAAAATTCAAAACACTTCGACCCAATTGACAAAGTGGCGCCAAATTAACCCTAGAATGCCCTAGAAAGAGGTGACACCTACCCTAGGGCGTTTGACACGACTTGGCACCATTTTTGTCTCGGTTTGGACATGTCTGACACAGCCGACTTCCCACCCCCATATCTCTCTAACCCGACCACATCTACTCTTGGAACTCACATGAACTAGGTAGCTCTAGGTGCAGGGAAGAGATCTCCCACAGGCGATAGGGCAAGATTCGTACGTTTTGGCCGCTCAGCAGAGGGAAGAACATGGGCAGAAGCAACGAGCCACGTGTTCGACGCGCTCTGAGCTCGCTAGAGCACGCCCGCGCGCGCCCCCGCGTGCCTCGCGTCGCGCCAACGGCCAGCCGACGCCATGGCCCGTGCCCGCGCCTATAAAGCCCCCCCCAGGCGTCGACTGCACTCTTCCGCGCACACTCAAGCCTCACCGGAGCTCAGCTCACCGCTGTTTGCCCGTGCGCGGCGTGTCCGCGGCCACCCGAGCCACTGCCGTCGTAGACCGGCCAGCCCAGCTTTCCCCAACCCCGTCCAACCCTCTAAGGCGAGTGTGCACAACTCAGTGAAGCTCCCCGAGCGAGGAATCGAAGCCTGCTTTGCCGGAGAGGCCAGCCCACGGTCGCCGGAGTTCACAACCCCGCCGGAGTACGTGGACCGGGTAACCCGCTCAACCATTTTCCGATTCCTTGTACACACGGTCACTACGTTACCCCGTGAAGCTCACCGTGCCCTTGGATTGAACCAGATCGCCGTGGTTTGGCCGGTACAATCGCCGCCGACGAGAACACCCGCCTGCGCGCGTGGACCGAGCGATTCCGGCCATCCCTGTCGTCGAGCCGCACCTCGCTGTGACCGCCGGAGCCTCCCCGAGCCAACCCTGCCCTTCGCCGGACCTATCTCGCCGCTGGTAAGCCGCGCCACCCTTTTCTTTCCCGCGGGTACTGTTTACATTGAGGGAAGGACCTCGGGGAAGAAGAAGGAAAGGTCAGGGGGCTTTTTGAACTGTCAGCGACCCAGGGGAATAGTGGCGCAGGGGTAGATTTGTGCAGGTTGATTTAGTTTAAACCCAGGGACCTCGGTGTAAACTGTTTTTCCAGGAAACTCTTACTAAATCTGTTTTTAAATTGAACAGAAACGTTAAAAATTCGTAACTTCTCTTTAGTTCATCCAAATTTGGTCAAACCAATTTTGCCAGACTTTAAATAATGTAAACTACTTAAGAAAAATATAAAAACCCCTATGTACTACAGAAAACTTTAGGGTTATAATTTAATTATTGTTTTGCTATAAGCTAAATAATAGGGCAAAAATTAGTTGCACTATTCGACTAGGGTTAGAAAAATTTGGAAAAGTTTATATCTACCTACTGACCTGTTTAAAAATGTTAAACCTCTCTGTCTACCCCATTAAGTTAGTTTTTGCCCCTTATTTTACAATATGCTCAAGGTTAAGAAAAATAGAAAATGTGATTTAAATAATTAACCAGAGGGCACCCCTATTTTTGTTAGGGTACTTATTCAATATAGTTCACTGAAAAAATCTATCATACCCTGGTTTAGTATAAAATAAGTAGGATACCTTTTATTTTAATAAAACAAGGAAAACTTAGAAAAACCCTACAAAAATAACCCCAAGGTGAAAACACCCCCACCCTTGGGATAGTTAATGTTTTGTTATTAAGAACTTAGGAAAAATATGAAATCTGCTGTTTGACATTTTTCAAATAGCAATGTAGTAGAAAGTGCCTTTTAGGCATTAAACTTTAGAAAATCATAACTAAATAACCACCCCTTAGCTTTCTGTGATTTTTGGCACAGAAGCCTATTATTACTGTTAGATGCCAACAAAAATAACCTTTAGGACAGAACCCACCTCTAATTAAGAGTTGTAGTACAAAGTGGCCCCTTTACCCAACTTTTATTATTTTTGTCTAAAGCATAGCCTTTTTATTTTGAACCTCAACTTCCTAGAAGGGGCTATAGTGACCAATGGCAACCCACTGTAATTTTTACAGAATTTTTGGAGAGAGTTAAGCTACTGTTGTAGCTCAAATCCCCACTAGATTTCATAAATAGAAATTAAAGAAAGAAAAATGAATAATGGAAATTAGTGTCATCCTAAAACCCTTGTAAATTGTCCACTGAAATATATAAAGGCAATACAAATCCACTATGTTTATCCTCAACAAAAATCTAAACCTAGGAGTGATAAGCATAAACCACTAAAGGCCCCGTATGACCAAGCAAACCCTAAGTTACTCCTTAACTTAGTTTTTCTTCTCTCAACATAATGTTATTAAATCCTGCATAATCATGACATACATGTTCATTGCATTTCGATAGACTGTAACCTTGCTGACGGAGAGTACGTCCTCGTGCCGGAGCAAGGAGCTGCTCAGGAGGTAGCCCCGGATCCAGCCCTAGAGTCTGCATCAGAGGATCTGCCTGCCACTGCCTTGGAAGGCAAGCCCCGGTTTTATGCATAACATGTTATTTATGCTATTTTACTACACTTATTGATTGTAGGATTGAATGTGCACTTAAGTGTAGGAGTTGTTTGAAACCCTAGTTGCATGATCTCAGGAATCCCATTGAGATGAATACTAGTATGCTAAGTCGAGTAGCTGCTTACTAATTAGGGATCTCGGTAGAAGTCGAGTGATTTTTCTAGCACTCGCGCGAGGTCAGGACATTGATTGTACCCACTTTCATATCGTACTGATGTTGGTTTGTGGGCAACAATCCATGGGGATTGGTTGTTCACGGGATAAAAATTTGAATAAGGATTAAGGTGTGGTACCGTGAGTCAAGCGTTTGAACGTACTAAACACATACCGAGAAATATGGTAAATCGGTAAACCTAGTACCTGATTGAACCTGGCAGTAGACTTTGCCCCTCACGCGACCTGAGACGTGGTCTCCCATTCCGGTTATGGTGGGTACAAGTGCGGTCACTGCACGACGGCAGTCAGGGTCAGTGAGGCATTGTACGCCAAGGCGGTGAGCCCTGATCTGCTGACGGGGAATCGATGGGGACGGTTGATGTGTGTGGGGACGGAGTGCCCCTGCATGTCGTGTGTTTAGGTTTACCTTGCAAGGATGAAAACTCGATTCGAATCGTCTGCTTCTCGCAGCTAATGAGACTGCTTGATCCATGCTGCTACATTGAGTAACAAGTGGAATTGTGCTGAGATGATACAAGATGTTGATTGCATAAAAATGTTTGCTACTATGTATGAATAGATAGTACATCTTTAGCCTTAAGAGAGTCACACTTAATTTGACAAAGTTAAAAACTTGATGTAGAAACTCAGCTAGTGCTTTTGGCAACCAAACCCCTCAGCCAAACAGCTGCTTGTCTAGAGGTAGAGGAGTAGACTCCTCACACCGGGTAAGTCTAGCTAAGTATTAATATACTCAGCCTTGCTTGTGGCATAATTTTACAGGTTCTCTGGAGGACATGGTTGCTGGAGTGACTTGGCCGTCCATCTTGCCACCGGGTTGGACTGTCGAGTGGGACCCCACCTCGGCTGAGGAGGAGCATGAGGAGTGATGGGACAGGCTTCCCCATCTCTCTGTTTATTTACCGTTAGTTTTATTCCGCTGCACTTCGAACAATGATGACTACTTTTGCAAAACTCTGATGATGATGTAATAATTTAATACTCTTTAATGCATGGTTTTATGCTTTATTGTATTTGCTCTGTGACTCACCATCGAGTGAGATTGTGGTACTTGATCCTGTCAGTGGCCGTGTCGGACTAGATCCGAGGAATTGACGGGTTATTCCCATTTAAGTGTGGTCTAGCCTCTAAGGCGGGACTTAGGCACTTAAGTTGGAATAATTCGGGCAGTTCCACCACAGCTGGTATCGGAGCTTGTACCACCACAGAGGAATCAATAAAATATGAATACCATCATTTTTCAAAATAAAACTTGATAGAAACCATGTTGGATAGATAGTAGGACGAGCAGGATAGACCTAGGACGTGAAGCCTTAGGAGGATAGAAGGGTAGCTAGGTGGCAAAGTGATTAGGCCCTACAGGCCACCTTAAAGGATGGGAGTTCTTCCCTATCCCCTTATATTGGTGAGGTCATTCAGGACGAGCATGCATGCATTACTAAATTAAACAAATGGATAATTGAGTAAAGACTTAAAAACAAGATGATAACCAACTAAGTCCTCAGTACCATTTTATTTAACTAGAGAAAGTTTGAGTTTTATTTTTTCTTGTTCTTTTTATAATTCTTTTTCTTTTACTTACGCTTAACCGTACACAGATGACTTCCCACGGATCCTCAGAGGATGGAAGTGCACTGTCCCACACTGATGGGCTTGCACGAGAGGGCTTTCCCCGCATTTTTGTGGGAGGTACTTCAGGGGGGCCGGATACACGACACCCCCTCAATACGTGGTGCAGCAGTTCGAGAAGCACCGAGTGCCCCGCTGTAGGGTGAGGATGACCTTGGAGCCTCATCCCCTGCAGCCAGGCTGGCGCTCATTGGACTCTAAGTCTTTTGGGTACCGAGCTGAGGACACGATCGAGGCGATCGCTCTGCACGGGTTGACCACTTTCTGCGGATTCCATCCTTTGGAGCTGGCTACCCACCCCATTGGCTTGTTCCCCGCCGAAAGGGAGGACGACCCAATGTGGAAGGATCGGGTGGAGCATGCCAAGGATATCTGGGCCATCTACCCAGGACAGACTGCGCACTTGACCGTACGGTGCATGAATGCTCTGTACCGTCTGCAAGTGATGCGCGGTAAGGCGATGTCCCATCTGATGGCACTATTGGAGGCAACAAAGATTACTTTGGACAACAAGGAGGAGCTCGTGGTTGATTTGTCCACTGAAATGGTGGAAAAGGACTTGCAGGTGGAGCAGCTATCCACTGATATCCAAGAGCTAGAGGAATTAGTGGGCACCAGGGAGAACACCATCGAGGTTCTCGAGGATCAGCTCATTAATACTCAGCAACAGCTTGCTGAGGCTAACGAGCACTTGGATATGCACCACCAGGAGATCCAGGACATGGAGGCCAACGAGGATGTCGACATTGAGGGAGGAGAGGAGCCTGCCTCCAGCGTGGACACTGCTGGCTCAGGAGACCACCTTCCCCCGAGTCAAGTGTTGCCTCGTTCGCTCACTAGGTATCCGGGATAGAGTTAGACATTGGTGATGATAGGACTCCTCGCAGCTAGCTTAGCTTTTGCACCCTTGGGGTACTAGGCTAGATAGAGTTGAGTCTTTTTGGGACAAATGATGTAACCGTGATAAACTCTCTTGGAAGCATGATTGATGGATGCTGTTATCAGTTTTTAGATTTGGAAGAAAAAAAATTTATGCCTTTTTAAATCCTTTTGTTTAAGTAGGAATCTATCATTTTGTTTTTGACTCTTTTCGCCACGATTAAACCTGGAACTTGGAGTTATGGTGTTAAGTATATATGTGGTTTTTTCAGATGGCCGGGAGGCAGCGTCGTGGCCAGAATGAGCGCGTTCCTCCACCGCCGCCACCGCCTCCCACTCTGCAGGAGCTAATGGCTCAGCAGAATGAGATCTTGAGGCAGCTAGCTCAGCGTCAGCCACCACCTCAGCATTATGGTGGTGGAGACCATCAGCGTCACCCCGCGGCAGCTACCTACCAGGAGTTCCTCAGTACCGAGCCACCACTGTTCACAAGAGCAGAGGACCCACTTGATGCAGATGTGTGGTTGCGAGTGGTGGAATCCAAATTCCCGCTACTCCATGGAGCTTGCTCAAAAGTCACTAAAGTCAGGTTCGCCACCCAGCAGCTTCGTGGACCCTCAAGGACTTGGTGGGATCATTTTCTTGCTATGCAGCCAGAGGACCGAGAGGTGGAGTGGAGAGAGTTCAAGGCAGCTTTCAGGGGACACCACATACCAGCCGGGATTATGGACCGAAAGCTCAATGAGTTTCTGGCACTCACTCAGGGCAACAGGACAGTGTTGCAGTATGCCCAGGCTTTTAATGACTTGTGCCAGTATGCTGGATATCACGCAGATACAGATGAGAAGAAGAGAGACAGGTTCAGGAGGGGGCTCAGCACTAAGCTCCGTGATCGTCTCAACATCGTCAGGGCCAACAGCTACAATGAGTTGGTCAACATGGCTATCTCCCAGGAGGACTGCATTACAGCTCGACAGGCAGAAAAGAAGAGGAAGATCCCTGTGGCAGGACCTTCGGCTCAGCCACAACGCTTCAGAATTGTGTCCGACACTCAGAGCAGGGGACCCCAGCAGCAGCAAGGGAGATGGGTGATCCGACCACAGCAGCAGCAGCAGGCACCCAACCGCGCCCAGTTTCCTGCTCAGAGGAACAATCAGCAGCAGCAGTACCGCCAGGCAAATGACAACAGGTGTTTCACGTGTGGCAACACCGGACATTATGCCAAGAATTGCCCCAGGAACCAGCAGAGGCAGGGGCAGAATGTTAACCAGAATCAAGGCAAGAGACAGAAGGTGCAAGTGAGGCAGGGCAGGCTAAACTTCACCACCATGGCTGATATTCCAGAGGGAGCACCCGTCTTAACTGGTATCTTTACAGTTTTGAATTATCCTGCTATTATTCTTTTTGATTCTGGTGCATCACACAGTCTTATCAGTACCAAATTTAGTGCCAAGTGCCAATTGCCTTTTCACCACACCAATGGGGGTATTATAATCTCAACACCAGGAGGCAGGGTTGCCACCTATCAGACCAATAGACACGTACCAATTAAGCTGGGTAGTTTCATTTTCAAAACCACTCTATTGATAATGGGATTGGATAGTGTGGATATCATCTTAGGGACTGATTGGTTATCACGACACCACACGGTGATTGATGTCGCAGCCAGAGCCATAGAAATCCGCTCCCCTTTGGATGGCGAGATCACCTTATATCTACCCGACCAGGGATGCACCTGTTCCTGTGCCTTCGTCATGATGGAGTCACCGGTGGAAAAGATCCCAGTGGTTTGTGACTACCCGGATGTGTTTCCGGATGAATTGCCAGGGATGCCACCTGACCGAGATATTGAGTTCGCCATCGAATTGCAACCCGGGACTGCCCCTATCTCCAAGAGACCCTATAGGATGCCTCCCGCGAAATTGGCAGAACTGAAAAAGCAATTGCAAGAGTTGTTAGACAAGGGGTTTATTCGCCCAAGTACTTCACCATGGGGATGTCCAGCTTTATTTGTGAAGAAAAAGGATGAGAGTTTGAGGATGTGTGTTGACTACCGCCCTCTCAATGCGGTGACTATCAAGAACAAATACCCGTTGCCCCGTATTGATGTTCTGTTTGATCAGTTAGTGGGAGCCAGGGTATTCTCCAAGATAGACCTTCGCTCAGGTTACCATCAGATCAAGATCCGTGCCAGTGACATTCCCAAGACGGCTTTCTCTACCAGATATGGGTTGTATGAGTTTTTGGTGATGTCTTTTGGGCTGACCAATGCCCCGGCTTATTTTATGTACCTAATGAACTCAGTGTTCATGCCAGAATTGGACAAGTTTGTGGTCGTTTTCATTGATGATATTCTGGTCTATTCCAAGAATGAAGACGAACATACTGAGCACCTGCACACCGTGCTCCAGCGACTGCGCGATCATCATCTTTATGCTAAGTTGTCTAAATGCGAATTCTGGCTGAAGGAGATCAAATTCTTGGGTCACACAATTTCTCAGGATGGGATATCAGTTGATCCTGAGAAGGTACAAGAGGTGATGGATTGGAAACCCCCGACTACAGTGAGGCAGATTCGAAGTTTTCTGGGTTTGGCAGGGTATTATCGACGATTTATTCCGGATTTCTCCAGGATTGCCAAACCAATGACTGAACTGTTGAAGAAAGGAATCAAGTATGATTGGAGCCAAAAGTGTGAAGATGCCTTTCATACTTTGAGGCAGCATTTGACAACAGCCCCAGTGCTGGCTCAACCTGACAACACCAAGCCCTTTGAAGTTTATTGTGATGCTTCTGGTACAGGATTGGGATGTGTCTTGATGCAAGATAACAGAGTCATTGCTTATGCTTCCCGAGCACTCAGACCCCATGAGCAGAACTACCCTACACATGACCTGGAGTTGGCAGCTGTGGTTCATGCTCTTAAGATATGGAGACACTACTTGATGGGAGCTCACTGTAACATCTACACTGATCATAAGAGCCTCAAATACATCTTCACTCAGGCAGATCTGAACATGAGGCAGAGGAGATGGTTGGAGTTAATCAAGGACTATGATTTGGAGGTGCACTACCATCCGGGCAAAGCAAATGTTGTGGCAGATGCCTTGAGCAGAAAGGCCCAGTGCAATTGTATGAGCATGGATGCAAGGGTTACCACCCTGTGCGATGAGCTGTGCAAGCTGAACCTGGAAGTTGTTTCTTCAGGTGACTTAAGTTATATCTCGGTGGAGCCCACATTGCAAGAGCAAATAGTCAGGGCACAGATTGAGGATAAGGGTGTTCAAGTGATTAAGGAAATGATCAAGCAAAAGGCAGAAAAATACAAGTGTTTTCGCCAGGACAGCAAGGGAATTTTATGGTTTGGAGATCGATTGGTTGTTCCCAAGGACCCTGAGCTCAGAAAGAAGATACTGGATGAAGCTCACCTTTCCAAATTCTCCATGCACCCTGGTAGCAACAAGATGTACCATGATCTCAGAACTTTATATTGGTGGACCAGAATGAAGAGGGAAATTGCCAAGTACGTATCTGAGTGTGACACTTGCCAGAGGATAAAAGCTAGTCACTTGAAGACAGCAGGCCCTTTGCAACCCCTTCCCATACCATCTTGGAAATGGGAGGACATTTGCATGGATTTTATAGTGGGATTTCCCAATACATCCTGGCACCATGATTCTATTTGGGTTATTGGGGACAGATTAACTAAGACTGCTCATTTCTTGCCAGTACACACCACCCACAGGACAGAGAAGTATGCAGAGATCTACATTGACCAGATAGTTCGCCTGCATGGGATACCAAGGACTATAGTCTCGGACAGAGGAGCACCATTCGTGGCACGATTTTGGGAACAATTGCAGGAATCACTTGGGACCCAGGTCATATGAAGCTCAGCCTATCATCCCCAAACCGATGGCCAGACAGAAAGGGTGAATCAGATTTTGGAAGACATGTTGCGAGCATGTGCACTACACTACGGAAAGGATTGGGACAAGTGTCTTTCCTTGGCAGAGTTTTCTTACAATAACAGCTATCAGTCCAGTTTGAAGATGGCACCTTTTGAAGCCTTATATGGGAGAAGGTGTAGGACCCCACTGAATTGGTCGCAAGCAGGAGAGAGGGAAATTTTTGGGCCAGATTTGGTACTTGAAGCAGAAGCAAAGGTCAGAATTATCAAGAAGAACCTAGAAGCTGCTCAGGCCAGGCAAAAGAGCTATCATGACAAGAGGCGGAAGCCTCTACAGTTTGAGGTGGGAGACCATGTTTATCTTAAGGTATCACCCACCAAGGGTGTCCAGAGATTCGGGATCAAGGGCAAGTTAGCTCCTCATTACATTGGACCCTACGAGATCAAGGAAGCTTGTGGACCCGTAGCCTACCAATTGGGATTGCCACCTCACATGTCAGCAGTTCATAATGTGTTCCATGTATCTCAACTGCGAAGATGTGTTCGCCTACCCACTGAAGTGCTGCTAGAACCAGACATTGAGATAGAACCAGACTTGTCCTACCAAGAGTACCCCGTCAAGGTATTAGATCAAAAGGAGAGATCAACTCGGGCAAGGTCGGTCAGGATGTATAAGGTTCAGTGGAGTCACCATTCGGCAGAAGAAGCTACATAGGAGACTGAGGATTTTCTACGCTCTCGCTTCCCCGACTTTCTACCCAAAGGAGTCGGTACGTAACCCCAAAAACCCCACCTGCCCTTTGAATTCAATTATAAGAAAAACTTAGATAACCAGGATAGTCTAAGTTGTGGATTTAGCTTAAAAAGGGCTTCCTTCTGAAGTTGCAAAGAGAATGACATTCGAAGAGCAGTTAAGAAGAGAAACTTGAGTATAAAGAAAGAGTAGCACCAGCACACCTTCAAGCACCCCTCCAAGGGACTCTACCTAAAATCTCGGGACGAGATTCCTTTAAGGGGGGAGGGTTGTAACACCCCAGGTGTTACTCAGGGTGTCCACCCAGGGCTACCCCATTTAACCTATTATCACATGTGAATTGGTTTGGGCAAAATACATCAAACTTGGAGTCCAAGGTCCTAAACAAGTGCCAACCATCTTGGATATCATGCCATAGCTTGTCATGCACATCCAAGGGGGGGGATTTCCCAAAAAACCCTAAAGCAAACCCCTCTTGGGCAATACGAACCCTATTTGAAGCTAGGATCAAAAGGTCATGTAAACCTTATGATCATGGCTTGAGCCAAATATAAAAGTTGTAGTATACTTCATAACCTACAAATGGTAGTAAGAAAGTAACCCCAAAAAGAATTCAGAAAACCCCCAAAAAGTTCACCCAAGGTTGAGCACAAGAGGAAATTCAGAAATTGCCTAAGTCTAAAAACTAACCCTTGAACAAAGATCCCACATGTTCACCTTAATCCAAAATTCAAAACACTTCGACCCAATTGACAAAGTGGCGCCAAATTAACCCTAGAATGCCCTGGAAAGAGGTGACACCTACCCTAGGGCGTTTGACACGACTTGGCACCATTTTTGTCTCGGTTTGGACATGTCTGACACAGCCGACTTCCCACCCCCATATCTCTCTAACCCGACCACATCTACTCTTGGAACTCACATGAACTAGGTAGCTCTAGGTGCAGGGAAGAGATCTCCCACAGGCGATAGGGCAAGATTCGTACGTTTTGGCCGCTCAGCAGAGGGAAGAACATGGGCAGAAGCAACGAGCCACGTGTTCGACGCGCTCTGAGCTCGCCAGAGCACGCCCGCGCGCGCCCCCGCGTGCCCCGCGTCGTGCCAACGGCCAGCCGACGCCATGGCCCGCGCCCACGCCTATAAAGCCCCCCCAGGCGTCGACTGCACTCTTCCGCGCACACTCAAGCCTCACCGGAGCTCAGCTCACCGCTGTTTGCCCGTGCGCGGCGTGTCCGCGGCCACCCGAGCCACTACCGCCGTAGACCGGCCAGCCCAGCTTTCCCCAACCCCGTCCAACCCTCGGAGGCGAGTGTGCACAACTCAGTGAAGCTCCCCGAGCGAGGAATCGAAGCCTGCTTCGCTGGAGAGGCCAGTCCACGGTCGCCGGAGTTCACAACCCCACCGGAGTACGTGGACCGGGTAACCCGCTCAACCATTTTCCGATTCCTTGTACACACGGTCACTATGTTACCCCGTGAAGCTCACCGTGCCCTTGGATTGAACCAGATCGCCATGGTTTGGCCGGTACACTCGCCGCCGACGAGAACACCCGCCTGCGCGCGTGGACCGAGCGATTCCGGCCATCCCCGCCGTCGAGCCGCACCTCGCTGTGACCGTCGGAGCCTCCCCGAGCCAACCCTGCCCTTCGCCGGACCTATCTCGCCGCCGGTAAGCCGCGCCACCCTTTTCTTTCCCGCGGGTACTGTTTACATTGGGGGAAGGACCTCGGGGAAGAAGAAGGAAAGGTCAGGGGGCTTTTTGAACTATCAGCGACCCAGGGGAATAGTGGCGCAGGGGTAGATTTGTGCGGGTTGATTTAGTTTAAACCCAGAGACCTCGATGTAAACTGTTTTTCCAGGAAACTCTTACTAAATCTGTTTTTAAATTGAACAGAAACGTTAAAAATTCGTAACTTCTGTTTAGTTCATCCAAATTTGGTCAAACCAATTTTGCCAGACTTTAAATAATGTAAACTACTTAAGAAAAATATAAAAACCCCTATGTACTACAGAAAACTTTAGGGTTATAATTTAATTATTGTTTTGCCATAAGCTAAATAATAGGGAAAAAATTAGTTGCACTATTCGACTAGGGTTAGAAAAATTTGGAGAAGTTTATATCTACCTACTGACCTGTTTAAAAATGTTAAACCTCTCTGTCTACCCCATTAAGTTAGTTTTTGCCCCTTATTTTACAATATGCTCAAGGTTAAGAAAAATAGAAAATGTGATTTAAATAATTAACCAGAGGGCACCCCTATTTTTGTTAGGGTACTTATTCAATATAGTTCACTGAAAAAATCTATCATACCCAGGTTTAGTATAAAATAAGTAGGATACCTTTTATTTTAATAAAACAAGGAAAACTTAGAAAAACCCTACAAAAATAACCCCAAGGTGAAAACACCTCCACCCTTGGGATAGTTAATGTTTTGTTATTAAAAACTTAGGAAAAATATGAAATCTGCTGTTTGACATTTTTCAAATAGCAATGTAGTAGAAAGTGCCTTTTAGGCATTAAACTTTAGAAAATCATAACTAAATAACCACCCCTTAGCTTTCTGTGATTTTTGGCACAAAAGCCTATTATTACTGTTAGATGCCAACAAAAATAACCTTTAGGACAGAACCCACCTCTAATTAAGAGTTGTAGTACAAAGTGGCCCCTTTACCTAACTTTTATTATTTTTGTCTAAAGCATAGCCTTTTTATTTTGAAACTCAACTTCCTAGAAGGGGCTATAGTGACCAATGGCAACCCACTGTAATTTTTACAGAATTTTTGGAGAGAGTTAAGCTACTGTTGTAGCTCAAATCCCCACTAGATTTCATAAATAGAAATTAAAGAAAGAAAAATGAATAATGAAAATTAGTGTCATCCTAAAACCCTTGTAAATTGTCCACTGAAATATATAAAGGCAATACAAATCCACTATGTTTATCCTCAACAAAAATCTAAACCTAGGAGTGATAAGCATAAACCACTAAAGGCCCCGTATGACCAAGCAAACCCTAAGTTACTCCCTAACTTAGTTTTTCTTCTCTCAACATAATGTTATTAAATCCTGCATAATCATGACATAAATGTTCATTGCATTTCGATAGACTGTAACCTTGCTGACGGAGAGTACGTCCTCGTGCCGGAGCAAGGAGCTGCTCAGGAGGTAGCCCCGGATCCAGCCCTAGAGTCTGCATCAGAGGATCTGCCTGCCACTGCCTTGGAAGGCAAGCCCCGGTTTTATGCATAACCTGTTATTTATGTTATTTTACTACACTTATTGATTGTAGGATTGAATGTGCACTTAAGTGTAGGAGTTGTTTGAAACCCTAGTTGCATGATCTCAGGAATCCCATTGAGATGAATACTAGTATGCTAAGTCGAGTAGCTGCTTACTAATTAGGGATCTCGGTAGAAGTCGAGTGATTTTTCTAGCACTCGCGCGAGGTCAGGACATTGATTGTACCCACTTTCATATCGTACTGATATTGGTTTGTGGGCAACAATCCATGGGGATTGGTTGTTCACGGGATAAAAATTTGAATAAGGATTAAGGTGTGGTACCGTGAGTCAAGCGTTTGAACGTACTAAACACATACCGAGAAATATGGTAAATCGGTAAACCTAGTACCTGATTGAACCTGGCAGTAGACTTTGCCCCTCAAGCGACCTGAGATGTGGTCTCCCATTCCGGTTATGGTGGGTACAAGTGCGGTCACTGCACGATGGCAGTCGGGGTCAGTGAGGCATTGTACGCCAAGGCGGTGAGCCCTGATCTGCTGACGGGGAATCGATGGGGACGGTTGATGTGTGTTGGGACGGAGTGCCCCTGCATGTCGTGTGTTTAGGTTTACCTTGCAAGGATGAAAACTCGATTCGAATCGTCTGCTTCTCACAGCTAATGAGACTGCTTGATCCATGCTGCTACATTGAGTAACAAGTGGAATTGTGCTGAGATGATACAAGATGTTGATTGCATAAAAATGTTTGCTACTATGTATGAATAGATAGTACATCTTTAGCCTTAAGAGAGTCACACTTAATTTGACAAAGTTAAAAACTTGATGTAGAAACTCAGCTAGTGCTTTTGGCAACCAAACCCCTCAGCCAAATAGTTGCATGTCTAGAGGTAGAGGAGTAGACTCCTCACACCGGGTAAGTCTAGCTGAGTATTACTATACTCAGCCTTGCTTGTGGCATAATTTTACAGGTTCTCTGGAGGACATGGTTGCTGGAGTGACTTGGTCGTCCATCTTGCCACCGGGTTGGACTGTCGAGTGGGACCCCACCTCGGCTGAGGAGGAGCATGAGGAGTGATGGGACAGGCTTCCCCATCTCTCTGTTTATTTACTGTTAGTTTTATTCCGCTGCACTTCGAACAATGATGACTACTTTTGCAAAACTCCGATGATGATGTAATAATTTAATACTCTTTAATGCATGGTTTTATGCTTTATTGTATTTGCTCTGTGACTCACCATCGAGTGAGATTGTGGTACTTGATCCTGTCAGTGGTCGTGTCGGACTAGATCCGAGGAATTGACGGGTTATTCCCATTTAAGTGTGGTCTAGCCTCTAAGGCGGGACTTAGGCACTTAAGTTGGAATAATTCGGGTAGTTCCGCCACATTATCATTCTACGTTTCGTATCCGCACTTTGATTATGACTATGACTTAATGACTCTATGGATGTCTTGGACATCTTGATGTAATAAAGTACTATTTCCGCTATTATTTTGAGCAATGTGCGATGATGTCCAACTATGTAATCACTGTGTATGTGAGTTTCTAATCCTAGCACGTACATGGTTCGCATTCGGTTTGCCTTCCAAAACCGGGTGTGACATAACAAGTAGAGAGAGATAGAGGGGAAGGGGCGAACCGAGGGGTGTCCCGAGTTGCTGGCTTTGAGGTGGAACTCACTGGGGCAACGGACACAACGGGGACTCGACGGCGGCCGCGGAACAAGCCTGAGACCATGGCGGACGGCGGTGGAGCTCCTCGGGTGCATGCGTGGTGCGAGGCAGGTGCTAGGGTTTTGCGAGTGCACAAATGAGGGAAGAGAGAGAGCGAGTGGGGTGCGGACAGCTAGAAATGGTCGGGGCGGGGGCGGGCGTGGCCTTAGCGTGCGTCGTGGGCGCGAAGTCTATGATGACGCGCGGGTCGTGCGCGCGGACGGTTGGGAGGACGGGTCTGACAACCGGGACCCACGGGTCAGCCAGAGGGAGCGCGCGCGAGCGAGGGAATCGGCGCTGACAGCTCGGTCCCACCGACCAGAGATAGAGAGGGAGAGGGTGCGCAAGCGAGCGCGAGCGAAGGGAACAGCGCCTACAGGCGGGTCCCGACTGTCATGGGGAGGATGCGGACGAGCGCGTGGGCTGGCTGGGCAGAACTGGGCTGGAATGGTTTTTCCTTTTTCCTTTGAATTTTTAATTCCTTTCCTTTTTATTTTCTCCATGGAATTCAAATCAAATCACAATTCAAATTCAAATATTTCAAACATGTGCATCAACCAAAAATAAAGTTTAAGCTCAGTATGATGCAAGCATTCATATCTCCTCTAGGTTTTAGTATTCCAAAGAAAATAATATATCTCCCACTTAATTAACCAAAAATCCTATCAAAGAGAGTAGAAAAGAAAATCTGTAGAGGTGAGAAAAGGAGTAACACCTGAATTTGGTAAGTATTAGAGAAGAAATTTTATACCCCCAAATTCAGGGTGTTACACTCCAACTATGACCTCGCGAGATGGAAAACTAGAACAACATATTTATCATATGTTTGCGTGAGTTTTTAAGGGACTCGACTATTTCAATTGATCCCCCTGCTGATATATATAATGCTTAATAGATTGATCATCGGTAAAATTACTTACATTGCTATTTTGGAGCGAATGTATGAGACAATCAAGCTTGATCTCCCCTTGCTTGGTAATATTCTAGGGAATCCCAATATTCTATTGTCAATGCACTGAGAAGTGTGACAAGAACTTCTCCTTCGCTTCCTCACGCACTCGGATGCGCTGTCACAATGTGTCTTCATCCCATTGCTTCATGCGGTCCTCAAATTGATGTTGCTCATCAATTGACAAACAGTCAAGAGTCGGCATGAGGATATTGCCTTAGGATACATTGATGCGATCCTTTGAACCCGTGACCAATTTTAATAGATCTGAAACACTCATCCCCAACGAAGTCGCCAAAATGTATGTTGATGTCGATCAATGCCAAATACTAACGATTCCTAGGGCCTGCGTACGGCGTGTAGGACCTTAGGGACTTCTCTGTGGGTTGGCGGATTGTCTGTGTCACCGAACCATCCACGACAGATCACCAGACCGTCCGTGTGAAGGCAACAGATCGTTCGAGATGGCGCAGAGAACTCCGAAAAGAACCTAAATGCTGCTTCTCAGGAGGGTTCCCATCGAGGAGGAAGAATCTTGGGGTTACTTTGGGGTCGGCAGACTACTCAAAGCACCTCAAGACGACATAGAGCCAAAGCGAGATGAAGATTGAGGTTGAGAAACTGTAACTAAGACTAAAATTACTCCTAAGGCTAATGCATAAGGTAAATAAGATAAACTGGTTTGTAGATCGATTATTGGTTGCCTCAGTCGACCGTACCCCTTCATATTTATAGGAGGATACAGACTCGTTACTAAATGAAATCCAACAAAATTCCGCGAAATATTCAGATAACCCCACAAGAGATCAGGATCCAACCTGAACTACTATATTCATAGACCGTCCGGGGCACGGACCATCCGAGCAATCATGGTGGATCATATGGCCTGGCAGAACCGGTGCTCAACACCGAGAATACGCTACACATGGAAGTAAAGTTTTTGGTTGATTCAGCGAATGTGGGGTAACACGATATGTGTGCTATGAGATGATTGAAGGGTTGCGCTTCGCTGAAACAAATTTGTACTCCCTCCGTTCATAAATATACCATACCGTTGACTTTTTTAAAAATTTTGATCACCCATTTTATTTAAAAATAATGAGTTATCATTTATTTTTATTGTGATTTGTTTTATCACTTAAGGTAGTTTGTGTTTAACTTAAATTTTATATTTTTAAATAAATATTTTGAATAAGACGAATTGTCAAAAAAATTTAAAAAAATTAATGGCGTCATATATTTGTGAACTATATTTGTGAACGGAGTAGGTAGTACTAATCTTTGCTCCATGAGACGCTCTAGTGTCATCCGCTAGTATGATTATTTGCTGGTTTACTTGGTCTGGGTGCTCGACAAAATCTAAAGCTCCAAATAGGAATAAAACCTTTTTGGTACCGGAACGGGCGTGAGGCTGCGCTGAAACCTCTCGCTAAACGCTGTTGGTAATGCAGGGCCTCCGCTGCAAGGCAGACGCATTCGGCTCCTCGTTTCTCTCTCCTCTCTTCGTTCCCGCGCGGAGAGGGAGAGGGAGAAACAGGGGAGCGGCGGCCCCCTCCTCTTCCCCTGCCACGGTTTCTTGCGGATTATTTCTACCCAATTTTATTCAGGATTTCCGGTTGGATCCTCCTATGGTATGTGCATCATAATCCGTCACTTTTATCGCATTTTTTTGTTGTCGATGATAGATCTGACTGTTGTGGCAGTTCTGATCTTGTTTTTCTATCAATGCCGCAAAGAGGAATATTGACCAGCGTGGAATTAATCAGCCATTCACGTTGCTGCAGCCTTTTTGCAGGGAAAATTTTAACTTCTGCTGCAACCGGTGGTGCCATTAATCAGCCATTCACGCATTGTGCTGTTCATTGAGGCATTATTGGTGTGGTTCATTGAGAAAGCGGTAGCTGTCACCGTACCTGTATGCGAATTTTCATGTAAAAAGAGCTGATCAGACATGGCTGCGAAGGACGGCTCAGGGTCACAGGACCAGGGGCACAGGTTGTGGCCCATGCTGTCCTACGCTTGCGGCGAGCTATGTGTGATCATGCTGCTCTACGTGGCCGCCTTGGCATCCCATGCAGCCACAAGGCTGGCGCGCATCTGCGGGCTCAGGCCACCATGCATCCTGTGCACGAGGCTGGACCGCGCCCTCCATGGAAACTTGCCATGGTTCTCCGCGGACCTGGTCTGTTCCGTGCATCGGTCCGAGGTCTCGTCTCTGGCTCACTGCAAGAGCCATGGCCGGCTTGCACGGTCCGGCGATCTCTGCAAATCATGCCTCCTTTCATGCACGGCGGTAGGTGCCCGTGAGGAGGTGGTGAACTCTCGGCCTACGACATCCAGCAGCATGTTGTGTTCTTGCTGTTCTGATCCGTTCAAGAATAATACTGGCGACACGCAGAAGCATTTTGGAGCAGCCAATGCTGTGGTGTCTTGGGATAGTGTACCTGCAGACCATCCAAATGAGAAGAGTATGTGTGACTAGCTGTTGTGATTGGTAATTGCTATGCATAATTGGGTATTCTGATCTTCTGACTAACTGCACGCATTTTTCTTGGTGTAGCTTCTGCGGTGGGCATTGAGGAAGTCCAAGAATCTGACGGTCCTACAAAGGACAGCGCCGCCGCTTCTGCGAATGGTGGGGCGGCGAAGAGCAACCACAGATCGGCCGCGCCGACACGCATTGCTGTGGACAGCAACGGCAGTGTAAAAAATGCCTCCG
The DNA here is from genome assembly GCA_029449295.1 of Zea luxurians. Taxonomy (NCBI): domain Eukaryota; kingdom Viridiplantae; phylum Streptophyta; class Magnoliopsida; order Poales; family Poaceae; genus Zea; species Zea luxurians. The sequence continues at coordinate 114,129,815 of JAOPSE010000002.1, forward strand.
TCGTTGCAAGGGCCAACTTGACGTCGCCTCGGCCGTCAGAAATTATCTCTGCCAGGGACAGCAGTTCAACGACGCAGCAAGAGGTGAAGGCGCTCCTTTCTCAGATGTCCTATGCGCGGGGCGGCCTCGACAGTTCTTCGATTGAAGGATCTCCTGACGCTCCGAACGAAGAAAGCAACGCTACGAGCAACAAGAGCCCGTATCTCGAGAGGAACTATTGTGTGCTGGAACCTTCAGACGGGAGCCTCGCTGACGATGTCGAAGGGGGAAGCTCTCTCGAGAACGTAAAGAGACAGCTTGAGCTCAACAGGAAGGCCATGGCTGCTCTACACAAAGAGCTTGAGGAAGAACGGAGCGCGTCGGCAGTCGCGGCTAGCCAGACGATGGCCATGATCAATAGGTTGCAGGAGGAGAAGGCCGCGATGCAGATGGAAGCACTGCAGCACCTGAGGATGATGGAACAGCAGGCTGACCACGACCACCTAGCGATACAGGATCTGCATGATTTGCTCACAGAGAGGGAGAAAGAATTGCTCGACTTGGACGCTGAACTTGCACACTGCAGGAGGCTCCTGCAGCACGACGATCCGTTCAATGGCGACAGATTTGATCGCACTGATTATACAACGAACAACAACACGGATTTTGTGGGGAGCGCCATGTCCCATTTTGAAGACGACAAGGCATACATTTTGGAATCCTTGAGCAGACTGGAGGAAAATCTTGGCATTTCCACAATCAGACTTGCTTCTGGTGACGCCAGAAATTGTCAAGAAGACATACTGTTTGAAGATCAGGCAAGAGATGATGCATCGCCTTCCAGCTGTGACGAGTCGAGTGGTGTAGCAAGCCTTAAGATTCAGATTTCTCTGTTGAATATAAGACTGAGGGCACTTGAAGAGGATCAGGAGTTCCTCAATCAGGTATTGAGTTCGCTCCAATGTGGTAGTGATGGGCTGCAGTGTATACAGGAGATAAGCAGGCACTTAGCAGAGTTGCGAAGAGTTGTGGCTCACTAAAAGGAAAATGGTTTTGCCCCGAGTTCACACTTTTTGGCCGTCATGAGGTAACAACTATTCTAGTCATCGTTTAATTGTAAGGAGGAAAATCAAAGAAATTTCATAGCATTGCATCTGTTATGCAAACATCGAAACAAAAGAGAACCTGAAACCTTAGTTAGCCATGATGCATGAAAACCTTAAGACATGAAAGGCTAAAACAGACGACCAAAGATGATGGAAAAAAATCTTTGCATCTCGTTAAATCTTCACTCAATCTCTAAAACACCAAAACTCACAAACGAGATCTCTAAAACACCAAAACTCACAAACGAGATGCTCTCGAGCCAACAAAGGGTTGTATGTTGTCGGTGTACTGTGACCGATAAACACAAGTGCACGGGTGAAACTTTCCAAAATCCGAAAATTGAGATCTCTATCTTAACGTTAAGAAAACCTGAACCAAAAACACCATAACCAACTAGTGGTCAGATTCATTAATAGGTTCCTATGATACATAAAACCAAAAAAAATCGCAAAACAATATACTCGGAACTTCAAAAACACTCAAAATGGTGAGTTGCCTAGAAGAGTGTGACAGTGTTACACTCACAGCTGCCACTACTGCTCCTTGGCACTGCTGAGTGGAGCCTAACACTGTTGGGTCGTGGTACTGCTGCTCCACATGCGGCAGTGCCGCGCTGCTAGGTGACAGCAGCTCGAACCAAAGCTCCAAAGGCAAAAACAACCTAATCAAACTCCAATTAAGCCGAAATTTTTTACATACAACTTCTAATGAAAGTCCTAAAGGTGTCCAAAAAAATTTAATCTCCAAAATATTAAAGCTTCAACTGCAAATCGAAAAAACGGTCTCAACTCGATGTTTCTCGAAATCAGTCAATGGATTGGATTTTTATGTTCAAGTTAAACATCCCTAAAGCACTTGATGAAATTTAAAGGTCCTTGCTCATTTCTATCCTACCAAAAAAGTCCCCAAGAACTTATATTTAAAAAAGATCCAACAAAAGAACAAAGAAAGGAGACCGAGAAAGAAAACTTCAAGAACTCAAGGGAGCACAAAAATGGACTCCACTTCAACATGAACCATGGTAAGGGTGTTGCTTTTTGGATCTCAAGTTACATAGATAAATATTTATTTGCGAAAACATCTATAGCTCTCAGTAGTAGTCTAGAGAAAAAGACCTACAAGAGAGAAAGTCTAAAAACTAAACCACTATACAGATACTAGAGAGAGATGGTTGGAGACGACACTCCTCTTAATATAGAGGCTATCACACATTTCCAACATACCCCTAGATATTCTAGAATGAAACCACTTTGCTAGGGCATAATGGTCCAACTTACAAAATCGTATATCTAACCACCATGCTCCCTTTATGAATTTGCTTTGTCTCGACATAACCTTCGCTATGGATCCACATGCCACCTTCGATTCATGTTGGAACCATGCCGTAGGTTTTGAGGCTAGGCCCGCGAAGCCGATGTTAGGTGGTTTTGAGGATCAACCGCCAAACCACCAAAAGTAGCATACTTCATACATGTCTCCCAAGTCCTAGACACGTGTCCACTAGTTCTCGGCCACGCCAGCAATATGATTCGCTCCACCAAGTCCTCACATCTATCGGAGCCCCTAGGGGGAAGCCAAAATAGCAAGTCCCAGTTTCTCCAATCCTTAGGTCAAATCATAGTGCTTCAATCAACATGAACTTGCACGACTTTCACATTTGCTATCAACCACTACCTTCGGACTTCACACTTGCGAACCATAAGTCAAGAGACATGCTACACACACTCCCTAGTTTGTCCATTCGAGTCAACCTAAGATGTTACTCCATTGACCATCACTCGCCACAATCTCAAACCCTAAGGGCAAGTATCAACCTTGTGTTTGCAATCTCCACCTTTATATGTGCATTATCAACCCACAACACAAATACAAAGAGAAAAAAGGAAAAGGAAAAGGAAAAGAAAGAACTCACTCGAATGATCAAAAGCTAAACAAAATCCAAAACATATTAATTTGAAATGAGCAAAGCTTGGTCTCCAAAGGAATGAGTGATGACTCACGCAACTAAGCAAACAATGGCTAGCACTGAAGAAGAAGAAGAGGCTAAAAGGGCTTAATACCATTAGCCAAAACTCAGAACAAAAGGCAAAACAACCAATAACTCAGAAAACACAACTAGTCCCTCTAGAAAGAGGCAAGCTTAACATGACTAGCAAAAAACAGCTTAAAATGCAACTCCCCCGGAATGAGTGCAAATCCTCACAAATGAATGCACTCTCAGTAAGACTCCCCTTTGGGTATATGTTTGATCACCCATGTTGAAACAATGAGAGAGGTTTGTTCTATTTCTTCTCTACCAAAAGGTATTTGTGTATGTATATAATTCTTCCCTTGTTGATAAATGCACTCAGCAAGTATGTTCCCCTTGTGCACAAAACTATAACTCCCCTCAAGGTATGCATGAAAGTAGTGGAAATGCAGGAGCTTAAAGGGTATATCAATTAGAATGTAAATATACTCTAACTGGTGTTGTTTGATGTGTGTGGCAATATATACATACGCTAGCAAATGTTCAAACTAATCATATACACAAGTTTATGAATGTAAGCAGTCAAAGCAATTTTAAGAATTTCAAAGGAGGTGTTCACCAATCACCACTAAAAATTGCACTTAACATATGTAACTAGGAAATCAACCAAGTGCTCAAGAGTATATAAGAACTACCCTATACATCAGTCACAACCATGCCAAGAACAAACATAAACTTGTGTTCGATCAAATTTAACCAAATTGCTAGAGTTTGCGGTGTTACACAAGAATTACTCAAAGAATTTGTGTGACAAGTTGTATGCACTGTCAAGTCTAACTTTTCAATAGGGTGCAGCCTATGCTGCAATGCAATCAGAGATGAAGATAACAATTTTGATTATCTGCTATATTGCTCAAGTTCTTCTCGAGGTGCAAGGAGAAGCAGTCTTGATACAATGATATGGTGACAAATACAAACCCATCTCGGTTTTTTGCTTTCTCGCATCGTAAGTTAAATTTTGGAACAATACTATTTTGACCAAGGCAATGAACGACTAAAAGGATGGGGCTTAGAAATCTAGCATACTAGTGATAGCAAAAAAAGATTTCAACACATTCTATACATGCTAGTTGCCAATCTCAGCGGTGAAGAGTTGCTCATATTTAGCAAGTATTAAACATGTCCGGAATTTAAAAAACAATCTTAGCTCCACAAGATTGTATCACTATGAGTAAAATGATCCTAAGCTTGACCAAGCATCATCATGTACACATAGAACATACTACTAGGAGCATTATCACATTCTAACAATCATACGCATAAAGCTCAAAATTCCATATGATACATGATAAGATGTAATGCAAATATGTTATAAAATACGAAATAAAAGCTAAACAAGAAAAAAGCCCAAAGCACTACTGTACAACTAAAAAATGCTTCCCTTCTCTAAAAACTAAAATACGCACTCAACGCAAAGGTGGCTTGACCAAGGGTTTGGTGAGGATATTTGCAATCTATTTTTGGGTGTCAACATGGTACAAGTTTATGTCCCATTTCTTATAATGATCTCAGAAAATGAAAGCGGACTTCAATATGCTTCATCTTTTTAATGCATCACTAGATTTTGGCAACACTTATGGCATTGGTGATCTCATAAAGCGAAGGCACTCTAAAACTCTAAGACAAAATCTTTCAAGATGGACATCTTCCAAAGAAACTGCTAGCAGCTGTTACCAGTGGCAATATACTCAGACTCTATGGCAGATTGGGTTATGCAAGAGTACTTGCAAGATGGTCAAGAAACTAATGAAGAGCCCAAGAACTAACAAGTCTTAGAAGTTGGCCTATGAACTAAATGACAACCCATAAAGTCTGCATCGAAATATCAACATAGTGACAGACTGAAGAAAAGGAATACCAAAGACCAAACTCTAGAGTGAAATGATGGTACCTCTTTATCCTTTGCTTGCATGCTTGTGGGATATGCGTATGGACGGCTGAAACTAAGCACAGAAACACAAAACAAAGAGTCTGCATCAGCTTCTAATGTCATCATGGTTGACATGTGTGTCGAAATAGGCTTGGCTTCACCCTATCAAACTTCTTCTAGACAAGGAAGCAATTGAGCTCACCATAATACTCATCTCAAATTTTGTGTTCATAGTATCTGAAAACTTGGCAATAAGAGCATGAGAAGAACCATCGAAGATGATATCAGCTGCATAAATCTGAACCAACAAAGAGTCATTGTCTTGCTTGAGGAGAAAAAACATTTTGTCTACCCATCTCATTTGAAATCCCTTATTAAGCAAAAACATTTTTCAAGAGTTCATACCAGGCTATAGTGGCTTGTTTTAAACCATACACAGTTTTTTGGAGTTTAAACACATAATTTGTAAACTTGGGATCTTTGAAACTAGGGGTTGTATAACATACACATCTTCCTTTATGTACCCATTTAAGAAAGCACTTTTAACATTAATTTGAAATAGTTTAAAACCCTTTAAAGCAACAAAAGCTAAAAGGATTCTAATGGCTTCTAAATGGACAATAGGAGCAAAGATTTCCTCATAGTCTATCCCTTCTTTTTGGTAAAAACCTTTAGCTACCAACCTATCTTTGTTTGTAACTATCATCCCATCATCGTCGATTTTTCGAAAACACATTTGGTTCCTATGGGGTGGTGATCTTGTCGAGGTGATACCAAATGCCATACTTTGTTTCTTTAAAAGTTTTCACCCCCTCATGCATGGCATTACTCAACTAGGATCAGATAAAGCATGTCCAACATCATGGGGCTCAAAAAAGGCAATAAATGTTGAATGAGCAAACTAAGAGATGTGTTGTGACCTAGATTATGTGACTTGCTCATTGAGCTTATCGGCCATCTATTGGGTTGGATGGCAGTGCAGAATATGTTGTGGTGGCTCCCTTGAGGATGTCACCTCCCCGTCAACATTAGCTTAATCTCCTCTAGGTTCAGCTAGCACTGGCTCAAATACACGTCAAGTATTGGAAGAAGTGACATTGTGACTATTAGTTGAAGTAGTGGAAGCAGGCCCGTTGAGGATGCTGATGGAGATGGACATGGCTTGGGATCCCCCAATCGAGAATGACTTCTTCCTCCTCCATAAAGATGGTGCCCATCTCTCTATCATATGCGCACTCTAAAGCAAGGGATGTACAAGTAATAGTCTCATAAATGTTACCTCATAGGTCTCCATAATACTATTAGTCTCAAGGTTAAGTACACGATAAGCTCTAGAATATAATGTACAACTAAAAGAAATCATTAATGGTTCCTGCCAAGAGGAGTGAAATTGTACTAGATATATGCAGTTCAGGTAAAATTAGTGAATATCCCTTATTCTAGGATGCAAGGTGTCATGACTATCCAATTTCCTAGTCTCCAACCTGCCAATTTTCCATTGGCTAGCTTTGATGTAGCTCAACATTTCTTGTGGACTAAACATCACCTTTTACTCACATGAAACATATTAGTCCACTACTTATCTTAGCTTTGCTCCTAGTCAACTAGATATCTCCGTGAAGCTCCCAACTCCTATGATGAAGCTCCAAAAAGTTTGTATCATTCTTGCTTTCTAGTGTGGATATCTTGAGCCGGACCTTTGTGGTCACTCGAGAAGAGGATTTAGAGTTGAAAGATACATTATATATTGTGGTCATCTCAACAGCACGGATGTAGGCATGTCTTTGATGGTGTGTTCGAACCTTGATTAAATCGTTGTCGCATGTGCTTGCTGTTGTGGTTTCACATGTTTCACTCTCTCTCTCTCTCTCTCTCTTGTGTTTCCCTTTAGATTTTTTGAATGAATGTTTCCCTTTAGATTTTTTGCTCTACCTATCTCTTAGTGACATTTAAGGTAAAATGAAAGGTTCAAATGGGATATATATCTGGTGTTGTTTCTCAGGCTTTATCTCCAAAACTTTTGGACAAATCTCCATAACTTTCAAACATTAGAATTTACCGTTTTGAATTGTGAAAGAAATTTTATGATTTTGGCTTATTCACCCGTTCTAGGATGATCCTTCCATAGCCCCAAAGCGTCCTATTTTGAACACAACTTTCATCCCATATTTTGGTCGAAACTCCTTGCTCCTTGACTCTAATTTTGATGATGATCTTATATTCAATGTAAAGCTTATGAAATTATCTACATGTGTTTAAAAAACTATCTCCAATTTAAAGCACTGAAAAACTGGTGAAGGGTACCGAACCTTTCGGTGCTAGGGTATTCACAAAATTTTAGCATAGTCTAGAAATTCAGCCTTTCTGTTGAATGCTCAATGATTATATGATGCTCACATTTTTTCACTACTAATCTATTTTATTTTTCAATCATAGGATGACCCAATTGTCCGATGCTAACTCAATTGTCAATTTCACTGTTTTCTTGAATGGTTCAGGTTCTCCTTTGTAACGGCAAACCTATTTGCAGTCATCTAGATAGCAGGCTGCTTTCAGGTAAACTAAACACCTGTCGTTCCCATCTATAGTCAATTTTGGTGGCATGCATAACCATTAAGTAACACTATTTCATCGCCAATTTATACCGCAGACGAAGAAGAACAGGAGCTGCAGATCCTTCCTGTGCCTTCTGACATACACGTCTGCATACATGGATATGATCACCGTCATCTTCGTAGCAATGCTCTTCTCTGGGGACTTCGTATCAGTCTGCTGTGCAGTTGGGTTCTTCACCCTATGGACTTTGTGCTGCCTGCAATGGCACTTATCAAGACAAGAACGATGACTGATAACCTAGGGTTGCAGTGTGCTGTGAAGATGCTCCGCTCTGCTGTCGCAATCTTCTTCTTGGTCATAGGTGCCCTTGCATGCATCGGCGTCAAAACCTGCAAGTTCTTCCATGATATGTGATGTGATGAACTGATGATGGTTTTGCAGCACCAAGTTACCTTGTGCGACATAGCAACAAAGTGTACCGATGCAACCTCTTGCAACTGCAGGTTCTCATCAGACAATGCGCCCTTAAGCTCATCAGCGTCAACTAGGACACACCACGAAGCTCATCAACACCAAGGATGAAATCCTCATGTCTAGTTTGAAAACATAAGGGACGTTTGTGAGGAAGGGGATTGAGGAGGATAAAATCCTCTTGCTATTCAAATTTGAATAGGAATGTGCCCTTCTAATCTTTTTCTCCCAAACAACCCCTAAATCCCCTTGGGATTCCCCTCATTTCCTAGAGTTTGTAAACCCTTCAAGTGACATTTGAATAAAATATTTAGTAATTTGTGGCAGATTTTTCCTCCCTAGGTTTAGCCACCCTGTCTCCTAAACTAGCCCACATAGTGGAGTCTACAAATCTCTTCAAGCTTTCCTAGATTCAAACATGCCGAACTACGGGACCCACATCTTCATTGTTTGCATGCAATGAAGGCATCAAAGCCCAAACCAACGCCATCCCTATTTTACGTAGCGCCTATTGGCGCCGATCTAGGCGCCAAACACCGGAAGATAAACCGTCTGGTGGTGCTATCTGCGGAGGCACGGATGGTCCACAACCCTAAGCCGGACAGTCTGTGACCTAGCGTAGGAGCGACTCCTTTTCTGCTTACGTCCGGACGGTCCGCGCCTGGGGCTCGGACGATCCACGATGGCGCATAGGGTCATCTTCTTCGCAGCAGACCTAGATCTCGCCTCCTAGGAGAGACCATGTCGGAGAGGAGAGATCTTATGGTGTGTCTTGGGGGTCGACAGGCCACAAAGACGCCTCTAGTCGACGTAAAGCCAAAGAGAGGTGAAGATTCGAAGTAGAGGAAGGCTAAAATAGGGCTACTCCTAATGTATAAGGTAAAAACGATAAGTAGAATTGATTGGATCGTTTGTGGGGGGTTTAATTGGTTGTACCCCTTCATTTATATAAAGAGTGGAGGTATGGACCCGTTACAAGCCGGTTCTCGAGTAAATCCTACAGGATTTGCTAACAAATCCCGCTAGAAATCTATAAACCTAATTGATTCTGCGCACACGCGGACCGTTCGTGCCGCCACCGTGGACAGTCTGGACCGCGGACCGTCCGGCCTCAGTGGTAGACAGTCCGGCTGCCCAAGCTGATGCTCAACATATGCCCCATGCCTTTTGTTGGAGGTTGACGAACCAAAAGCATATGAACTACCAGCACCCTTCGGGAAACAATAGATCTCACAAGTCATCTTGTTCCCGAAGTAAGAACTAAGCCTGATGCAAGTCACTAGCTTTTCAATCCGATAGGGTGATTATTCAATAGAGCTCTAATGCATAAGGATGTTTCGGATTGCATCTTTCTCGACCATGACCATCTGATCAATGGATCAAAAGTGATGAGTACATGGATATCAAGTATATGGTCAAGGCCCAATCAATCATATAGTCCTAAGCTCAAGGGGAGTTGAAGTCTAGTTTATTCGCGAATCCGGTTCGGACTTCAGGAGTGGGTCTCACGAAAACGGACGACTAGGCTACATACGAACTCCGTTTTCGATGTTCTAGATATCATTGAAAGGCTAAGGAGATAAGATTTCTAACCCAACTGGTCCCACATCAATATACGATTGGAGCTAATCATAATCGACATAGCAAGATAATGTCTAGAATCTGCCATAAATCAGTGGCGCCTGTTTTTGGGCCTAAAGGTCTTGTACATCCTATTCCTAGGGTTGCTCGGCCACCCCCTTAACCACCGCCTAAGTCCAGGACGACTCCAATTCAAGTGGGGGATGATGAGGACATCACTCGCATACAAACAATACATGAACCGATAACACGAGCACGTGCTTAAAAGCTGAATCTCCAGGTTCGTTCTAACCTAGTCAATTGTGTTTTAGAGCTTACGCTTGGTTCCATGGAAGTTTTAATGATTAGTAACTTTGGAGAGTTCCGTCAAGGAATTGGAAAAGGCTAAGGTGTCGAGGAGGAGCAGCAAGGGCGTCCACAATAGGAAGGAGATCAAGTTCGACTCGACTGCGACTACATCTCGGGTTCCAGGACCAGTCTGTACTAAAATGGACGCCCAAGACGCATCCGGACTCTGATTGCGACAAAATTTATATGGTTGTAAAGATAAGACGATTATCTAACCATCCCAACTGGTCCCACCTTAAAATTCATTCGGAGTCAACGGGGATCATCGAAACAACTCATCCCTCAGATTCTTTTTTGGTACTGTGACATCGTCTGTTGGGTCGTTGGGCCGTGTATTGTGCTGGAGCCTTTTAGGGATACCTCCAGGGATTATGCACGCCCTTAACCTCTATTTTAACAGCAGCCGCCACCGCATTAGGGTTTGTGTTTTGCTTAGATCATATCTGTCATCAAACAGTATCGTTGTTCGTCGGTTTGCAAGACCCCACCTCTTGATCAATGCAATTTTGATTGCGTTCTTTCTGTTTTTGCTTGTGTTCTTGATTGCACTTGCAGCTTGCAGGATTTTATGCTGCAAAGTTTTCTTAAGTATTATGATTCTAATAATTTTCTAATGGTGAATAGAGTGGACAGATGTGAATTACCTCATATGACAAGAAGCCCAGTTTTGTTATCAAAATGATGAATTATCCAATGCCTATTTTTGTTTCTTGTGCCATGGCCAAATGGAAGTACATGTTATTCTCTATAACAAAGGTTTTGGTACCAGGTTGATACCATTATCTTGTCTAGTTGGTGGTACCTAGTGACAAGCTAGAAATATATAGTTGGAGAGAAGCATCGTGCATGTAGTAGTTTGTACATTAGAGAAGGACAAAAATAAAAACAATGGAGGATGAGGGGTGCATGGAGCAGGTGTGTCCCAACATTGTATTTATACTTGGTGTGGTTTTTACTTCCGTGGGTTTATAAGCAGCATAGGAAAAGGGCTCACCACACTAGCGATTTATTTAGCATGGGTGCATGCATGGAAGCTCGAGAAAAGTTGTAAAATATGTACTTAGCATATGATTGTATAATAGATATTGGAGCCCTCATGTAAACTACATGGGGAAGGATCTGTGATGGTCGATGGCCAATGAAAGTGCGCTAGATCTGAGACAAGTAGACGGCCTTGCTCTACAACCTCTATTTGTCATGATGGTGTTTACAATTGTATTCTTGTTTTTGTTTTCATGATGTGTTCTTCTACCATAATCTTTTTCTTCCTTTTACTTTTGATGCTATGTTTTGTACTTTCTTTCTTTTTGTAGTGAAATGGCGCTAAACTTATAGAAAATCAATAAGCAAAAATGGATATAAGAATATATTATCATTACAAATATTTAATAAATGTGATTCACACTTAGGGTATATCAAGTGGTAGTGTCATGGTGATTTTTTCTAATAGAAAAAAAAACTTAGAAAGGGGGTGCGTGTTACAAAGGGTAGTGCATTGAAGTGAGTGACTTGGGCGATATGACATGTGCTTCATGTTATTTAAAGATGGACATTATTGTTGCCACAACTTTCAAGCAAATGGCGTATGGTTCTCTAGAACTATGGACATGGTTCTGTAGAATTTTTTTTGAAAATGTTAATGTTTCTTTTAGAGTATTATGGGCCGTATGTGTGCTGGCCCATTAGGGTTCTATATTTTGTATCCGTTACTGTAGGTAGGGTTTTCCATTCTCTGTATTGCAACATGGTATCAGAGCCTTGACTCACAGCCAGTCGTCCGCTATCACCTCTACATTGCGTGCTTCTTCCCCTTCGGATGACGCTGCAGCCATCCTCGCTGCCACCCGTGCTATCGTTGCGGTGGCTCGCCAGTGAGCCCAGGACACTGCTCGTGCCCTTGAGAAGGAACAGGCGGTTGTCGACGCCATCGAGCGCCAGTACGCCGAGACCTACCATCGCCTCGCTCGGAAGGGCATGTCGGATGGTTCTCCCATGTCCGCTCGTCACAGCGCCGACACTTTCGAGCCCACGCCCGTCCCAGCCTCGACCCTTCGTGCCTCTCTTCACGCCCAGGCGGCGGCCCTCACCAGCATCCGGGCAACCATCACCGACATTCTCGCGCCGAACTCAACTCAGTATCCTCAGTGGCGCAACCAGGTCCTACAGACCCTCCGCCGCTACGCCCTCGCCGACCACGTCCTCCTCGCGGTCGCTGCACCGACGGAGGATTGGCTCCTGATGGACGAAGTGGTGCTCTCTTGGATCCATGGCACCCTCACGACCGAGCTTCAGGACATCATTCGTGTGTCGGCCGATACTGCTCACTGTATCTGGGGTGCCCTTGAGGCTCAGTTCATCGGCAACTGCCAGACTCAGATTTTGTACCTTGAGACCGCCTTCCGCCAGCTTGTTCAGGGCGATCTCTCTGTGGACGAGTACTGTCGTCAGATGAAGACGATGGCGGACACTCTCTGCACCCTCGGGGCCCCCATGACCGATTAGAGCATCGTGCTCAACCTCCTCCGTGGTCTGAGTCCTCGCTTCTATCGCATGGCGCCCATCCTCACCCGCATGAAGCTGTTTCCCACCTTGCGGAGGCCAAGAACGATCTGCTTCTCGAGGAGCTTCGCCTCTCTGCCACTGCAACCACAGCTCCCGCCACGGCCCTCTACAGTGCACCACAGGCTGCCCCCTCCGACTCCGGGGGGTTCCTGCTCACCGCACTCCAGCCCCACTGCCCTCTGGAGCTCCGCGACAGACTGCTGGCTTCAGGGGGGCTCGTAGCTGCGGTCGCGGTCGCGGTCGCAAGGGCGGACACAGTGGCGGTGGCCCGTTGGGAGGCCGTGGTGGCTCTTAGTGGCCATCCTTCTACAACCCGTGGACTGGCACCATTCACGTGTGGCCCGGGTCGTCCGCGGGTGCCTCGGCCCTCGCCCCACTGCCTCTCAGCAGGTATTCTTTGCCGCTGCACCCCCGGTGGCACCCTCGGCTCCTCCCCAGCCTCAGCAAGGTCTTATGCCTCTTCCGGGGTCTCCGGCCCAGCCCATGTGGGGGCCCTAGACTAACGGGTGGGACGCGTAGTCCCTCGCCAGCTCCTTCTCCACGATGATGCTGGCCTCGCCCACCTCAGTCTCTGACTAGGTGGAGGATTCCGGTGCCTCCTACCACACCACCCCAGACGCAGGTATTCTATCTTCCACCTCCCCCGCCCACCCCTCTCTTCCCTCTTCCATCATTGTCGGAAACGGGTTCGCCCTTCCCGTCACCTCAGTAGGTGACACGGTCCTTCTCGGTCCTTTCCGCTTAACCAACGTCCTTGTTGCCCCCCACATCATTCAAAATCTTCTTTCCATACGTTAGTTCACTACTGCCAACTCTTGTTCCATGGAGTTTGACTCGTTTGGTCTTTCTGTGAAGGATCTTGCCACTAGGACCCTTCTCGCTCGGTGTGACAGCCCCAGGCCCCTCTACACGCTTCGCCTGCCTGCTCCCACTACTTCGACCTCTGTCCCACCTGTTCTTGCAGCGGCCGCCTCTTCTGCGACTTGGCATCGTCATCTCGGCCACCCCGGGCGTGATGTGATGTCCAAGCTCTCTAGTAGTACTTCTGTTTCTGCTTGTAGGGGACCTTTTGAGCACCTCTGTCATGCTTGTCAGTTAGGTCGCCATGTTAGGCTCCCATTCCTCCACCTTCTCCTCTAGAGCAGCAGGCATTTTTGATCTGATACACTGTGATGTATGGACATCCCCTGTAATCAACATTTCTGGCTATAAGTATTATTTACTCATTCTCGATGACTTCTCGCATTATTTGTGGACTTTTCCTTTACGTCAAAAGTCGGATACTTTTCCCACCCTGTCTCACTTCTTCGCCTGGGTCTCTACTCAGTTCGGTCGCACCATCTGGAGCATCCAGTGTGACAACGGGCGCGAGTTCTATAACAATGTGTCTCGTGACTTCTTCCTCTCTCGCGGCATCCACCTCCTAATGTCATGCCCCTACATGTCTCCTCAAGATGACAGGGCTGAACGTATGATTCGCACGACGAACGATGTCGTGCGCTCTCTACTCTTTCAAGCTTCCCTTCTTGCTCACTACTGGGCTGAGGCCCTAGCCACTGCCACCAACCTCCTCAACTGTCTTCCCACAAAGGCGGTTGCCCACCCCACTCCTTACTTCGCTCTTTTCAGCATACACCCCTCCTATAACCATCTTCGTGTTTTCGGGTGCGCTTGCTACCCTAATCTCGCCTCCACTGCTCCTCATAAGCTAGCCCCCCGCTCCACTCGCTGTGTCTTCCTCAGATACTCCCCGACCATAAGGGGTATCGGTGTCTCGACCTCAACTCCCACAGAGTCCTCATCTTTCGTCACGTCGTTTTCGACGAGTCAGATTTCCCATTTTCCTCCTCTTCCGTTGCCTCTCTCACCGAACTCGACGTGTTCCTCGACCCCGACTCTGTGTCCCCCACTGTCGTGCCCCCTTCCGTGCAGGTCCCTCCACTGCTCCGCCTCGTGAGGCCCCGCTTGTGACGCCCTCCCCCGCACAGCCACGTGCGGCCTCGATGCCTCCTGAGTCACCCTGCGTGGCCCCACCGGCGCCGCCCTCCCTCGCACAGCCACATGTGGTGTCGACGTCCCCTCCGTCGCCTCGCTCGGCCCCGCCGTCTCCCGCACAGCCCCGTGCGGCTCCGGTGCCTCCCGCACCAACGCACACTGCCCCGTCGTCTCGCTACACCGACCCCATCCAGACGTACCAGCGTCGTGGTCGACGTGGTGCCCCAGCTCGCTCTCGCGCTGAGCCCCGGCCTATCACCCTGTCGTCGTCCACCGGGATCCTCGACACATCCACCTGATGGTCACCCGGTGCGCGGCCGGTGTCCTCTGGGCACCTGATCGCCTGATTCTCTCCGCAACCTCTTCTCCGGCTCTTCCACCGATGCCCACGACTGTCCGTGGTGCGCTTGCCAACCCACAGTGGCGACGTGCCATGGAAGTAGAGTACACGGCTCTCCAGGCTAACCACACCTGGGACCTGGTGCCCCTCCCCTCGGCGCCAGCGTGGTCACCAGGAAGTGGATCTTCAAGCTGAAGTTGAACAACGAGGGTCCCTAGAGCGGTACAAGGCCCGCTATGTGCTCTGGGGCTTCACCCAGCGCCCCGGAGTCGACTATGACGAGACCTTCAGTCCGGTGGTTAAGCCTGCCACCGTTTGGACTGTTCTGGCTCTGGCTCTGTCCAGGGACTGGTCAGTCCACCAACTCGACGTGATGAACGCCTTCCTCCATGGCACCCTGACGAAGACGGTCTACTGCACTCAGCCTGTTGGGTTTGTCGACCCTGCTCACCCCGACATGGTCTGCAAGCTCAACAAGTCCCTCTACAGCCTCAAGCAGGCCCCTGGGCTTGGTACAGTCGCTTCGCCACTTTCTTGTGTTCGCAGGGTTTCATCGAGGCCAAGTCGGACATGTCCCTGTTCATCCTCCGTCGCGGTCCGGATACTGCGTACCTCCTCCTCTACGTCGATGATATCGTGCTCACCGCCTCCTCCCCTGGGCTCCTGCGTCACTTCATCTCCAGCCTCCAGCAGGAGTTTACGATGAAGGACCTCGGAGCCCTCCACCACTTCCTAGGTGTCACCGTCGAGCGCAGGCCCCAAGGCATGTTCCTTCACCAACGGTAGTACACTGTCGACCTCCTCGAGCTCGCTGGCATGGCCGAGTGCAAGCCCTGTGTGACCCCAGTGGACACGCAGGGCAAGGTCTCTGCCACAGGCCCCCCGTCGCTGATCCGACCACCTACCGCAGCCTTGCTGGGGCCCTGCAGTACCTCATCTTCACCCGGCTCGACATCGCTTATGCCGTCCAGCAAGTGTGCCTTCACATGCACGACCCTCGGGAGTCGCACCTCACCGCGATGAAGCGCATCCTACGATACTTGTGTGGCACCATCGACTTCGCGCTCCTTCTCCGCTGCTCCTCGACCACGGAGCTTCGTGTCTACATCGATGCCGACTAGGCGGGCTGTCCATACACGTGCCAGTCCACCTCGGGCTATGCCGTCTTCCTAGGGGACAACCTCGTCTCCTGGTCATCGAAGCGCCAGCCAGTCTTCTCCCGCTCCAGCGCCGAGGCCGAGTACCGCGCCGTGGCAAACGACGTGGCTGAGGCGACCTGGCTCCATCAGCTGCTCTAGGAGCTCCACAGTCCGCTAGCACGGAGCACCCTCATCTTCTGCGACAACGTCAGTGTCGTCTACCTCTCCACCAACCCCGTCCAACACCAGCGCATGAAGCATGTCGAGATCGATCTTCACTTTGTCCGCGAGCAGGTCACCTGTGGAGCTGTTCGCGTCCTCCACGTCCCGACCGCCTCCTAGTTCGCCGACGTCTTCACCAAGGGGCTTCCGACGACCGTATTTACGGAGTTTCGGTCCAATCTCAACATCTGCAGTGGCTAGAGTTTCAGCTACGAGGGGTGTTAGAGTATTATGGGTCGTATGTGTGCTGGCCCATTAGGGTTCTATATTTTGTACCCGTTACTGTAGCTAGGATTTTCCATTCTCTGTGTTGCAACAGTTTTGTACAAATGTTTTGCTAGTTTCCTTGTAGTTTAAAGGTGCCAATATAATGAAATACTAAAAAATCCTGAAATTTATTCTCAACATTTAATAAGTATGTTATTATTAATAAGATACCTTATTTGTTCTTTGATAACTAGTACATGTATTTTGATGCCAAGAAAATAGATAAGTTCTCTAGACAATTGGTGATGCTACTAAAATTAAGTAAGATAACACTTAACATATAAAATTATTATTCATATGAACACCTCTATCCATAATATGATTACTTATATAGGAACATTCTTGATATTATAGCTACACTAATTTCTATTCTAAGCAACAAATAAACTTACAACTGCATGCTTCTGCTACCATTACTCCTTATGATAACTTTTATGTACACATTTACACCTAACCTAATGGTCTACCACTTAAACATTTTTAAACAGGCTCAAAGATAACTCTGGAAACATGTCTATCGATCATATGTTGTGGGGAATGAGTAGCATAGTATAAACTTCTTAGGACATCCCATAAGGTTTTCTTGGTCTTCTTATTGCTAGTTTTCTCATCACATCTCAAAAGCAGAGATTGAGCAAGCTCTTGCATATTCAACTCGATTTCCTTCTCAATCCAATTTATTCTTGCTTCATTCTTCATAGTATCCTGCACATGGTGTCATTAGTTCAACATGTTGGCATGTAAAAATAAATAAATTTTATGGAATGTGTGATTATATGTACAATCACAAATTTAACTTATTATAAATTAATGGTCATAAAACAAAGTAGAGTCTATGATTGCTACAAGTGCCTAGAAAGATAGTATCTATACTTTTCTTAAGAAACATTTGGTATTCCATTTGCATGTACCATAGAGAAAATGAAAATTAAATAAATTATTTTAATAGCATTCTTAATTTTAAATTTACTCATTGTCCTTAGTTGTAAATATGGCTTAAGGGAGGATTACTTAAACATGTAAGGAATATTGATGATGAAACTAGAATAATATATGGAAATTTATTTAGCTTCTAAATTGCATGAAATAAAGTTTGTTATATGATTTTGCGTTGAATAAGGTTCAGGTAATTTGCTAGTGTATACATTTTGAAGATCCGAACTCACAAAACATTGAAGTTATTCTTGCCCAACATAGTCATAAACTTAATGTTTTGAATTCACTAAGCCAAGGAAAGACAAAGAAACCTACACAAATAGTTGACCTAATCCAAAACTTGAGGTTGTAAGGATCTAGGAGCAAATTCTAGTCTTTGGTGGAGAATTAAGGTGCTAAAAATAGTTATATATGCGATGGTTTGATCCTAAAATTATTATTACCCCCTAATGAAACAATCATTAGACCACACATGTATCTAGCTATACATAAAGAGTAAAAATAATTTAATTATGATACAAGGTTTACCTGGGACAGTAACATCCTATGGTTAAGACTGTCACAAGTAGCACATGTGAGTTGAATAAACCAATCATTATCCTTGTTGTTTATCATTGACACAGCCTCACCAATTCGTCCAGCACAAATCTCAATAACCTGAACTAAAAGTAAGTATGTTTGCCTATCATGAACCATGTATTGTGGTTCTATACCACTGCATTTGTGATATTTGTTTTCTTCTTTATTTGCCTTTTGCAACATCCATTCGGTCCACTAGAAGTATAGACAAACATATTAGAATGATTGTTGAGAAGAAGTCGTTATAATCTAATTAAGTACAAGTGGGGATAACTTACTGCAAGACTCAATAGACTGTGTATGAATCTTTGTCCTTCATGAATTGGCAATGCTTCTTGTGCTAATAAGTTAATTAATCTTCGAAGTGCCCTCTCAAGAATAACATCATTAGAATTTTGTTTAAGCCTGAATTTATCATTTATGTCAGGAAAATAATCTTCTCTCAATTTCATATATTACATAATATATGACACGATGAAAATAGAATGCACATGTTAAATAAAACAGCTAAAATAAAAGAGGTCGATGTAAAATGCGAGTTAAAAATTACAACATCGATATAAAATATCTAAAGTATATATCAATGAACTTATGCAAGTTTTCATTGAGGTCATAACTTAAGAGGCGATAATAATACATCAAAAAAATTAAGTGGCATGACATAATGGCCACCAGAATAAAGCACAATCAGTCCACACGAGTTGACAAAAAGGAAGCTAAAAAAGAATATGACGCCATCTTTACCTCTTTTGTAATATATGTAACTAATGCACAATATTGACTCATGCAATAAATGCTAATGCATATTCTGAATATCAAAGATCAATTTGGTACAATTTACTTTTATATGTACACTGCGATGAGTATATATAACAAAGATTACGTAACTACATAAATCCTTATTGTTAAAATATCATTATTGATCTTCCTATATATAATTATGAAATTCATTCGTTCTATTACCCAATTTATTTATTTGTTTGTTTAAGAAATCAAATGCCAATGTTACTACTACTTGGTAAATGACAAGTGCTTCAAGATGATTCTTAAATGGATATATAATGGTTAACTGATATAATTAAGGTACAGTACTCACCATGATACATCGTTTTCTTCATAGAGACAGTGCACGAAACATTCCAATCTCTTCTTGTCTTCCGAAATGTCACGAAGATGTGTAGAAATGGCATTGGCAATCATTGACGTTCTAGCCCATGCAAGCCGCTCAGCAGCACGGCTAGGTTCAAAAATGCAAGCAACAGCTAAAAAGTAAGATCTTAAAACATCTTGTGGTTCTACTCCAAAAGCGTCAAGGCAATTCTCCATGTACCACCTAAAATATAGTTTAGAAAATATTATAAATTAAACCAAAGTTAACCTTCCAACATAAAATTCATGAAGTGGGAGAATGAAATCATGGTGCTCACGTTTGCAGCCCATTACACTCAAGCTGATGCAGAGCTTGACAATGGTTGAAATCCCTTATTGCCAACTCTAGATATGTGTCGTTATTCACAAGAGGCATCCTGCCAAAAACGCCGCACATGTAAGTAGAACATTTCTCTTACATTTACTAATAATAAGTATGCAACAAAGTATATCAACGGTTTTTTTTTTGAGTTCAAGTGTGCACCTGTAGAGTGTCTTTCCAATCCAAACGTCATCTTTACCACCATATTGATCTAGATAGGTTCTTGCTTCTACACGAGGCAAGTTTGCATACCAAGGGAAGTCTAGTGTATATTGCACCTATCGATCAACACAATGAAAGCAAAAAAAAAAAATACCATTTAATTTCCGCCTCTATTCATGTTTCAATGGATCTAACACATCATGGTAGAATGGTTTGGATTACCTCGCCAGGTAGATCTTTGGCAACGATCCATTTATCACGGATCATGCCTTGTTCTTCTCTCTGTCTCAGAAACTCATACGAGAAAACCCTAGCACGATGCAATACATCCTCTCCTTGAAAACCTATCTGAGAGGCTCTGTTGAGGTTATACATCCCAGTGACGGCTTGAGTCGATTGCCCCACAAAACAAAAGAACTCTCCGTCTTTCTCAAAATTCTTGAACACACCTACAGAACACGGCCGGCTTATGTCATTAAGATATAATAACAAGTTAATGAGATATTTAAACTAAACATGCATGTTTGGTTTGTGTCTGAATCAAGTAAACATATATAAGCCAATGAGATATTTGAACTAAAAAGGGAATGGTGTTTATACTTGGAGAGACATTGTATCCATGTAGCCTTAGTAGTCGGAAAGCCATAGCTGTGTCATCCACATCCTTCACATTGGAGTTCCTAGCCCAGCAAATCCCATCTTCAGTCCAGTGCCTACGCGAAATGACAAGACAAGTCAAAGAAATTCATCTACCTATCGATCTATCTATCTTTTAATCAATGAGAAAAAGAATAGTACTGAAAATAAAGAGTGATCGATCGCAGAAGCAAAAACCTGTTCACATAGTCCATGCACTGCTCAATCTCTCGTTGGAAGTAGCGGGAGATCCCGAGTCGCTCCAACCGATCCACGACCCAGATGTGCTCGAAAAGATCGACCGGATAAACATTGGGGACTGAAACGGTGATGGCAAACAGTCTGATGAGACGAGACACGGATTAAACATCATCGATCGTCTTAATTAATTCTCCATGCATGGACGATCGGCTTACCTCCCCCGTTGAATTTTTTGACAATCCTGTCGATGTATTCGAAGCACTTCTTGTCACCGGTTTGCATCAGCGCGTACGCGGTAGCCGAAGGAGAGAACAAGAAGGAGCCATCGCAGGACTGGAGGTTCAGAAGCCTCGCCCAGTCCAGGTCAGGCATCCCTTCAAGGCTGTGCAGGATGGACGTCGGGACCCTGTGCATCATGTCCCTTGGGATCCGCTTCAGCTTGACTTCCCTGTTGGCGTATATGCTCTGCAGCGCCGGGTGTCCGTACGGGAAGTCGACGACGCCCAGGTCCCTAGCCGTCTGGATGAGAGAAGGGAAGGCGATCTCGAAGCCGATGGGCATCGACTCCGCCTCCTCCTCCGCTAGCCTCCACATGTTCTCGTGCAGGAACGAGAGCCCCGCCTCGCACCTCGCGGGCTCCAGCGACCACTTGGTCAGCGCGACGACGCAGGCGAGGGTGTTGATCATGCGGTCGTAGGCGGAGAACAGGGCCGAGTCGCCCCAGGAGCCGTCGGGCAGCTGGTGGTCCACGATCCAGCGAACGGTGGCCGGGAACTGGGGCTGGGCGCCCCCGCCGCCGTCCGGCTTCGGCACCATCGCCACCCACGCCGTGTCGTACGCCGAGGCGCTGGTATCCCCGTCGTTCATCGACCGTAGCATCGCCCTCACCTGGTCGATAAGTGGCTGCAGCTCTGCCTCCTCAGCCTGTCATAAATACAGACGAAGATTTATTAATTTCAGCAACAAGCATCTGTGAACTGAAAACAACCTAAGACGGACGGACCACCTGGTGCTCATCCTCAGGATCTTGTGGTTTCCCTGGCCATTTCGCAATTTCGGACTCGGTTTCCACACGGCTGGTCTGGAACACTGCAGGAAAACCCAGCACCAACAGTGAAACATTTCTCAGAGGAGGAAAACCGAAGAAAATTATGTGACTGGTCAGATTGAGCTACTGTTGGTTTATTTTTCGGCACCCAATTGCATCTCTAGCAAGTGTTCCGCATGCAACAAAGGACCATGAACCTGCTGGCCTGAGCAGAGCAGCGTAACGTCAACTAGAGCGTCAGATTCAGCACTGCATTACCCATTTTCACTTCATTTCTCCCCACAGAAGATAGATGGCCAGTTCTTTAAAATCTCCCTTACAAAATTCTTTCTTCAGCAGTTAGTGTTATATACACACACACACACAATCAGATTCCCTGCTGTGCGCGCGAGTTACATGGCCAAAAAAAACTGAAGATACCTCTGCGGTCCAGTCTAATCATCTATCTACCTTGGAGTGCCATATCTACTATATTCCTGATCGGATATTTGATCTCTGTATCCATCAAAATCACCAAGTTGATCCAATGGCAATTTGCATTAGCTAAAAAGAACAGTGGGGTACAAGGAGGACAGGATCCCTCTGACCACACACATACAGAGATACCTTTGTGATTGATGAGTAAAGTTCGCCAAGGATTTGGGGTCAAGAAACAAAGAGGACAATGTGGACAGTTACCTCATAATCAATCACACATCAAGAATCTTAATTTCGCAGTCAACTACTGTTTGCAGCAGTACGGTTGATAGCGATCCACCTTCCGTCACCGATAAGGCATCGGTCGATGATCGTGAATGAGCTCAAACTTTTTTTTCATATATTTTGTCAAAATAAATAAATAAATAGATCTCCTACTACTTTAAGGGCTAGTTTGGCAATCCTATTTTTCTAAGTGATTTCCATTTTCCAAGAAAAATTAGTTCACTTTCTCTTGAAAAATTTGAGTTGTCAAACTAGCCCTAAGTGTCAAAATCGTTGTGCATCCTCCCTACCTACGCGCCTCCTCTGCGGCGCCTCCACCATGCGCCTTAAAGAGGGAAGGTGCTCGCCAATGCAACTCATCTGCTTTTGTGTCATAGGAAGGACATTTCTTATATATGAAGGATATACATTGTAAATATATATCCTAACATAATCGTGCCGGGCCAGGTCAGACACTTGCGGGCTAGACTGACATGGGCCTATTTCAAATAGTGTCGGATCAAGCCGCAACAATATTAAATGGACCGGTTGTGTCTAAATAACTATCACATTTAATCAAGGTCTACCTATATAATATAGAAACGGTAACCATACACGAGCACCTAACTAGTAAATAATAAAATGTAAACATTGTGAACTTAATAGGAAAATTGAATATATGCAAGACCAACACACCGCGGAATACCAGGTATGCATGTTTGCCCGCCTTTAGCTAGACTTTTGTATCAACAACTCCAGCTCTGGTTTTGGCTCTTGTGTGAAAATAGCTATGTTCTTGTTTTCACAAAAAGTTTCGGGATGAGCACCCTATTTAGTACGAAATGGAGCACCTTCAACCAACATGGAACCCACGAGAGAGGGGAGGATGGGAGGGAGCCTTAGAGGCCTCTTTTCGAGCCCCCGACTTTGCTCGTTTCTTGGAAGCAACTCCTTCCTATTTTCAACGAGAAGCTAGCGGAATAGCGCCCGTTTGATAGATTTTTTAAGGAGTTGTTGGAGAAGCCTTTGAAAGAGCCATATCAAGGAGGCTTATGCTATCTCCAGCAAGCTACGTATTTCAATCAGTATTTTAAACTTTACTCTGTAAACATTATCGTCTGCAGTATAAAACAGTGTTTTGCACGCGCCGTTTGCACGGTCTATTGGAGTTGGCCTTAGGCTGTGGCTAGCGAACCGTGTATATGGCGGTATAAAACATTGTTTTGCATTACTAATTGTACTGTGTACGAAGTAAAATTTGAAATAGAAGGTAGAATAGGTAACGCTGCTGGGAATAGCCTAATAGTAGTAATCATGGTGCGTACTGGGTCTATCCCATAGAGAGTGTCACTCTTGTTTTTTCATACAAATTAAATACTTTTAACTTTAACTAAATATGTATGATGCTAATATATATTTTTGTAACACTAGTCAATAAATTTAAAGAAGTTTGATGTGCTATAATCCTAAATGTTGTTAGTGAAAACGCACTGTAGCACTTTGAATCCGGGCTCAGAAGCTAATAGTAAGGTCGTATAAACAAAACGGACTAGTACTTAATAAGTAAAGCAAAATTGTGACGAAAAGCACAACTTTCTTTTGGTTTCCGGCTTTAGCAAAAGCAGCAGGAGATATAGCAAGAGGGAAAGCGACAAGCGCAGGTGCGTGCGGCAGAGTCTCTGTGCTGCTACGGGCGCACTGCAGCACGGCCCAGCATCTGTGAGTGTTTCGTTCGCTCATCAATTCGAGAGAGAGAGAGAGAGAGAGAGAGAGAGAGAGAGAGAGAGAGAGAGAGAGAGAGAGAGAGAGAGAGAGAGAGAGAGAGAGAGCATCTGTGTACGTGACTGGGGGGTGGATGATGAGAGTCAAATCAAATATAATGAGCAAGCTAGCACCTTTAGCACTGGATACGTTGTCGGGCTGCAACGTTGTCGGGGCCGTGGCCGTGGCCGGGGCCTGCTGCTGCGCTCTCCACCACCCGGCGAGCCTGAGGCTGCCGCGGGGCCCCGTCGCGCCCGCGCCTCCTCCTCCTCCTCCTGCTGCTGCTGCTTTGCCACGGATACGGATGCTTATACGGCATGGACCTGATTGACGAGCTGCAGCTGCAGGCAAGTGAAAGCAGAAAAGCAAAAGCAGCGGTGAGGAACTCGACCATCAGGACACACAACGCCCCTAGCTAGCAGCAGCAGCGCCGGCCTGACTGCCTGCCTCTCTCCATCTTGCTTATGTTTGTTTCTTTGTCTGATTGCCCATCTGCCTGTGTGTGGCTACCCTAAGACGACGACGACTTGCTTGTCCTCCGAACCCAAAAACACAATTTTTCATCTTGCTTACACGTTTGTTTCTTTGTCTGACTGATTGCCCACCGGCCGTTGCGCCGAGGACAATGCGAAATTTGGAAGTAGCTTGTAGTAGTAGGCATGCAGGCAGACGACAAGGGCCTGGCGCGGCGCCATATACGTACTATACATAGATAGATAGGCATCATGGGAACCTCGGCTGGCCGGCGCCGCGGAGGTAGCAGCTGCTGACGACGGTGTACACGTACCTTCGACGGTGCGAGGAGGGAACAACGGCGAGGACGACGGTGCGGCCGCCGGCGAGAGGAGCTTCATGCCGCCGCCGCCGCCGCGCGATATCGTAATTGCAAATCGCAATGCAGGCACGTACACGCACGCGCGCGAGACGGCAAGAAGGACGACGTTTGCGCGAGGCCAAAACGCCGCCGCTAATCTAGGGCAAAACAGAACAGAAGAGAGCAAAACAAGACGCGCGCGCTGGCTATTAATAGGCGGAGCAAGTATGGCTGCTACTAATCATTTCCTTCTTCGACGCGTGCGCGTTGTTGGTGGGAAGGAGAGAGGGACGACGATACTATGTGTGTGAGCAGCTATAGCGTAGCGTGTGTATATATATATAGGACGAGACACACAAGTCTTTAGAGAAGAGAGTGAGGGACTACTAGCTGGGAGCAAGAGTAGAGAGGCAGGCCCGAATGATTCCCGCGCGGGGACGCACCGGCTAGTGGACAAAAAACCACCAGCGTTTCGCTAATCCTTCTCGCGGCGTGCGCACATCGTCCAAATTCTAAATATGGAGATAGTATCAGCGAGTGGAGTGAAGGCCCATCGTCCAAAAACTTTGATATATATTATTGAACCTAATTAGGGTTTGTTGTACGCCTTCTTTTTTACTCCTCTTGTAAGCGTAACATAAACACTTCATATATAATGAAGATTTCGTCGGATGGAGTAACATAAACACTTCATATATAATGAAGATTTCGTCTGGCTGGTGCTTGTGATTTTTTCATTTGTATTGAAAGGTTTTTTTAAGTAAATTTATGTGTCATGCTCCTTGATTTGTTGGTTGATATATTTCGTTTTTTCTGCTGTTTCTTTTCTGCTAACACAAAGTAGCTTTGTATGTGATTTGCGAACGGACGGGTGGCTGGAGACGGACATTCGTCGCCCCGTCGCAACAAGATGCTCTCTATAAT
The DNA here is from genome assembly GCA_029449295.1 of Zea luxurians. Lineage (NCBI taxonomy): Eukaryota > Viridiplantae > Streptophyta > Magnoliopsida > Poales > Poaceae > Zea > Zea luxurians. The sequence goes on from JAOPSE010000002.1 coordinate 114,155,494, forward strand.
ATGTCCACAGCCGATAAATATATATATACACACACGTAAGCGTAGTACGTACGTGTCTGGAACTGGTGTTTTCCTTTTTGTTTCAGGGAAGATGCCTGGCAACTATGGGACGGCAGCCCGGAAAAAAAAATCTCGTTTGTCGAATAGTTAAAGTTTTTCTTTTTTCTTTTTTGACTGAATGGACGTATCTTAAGATGCTTTTTTTGTAGTAAATTTAACTAAACATCTAAATGTTGACAATATCTTTAACAAGTTCAGTTAAATTTCAGGTTCTTTAGACTTACCGTACGTGAAGCGAGATTTGCGACTTCTTTTCATTTGGGAGATGGGGGATCTCGACAGACTGTGGAAGGCCGTTGGTCATCGGTTGCTTTTGATGGAAAGAAAAAATAAAGGCGAGAGCTGCATGCAGCAGAGCAGAAACACGGACACACGCCGTTGCCGCTGAACGCATTTATTTTTCGCTTTAGCAAGATACGGCATGGACCTGATTGAAACAGAACCAGTTGCCAAAGCGGTAAAGGCTGGAGACGACAGGAGCCGTTGCCGATGCGCAGCGCGAGATGCATTGCAACACCCTACTCCTACAGCTACTGTGAGGCACAGACGTAACTTTTTTAAAAGAATTCTAGGGCCCACCCGCAAAATATAAACAGTCTCAACCCGAAACACATTCAATCGAGCTATACTCCTTAGGCCATGTTCGGTTGGGTCTGAAACCATCGGGATCATTGTATGATTTATAAGTATCATCCCACTGTGAATCCAATACCAGCCCGTGATCAAATGGTTATTCATTTAGCCCACATGTGTTTGCAAATCAAGGTCCAATCCAAGTGAAAACCACAAATCCTAACCTAGAATCGATCCACGAAAAAATAGTTGTGGAACTTCACCCTAGTCACGCATGGGTGTGGTCGTGTGGAAGCGATGGCGGCAGCGCGATTCACATCGGCAATGCGTCCCTTCCACCGCCGATCGCCGCCATCTTCGTCAGCCACCTTTTCTCCTGTGAGTCATCCTTCCCTATCTTTCCTTCTCTCCCATGTCTGCGCGCCTCTCTCCCCTTTTCTCCACCGCCTGTTCCACTCCCTCGTCGACTGCAGTTAAAGAATAGGACGAGCGCGACCTCGGCATTAGGTTCCCCGACCAGCGGACACTGCTCAAGTGTGCTGCCTTCTATGCCGACCCCACCAAGCATTGCCCCTTCACCCGCACATCCCTTGCGAGCTTCCTGGGTACATGGCGCACGACCATGCTCACCAAGGCAAAGGCCAAGACCATGGGGGTGGGAACTGATCCATTGAAAGTAGCCTAGAGGGGGGTGAATAGGCTACACCTGCAATTCTCAATAAACTTCGAACTTTTATGAGAAAAAGACAGTTTAACAAGTGAGGCCTGTTCAACCGGTCTTGAGGCCGGTTTAATCGCAAATCACTTTTTCAAATGCGAACTTAACAGAAACTGCTCAGATCTATAATGAATAAATGTAGCGGAATAATTGAACTAAAGTTAACTAGATAGATCACAGATCTAAGATGATAATGACCAAGTCACAACCACAATGAAGCACATAAGACACATGATTTTTACCGAGGTTCGGTCACACCACCAAGGTGTCCTACTCCTCTTTGAGGTGCCCACAAAGGGCCAGATCTTTCTCAACCCCGTTCCTCAATGCCGACCACATAGGTCAAGGCAATCCCTTAATTTTGCCCACAAAGAGCCGATGATACAAACGTACTTGGGTCATCCACAAACTTAGAGACTCACAAGACAAGATTACAAGCACACAAGGAACGACACATTCCAAGAACAATAATATCGCAAGTAAGAACAATTTGCACCAACTAGAGAGAAAGAGAATGAAGAACTTGAATCAAATTCGCGCTTTAGATTGAAAACTTATCTCACACTAATGAATCTTTCCACCGATCGAAGGGGGGACGACTTAGGGTGCAAGATCGGAGTTGAAATGCTTTGAATCGGAGGAGGACAACCGTCACAAGGGTTTGGTTCATTGTTGCTAGGTTTAGGCGAGAAGAGGAAAGGTTTATATAGCCCCACAAATCAGATCTGGTTGATTCTGTGCGACTGCGCAAATCCCGGTTGAACCGGCCCTAAACCCGATTGAACCAGAAAATCGAGAGAAGAACTTAGTCATTTTCGGTTGAACCGGCCTAGAACCCGGTTGAACCAGCCTGCACTGGAAAAACATGGATTTTGAAAATAAGGGGGAGAAAGAGCATGATGACTTTGCAACTTTTCAAAATTAGAATTTTGAAGCGGACAGAAAAAGTTGGTGCATACCATCCTTACCTTGCAAAGGAACTGATCATATGAAGATCCCTATTACTAATCAGGAATAATCAAAATACTTGGGGATCTCTGCCAGAAACCACCTTCAGATCTTTATCCTTTTAACACTTGGTTTCCTGTTAGTTCGTTTATTTCTTTCCTGTGCATCCTATTATGATTTAAAACTAACATACACTAGGAGCAAACTCATTAGTATATTTTTATTTGTTTTGTCTATTGATCACCAAAACCCTCAAGAGGTTGATTGCACTTACAATCTCCCCCTTTTTGGTGATTTATGCGATAACAAATAAAACGATAGGAAATAATAGAAAGAGTTAATGTTATCTTTTTTTAACATTTGTGTTTGTATGACTGCCCCTAAATGTATGCATCGAATAAAATTTTGTGTTGACCTAATATGTCAATTTGCATCACATTTGGAGATAAAGTGAAAAAGTCACACACACATATGTTTGAGGGGTGCACACATGTGTCACAAAAAAATATCCATGAACAGAATGCATATGACATATTATGCACAAAAATAACTCAACAATCATGATAGCATAGATATCAAGGATTACAGCATAAATGAAACTCAAGTGAATATCCATCATAACATGATATTAAAGAAGAATTTATTACATAACATCCATCGCATCACATAGAGTTCAAGACGTAGTTATTACAAGCCAAATGTTCAAAGACATAAACCACCTAAAAAATAAAGATGATACTCCAAATCCCCAGCTCACTCCCCAAACTCTCCCCGTTTTGGCACCAAGCACCAAAAAGGCAAGAGAAAAAATAACTTACAACCCACTATAGGGATCACCACCAGGCGACGAGCAAAGATCTAGTCGAAGATGGCTGCGGCGAAATCCTGATCACCTGAAGGAGTATGACCAGGAGGAGGCAGAGGAGCCTAGGAGGACGAAGGCTGATCTGGACACAAAGGTGGAACTGACTGACCCTATCCCCAAACATCATCATCTTCAGGAGTAGAGAAGGGGACACCATAATGATGTTGGTGCCACTGCTCAATGTCTTCAAAGGGTTGATGCAGAGGGACGTCCTGGGAGCGAGGTGGTAGAGGCACACCAAGGGAGACTGACTGACGATGGATGTTGTCGTCTGTCTCCCGCTGGCGGCGAGCCAACTCATACACATCCGCAGAGATGTTGCGACACATCGAGAACAAAGCACCAATACCATGAGCATGACGCGAGCCAAGACCTCTGCCTCGACCTCTACCATGACTGCTATGGTCCATAGGACGTGAAGCTGAAGCAGCCCGAGAAGATGGATGACGAGGAGGCATATGAGGAGGCTCATCAGAAGAGTAATCTTGTCTGGCAGCTCCAGCAGGCGCTCTCTTTGATCTTCCAGCAGGATTGGCTGGATCTATCCAATAGGAGGTGTAGGCAACAGGATGAACTTCTTTCTCAAACCAGGTCTGATAAACAATCTCAATCATCTTCATGATAAAAGGCACAGGAACACAACCCTTACTTGGATAGAAAGAAACATAGATTATTTCCTGCTAAATCAGGTCAAAAACATTGAGCCGCTAGGTCTTGTTAGGTTGCATAAAGAAGAGTAGTGTCTGACTGTCACTAAGGATATTGAACCAATTCCCTCCTTTAGGCAACAAAGTCATCCTGAATAATGCATTAATATATCTAAAATAGCAATGCATATTGGGAGTTTTCCAAAACTCGCTATCAGGAGGCACATGGATATCCATCACTTGTTCAGGGGCGAATGATTAAATTCATGCACACGAGCCTTGTATAGAGCAATGTCTACATCAGAGAACCCGAGAATGTGTGAAATCTGGCATAGTTGACCCTGTACCAAGTTCCCTCAGCATTTAAATTCATATAAGGGTGAGGATAATTGCCATCTTCACTACCAAGCATAATCCACAAGGTAGAATAGAACTGTGCAATGACTTCAGTGTTCCAATCATATGTGAACATCATGATATCCCACATACCTTTGCTTTCACATGCCTACAGTGCTTTAATCAAATCTGGATCTCCCATATTTTTGCATTCCTCCCAATTGATAGGACATTGCAAAATGATGGGTTGATGCTTTTTTGACATAATGACCAAATTGTAGAAATCTACATGAAAGAGCACCTAGAAATGGTTACCCTCAATTCAATCATCCCTTGCGAAGAGACGAGGGTTGATGTACCTCTTGTTCTGCAGCATTTTCGAACTGCCCTTGGAGCAATAATCCACAGTAGGTTCACCACCACGGCTAATGGCACAAGCTTGGCGAAAGCGAAGCCCGTGGACAATAGGTGCATCAGGAGGAGGGAGCGTGACTACGTAGTTCAAGCCACCATTGTCATCATCCGTAGAGACCGGGCCCTAAAGGATTAGGACGAGCAGCATGACCACCTGTAGTCTGAGCTCGTTGTTCGCTAGGCTGGGTACTAGGCCCAGCCTCAACGGTGCCAGAACCACGACCCCGCTTCTGCAGGGAGCATCGAGGGCGCTCAGCAGGCACTTCTTCTTGGATCTCAGCAAAAGAATCCTCCAAATCACTTTCCACAACAGAGGGCCTGTTGGGGACTTGTTCTCAAATGCTAAGAATTAAGAACAAGGCAACATAAAAAGTGTTAAGTATTAAAATCCTTCGTCCTTCAAGACATTATATCCCTTCGGACATAATGAAATCCGGACGAAGGTTATGAGGGAAAGAACCTTCGCAAGTTAGGTATACGATAAAGAAGAATTCATATATCAAATACGAAGAATAATTTAAATGTTATTATCAACTTATATTTATTTGCATTATCATCTCCAAAATAACAAATTATAAATGTACCTTCGGATTGACGGAAAGTAAAGGTACAAGCGTGATGCGAAAAAGGCGAATGCTGAGTCAGCGTGTCCAGTACGGGAGTACTGTTCATCTATTTATAGGCAAGAGACGCAACCCGTGTAGAATTACATTTGTGCCCTTTACATTTATCAATAAAACTATAGTAATTCTTCGGGGTCTAATTTGCCTTTTCATCTTTAGGTCGGTTCCCTTTCTCTGCTATCATACCGAAGCTCTTCTGCGCACAGCTTCGTGGTCATCTTCATCCTTCGTCATAATCGCTTTCCGTCTTGCTCAGGCTTCGTACTGACCCTACTCTTGTATACTCATGACCCAATTCCGAAGATACCTGTTCACATATTCCACTTGGAAAACATTGTTAAATCATGTTTTTGAGGACCTTCGAAAGCCGAAGGCCCCCAACAGTAGCCCCTCGCAATATTAATTTGCTAAAATGATAAATTCATATTGCGACATGGACGAAGGCCTTAAGCCGAAGGTCCGAAAAAACACCTTCCCTTTGCTAGAATAGCAACAGTCATTGATAAGCGGGACCCTCCAGTTTTCAACGCACTAGGTGTATAAATAAGAGCTTGCCACGAGTTATTTAGCACGCTTTCTTGCCATCTGCTCTTGCTCACTCGTCTTTTTGCTTGTGTGCAACAACTCTTGCTTGGCTTTTTTAAATTTTTAAGCTTCGGATTTGAGAGCACTTTCTCGGCGTTCACAAAGATGTCTGAAGATAAGAAAGTCGTTGCTGAATCGAAGCTGAGCCTTTCTGAAGAGATGCATCTCGGGTTTATTCAGTCAATAGCAAAGACCAACACAGAGAAGATCACTAGGGAGATTTTGGAGGGTTTATCTAAAGATACTGGAGACAGTGACAGCTATGATGTGGAAAGTGGAGGTGAAGACTCCAAAGATCGACCGTGGCGACCAAGTCACACAGTCTTCGGAAAATCGGGCATTAAACAGAGTCATCTTGACAACATGAGGGGAAGATACTTTCGAGACATGTCTACTGTGAGGGCAGATGAAGGGGAGAAAACTGTGCCTAATCCCGAAGAGAACGAAGTCGTAATCTTCCAAAGCTTTTTAAAGGCCGGACTGCGGTTTCCTTTGAGCGGTTTTGTCGTAGAAGTAATGAAGATATTTGAAATTTACCTTCATCAACTTACTCCCGAAGCAATCATAAGAATGGGCATCTTCGTCTGGGCCGTGAGGAGCCAAGGTTTAGAACCAAATGCAAAAAGTTTCTGCAACATACATGAGCTATTGTATGAGACAAAACCCTGGGGTAAAGAGCAGTATCACAACAATTTTGGCTGCTACAGCTTCGGCGCCCGGTCTGGGTCAAGCTGTCCCGTGCCAACCTTTCGAAAGAGATGGCCCGGCGACTGGATGACGGAATGGTTTTATGTGAAAAATGACTTGGAAGCACGAGAAGACATTAAAGGTATCATTATGCGCCCTATCTGGCAACGCTTCGGCCTTCAGAGGCCGAAGGTAGAAATGAATGAAGCAGCCAAAGAATGCCAGAGAGCCTTCGCGCGTGGTTTGCTCTTTTATTGGGACAAGGGATTTGGTCCAAGAACACATTGCCTTCAGAATATGGCCACTTTTAGAAAAGTGGGAAATGCCGAAGGAGACCGTTAGAGAAACTGACGAAGGTGGATTAATTAGGCTAAAATACACATTCCAATATGGAGATAAATTCGTCGAGCCAGATGATGACTAGCTAAAAAGTATTGAGACCGTAAGTGATGAATTGCTTGGATTATACTCGAAGGCCGAAGACACTGCACTGTCAGCGGCCTTCGGAGGCCGAAAGAAAAAGAGACTCAACCGAGTATTTGATGCAATTGGGTTTGTCTACCCCGACTACAGTTATCCAACACGGGGTCAAAAAATAAAGAACACATCTTCTGCAAAGGAAGTTGCCTCAGCCGCTCCTAGCGAGCCGGCGCCGAAGAGGAAGAGGGTAAAGGTTCTCACACACCGGCCACGTTATATTGAACCGGCCACAGTGCCTGAGTTTGCCGGTGAGACCTCTTCGGCCACCGAAGCTAAGGAACCGACTCCCCTGCCAAATATTGTAGGGCTGGCCGAAGTGCCAGTGACGGAAAAAATAGAAGAACCGAGGGCTGAAGTAACAAAGACAACAGAAATTCTAAGTCCTTCAGCAAAAATTGAGACAACAAAAAGCCAAAAGGGGCCAGCAGTGACCCCAAAAAGAAAAAGGATGGTTAATGTGCTGGATGTTTTGGAGACAATTAAGTCTTCAAGCACAACTCCGAAGAAAACTGTTGAATCTTCCGAAGCACATACTGAAGCATTTGATGCCGAAACCTCAAAACATCAGTCTGAGACTGAAGCTAGGCCTTCGGAGCCCACCAAGGTGAAATCCTTGGAAGTCGAAAAGACAGAAACAGTAGAACAAATTTCAGCTGAAGAAACTGGTACTGCCGCCCCCGAAGCATCTTCCGAAACCTTCGATTATATCCTTCGTCATGCTTCGGGGAAAAAACTGACTAAAAAAGAACAGCAAGAGGCCCAGTACTACGCCCACAAATTGAAATATCCAAAGGGAGCGTTGATATTCAACGACAGTGGGGAAGAAGACTTTTTGTATTGTCTCCCTGACAGCAAGGAGATTTCTGTCTGTCGGGAGATGAGCAAGAGCTTCGGATTTCCAACACTAGAAGACGGGCTCTCGGTGCTGTCAAAAAACGAGCTAGCCGACAGCCTGGCATATAATAGCTTAAAGGTACAGAGAATGAGGTTTTCGTATTTTTTCTTGAGACCAAATTTTTTCATTCGCTTAAATTTATGGTTGCACTCACATTTTTCTTTTTGCAGGCTTATACTTAGCAATGCCCTCAGGGCCCAAAAAGATGCCGAAGACGAAGGGTGTGTTATGGCCCTGAGCAACCTTCGTTCCGAAGTAATTGAACTAAGGAACGAAGGTCTCGAAAAAGATAAAATATTGCATTCATTGATAGATAGAATAAAAGAAGACGAAGCTACTTTTAAAGTTCAAGCTGAAGCTCAGAGGCGTGAAATTGAAGATCTCCAAAAACAACTGGCCAGAGCTAAAGAGGAACGCACTCTTGAAGAAACGAAACGAGAACTCAGTGAACAATGGGCAAACCATTTGGAAAAAAGCGTTGAAGAGCTTCGTGCATCTAAGAAAAGATGCTATGAAAAATCTATAGAATGTGTTAAAAAAGTAAAGACCAGCTTCGCCAACGTTGGCGCTTTTTCAAGTGAAGAAAACTTCATAAAGGGTGACCTCGAGGGCCCAATCGAATGGATCAGTCATGAAGCTGAGGCCTTTGAAGAAATTTTGAATAGCCGCGGAGACATATGTGCCTTTTCGGGTGCCAGGGAGATTGCTACCATTTTGGAGAGGAAGGGCTGTGAGCATGTGAAGCTTTTGGCACAATCCGAAGCCGCTTTATCCTCCGAAGATATAAAAGACCCCTCGGCCGAAGCAAGCCTGGTCGGTGGAAAATTTTTCACCGACATCTGGGACAATGGTGGCCGGGAAATGGCCCAAGAGATTATACAAAAAAGCGAAAAAGGCATTCATGACGCTAGAAAATTAGCAGGGGCCGCTGAGAGAAGTGTAGAGCCCGAAAGACAAATAGGTATTGAATAGTGGTTTTTGACTCTTTGCTGTAATTTTTTGATTTCGAACTTGTTCACGGTTTGTAATAGTAATATAGCCGTATCTTCTCCTCCCTCAGAACCTGCTGAACCATCTGCAGGCTCCCACGCAAAATGGGATGACGAAATTAGGAAAATGGCCGAAGCCATCATGGATAAAGTTGTTGATCAGCTACTAAACGAAGCTGCAGAAGTAGTTCTAAGGGAAGATTAGATGCTGCTGTAAAAACATTTAGAACATAATGTGTAATATTTTGTAACTCTGAATGTAATATATAAACTATTTATGGTTCTTTTCTTTACGATGCATGAAACTTCATATACATACCGTTTTTGAGCCTTCGGCGAAAAAACACCTTCCCTTCTTTTCATGCTTCGTAAATAATATCCGTGTTCTCATATGATCAGCAACCAATCCTTGTAAAATTAATAACCAATAAATGTTTCCATTTGACGAAAGTATAACTCTTCAATAACTATTTTTTGTGCCTTGCCACTTTTCCTTCGAAACAATTTTCGAATATCGATACTGGGATCCCCTTCTTTGCATTGTTGATGCAATATGATGCATGATGTTATGCTATGCGAATGATGTAATGATGTGATGTTATGCAAAGTGATATTTGCCGAAGGTCGACGTTTTACTTTAAGCAGAATCAGCGTTTATTTTTCGCTATAAGCCTCCCTTAGGAGCTTCTTCGCCTTTTACTTTCAGTGGAATCAGCGTTTATTTTTCGCTGTAAGCCTCCCTTAGGAGCTTCTTCGCCTTTTACTTTCAGCGGAATCAGCGTTTATTTTTCGCTGTAAGCCTCCCTTAGGAGCTTCTTCGCCTTTTACTTTCAGCGGAATCAGCGTTTATTTTTCGCTGTAAGCTCTGCATTCCCTTCGGAACGACTTTTGAGCAAAAAAACTTACTCTGCGTTCCCTTAGGAACGACTTTTTGCTGCTTCGACTAAATTACGATGTGTTCCTTAGAACAAAATTTTTGACAATTCGAAGGTTCTCCTTATCACCATAAATTCTTATGCTTCGGCAACTTAAGCCTGTGGAGAAGATATTTTTTCATTATGGTAAAAAGCGAAACTGTTGCAAGGGATTAAAAATGACAAAAAGCACTTAAACCTCCCATAAGTGTTTCTTAAAAAAGAAAATAATACTGAATGCGAAAAACTGCTGTCGGGGTAGGATATTTGTCAGTAAATATGCTTCGACTCTGGCACAGTGCTATTGACTGTGCGAGCTTCGGACCCTTCTCTGAAGTCACGCTGAAGGTGAGCGTGCTGGCTCCCTTCTGGCTGTTGGCCGTGTTGAGTTGGTGGTGGAAGTGGAGGCTGTTGCCAAGATGCTTGGGGTTGGCTTGCCGAAGCAACAGAAGCTGCAGGGTGGTTGCCTACATATTCTGGAATGTAAGGCGAATGGTACGAAGCAGTATGCATGACTTGCTTCGGCTGACTCTGTTGTGCTGCAGCTTCTGCTATCTCCTTTTGCTTCTGGATGGTAACATGGCACATCCTGGTGGTATGGCCCTTGTCCTCACCACAGAATAGACAATAAAATTTCCTTGGCTGATCCCCAAATCTTCCTCCGAAGCCCCTGGCGCCTCTGCCCCTTGGAGCTGGTGGCCGAAAAGAGCTTTGCTGCTGCCCCGAAGCTTGTGAGGAGTACTACGGTCTTTGCTATTGACTCCCTCTATCCTCACTCTGAGCAGAGTTATGAATTGACCTGACGTGCCTTGGATGAAGTCTTCCTCCGAAGCCCCTGGTCATTTCGGAGAACCTGTATGCTTCCTCCCTTCTTTGGCGGAAGTCATTGTCAGCTCGAATATACTCATCCATCTTCTAGAGCAGCTTCTCCAAAGTTTGAGGAGGCTTCCTGGCAAAGTATTGAGCTGAAGGTCCTGGCCGAAGCCCCTTAATCATGGCCTTAATGACGATTTCATTAGGCACTGTTGGTGCTTGTGCCCTCAGACGCAGGAACCTTCGGACATACGCCTGAAGGTATTCTTCGTGGTCCTGGGTGCACTGGAATAAGGCTTGAGTAGTGACCGGCTTCGTTTAAAACCCTTGGAAGCTGGTTATCAGCATATCCTTCAGCTTTTGCCATGAGGTGATTGTTCCTAGCCGAAGAGAGGAGTACCAGGTTTGTGCAACACTCCTGACAGCCATGACAAAAGACTTTGCCATGACTGCAGTATTGCCACCATACGAAGATATGGTTGCTTCATAACTCATCAAGAATTGCTTTGGGTCTGAATGACCGTCGTACATGGGGAGTTAGGGTGGCTTGTAGGACTGGGGCCATGGTGTAGCCTGCAGTTCTGTTGATAGAGGAGAAGTCTCATCAAAAGCAAAATTTCCATGATGGAAATCTTCATACCAATCGTCCTCATTGTAGAAGCCCTCCTGATGAAGCTCTCTGTGCGGAGGCCTTCGGTTCTGGTCATCTTGAACAAGATGATGAACTTCTTTAGAGGTTTCGTCTATCTGCCTTTGTAGATCAGCTAGACGAGCCATCTTTTCCTTTTTGCGTTGGACCTGTTGATGGAGCATCTCCAAGTTTTGGATTTCTTGATCCAATTCGTCCTCCAGAGGCGTCAGACTGGTGACCTTCCTCTTCTGGCTTCGGGCCTCCCTAAGAGAAAGGACATCCTGATTGGGATCTAGTGGCTGCAAAGCGGCAGTCCCTGTTGCTGAAGGTTTCTTTGGCGGCATGACGAAGGTGATGCTTGCCGAAGGTGTTCAAAACTCAAAAAATGGAAGTGAGTTCACCGGAGGTGGGCACCAATGTTGGGGACTTGTTCTCAAATGCTAAGAATTAAGAACAAGGCAACATAAAAAGTGTTAAGTATTAAAATCCTTCGTCCTGAAGACATTATATCCCTTCAGACATAATGAAATCCGGACGAAGGTTATGAGGGAAAGAACCTTTGCAAGTTAGGTATACGATAAAGAAGAATTCATATATCAAATACGAAGAATAATTTAAATGTTATTATCAACTTATATTTATTTGCATTATCATCTCCAAAATAACAAATTATGAATGTACCTTCGGATTGACGGAAAGTAAAGGTACAAGCGTGATGTGAAAAAGGCGAATGCTGAGTTAGCGTGTCCAGTACGGGAGTACTGTTCATCTATTTATAGGCAAGGGACGCAACCCGTGTAGAATTACATTTGTGCCCTTTACATTTATCAATAAATCTATAGTAATTCTTTGGGGTTTAATTTGCCTTTTCATCTTTAGGTCGGTTCCCTTTCTCTGCTATCATGCCGAAGCTCTTCTGCGCACAGCTTCGTGGTCATTTTCATCCTTCGTCATAATCACTTTCCGTCTCGCTCAGGCTTCATACTGACCCTACTCTTGTATACTCATGACCCGATTCCGAAGATACCTGTTCACATATTCCACTTGGAAAACATTGTTAAATCATGTTTTTGAGGACCTTCGGAAGCCGAAGGCCCCCAACAGGGCCTTTGAGGACGCACCATCTTCCAAAAGATAGAGAATGGTGAGATACAACGAACGTAAGGTGTGGTGAAGAAATCGATGAGGGAAACATGATGAACTCGTTGATGAACGGTTCAACCGACCCAAGGGATGGGTTCAAATGAGCATGAACGGTTCAACCGTGTTTTCTCTTGATTGCACCCTATAGAGCGTAAATCCATGAAGAAAACCATCCATACAACACACATTCCTTTATCTCAAGTGGATTTACAAGAAATTTCAAGGAATCGAAATATTTCCCCAAGAACACATGAACATACATTGGAGAGAGGCTTGAATCTAATCCACGCAAGAGAGAGTGAAGGAGAAGCACTAGGGAGAGCAGATCTAAGATCTCCCTAAGTTTTCCCTCACGAATCAATGAGGAATGGATGGATTTGGTGGAGGAGAGGGAGAGGAGGCGGCTGGCTCAGGCTATGGTTGAAGGGGTGACGGCTGGAAATAAGAATGGGAGAAGAGGAGAGAGAAGAGAGAAGAAATAGGGCAAAACCCGAGAAGACTATGTAAACCTGGTTCAACCGGCCTTCGACCCGGTTCAACTAGGAACACCATAGAGAGTTCTAAAGCTATTTCCGGTTCAACTGGCCCTAGGGCGGGTTCAACCGGCCTAACCGAGAAAAAGGAGAAAAAACCTCAAAAAGATATAGAGATAAAAATAAGAGACTCAACAAGAGAAAACATTTTGAAACAAATGAAACACATTAGAGCATTCAACATTCAACTTTGTATACAAGTTTTCAAGCAACGTTACGAGAATCTAGAATATTTAGTTCACTCCTCAAAGTGCAAAACCAAGTTTCATCGAGAGTCTTTGTGAAGATATCGGCTAGTTGATTTTCTATGCTCACATGAATAATTTTGATATCTCCTTTGGTTTCGTGGTCTCTCAGAAAATGATGACGAATATCAATGTGCTTGGTTCTGGATTGTTGCACTAGATTGTTTGTGAGTTTTATGGCACTCTCATTATCACACAACAACGAAATTTTGTTAAACTCACATCCAAAGTCTCTCAAGATTTGCTTCATCCATAGCAAATGTGCACAACAGGCACCAGCTTCGGTTGTGGATAGTGCAACACAATTTTGTTTCTTTGAACTCCAAGACACTAGAGACCACCTAATGAATTGGCAAGTTTTGGAAGTACTCTTTCGATCAACCTTGCAACAGGCATAATCTGAGTCAGAATAGCGAAGTAGATCGAAAGTGGACCCTTGGGATACCACAACTTGTCACACCCGAATTTAAGGGATAAAGCCGGGTGCGTCTCATATGTGCGCCAAAGAAGAACATCACATATAATGACTAAGTATATAGAGATAAATGTCACAATCATTATTACATAGTGGAAGAGTCTTACAAAAATAAATGATAACAATAAAATGAACTAAATAATTATTCCTTGGCGCCATCAAGCTAACTAGGAGATGCCACCTAGATTAGCTCATACTCCTCGTTGTAGACCTCCTCCTGAACGACCTGATCTTCTCCTTTGGGGGGTTTATATATCGCAAGGGTGAGCTCATAAAAGATCATAACTCAACAAGTTGTGGGGAATAATGTGCACTCACCAAAGGTGGGGCTCATGTGAAGTGTAAGGCTATCAACAAATAGTGGTTAAAGCTGAGCATTAGTTTTAATAAGTTGGTCAAATTTTATTAGTAGTTACTAAGTATAAGTATATACCAAACTAGAGTAATAATAAATAAAAATTAATAATAAAACCACAATGCGATGCAAATGACAAATTAAATTTAATTCCATAAGTTACTCATGTGAGGGTCTGAGCCACTCATGACCGTGACCACGGCTGATATACCCGTTTTACACTCTGCAAAGGTTGTGTATAACCCACAAGTCATGTTACCCATCTGCCAAGGGGTCATGAATCCCATACACCTCTAATAAGGAAGCGAGGCAGGGTAACACTACGAGGCCTTTACAAAGTTCCACTAGCTTCAGAAAACCCACTACAGTTTCTAGGGAGCGCAGCATAGGAATTCCCCGTCTGAAAAGCCATCGCATCAAAATCAACCTAAGAACCTCCCTATACTGACCACTCCCCTACTGCCCTTGCCCCTTTTGGGTAAGGTAGTTGAGAACACCTAGAGGGGGGGTGAATAGGTGATCCTATAAAATTCAACACTAATAGCCACAAAACTTAGTTATGAAAGTTAGAACGGCTAAGTAGCTTGAAACGAGCTCTTGTGAACACAGACAATCAAAGAGAAAGCACACAAGAGACACACGATTTTATCCCGTGGTTCGGCCAAGTAACATTTGCCTACTTCCACGTTGTGGCGTCCCAATGGACGAGGGTTGCACTCAACCTCTTTTAAGTGATCCGATGATCAACTTGAACACCACAATTTTTCCTTTCTTAGTCTTTCTCCCGTTTGCGAGGAATCTCCACAACTTGGAGCCTCTCGCCCTTACAATGATGATCACAAAAGAAGCACAGAAGTAAGGGAGGGGAGAGCAACACACAAAAGACTCAAATCCACAGCACAATCACACACACAAGTCACAACTCGAGTTCAAAACACAACGCACGGAGTTCACAACTCAAATGGAGCTCAAGTCACTATCTCAAAGAATCGAATGCGTGAAGTTAGAGTATTGAAGTCTTAGAATGTTTCTTGTAAGCTTGGGTAGCTCCTCCATGCGCCTAGGGGTCCCTTTTATAGCCCCAAGGCAGCTAGGAGCCGTTGAAGGCCAACAAGGAAGGCCATCCTTGCCTTCTGTCGAGTGGCGCACCGGACAGTCCGGTGCGCCACCAGACAGTCACTATAGACGGTTCAGTGCCGATCTCCTTCCTTTTCTAGCGCAGACGACCGTTGCACCTCCAGGCCAGTTGGCGCACCAGACACTGTCCGGTGCCCCCTGCCGATCGTTGGTGCGGGCCACGCGTCGCCCGCGGATTGCGCGGCCGACCGTTGCACTGGCGACCGTTGGCTCACCGGACAGTCCGGTGCACCACCGGACAATCTGGTGAATTATAGCCGTACGCCGCTAAACTTTTCCCGAGAGCGGCTTGTTCTCCGGAAACTAGCCTGGTGCACCGGACACTGTCCAGTGAACCACCAGACACTGTCCGGTGCACTACCGGACAGTCCGGTGTGCCAGGCCGAGCTAGACTTTGGCTGCACATAGCCAAGTCATTTGCAAGTCTTTCTTTTCCTGTTTCTAGCACTTAGACAAAATATGTTAGTACTCAAAACAATGTACTAAGTCTAGAAACATACCTCATGTCTTGATTTGCACTTTTCTCTTCATTTAGCACATAAGAACTTAATTAAATGTGTTGAGCACTTAATCACCAAAACATAATAGAAATTGCCCAAGGGCACATTTCCCTTTGAATCTCCCCCTTTTTGGTGATTTATGCCAACACATCCAAAAGCAACCAACAGAAGTGCAACATCAATGCAATTGAGAACAAAATTGTCTTTGCACAAGTTTTGACATATTTGGATCATTCTTGGCCACCACTTGGTTTGTTTTTGCAAATCAAATTCATTTTCCTATCTCTAAGTCAAACACACTTGTTTGGGCACAAAGGGAGATAATGCAAGAGTGAAATTAATCAAGTGCCAAAAACTCCCCCTTTTTCTTAAGAAATCTCCCCCACAAGAGACCAAATTTTGCAATAAGAGTATTTTGAATAAATCAAAAGTTCTAACTCTATTATTTTCACAATTCAGAAGTGGTAGCTGATCCATTTGCTTTGGCCTTAATTTCTCCCCCTTTGGCATTAAGCACCAAAACAGGATCATTATTAGCCCTTTAACCCCATTGCCTAACCAAAAATGCCAATAAAGAGCACAAAGGCAATAAGAGCATAGATATGAACTTGGAGTTAATTACACTAATACCGGAGTGCAGTGGAAGTCTTTGCATGGTCCAAGTTCACCTTTCCCTTTCAATGCACCTTTGAGACCACATCAAGTATACTCAAACACAAATGTTAGTTTCAAAGGGTCAAGTTGTAGCACATCTCCCCCTAAATATGTGCATCATTCACACATGGACTTGTGAGGTCCGAGGATCCCTTGCACAACTTGAGCACCAAAACGAAGCACTATAAAAAAGCAACAAATTACATAAATGCATGAAGTAACATGATCAAAGGCATAGAACACATGTATGCTATAGATCAATCCAAGTTACGCGAATCTAAGACATTTAGCTCACTACGCAACCTGCAAAACCTTTTCTCATCTAAAGGCTTGGTGAAGATATCGGCTAGCTGGTTCTCGGTGTTAATATGGTACACCTTGATATCTCCCTTTTGCTGGTGGTCCCCCAGAAAGTGATGTCGAATGTCTATGTGCTTAGTGCGGCTGTGTTCAACAAGATTATCCGTCATGCGGATTGCACTCTCATTGTCACATAGGAGTGGGACTTTGCTCAGATTGTAGCCAAAGTCCCTGAGGGTTTGCCTCATCCAAAGTAGTTGCACGCAACACTGTCCTGCGGCAACATACTCGGCCTCAATGATGGATAGGGCAACAATGTTTGTTTCTTTGAACTCCAAGACACCAGGGACCTTCCTAGGAATTGGCACGTCCCTGATGTACTCTTCCTATCAACCTTGCATTCAGCATAATCGGAGTCTGAATATCCAATCAAGTCAAAAGTAGACCCCTTTGGATACCAGATCCCGAAGCAAGGCGTAGCAACTAAATACCTAAGAATTCGCTTAACAGCCACAAGGTGACATTCCTTGGGGTCGGATTGAAATCTAGCACACATGCATACACTAAGCATAATGTCCAGTCTACTAGCACATAAATAAAGCAAGATACCTATCATAGACCGGTATGCCTTTTGATTAACGGACTTACCTCCTTTGTTGAGGTTGACATGCCCATCGGTTCCCATCGGTGTCTTCGCGGGCTTGGCGTCCTTCATCCCAAACCTTTTGAGAAGATCTTGAGTGTACTTCGTTTGGGAGAGGAAGGTGTTGTCCTTGAGTTGCTTCACTTGGAACCCAAAAAAGTAGGCCAACTCGCCCATCATCGACATCTCTAACTTTTGTGTCATCACCCTGCTAAACTCCTCACAAGACTTCTGATTAGTAGAACCAAATATTATGTCATCGACATAAATTTGGCACACAAAAAGATCACCATCACAAGTTTTAGTGAAAAGAGTGGGATCGGCTTTCCCAACCTTGAAAGCATTAGCAATTAGGAAATCTCTAAGGCATTCATACCATGCTCTTGGGGCTTGCTTAAGTCCATAGAGCGCCTTAGAGAGCTTAAACACATGGTCGGGGTACCTGTCATCCTCAAAGCCAGGGGGTTATTCCATGTATACCTCCTCCTTGATTGGCTTGTTGAGGAAAGCGCTCTTCACATCCATTTGAAACAACCTAAAAGAGTGGTGAGCGGCATAGGCTAATAATATTCGAATAGACTCTAGCCTAGCCACAAGAGCAAAAGTCTCCTCGAAATCCAAACCTATGACTTGGGCATAACCTTTTGCCACAAGTCGAGCCTTGTTTCTTGTCACCACCCCGTGTTCGTCTTGCTTGTTGCGGAACACCCACTTGGTTCCCACAACATTTTGCTTGGGACATGGCACTAGGCTCCAAACTTCATTCCTCTTGAAGTTGTTGAGCTCTTCCTGCATGGCCAACACCCAGTCCGGATCCTGCAAGGCCTCTTCTACCCTGAAAGGCTCAATAGAAGAGACAAACGAGTAATGCTCACAAAAATTAGCTAAACATGAGCGAGTTGTTACTCCCTTGCTTATGTCACCCAGAATCTGATCGACGGGGTGATTTCTTTGGATCGTCGCTCGGACTTGAGTTGGAGGGGCCAGTGGTGCTTCTTCCTCCATAACTTGTTCTTCTTGTGCTCCCCCTTGATCATGCGTTTCTTCTTGAGGAACCTATCCATCATCTTGAGTTAGGGGATGCACCATTGTTGAGGAAGAAGGCTGATCTTGCTCCTGTTGTTCCTGTGGTTGCACATCTCTAATCGCCATTGTGCGCATTGCGGCCGTTGGAACATCATCTTCATCTATTTCATCAAGATTAACTTGCTCTCTTGGAGAGCCATTAGTCTCATCAAATACAACGTCGCTAGAGACTTCAACCAAACCCGATGATTTGTTGAAGACTCTATACGCCTTTGTATTTGAGTCATACCCTAGTAAAAACCCTTCTACTGCCTTGGGAGCAAATTTAGAATGTCTACCTTTCTTCACCAAAATGTAGCATTTGCTCCCAAATACACGAAAGTAAGAAACATTGGGTTTGTTACCGGTAAGAAGTTCGTAGGAGGTCTTCTTGAGGAGGCGATGCAAATATAGCTAGTTTATGGCGTGGCAGGCTATGTTCACAGCTTCCGACCAAAACCGCTCGGGTGTCTTGAACTCTCCAAGCATCGTCCTCACCATGTCGATATGCGTCCTGTTCTTCCTCTCTACCACACCGTTTTGCTGTGGTGTGTAGGGAGCGGAGAACTCGTGCTTGACGCCTTCCTCCTCAAGATACTCCTCCACTTGCAGATTCTTGAACTCGGACCCGTTGTCGCTTCTTATCTTTTTCACCTTGAGCTGAAATTCATTTTGAGCCCTCCTTAGAAAGCTCTTTAGGGTCCCTTGGGTTTCTGATTTATCCTACAAAAAGAACACCCAAGTGAAGCGAGAAAAATCATCAACAATTACTAGACCATACTTACTTCCCCCGATGCTAAGGTAGGCGACGGGTCTGAAGAGGTCCATGTGAAGAAGCTCCAGTGGTCTTGATGTTGTCATCACATTCTTGTTGTGATGAGTGCTTCCCACCTGTTTCCCTGCCTGACAAGCTGCACAAGGTCTATCTTTCTCGAAGCAGACATTGGTTAGTCGTAACACATGTTCTCCCTTTAGAAGCTTATGAAGGTTCTTCATCCCAACATGTGCTAGACGGCGATGCCACAGCCAGCCCATGCTAGTCTTAGCTATTAAGCATGCATCTAGATCGGCCTCCTCTTTCGAAAAATCAACTAAGTAGAGTTTGTCGTCTAATACACCCTTAAATGCTAATGAACCATCACTCCGTCTAAAGACAAAAACATCAACATTTGTAAACAAACAATTGTAGCCCATGTGGCACAATTGACTTACAGATAGGAGATTGTAACCAAGCGACTCTACTAGAAATACGTTTGAAATGGAGTGCTCGTTGGTGATGGCTATCTTGCCCAAGCCTTTGACCTTGCCTTGGTTCCCATCTCCAAAGATGATCGTATCCTGGGAATCCTTGTTCTTGACGTAGGAGGTGAACATCTTCTTCTCCCCCGTCATGTGGTTTGTGCATCCGCTGTCGATAATCCAACTTGAGCCCCCAGATGCATAAACCTGCAAGACAATTTACGCATGGGTTTTAGGTACCCAACTCTTGTTGGGTCCTACAAGGTTAGTTACAATAGGCTTTGGAACCCAAATACAAGTCTTGTCTCCCTTGCATTTGGATCCCAACTTTCTAGCAACTACTTTTTCATTCTTACATACAAGCGCAAATGAAGTATTACAAGCATGGTAAATAGTGGAAGGTTCATTACACACTCTCCTAGGCACATGATGCACAACATGACTTCTCCTAGGCCTACTTCTACCATGCACAAAAGTAGAGCTAGAGGCAAACATAGCATGTGAATCAAAAGCATTATGATCGTAACTCCTATGAGCATTCCTAGAATATTTTCTATCATAAATGTAGGCATGACACTTTTGAGAACTACTAGCCATAGGAGCCTTCCCTTTCTCCTTGTTGAGAATGGGAGCCTTTTGGCTTGTTAAGTTCTTGGTTTCCTTTTGAAAACCAAGTCCATCCTTGATAGAGGGGTGTCTACCAATTGTGTAGGCATCCCTAGCAAATTTTAACTTATCAAAATCATTTTTGCAAGTCTTAAGTTGAGCATTAAGACTTGCCACTTCATCATTCAATTTTGTAATAGCAATAAGATGTTCATTACAAGCATTAACATCAAAGTCCTTACATCTATTGCAAATACTAACATGCTCTACACATGAACTAGATTTATTAGCTTCTTCTAGCTTAGCATTTAAATCATCATTTAAACTCTTTAAACTAGATATAGTTTCATGGCAAGCAGATAACTCAGAAGATAGCATTTCATTCCTTTTAATTTCTAAAGCAAGAGATTTTTGCACACTAACAAATTTATCATGCTCCTCATATAAAATATCCTCTTGTTTTACTAACAATCTATCCTTTTCGTTTAGAGCATCAATTAATTCATTGATCTTTTCTACCTTAGCTCTATCTAAACCTTTGAATAAGCTAGAGTAATCTACTTCATCATCAGAAGAATCATCATCGCTAGAAGTAGTGTACTTAGGGGTATCTCGAGCACTCACCTTCTTTTCCTTGGCCATGAGGCAAGTGTGGCATTCGTTGGGGAAGAGTGAAGATTTGTTGAAGGCCGAGGCTGCCAGTCCTTCATCGTCGGAGTCGGATGAAGAGCAGTCCGAGTCCCATTCTTTGCCAAGGTGCGCCTCGCCCTTCGCCTTCTTGTAAACCTTCTTCTTCTCCCTCTTTCCATGCTTTTCTTGTTCCTGGTCATCATCATTATTGGGGCATTGTGCTATGAAATGACCAGTCTTACCGCATTTGAAACAGGAGCACTTTCCCTTTGCTTTGTTCTTGTTGGGGGTACTCCTTGCGTCCTTTCAGTGCGGTCTTGAAGCGCTTGATGATTAGGGCCATCTCATCTTCGTTTAGCCCGACAGCCTCAACTTGTGCCACCTTGCTTGGTAGCGCCTCCCTGCTGCTTGTTGCTTTGAGAGCAACGGGTTGAGGCTCATAGACGGGTAGAGGGCCATTAAGAGCATCATCCACGTATCGCGCTTCCTTTACCATCATACGCCCGCTCATGAATTTTCCGAGTATCTCCTCGGGCGTCATCTTGGTGTACCTGGGGTTTTCACGAATGAGATTGACAAGATGGGGGTCAATTATCGTGAATGACCTTAGCATAAGTCGGACGACGTCGTGGTCCGTCCATCTTGTGCTTCCATAGCTTCTAATCTTATTGATGAGGGTCTTGAGCCTATTGTAGGTTTATGTTGGCTCCTCTCCCCTGATCATCGCAAATCTTCCTAGTTCGCCTTCCACCAACTCCATTTTGGTGATCATGGTGGCGTTGTTTCCCTCATACGATATCTTGAGGGTGTCCCATATTTGCTTGGTGTTGTCCAAGCCGCTCACCTTGTTGTATTCATCCTTGCACAAGGATGCTAGCAAAACAGTAGTAGCTTGTGCATTCTTATGAATTTGCTCATTTATGAAAACGGGATTGTCAGTACTATCAAAATGCATTCCGTTTTCAATAATCTCCTAAATACTAGGATGGAGAGAAAATAAGTGACTATGCATTTTGTGACTCCAAAAAGAGTAGTCTTCTCCATCAAAGTGTGGAGGTTTCCCAAGTGGAATTGATAGCAAATGAGCATTAGAATTAAATGGAATACGAGAATAATCAAATGAATAGTTTTGATTCACCGGTTTCCTCTTTGACGAGGAGTCATCATTGTCGTCGTGTGGTGAAGAAGACAAGGCATCACTGTCATAGTAGATGATTTTCTTGATGCGCCTCTTCTTCTTCCCATCCTTCTTCTTGTGACTCGAGCCAGAGTCAGTGGGCTTGTCATCTCTTGGCTCGTTGAAGAGGGACTCCTTCTCCTTGTCGTTGACCACCATCCCCTTTCCCTTAGGATCCATCTCTTTGGGCGGTTAGTCCTTTAAGTGAAGAGAACGGCTCCGATACCAATTGAGAGCACCTAGAGGGGGTGAATAGGTGATAGGGGTGGGCACATTTTTACCGTAAACCGAAAACCGAACCGAACCGTACCGAACCGAACCAAAATTTCGGTTTTTTTGTAGTTCGGTTCGGTTTCGGTTTTTGTATCTAAGAAGTTTGGTTTTCGGTATCGTAATCGGTTTTCACCGTATACCGAACCGAAAAAAACCGAATACCAAACTTTATCAATTCTCAAATTTGATTCGATTATGTGAACTAATTGTGTGATACAATTAAATTGTTATTCACTTATTTGTATGTGATGTATGATGTATATCTAAATATTTGTACCTATATAATTTTTACTTTTTAAAATTATGTGTAATCTATCATGTAAACTTGTTGTATGTATTGTCTTGATTATAAGTTTAGTATTCGGTTTTTATCGAAAAACCGAAGTAAAAAACCGAAACCGAACTTCTCGGTTTTTCATTTTCTAGAAAACCGATCGGTTTCTAATGTTTGAAAAACCGAAGTTTTTTAAAACCGAAAAACCGAACCGAAGTTTAGAAAAAAACCGAATGCCCAGCCCTAATAGGCGATCCTGTAAAATTCAACACTAATAGCCACAAAACTTAGTTATGAAAGTTAGAACGGCTAAGTAGCTTGAAACGAGCTCTTGTGAACACAGACAATCAAAGAGAAAGCACACAAGAGACACGTGATTTTATCCCGTGGTTCGGCCAAGTAACACTTGCCTACTTCCACGTTGTGGCGTCCCAATGGACGAGGGTTGCACTCAACCCCTTTCAAGTGATCCGATGATCAACTTGAACACCACGGTTTTTCCTTTCTTAGTCTTTCTCCTGTTTGCGAGGAATCTCCACAACTTGGAGCCTCTCGCCCTTACAATGATGATCACAAAAGAAGCACAGAAGTAAGGGAGGGGAGGGCAACACACACAAGACTCAAATCCACAGCACAATCACGCACACAAGTCACAACTCGAGCTCAAAACACAACGCACAGAGTTCACAACTCAAATGGAGCTCAAGTCACTATCTCAAATAATCGAATGCGTGAAGTTAGAGTATTGGAGTCTTAGAATGTTTCTTGTAAGCTTGGGTAGCTCCTCCATGCGCCTAGGGGTCCTTTTTATAGCCCCAAGGCAGCTAGGAGCCGTTGAAGGCCAACAAGGAAGGCCATCCTTGCCTTCTGTCGAGTGGCACACCGGACAGTCTGGTGCACCACCGGACAATCACTGTAGACGGTCTGGGGCCGATCTCCTTCATTTTCTGGCGCAGACGACCGTTGCACCTCCAGGCCAGTTGGTGCACCAGACACTGTCTGGTGTACACCGAATAGTCCGGTGCCCCGTGCCGACCATTGGTGCGGGCCACGCGTCGCCCACGGATTGCGCGGCCGACCGTTGCACTGGCGACCGTTGGCTCACCGGACAGTCCGGTGGACCACCGAATAGTCCGATGAATTATAGCCGTACGTCGCCAAACTTTTCCCGAGAGCGGCCTGTTCACCGGAAACCAGCCTGGCGCACCGGACACTGTTCGGTGAACCACCGGACACTGTCCGGTGCACCACCGGACAGTCCGGTGTGCCAGGCCGAGCTAGACTTTGGCTGCACAAAGTTAAGTCATTTGCAATTCTTTCTTTTCCTGTTTCTAGCACCTAGACAAAATATGTTAGTACTCAAAACAATGTACTAAGTCTAGAAACATACCTCATGTCTTGATTTGCACTTTTCTCTTCATTTAGCACATAAGAACTTAATTAAATGTGTTGAGCAATTAATCACCAAAACATAATAGAAATTGGCCAAGGGCACATTTCCCATTCAGTAGTCCTCCACTAGCTTTCCTAATTAGTTAGCCAAGGGCGTCCCATACCACCCTTGTGTAGGGGTGGGCACTTTTTTACCATAAAACGAACCAAACCAAACCAAACCGAAATTTCGGTTTTTTCGGTAGTTGGGTTCGGTTTCGGTTTTTGTATCTCAGAAGTTCGGTTTTCGGTATGGCAATCGATTTTCACCGTACATCGAACCGAAATACCAAAAAAATCGAATGCCAAACTTTATCAATTCTAAAATTTGACTTTTTGATTATGTGAACTAAATTTGTGAAGCAATTAAATTGTTATTCACTTATTTATATGTGATGTATGATGTATCTCTAAATATTTGTACCTATATAATTTTTACTTTTTAAAGTTATGTGTAATCTATCATGTAAACTTGTTGTATGTGTTGTCTTGAGTATAAGTTTGGTATTCGGTTTTACCAAAAAACCGAAGTAAAAAACCGAAACCAAACTTCTCGGTTTTTCATTTTCTAGAAAACCGATTGGTTTCTGATGTGTAGAAAACCGAAAAATCGAACCGAAATTTATAAAACGAATGCCCAGCCCTACCCTTGTGGTAGCACTATTTTCCCGGGTGGTCGCTCCATGTTCCAATTAACATAATGATCTTGTCATGAACAATAAATAACAAATTGATAATAAAAGCTTGATCATGAATAATGTGTATCTTAATACCCAAAACCACATAAAGCAATAGCAAGTACTATATAAAAGTTCAGTGGTAAACAAGGTATAAAGATAGCCAAATTGGGGTGACCTATTGGGTCCCATAAAAATTAACCTATGCAGATCATAATAATTAATAGGAACATTATTGGGTAAATAGAAGTGATCAAGGGCACAACTTGCCTTCAACAAGCTACTGCTCAAAAGTTTCCACCTTCTGAGCCTCTGGTTCCTCAGTCACTTGCCCGTCTACTCACAACAATACAAATAAACATGGTATAGGAGAAATTAGCATCACACCAGACATGAGAACATACTGCATAATAATATTCTATGTATCGTAACGAGACTGTAGGTTCGAGAATCACTAAATTCAGAATTACAGTTATCGAGTTATGATTTTCCGAAGTTAATAAGTGTTTGGTACAGAATATACTAGGTGAATGATTTTAATCTATGTTTCATGATAAGACAGAGTTATCAGGTGATAAAAAATAATATAAAATTAATGCAATTAGAATGGATCAAAAGGAGTAAAAATGAATTTCTATGAATTAAACAAGTTCTAGAATTATTTTTATACTAGGAAATCAATTTTGAATTATTTCTTATTAATAAACCAATACCCAAGGGTTGTGGGCACAATTTTATACAAGTTCAAGGTCTGCTATATGAATTTTAGGACCTATGCACAAATAGTTTTGACCTAGATTGGACTACGGGTTCATTATCCTGAACCCGAGGGGTTCTTTCACAAAAAATCCACAATGAAGGGGTATCGTCTGTTTCTGGCTGATGGATCAGAGGTGTGCGGACTAGATTAGATCGGAGTGGGATATGAACCCTCCTTCACTCCCCGCCATCGGATCCGAAATCCACGATCCATGGGCCAGGGCGCACGATCTGTTCTCCCTCACACTCGATCGCACGATCATTGATCGATGGCCCGCGAGGACTCCACGCCCGCCAGCTCCCCCGATCGCTTGATCGAATTGGACGGCTAAGATTGAATCATGCCTAGGGTAGCTCTACTCCAATCACGGCTGTCCAAATGGATCTAACCGCCCCGGAACCTCTCTCCCTCCTTGAACGAAGCACGATGACGATGGTGAACGGAGCGACGGCGCAACGCCGGAGTGAAACGGAAATAGGGTTAATCTTTTCCCACAATTAATTTTGGTGGTTGAATGCCCAACACAAATAAATGGACTAACTAGTTTGCTCTAGAATACATGTTCTACAGGTGCATAAAGGTTCAACACAAACCAATAAACATTCAAGTTAGGGATCAAATTCAAAGGAGCAAAAGAAACCAAGTGTGCTATGGTCTGGCGCACCGGACTGTCCGGTGTGCCACTGGACAGTGTTCGGTGCACCAGGACCATACAGAGTCCAACCAGCCACTCTCAGGTTTCTGTAGGCGCACTCTGCTATAATTCACCGGACTATCCGGTGTGCCACTGGACTGTCCGGTGCACCAGCGGAGCAACGGCTACTTCGTGCAACGGTTGACTCCAAAAGCTGATGAACAATGCTACAGTGAAGAACAGTGTGCGACAGAGTCAGAGCGCAGAGTCAGAGGCGCATCGGACAATGAATAGGAGCTGTCTGGTGTGGCACCAGACTGTCCGGTGCCACAAGAAGTCAACTGCGCCAACGGTCGACTGCTCCCGAACCCTAACGGTTCGGTGACGTGGCGGCGCACCAGACAGCCTACAGTGCCTGTCCGGTGTGCCCATCGACAGCAGCCTTCCCCAACGGCCATTTGGTGGTTGAGGGCTATAAATACCCCCAACCACCACAACTCCAAGCATCCAAGTCTTTTGAAGTTTTCATTCAATACAAGAGCTAGTGCATTCACTCCTAGACACAATTCAAAAGATCAATGCCTCTCCAAGTCCCAAAATCATTCCAACCACTTAGTGACTTGAGAGAGTGTTTGTTCGTGTTCTTTTGCGCTCTTGTCTCTTGGATCGCTTTCTTCCTTCCTCATTCTTGTTCCAAAGCAACTTGTAATCAAAGCAAGAGACACCTAAGTGTGTGGTGGTCCTTGCTGGGTCTAAGTGACCCGTTTGATTAAGGCGAAAGCTCACTCGGTCTAAGTGACCGTTTGAGTGAGGGAAAGGGTTGAAAGAAACCCGGTCTTTGTGACCACCTCAACAGGGACTAGGTTCTTTAGAACCGAACCTCAGTAAAACAAATCACCGTGTTCATTCGCTTGATTTCCATTTGATTTGTTTTCCCCTCTCTCCCGGACTTGACCTTAATTCTAATGCTAACCCCCGCTTGTAGTTTGTGCTTAAGTTTATAAATTTCAGGTTTCGCCTATTCACCCCCCTCTAGGCAAATTTCAATTGGTATCAGAGCCTGGTACTTCATTAGAGTCTAATAACTCGAAGTGATGTCGGGAGATCACGTCAAGAGGGAGATCGTGACCGGCGACAAGCCTGCAAGCTCGAGGAGGACTCTTTCAAGGGAGTCCGGCAACAAGCACAAGGAGGAATCCTCTTCCTCCACCAAGTCCCATCGGAGAGGCAACAAGAAGAAGAAAATGAAGAAAGTGGTCTACTACGAGACCGACTCATCGTCGCCCTCCACATCCGGCTCCGACTCGTCGTCCGTCGCTTCTAAGAGCCCTGAGCGCAAGAAGTATAGTAAGATGCCCCTTCGCTATCCTCGCATTTCTAAACGCGCTCCTCTACTTTCTGTTTCCCTAGGCAAACCACCATATTTTGATGGTCAGGATTATTGCATGTGGAGTGATAAAATGAGGCATCATCTAACCTCACTCCACAAAAGTATTTGGGATATTGTTGAGTATGAAGCGCAAGTACCTAAGAAGGGGGACAAGGACTACGACTCGGACGAGGTCGACCAAATTAGGCACTTTAACTCCCAAGCCACAACTATACTCCTCGCCTCCTTATGTCGAGAGGAGTATGATAAGGTGCAAGGGTTAAAGACCGCCAAGGTAATTTGAGACATCCTCAAAACAGCGCACGAAGGGGACGAGGTGACCAAGATTACCAAGTATGAAACGATCGAGGGGGAGCTCGGTCGATTCATCCTCAACCAAGGGGAAGAGCCACAATCAATGTACAACCGGCTCAAAATAATGGTGAACCAAGTGCACAACCTCGGGAGCACCAAGTGGGATGACCATGAGATGGTCAAGGTTATTCTAAGATCCCTTGTTTTTTGTGACGGAACCTCCCAAGTCATTAGGCCCACCTACAGTTGTCCTTGTCCAACGGACCTTGGACAATCCTGTAGATACACATAATCACTCGACAAGTTCGGTATATGTATCCTTTTCCTTGCCCAAGAGCGTTTCACCCATCACGCAGATATTCCAACACATCAGAGGAACGAATAAGCGGAAGCGAATTACAATAACTTAATTTACATTCATCAAAATATAGAAAGAGTGTTATAGTTATTACAGAGCCAGGGTAGATGAGTGCATAAGTATTATTATTACAAACTTGGGAGGCAAAAACCCCTCTCGCATAAAAGTATATGGTTTTTCGAAAGGGAGGCCAACATCCTCCCGCGACCACTTCACTATTGAGGTTCTTCCTCGGGCACCACCTTAGAGCAAAAACAGCAAAAGTCTGATGTTTCCTCACCTACAACAACATGGGTTCGAAAACCCTGAGTACGGAGTGTACTTTCGCAAGTCTTACCCGTTAAAATAAAAGACTCTCAAGGATATGCTGGCTTTAAGGGAGTCAAGGTAAGGCTTAATCAAGAATCAAGACTCTGTTTGCAAAAATGCTTACTAATAGTGGATCCTTAAAAATCCGGTTTTATTTACAAGTCATTACCTGTCACTAGAGTTCTTTCTACCCTAGTTCAAGCACTTGGCATATACTAGCCATCCTTTTATCAACCCCTTCTTATTTACTGGAATGCTACGTGTAGGGCAGTGACCAAGTCTTCATATCCGAGAAGTAAGGGCGATCTAAATCGATTAATATCCAGCTAGGGATCTCCAATCACACGACATATGTAGCACTTAACCCTTGCATATGTCAACTCGCCACCGGGTTTCTTAAGACCAGACCGAGTTCACGCGAACCGAGAGCACAGATATGCCACCGTCCAGCCTCTTGCCACGGAGGGTACACGCTACTCTCGCCATCTCTCCACTCCCATTGCGTGTTGGCCTTTCTGGTATTAGTCTGCCCGAGGCAAAGCTTACCTATGACGAGGCATGTGACCAGTTAAAAGGTCCTCAATCAGCAAGCCTACATCGACACGGTCCTTAATCGACTCAAACGGAGACACTACACCGAGACTTCCTTCTCGTGCAAGTCACTCGCCCGGTCTCACCTTTATCATTTTAACCCAAATTTTGGTACCTAGCAGAGGTACATCTTGTCCGATGTTGAACCCATCATGGCCATAATGGATCTACCATCAAGTTTTATTTTTGAAAACATCCCATTCCACTTGAAGCAACACCTTTTTGCTTAAAACAAAACATTTGTTTTTCTAAAGTAGGACTAAGCATCAGAAAACCCTTTAATAAAACAGGGAATCAAGGAATAGTAAGCAGTTTCAAGGAAGGAAATGCATCAATTGGTTTAGCACACAACTCCTATCACCTAATGCATCATATCAAGTGATATAACTTTGAGAACAGCAAGGAGGTGGCAAATGCACCGGGGCTTGCCTTGTGTTGTAGGAGAGTCAGGCTCTGTTCCACATATGTCAAAGTAAAAACAGTTCCTGACAGGTGGATTTTCTATTGGCGGTGTAGTCTCTTCCTCTTCAACCACTACTTCTTCCTCGTTCTCTATATATATAACCATATATAATCATGAATGCTTATGTAATGCTTATGAAAATGCAATAATAGAAAAGATACATCAAGTTGTATCTTGAATACAATTTTCCTTCACGTTGCACCAGAGAAACTAGGGTTTTCTTGAGTCAGTATCTCATTTCTCTAAGGCACAATTAATACCTAGAAGGCTAGGGTTTTGGGTTTGGGGATCAAACACTGTCCAAATCATGTCAAACTTCAACCAATGTTTCTTAGTACCATATTAGACTTATCTAAATATTCTGGTGATTTTTGGAGTCACTAAGTATTTTCTAAAATTCCAAAGGTATGGGTTTAAGCTCTTTTAAATACTGAATAATTCCTTGTTTGGATTAAAAATTCTAGAACTATTTTGTTAAATACTAGAGAAATCTAGGAGTTCAACAAAATTGGTCTCATATTTTTATAATTTTTGTAGAATTCTTTATGGATTACCTAAGTCTGGGAGAAAAAGAAAAATAAAAAAGATGAATAGTGACGGGCTGAAACCGGCCCAAGTTGGCCCACAGCCAGGGAAACGCGCCCGCGCGCGTGTCCGCGGTGGGCAATTTATGTAGAGGACCCCGGTTGTTTGAACAATCGGTTAAGAATCCCTAGGCACTATTCACAATCTCATTGACATTCACACATAAGTCCTTGTACTTCTATTTCTTCGCAGACCTAAGTCCCCGACCATGGATGGTGGAGCAGTGGCTCTGGTGAGCCTGTACCGGCCGGATAACGCAATTACCGACGCTCCAGTGTGGCTGACACCTAATTCCACCCATAATGACCATAATCCCTCAATCAATTGCACAATTCCAGGTCGAGAACTCACTGTCCACGGTGATGGCGCACACTGAGGATAATCCGAGGTGTTCCCGGCGATCAACCGTAATCTAATTCAATTGGATGGGCCGACAAGCATCTATGGCACACAAGGGGTATTGAAACGAGAGCGAGGAGCGCGTGAACGGACCTGCAGAGCGCTGGCCACGACGAGCTCACACACGGCGGGGTTCTTGACTGATTTGGGGGCAATCCCAAATTAGGGAGTTGTGAGGGACGATTGGAGGGGAGCGCTGGTTTACTAGGTACACAGTTACTTAGCAGAGCAGGCTGGGGTGGTAATTTATAGGCTCGATCAGCGGTGGCATCCGATTTGAAGAGATCGTGCTGGCGACCGGAGAGGGAGAAGGTTACTGGCGCAAATGATTTGTGGCCCTCACCGTGGCGTGACCACCGACGATGAACAAATAGGTTAAGGTGATTCACTGCGACACAGTAGAGCACCTGGGCACGTGGCACGTGAGTGGCAGGCGGCCAACTGTGGCAAGGTGATCAGGACCAGTCGTGGTACAACGGCCAGGGCGGAATAGTGTTCCAAGCTCATCCCCAGCGCCCGATTTTTCACCAAGGATCATTATCCGTGTTCAACCAAGCGTGAATCACGACGCCGACACAAATCCGGGAGTGAGATCACCGGCAGTGAGGGGGGCTAAACCTGTGATGTGATTCAGTTACTGTACCATCGAAACCGTTCATCAGCGCGCCTGACAGAGCAGATTAAAGGCCTTGGTTCTCCAATTTTTGTGTGGCAACGTGATCATCCATCTGCATCAAATTTGTTGGCCTATAATCCATCTTCAATTTTGCTATAGCATCCCTAGTCAAACAATCATTGGCTTATACTCAAATCTGACTCCAAAGTTTATCTGACTTCACTATCAGTCCAGATTCAGTTTCAGGGTAGTCTGACAACCAGACTTTAGGTCCATTTATCTCCAAATTTTGTATGACACCAATGCTTAATCACTTAAGGAATGTTGTTCTCCTAACATAGCTCTATAAATTTGATGTCTTGATCTAGGGCAAATTCCTTATGAATTGGGAGATATAGAGCTCCAAAGTTGACCCATTTCAATTGAATTCAGACCTAACCCTAGGATGCTTATGGAGTACTTTTTGCAAATAAGTCCAAATTCCACCATTTAACTTGCAAATTTTCAAATGTGAAAATTACTTGGTTTGTGGTGTTCTATTACTTTGGTATTTGCACTTTGGTCCAATAGTGCACAATTTTACATCTACCCCACTAGGGTTCCAATTTAGGGTTTTCCAAGGGTCTTTTTAGGGTTTTGAGTTCCCTAGGGTTTTTGTGCCACCAAGGTCCATCACATGTGATCCTTTATGACCATTTCTCATGTCCTTTGAGGTTTTAGCTTGTTTGGGCTTCACTTGTATCCATAAGCCCAATTTAGTGTTAATCACTCTACCCTATGGTTAATCATATATTAAGTCACTTCATCACAACTTGATTGAAATTTTTACCTAGTGAATGCACTCTATGTGTAACTAACATATGAAATGTCAATGCACATGATGTTATGCTCAAGTTTTAGTGCTAGTAACACCAGGGGTGTTACATCCTTCCCCCCATAAAAGAATCTCGTCCCTAGATTTAAGGTCCTAAGGTAAGTAATAGAAAAGGAAACGTGTCACATCTTTATTTCCTTAATTGTCTTACAAGGCAGGGGGTGGTATGAGGTTTACTTCTTCTTTACAATCCAATGTACATATCTTACAAGTTACATGAAGCTAAAAAGCCAGGGAAATTCTTTTCTAAGAAGTCTTGAGTCTCCCATGTAGCTTCATCTTTAGTATGTTGGTCCCATTGTATCTTATAGAACTTAAGAGTCCTTTTTTGGGTGATCCTATCCTTCTGATCCAGGATTCGAATGGGATGTTCTGAATAGGTCAAGTCTGGTTCTAAGACAACATCTTCTACATCAATGGTTTGATCCGAAACCCGAAGGCACTTCTTTAACTGAGATACATGGAACACATTATGCACTGCAAACAATGTTTCGGGTAGTTGGAGTCGATATGCCACTGGTCCACATTGTTCAAGAATAGGAAAGGGACTAATGTAGCGGGGTGCAAGCTTTCCTTTTACACCAAAACGGGTCACACCTTTCATTGGCGATACTTTTAGGTACACATAATCTTTGACTTGAAAGTACAAGGGCCGGCGTCGTTTGTCTGCATAACTCTTTTGTCGAGCTTGTATCTCTTTCAAGTTATGTATGATTCGTTGAACCTTTTCTTCCATCTCTTTAACCAGGTCAGGCCTGAAAAACCACCTTTCTCCCGGTTCAGACCAATTCAAGGGGGTACGACACCGTCGTCCATACAAAGCATCAAATGGTGCCATCTTAATACTGTCTTAATAACTATTGTTATACGAAAACTCTGCCAATGGTAAACATTCATCCCATTTCTGTGGTAATTCCAGAACGCATGCTCGCAACATGTCTTCAAGTATTTGATTCACTCTCTCAGTCTGTCCACTTGTTTGGGGATGATATGCTGAACTGTGGAGCAGCTTAGTCCCCAAAAACTTGTGAAGCTCTTCCCAGAATTTGGATACAAATTATGATCCACTGTCCGATACTATTGTTTTTGGAATCCCATGCAAACTGAGAATGCGAGCAATATAAAGTTCCGCATATGTGGCCACTATATACTTTACTTTGACAGGAAGAAAGTTGGCGATCTTTGTAAGCCGATCAACTATAACCCATATAGAATCAAAACCTTTGACTGTCTTGGGCAGCCCCACAATAAAATCCATAATAATATCCTCCCATTTCCATGTTGGGATGGGTAAAGACTGCAGTGGTCTAGTTGTCTTCATGTGTATGGCCTTGACACGTCTACAGGTGTCACATTCTACCACATAGCGTGCAATCTCAATCTTCATTTTTGTCCACCAATAATGTTGCTTTAAATCTTGATACATCTTAGTGCTTCTGGGATGAATGGAATATCGACTAAGATGAGCTTCATCCAAAATTTGCTGGCGAACTTCATTATTTTTAGGCACAATTATGCGGTCATTAAACCATACTATGCCTTGATCATCCTTTCTGATGCAATTGGCTTTGTCGGCTTCTATTTTCTCATGAATATGTTTCATACCCTTATCATTTCTTTGGGCATCAATAATTCTTTGCAGAAGAATTTACTCAAGCTTCAATTGGGTTAAAGTTCCATGTTGAATCATTCCTAGGTTTAGCTTCTCCATTTCTTGACATAATGTGGTGTCCAGAGTCCTTACTGTAAGGCAGTGGTAGGAAGCCTTGCGACTTAGTGCATCTGCCACCATATTGGCCTTTCCTGGGTGATAGTGGATTTCTAATTCATAATCCTTAATCAGCTCAAGCCATCTTCTCTGCCTCATGTTTAATTCTGACTGGGTAAAAATGTACTTCAGACTTTTATGATCTATATATATGGCAGATATTTCCCAGCAAGTAATGACGCCACATTTTAAGGGCATGAACCACAACAACTAATTCCAAGTCATGGGTCGGATAATGCTCCTCATGCCGGCGTAACTATCTTGAAGCATATGCTATAACTCGGCCCTCCTGTATTAAAACACATCCGAGACCACTGCCCGATGCGTCGCAGTACACATCAAAAGGCTTTTCAATATCCGGTTGAGCCAATACTGGACCAGTGGTCAACAATACCTTTAGCTGCTCGAAGGCTTCGTTGCATCTTAAGGACCAGCTAAATTTGGTATCATTCTTCAATAGACTTGTGATTGGCTTCACAATCTTGGAGAAATCCGGGATAAATCTGCGGTAATAGCCAGCCAGCCCAAGGAAACTTCAAACTTGATGTACAGTGGTTGGTGGTTTCCACTCTTGAATAACCTTGACCTTGCTGGGATCAACAGCAATCCCATTTGCAGACAATACATGTCCCAAAAATTGGATTTCCTCCAACCAAAACGCGCATTTGCTGAATTTAGCATATAATTGATGTTCCCTTAAGCGCGTTAATACGATCCGTAAATGTTTAGCATGCTCCTCTTCATTCTTGGAATAGATCAAGATATCATCAATGAAGACCACCACAAATTTATCCAATTCGGGCATAAACACCGAGTTCATTAGATAAGTGAAGTGGGCAGGAGCATTTGTCAATCCGAAGGGCATAACCAAATATTCGAATAATCCACACCGCGTAGTAAATGTGGTCTTGGGTATATCTTCGGGTCAAATACGGATCTGATGATAGCCCGACCTGAGGTCAATCTTGGAGAATACCCAGGCTTCGGTAAGTTGATCGAATAAGATATCGATCCAGGGAAGGGGGTACTTGTTTTTGATAGTGACCTCATTAAGGGGTCTATAGTCCACGCACATTCGAAGTGTTTGATCCTTCTTTTTGACAAAAATGGTAGGACATCCCCATGGCGATGAGCTTGGCCTAATGAATCCCTTTTCCAACAGGTCTTGTAATTGAATCTTGAGTTCTGCCAATTCATTAGGTGGCATTTGGTACGACCTTCTAGAAATAGGAGCCGTACCGGGCTTTAGTTCAATCACAAATTCTACATCCCTTTCTGGAGGTAACCCAGGCAGATCTTCAGGAAAGACATCTGGAAATTCACATACTACCGGAATATCTTGGATTTCTAGTATGATAGCTTCGTAGACCCGTTCAAATGGTTTGGCTGGGATAGCTACATGGATGGATAAGAGAACCTCTTAATGGCCATGATTCAACTTGATGGTCCTTAAGTCAGTGTTGAGGATAGCTTTATGCTGGGCTAACCAATTCATGCCTAGAATTACATCTATATCTTGACCTTTCAAAACAATCATGTTGGTGGGAAATTCCCGTTCGGCCAATGTTACTGGCACATGAAAGGCTACTTCCTTAGTAAATATTTGTCCCCCGAGCGAATGAATAATAAACTCTTCCCTTGATTCAGTGCAAGGAATGCAATGTTTTTCCATGAATTTCTTGCTTATGAATGTATGTGAAGCACCAGAATCAAAGAGAATAACTGCTGGGTGATTAGCCACAAGAAACGTACCCATCATTACTGGCTCTCCTTCCGGTGTAGTGGTCACTTGAGTATAATAGATTCGTCCCGTCTTATTGATATTTTTGCCCGTTGAATTATTAGTCGTGTTCCCTTTGCCTTGATTGGAGCTCCCAGAGTTCTGCTGATTGTTGAATTTATTCTGCTTTGGGTACGAACAATCTTTTATAAAATGACCAGACTTCCCACAGTTGAAGCAGCCAGTTGAAGAACTAGGGAGGGCGGGGAAACGAGTACTAGGGACACTCGGCTGATTTGTAGAAGTGGGGGCAATAGTAGGATGAATGAAAACAAGCTGTTTGAACGGATAGGAGGGTGGGCGAGGCGAAGAACGATTCTGATTAAAAGGTCGGATCACCAACCTGGTTTGCTTCTCAGGTCCCTGATTAGACCTGTCACCACCAAATCCCTTTATTTTCCCATGGCCTATGTTCTTGGATTCTACTGCCAGCGCTATGCTGATAGCTCTGCTGTAAGTAAGGTCCAGACAGGTGGCCATTTTCCTCTACAGCATGTCGTTGAGTCCTCGCATGAAGCAATTCTTTTTCTTTAGATCAGTATTCACTTGGCCGATAGCGTACTGAGATAGATGGTTAAACTTATTGAGTTACTGCATTACAGTATCTCCCCCTTGCCGTAGTCGAATGAACTCCTCTTGTTTCATGTGAAGCACTCCTTCTGGAATATAGTGTTCATAGAATGCAAGCTTAAATTCATCCCAAGTGACCTGATGTTCGGCTGGTTGAACTGCCACAAAATTTCCCCACCAGGTACTGACAGGGCCTCTTAGTTGTTGGGCAGCGAACAATGGCTTCTGTGTTTCTGTGCAACGGATTAATCCGAACTTCTGCTCCATTACCCTGATCCACTCATCAGCTTCAAGAGGGTCTTCTGCTTTAACAAAGAGTGGAGGACGTGTCTCTGAGAATTCCAAGTACGTGGTTTCACGCGGTCCATCTGGAGGGGCTCTTCCGCCATGCTACTGGAATTGATTACCCGCCATCTCATGTAAGAAGCGGATATTAACTGCAGTCGCATTGACCAAGGCAGCGATAGCCTCGGCCAGTGTGGGTGGTACTGGTAGCGGGTTAGGAGTAGTCTCCTGACCATGGGAGGTTCCTGCACCGTCGTGCGTGCGAGTCCGTGATGGCATTTGAGGCAAAGAAACATTTGGGAAAAATATAACATGCCAGCATATACCATCATATTACATTACCAAAATATAATTTTATAGACTCTAGCGTATAACCAGACTTTTAGTACTTATTTTACACAAGCACAATATCTAAACTATACTACTCTAGTTTTCATCGTCTTTTGTTGCTTCACTGTCTGCTGCAGGAGACTGCTCGTCAACCAGGTTCAAAGAAGGAGGGCTTAAAAAGGTCCAACTCCCCACCAAGTCCTTCATTTGCTGTTCCCGAGGGTCCAGCTTCCATTGCAGCAGCGTCCGCGAGCACGTTTGGGTGTAGTCGACCATACAGTACATGTACTTCCTCATATAGAGTATTATAGTATACTTGCAGGTTATCGAGGGCCATGCTGAGCTCATCCACATGAGCCCGAGCTTTTGCTTCACGATGCCAAGCGATCGAGCGCGAGTTGATGGCCAATCAATGGCCGAGTCTCGTTCGGAGATCTCAAACCGCCAGCGGCCGACTTCGGCTGACAATTCAGCTATACGATGACTGTCCTGCTCCCGTGCCCTGTTCCGATGGCATAGTTCTGGTCGTAGTTGCTCCACCTTAGCTTCCAGATCTCCAATGGGGTTGTTGGAGCCACTACTGCTCCCTTCATGTCTAGGGCTAACTGATGGCGAGGCACGCCCAAAGGTCGGGTGGATTTGTGTGCAGTTTTCCTTGTACGTGCCATATCTCCATAAGAGGGGAAATTTATTAGTATAAACTTTTTAACATGATGTATGCATATCCTAATAATTATGGAATCAACTTTCGTTGATCCCAACTCCTAGAAGAATATCAAGGTAAGAATGAAAGAATATTTCTAGCTAAGTATTTAAAAATGGTTTTTGAAGTGCTTCATAATATCTGAAGAGATGGGCTTCGCTCCGATACCAGCTGTGACGAAACCTTCCAAGTCATTAGGCCCACCTACAGTTGTCCTTGTCCAATGGACCTTGGACAACCCTGTAGATGCACATAATCACTCGATAAGTTCAGTATCTTATCCTTTTCCTTGCCCAAGAACGTTTCACCCGTCACGCAGATATTATAACACATCGGAGGAACGAATAAGCGGAAGCAAATTACAATAACTTATTTTACATTCATCAAAATATAGAAAGAGTGTTATAGTTATTATAGAGCTAGGGTAGATGAGTGCATAAGTATTATTATTACAAACTTGGGAGGCAAAAACCCCTCCCGCATAAAAGTATATTGTTTTTCGAAAGGGAGGCCAACATCCTCCCACGACCACTTCAATGTTGAGGTTCTTCCTTGGGCACCACCTTAGAGCAAAAACAGCAAAAGTCTACTGTTTCCTCACCTACAACAACATGGGTTCGAAAACCCTGAGTATGGAGTGTACTTTCGCAAGCCTTACCCATCAAAATAAAAGACTCTCAAGGATATGCTGGCTTTAAGGGAGTCAAGGTAAGGCTTAATCAAGAATCAAGACTCTATTTGCAAAAATGCTTACTAATAGTGGATCCTTAAAAATCCAGTTTTATTAACAAGTTATGTCATTACATGTCACTAGAGTTCTTTCTACCCTAGTTCAAGCACTTGGCCTATACTAGCCATCCTTTTATCAACCCCTTCTTGTTTACTGGAATGCTACGTGTAGGGCAGTGACCAAGTCTTCATATCCGATAAGTAACGGCGATCTGAATCGATTAATACCCAGTTAGGGATCTCTAATCACACGACATATGTAGCACTTAACCCCTGCATATGTCAACTCGCCACCGGGTTTCTTAAGACAAGACCGGGTTCACGCCAACCGAGAGCACAGATACGCCACCGTCCAGCCTCTTGCCATGGAGGGAACACGCTACTCTCGCCATCTCTCCACTCCCATTGCGTGTTGGCCTTTCTGGTCTTAGTCTGCCCGAGGCAAAGCTTACCCATGACGAGGCATGTGACCAGTTAAAAGATCCTCAATCAGCAAGCCTACATCGACACGATCCTTAATCGACTCAGACGGAGACACTACACCGAGACTTCCTTCTCGTGCAAGTCACCCATTCGGTCTCAGCTTTATCATTTTAACCCAAATTTTTGTACCTGGCAGAGGTACATCTTGTCTGATGTTGAACCCATCATGGCCATGATGGATCCACCATCAAGTTTATTTTTGAAAACATCCCATTCCACTTGAAGCAACACCTTTTTGCTTAAAACAAAACATTTGTTTTTCGAAAGCAGGACTAAGCATTAGAAAACCCTTTAATAAAATAGGGAATCAAGGAATGGTAAGCAGTTCCAAGGAAGGAAATGCATCAATTGGTTTAGCACACAACTCCTATCACCTAATGCATCATATCAAGTGATATAACTTTGAAAACAGCAAGGAGGTGGCAAATACACCGGGGCTTGCCTTGTGTTGTAGGAGAGTCAGGCTCCATTCCACAGATGTCAAAGTAAAAACAGTTCCCGGTAGGTGGATTTTCTGTTGGTGGTGTAGTCTCTTCCTCTTCAATCACTACTTCTTCCATGTTCTCTCTCTATATATATAACCATATATAATCATGAATGCTTATGTAATACTTATGAAAATGCAATAATAGAAAAGATACATCAAGTTGTATCTTGAATACAATTTTCCTTCACGGTGCACCAGGGAAACTAGGGTTTTCTTGAGTTAGTATCTCATTTCTCTAAGGCAATTAATACCTAGAAGGATAGGGTTTTGAGTTTGGGGATCAAACACTGTCCAAATCATGTCAAACTTCAACCAATGTTTCTTAGTACCATATTTTACTTATCTAAATATTCTGGTGATTTTTGGAGTCACTAAGTATTTTCTAAAATTCCAAAGGTATGGGTTTAAGCTCTTTTATATACTGAATAATTCCTTGTTTGGACTAAAAATTCTAGAACTATTTTATTAAATACTAGAGAAATCTAGGAGTTCAACAAAATTGGTGTCATATTTTTATCATTTTCCTAGAATTCTTTATGGATTACCTAAGTCTGGTAGAAAAAGAAAAAGCAAAAAGATGAATAGTGACTGGCTGAAACCGGCCCAAGTTGGCCCACAGCCAGGGAAACGTGCCCGCACGCGCGTCCACGGTGGACAATTTACGCAGAGGACCTCAGTTGTTTGAACAATCGGTTAAGAATCCCTAGGCATTATTCACGGTCCCACTGACATTCACACATAAGTCCTTGTACTTCTGTTTCTTCGCAGACCCAAATCCCCGACCATGGACGGCGGAGCAGTGGCTCTAGTGAGCCTGTACTGGCCGGATAACGCAACGACCGACGCTCCGGTGTGGCTGACACCTAATTCTACCCATAATGACCATAATTCCTCAATCAATTGCA
Organism: Zea luxurians; assembly: GCA_029449295.1. NCBI lineage: Eukaryota > Viridiplantae > Streptophyta > Magnoliopsida > Poales > Poaceae > Zea > Zea luxurians. The sequence goes on from JAOPSE010000002.1 coordinate 114,195,342, forward strand.
CAATTCTAGGTCGAGAACTCACTGTCCATGGTGATGGCGCACACCGAGGATAATCCGAGGTGTTCCCAGCGATCAACCATGATCTAATTCAATTGGATGGGCCGACGAGCATCTATGGCACATAGGGGTATTGAAACGAGAGCGAGGAGGGCGTGAATAGACCTGCAGAGCGCTGGCCACGGCGAGCTCACACACGACAGCGTTCTTGACTGATTTGGGGGCAATCCCAAATTGGGGAGTTATGAGGGACGAGTAGAGGGGAGGGCTGATTTACTAGGTACACAATTACTTAGCGGAGCAGGCTAGGGTGGTAATTTATAGGCTCCATCAGCGGCGGCATCCGATTTGAAGAGATCGCGTTGGCAGCCGGAGAGGGAGAAGGTTACTGGCGCAAATGATTCGTGGCCCTCACTGTGGCGTGACCACCGGCAATGAACAAACAGGTTAAGGTGATTCACTGCGACGCGGTAGAGCACCGGGGCACATGGCACGCGAGCGGCAGGCGACCAACTCCGGCGAGGTGATCAGGACCGGTCATGAGGCAAGTGGGTACGGCGACCAGGGTGGAACAGTGTTCCAAGCTCATCCCCAGCGCCTGATTTTTCACCAAGGATCGTTATCCGTGTTCAACCGAGCATGAATTGTGACGCCAGCACAAATCCGGGCACGAGATCACCGGTGGTGAGGGGGGGCTGAACCTGTGATCTGATTCAGTTACTGTACCATCGAAACCGTTCATTAGTGTGCCTAACAGAGCAGATTAAAGGCCTTGGTTCTCCAATTTTTGTGTGGCAACATGATCATCTATCTGCATCAAATTTGTAGGCCTATAATCCATCTTCAATTTTGCTATAGCATCCCTAGTCCAACAATCACTAGCTTATACTCAAATCTGACTCCAAAGTTCATCTGACTTCACTATCAGTTCAGATTCAGTTTCAGGGTAGTCTGACAACCAGACTTTAGGTCCATTTATCTCCAAATTTTGTATGACACCAATGCTTAATCACTTAAGGAAAGTTGTTCTCATAACATAGCCCTATAAATTTGATGTGTTGATCTAAGGCAAATTCCTTATGAATTGGGAGATATGGAGCTCCAAAGTTGACCCATTTCAACTGAATTCAGACCTAACCCTAAGATGCTTATGGAGTACTTTTTGCAAATAAGTCCAAATCCCACCATTTAACTTGCAAATTTTCAAATGTGAAAAGTACTTGGTTTGTGGTGTTCTATTACTTTGGTATTTGCACTTTGGTCCAATATTGCACAATTTTACATCTACCCTCCTAGGGTTCCAATTTAGGGTTTTCCAGGGGTCTTTTTAGGGTTTTGAGTTCTCTAGGGTTTTTATGCCACCAGGGTCCATCACATGTGATCCTTTATGACCATTTCTCATGTCCTTTGAGGTTTTAGCTTGTTTGGGCTTCACTTATATCCATAAGCCCAATTTAGGGTTAATCACTCTACCCTAGGGTTAATCATATATTAAGTCACTTCATCACAACTTGATTGAAGTTTTTACCTAGTGAATGCACTCTAGGTGTAACGAACATATAAAATGTCAATGCACATGATGTTATGCTCAAGTTTTAGTGCTAGTAACATCAGGGGTGTTACATTTTTTGCAATCCTACTCAAGTACAATTAATTCGTGGGGATCCTAGATACAAATTAATGTCTCCCGAGGAAGTGATAGGAAAGTTTGTGAGCTTTGAGCTAATGATCAAAGACTCCAAACACATCGTCAACTTGGAGCAAGGTGCCACCACCACACCCGAGGTGCAACCCATCGCATTCAAAGCGACGGAAGAGAAGAAAGAGGAGTCTACATCAAGTAGGTTTCCCATCAACGCCTCCAAGCTCGACAATGAGGAGATGACGCTCATCATCAAGAGCTTTCGCCAAATCCTCAGGCAAAGGAGGGGGAAGGACTACAAACCCCGCTCCAAGAGGGTGTGCTACAAGTGTGGTAAGCCCGATCATTTTATTGCTAAATGTCCAATGTCTAGTAATAGTGACAGGGGCGAAGACAAGAAGGGGAAGAAGAAGGAAAAGAAGAGGTACTACAAGAAGAAGGGCGACGGTGCCCACGTGTGTCGGGAATGGACTCCGACGAGAGCTCCACCGACTCCTCCGACGACGAGGACATAGCCAACATCGCTGTCAACATGGGCCTCCTCTTCGCCAACGTCGGCCACAAATGTTTCATGGCGAAGGACGACAAAAAGAAGGTATAATCTAGAACCACCCCAAGTATACTACATCTAGTGATGAGGGTAGTCCTAGTGAAGACGAAGATGATTTGCTTACTCTTTTTGCCAACCTCAACATGAAACAAAAGGAAAATTTAAATGAATTAATAGGAGCTATTCATGAGAAGGATGAACTTTTGGATAGCTAAGAGGAATTCCTTATTAAGGAAAATAAAAAACATGTTAAAGTAAAAAATGCTTATGCTCAGGAAGTAGAGAAAATGAAAACTTGACTAAGGAGCTTAGCATTTGCCATGATTCAATTATCAGTCTTAGAAATGAAAATGCTAGTCTAAATGCTAAGATTGATAAATTGAATGATACAATTCTAGTCTTAGAATGATGATTTAATTTCTAAGATTAAAGATTTAAATGTTTGCAATGATTCTATTTCCTGTCTTAGAGATGAGAATGTCATATTACATGCTAAGATAGAAGAATTAAATGTTTGCAAACCTTCTATATCTATTGTTGATCATGTCTCTATTTGCACTAGATGTAGAGATGTTAATATAGATGCTATAAATGATCACCTTGCTTTAATTAAACAACAAAATGATCATATAGCTCAATTAACTACTAAAATTAATGAGCATGAAATTGAAAATGAAAAGTTTAAATTTGCTAGAAGCATGCTCTATAGTGGGAGACGCCCTAGCATTAAGGATGGCATTGGTTTCCAACAGGGAAGTAATGTCAAGCTTAATGCCCCCAAGAAATTGTCTAAATTTGTAAAGGGAAAGGCACCCATGGTTCAGGATAATGAGGTTACATTTATATCCTGCTAATTATCCTGAGCACAAAATTAGGAAAATTCATGCTAGGAAGTCTCATTCTGTTTCTCACCATGCTTTTATGTATAAGAATGAGGCATCTAGCTCTAGGCATACAACACATGTTAAATTGCCTAGAAAGAAAATTCCTATTGCATCAAATGAGCATAATGTTTCTTTTAAAATTTTTGATGCATCTTATGTGCTTACTAACAAATCAAGCAAAGTAGTTGCCAAATATGTTGGGGGCAAACACAAGGGTTCAAAGACTTGTGTTTGGGTACCCAAGGTGCTTGTTTCTAACGTGAAAGGACCCAATACTGTTTGGGTACCTAAGAACAAGGCCTAAATTGTTTTGTAGGTTTATGCATATGGAGGCTCAAGCTGGATAATTGATAGCGGATGCACAAACCACATGACAGGGGAGAAAAGGATGTTCTCCTCCTATAAGAAAAACGAAGATCTCCAACGAGCTATCACATTCGGGGATAGAAATCAAGGTTTGGTCAAAGGATTGGGTAAAATTGCGATATCTCCTGACCATTCTATTTCCAATGTTTTTCTTGTAGATTCTTTGGATTACAATTTGCTTTCAGTTTCTCAATTATGCAAAATGGGTTACAACTGTCTTTTTACTGATATAGGTGTTACTGTCTCTATAAGGAGTGATGATTCAGTAGCATTTAAGGGAGTGTTAGAGGGACAACTATATTTAGTTGATTTTAATGAAAAGAAAGCTGAACTTGACACTTGCTTAATTGCTAAGACTAATATGGGCTGGCTCTAGCATCGCCGACTTGCCCATGTTGGGATGAAGAATCTTCACAAACTTCTAAAGGGAGAACACATTTTGGGACTAACAAATGTTCATTTTGAGAAAGACAGGATTTGTAAGGCATGCCAAGCAGGGAAGCAAGTTGGCGCCCATCATCCACACAAGAACATAATGACAACGGATAGGCCACTGGAACTACTCCACATGGATCTATTCGGCCCGATCGCTTATATAAGCATCGGCGGGAGTAAGTATTGTCTAGTAATTGTGGATGATTATTCTCGCTTCACTTGGGTGTTCTTTTTGCAGGAAAAATCACAAACCCAAGAGACCTTAAAGGGATTCTTAAGACGTGCTCAAAATGAGTTCAGATTGAGAATAAAAAAGATAAGAAGCGACAATGGAATGGAGTTCAAGAACTCTCAAATCGAAGGCTTTCTTGAGGATGAGTGTGGGGGACGGATATCCCCCGGGTCCACTAGAAGGATAAAAGACCTCACGGAAGGCCCGAAGGCACAAAAATCGTAAGGTCATCCCTTCGTAGGCCTGGGGAGGAACGACCAGTGAAGCAGATTGATACAGGGACGGATCGGCGCGAGCCCAGACGGCCCAATGAATTCAAACAAGGATCACAACAGTGACCCGACCTTCCCGTGCTGGAGCCCCGTACAACAGGACCGAGCGAGGATGGGTCGGCGGAACTATAGGAAGATAGACTCAATCGGTTCACTATTTATTAGGTGCACATTGTTATCATATCAGCATGTATTGCCCCACGGTCGAATATATAAGGCCTAGGGGCACCCCTTCAGAACAGATCGAACTCACTACTCAGCCATCCACCCCAACTCTCTATGTTCCCCGCACTAGAGAATTCCCTTGTAACCCACCACATAAAGCATTCTCGCCAGGACGTAGGGTGTTACGCATTTCAAAGCGGCCCGAACTTGTAAACCATTGTCCACTATTTCTCGTGCAACCGACACGAACCATTGAGCTATAGTCGATAACACCGTCCTACTCCTAAAAGCACCTTGAGGGGTAACCTCGGGTGTGCGGTCGGACCCAAAACACTGATATCTGGCGCGCCAGGTAGGGGGTGTGTCGTCGATCCAAGCTAGCTCAATGGCCGTCACCTTCCTGCACAAGATCGTCTTCCACCCTGGGTTCATATTCTGCTTCGGAACCATCTCATCTGTAGCGGATGAGGAGGGAACTCTGCATCGCATTGTGGATCCGACGGAGAGAAGATCTTCCTCAAAAATCTCCAGGAAAATTGGGGCAAGACAGGAAAAGGTGCAACCTCCAATGCTCCGAAAAAAGATCGCCTCTGGCAAGCCAGAGACCTAGGATCCGTCAACCCGGAGAACTCTACTGTCTACCTCTCCGACGAAAGAATGGACACAAATCACAAGAAATAAAGAAACAAATAAAATCGGGAGGAAGCAAGTTGTTCTTTCTGTGCCTCTGCCCTCAAAGGAGAACAGAAAGAAGATCGTCACGACAGCTGCACCATTCTACCCCGACGTCCTCTTCATCAGGAGAGTGGAGTCGCCCCCCATCTCCGATGACGAGTCGACTGTACCCGGAGAGGAACCTCCTCAGCGGGAATCCAGCCGACGAAGGAACCGACGCCGAAATATCCGGCGACATCACGAGACCGGAGAGCGGGACCCGGCGCAACCTATGTCGCGAGACGAGGTCTCGGAGATGGGAGAAACCCCGGAAGAGCGTGTCTTCCGGGAAAGGAGGAATTCTCGACGGCACGATCGCCGGCGAGCTCAAGAACAGGCCAAACAGGAAACAAGGCAACGTCGGGAAAATCCACTCTTCGGGCGCAACCTGAACCCCGACTTCGCCCGAGCCTTAAACACGCCAAGTGAAGTCAGCGGAGTATTGGCTCGGATAGCCGATGGTCTCCCTCGGACTCCCGACGCTGAGGGCTATTGGTGACTGCTCACTCGAGCAGTCAACCATCTTCTACCCCTTGCACATCCGCCGAACGATCTACGACACGCCATCAACAGTCGGCGGGACGCACGGAGCTCCATCAACGCTTCGCGCGAACGACGACATGAGAGCGAGATCCATCGCCGGGAAGAATATGACAGGGACCACGACGTCCCATCCCGGAGTCAGGCCACCAGGACTGAGTCGGCAACGGCTTCGACTGACGGTACCACCCGGGACGGTCGAGGCACCACGACAACCACTCCCCTCCCCGGGACAGACATCATCCCCGACGACAGGAGGACATGTGTGGAGTGTCGGCACTTACTCCACGCCTCAGAGCCATTCAATGGCCCCCTAACTTCAAGGTATCCAACGTTGACAAATATGAACCTAAGCAGGATCCGGGAGGCTGGCTGGCCGTCTACACCACCGCTGCTCGAGCTACCAGGGAAACCGAGGACGTGATGACCGCGTACTTGCCCATCGTCCTCGGGCAAGATGCACTGCAATGGCTGCGACACCTACCACGACACTGCATCGACGACTGGAGTGATTTCAGTCGATGCTTCATCGCCAACTTCCAGTCCCTCTTCGACAAGCCGGCGCAACCATGGGACCTCAAATCCATCAAGCTCTGGGGGGACGAAACTCTCCAGTGTACCTCAAAAGATTCCAGACCATGAGAAATCGTATCCCTGAGGTCGCGGAAGCGGCGGTGATCGAAGACTTCTACCGGGGATCCGATGACTCAGCCTTCGTCCGAACCATACTGCAGAAGGCGCCGACTACCTCCGAACAGCTATTCCGGGAAGCCGACCTCTATATCACCGCCAACGAGCGAGCTCGGGACCTCATCGGAGGAACGAAGCCGGCACCGGCGGCGCCGCGACGCGACACGAACCAGCAGCCCGACAAGCGTTGGGAGAAGAGGCCTCGCGAAGAGGTTCATGCCGCCGGACCGCCCACCTCTCGCGCCCGAGGAGGACCTCATGGAGGCGAGCGCACGCTGGATGACATCCTCGACGCCCAGTGCCCGTACCACAAGGACATGCGCCACACCCTTCGAAACTGTAGAGACTTCAAGCACTCCATCGGGCACGGCCGACCCTTCCAACCTCTACCTCCTCCTCCGCCGCGGGGAGGACTAGGAGAACCGCGACAACTCTAGCAACAGGAGGAGGGAGGAGGTGGAGCCTTCCCGCGTGTCGACAGAGAGGTCAACATCATCTTCGGCGGACACGGATCGCAGGAGAACAAGAGACAACAAAAGCTCAATAATCGCCAAATACTGGTGGCGACCACTGGTCCTCCCGCTCCGTACCGATGGTCGGAGCACCCAATCACCTTCACTCGGGCAGATCAGTGGCTTAACTTTGACCACCTAGGCAAATACCTGCTCCTCGTCGATCCGGTGATCTGAGAGAGCAGGGTGAAAAAGGTATTAGTGGACGGGGGGAGCAGCATCAACGTCACCTTCCCCCAGACGCTCCAAGGATTAGGAGTTCACCTCAAAGAGCTCCATGAGTCGGACACACCCTTCTTCGGCATCGTGCCGACTGAAGGAGAATACCCGCTGGGCCACATCTACATGCCGGTCACCTTCGGAACTCCGGAGAACTACAGAACCGAGTTCCTAAGGTTCGAAGTGGCAAACTTCGACTGTGGGTACAACGCCATCATCGGGAGGCCTGGATTGGCGAAATTCATGGCCATTCCGCATTACACATACATGGTACTGAAGATGCCAGGACCACAAGGGATCATAACTGTGTGCGCTGACTTCCAAGGTGCCGCAGAATGTTTCCGAGTGGCCATCCAGGCGTCCCTCACCACCAAACCGTCGGCAACTTCTTCTGTGCAGGCAAACTCTAAGCCTGAGGAAGACCTCCCGGTACCTGCGAACGAGGCTCAAGCTGCGACCTCTATGCAGCTAACTGAAGAAACCAAAAGGATCAACCTCGGATTCACCGACGAGCGCAAGACCGCCATCATCAGCTCCAGTCTGGATGACAAATAGGAAGGCGCGCTCGTCCAGTTCCTGCAAGATAACCGAGACGTATTCGCATGGCAACCTAGGGATATGCCGGGAGTCCCGAGAGAACTGGCTGAGCACAAATTGAAGGTCTACCCCCAGGCGAGGCCGATTCGGCAAAAATTACGTCGTTTCATGCCCGACAAGAGAGAGGTCATTCGCGCTGAGCTGGCTCGCTTGGTTGCGGCTGGATTTATCAGAGAGGTGTTACATCCCGAGTGGTTAGCCAACCCTGTTCTTGTATTCAAAAAGAATAAGGTGGATTGGCGCATGTGCGTCGACTATACGGATCTCAACAAACACTGTCCAAAGGATCCCTTCGGGCTCCCTAGGATAGACCAGGTGGTAGATTCCACCGCTGGATGTTCTATGCTGTCCTTCTTGGATTGCTACTCTGGGTATCATCAGATTAGCCTGGCGAAAGAAGACGAGGAAAAAATAGCGTTCATCACTCCATTCGGTGCTTTCTGCTATACCTCCATGCCGTTCGGCCTCAAAAACGCTGGAGCGACTTATCAGAGAGCTATTCAAACATGCTTAGCCGATCACTGGGGCAAGCTTGTGGAAGCTTATGTGGACGACGTGGTAATCAAAACAGAAAATTCGGGAAATTTCATTTAAGATTTACAGCTGGTTTTCAACAGTCTACGACGGTATAGATGGAAGCTTAATCCCGAAAAATGTGTTTTCGGGGTACCAGTAGGAAAATTACTCGGGTTTATTGTCAGCCACCAGGGAATTGAAGCTAATTCAGAAAAGATCGAAGCTATCATGAGGATGGAAGCACCGCGATCACAGAAGAAAGTTCAAAGGCTTACCGGATGTATGGTAGCCTTGAGCAGATTCATATCCAGGCTGGGAGAAAAAGGCTTACCATTTTATAAGTTACTCAAAAAGGTGGACAAGTTTCAGTGGACTTCAAAAGCACAGGAAGCCCTAGACGCATTGAAAAAGTTCTTGACGACACCACCAGTGCTGAAACCGCCATGACGGGCCACATCGACTCAGCCGGCTGAAGATCTGCTACTATACATCTCTTGCACGACTCACGTGGTGAGCACCGCGTTGGTAGTCGAGCGAGCAGAAGAAGGGCATGCCTATCCGGTGCAACACCCTGTTTATTTCATCAGTGATGTTCTGGGTCCCTCGAAGAAAAATACCCTCAAGTTTAGAAGCTATTATATGCAGTACTTCTAACTGCACGCAAGCTCCGTCACTACTTCGACGACCACAAAGTCATAGTAGTCACTGGATTTCTGATAGGAGATATTCTTCACAACAAAGAAGCCATCGGGAGAATAGCCAAATGGGCCTGCGAGCTGGGATCTCATGACATTGAATTTTGACCTCGCACTGCCATTAAAACTCAAGCACTGGTTGACTTTGTATCGGAGTGGACCGAACAACAAGTACCAGATAATCCAGAAACTGCAGAAGTATGGCGAATGTATTTTGATGGCTCGTTAAAACTGCAGGGAGCAGGCGCAGGGATCCTCTTTACTGCACCTGGAGGCGAGCACCTCAGATATGCCCTACAGTTGTTATTTCCAGCCTCTAACAATGCAGCAGAATATGAAGCTCTGATTCATGGACTGAATATTGCTATATCACTAGGCATCAAAAGACTGATGGTATATGGAGATTCCATGGTAGTCATAAGTCAGATAAACAAAGAATGGGATTGTTCAAGCGACTCCATGGGAAAATACTGCACCGCTGTCCGGAAACTAGAAGACAAGTTTGAAGGTTTGGAATTTCACCATGTAGAAAGAGATCAAAACACGGCAGCTGATGCATTGTCCAAGATAGGATCCGGTCGAACTCAGGTCCCACCTAGAGTCTTCGTTCAAGAAATATCACACCCAAGCATCTCACTGGATCAGACAGAAGAATGTAATACTTTGAGCCAACTAGAGTCAGATTCTGATGACTGGAGAAGGCCGATCATCAAATATATAAAAAATGAGGAGGAGCCAGATGACAAGAATACAGCCGAGCGCATCGTGAGACAATCAGCTCATTATACACTCATTGGGGAAACACTATATAGAAGGGGTGCATCAGGAGTCCTCATGAAATGCATTCTCTCAGCTACTGGAAAGCAACTTCTGGATGAGGTCCATGCTGGGCAATGTGGAGTACACGCAGCATCCAGGACCCTGGTTGGGAAGGTCTTCAGGTTAGGTTTCTATTGGTCAACAGCGAAGAGTGACGCAGCCGAGTTAGTCCAGAGGTGCGAAGCCTGCCAGTACCTGTCAAAACAGCAGCATCTACCAGCATAGCAGCTGCAGACTATACCCATAACTTGGCCGTTTGCATACTGGGGATTGGATATGATTGGGACTTTCAAGAAAGCTCAAGGCGGGTACACTCATGTACTGGTGGCTATCGACAAATTCACTAAATGGATAGAGTTCAAACCCATTGCTTCCTTAACTTCAGCTAAGGCAGTGGAATTCATACAAGACATAATATTCAGATTCGGAATACCGAATAGCATCATAACTGACCTAGGATCCAACTTCACAAGTTCAGAGTTCTTTGATTTCTGTGAGCAGAAGAGCATTCAGATCAAATATGCTTCGGTGGCACATCCAAGAGCCAACGGGCAGGTTGAAAGAGCTAACGGGATGATATTGGAAGCCCTCAGGAAAAAAGTCTTCGATAAAAATGAAAAGTTCGCAGGAAAATGGATAAGGGATTTACCCTACATCGTTTGGAGCCTAAGAACTCAACCTAGTCGAGCTCTACATGGAAATACTCCTTTCTTCATGGTCTACGGTTCAGTGGCAGTACTACCTGCTGATCTCAAGTTTGGGGCGCCAAGGTTGATCTTTGAAAACATAGCAGAAGCCGAGGCTACTAGGCTGGAGGATGTTGATGTACTCGAAGAAGAGCGGCTGAACACGGTAATTCAATCAGCACGGTACCAGCAAACTCTGAGGCGCTATCACGATAAGACCATGCAACATCGATCCTTTGCAGTAGGAGATCTCGTCCTCCGCCGAATTCTAACGGGGGAAGGACGGCACAAGTTGTCACCTCTATGGGAAGGACCATTCGTAGTAGCAGAAGTCACTCGGCCAGGATCATATCGCCTCACTCGGATGGACGGAACAAAAATTGGGAACTCATGGAACATAGAACACCTCAGGAAGTTTTACCCCTAGCTGTATTTCAAAAGCTGTTGGGACGACAATGAACTCTGTAAACTGGGAAATATATTATCAATAAAAAGACTTCCAGAGCGCTCAAATTATTCATTGTCAACCTGCACGCTTACTCAACTCGGGGTGACCACTATGCCCTACTAACGGAGCAATCGGCTTAAGTCGGCGATGACTTAAGACGGTGCGACATGCTCACGTTTACTTAACTCAGGGTGACCACTATACCCTACTAACGGAACAATCGGCTTAAGTCTGCGATGACTTAAGACGGTGCGACATGCTCATGCTTACTTAACTCAGGGTGACCACTATACCCTATTAACGGAGCAATCGGCTTAAGTCGGCGATGAATTAAGACGGTGCGACATGCTCACGCCTACTTAACTCAGGGTGACCACTATACCCATCCAACGGAGCAATCGGCTTAAGTCGACGATGACTTAAGACGGTGCAACATGCTCGCGCTTACTTAACTCAGGGTGACCACTATACCCTACCAACAGAGCAATCAGCTTAAGTCGGCGATGACTTAAGACGGTGCAAAATGCTCGCGCTTACTTAACTCGGGGTGACCACTATACCCTACTAACGGAGCAATCAGTTTGAGTTAATGTTAACTTAAATCGGCGCAACACACTCGGCGCGTATACGGTTACTCATCCAGGGGCGGCCTCTATGTCCCATGAAAAAGTCTCAAAACCATTACGCTGCATTTTACTTCTACAAATGTAGATACTGTTGAATTCTAAACAATAGGAGAACAATAGTAGCATTCAGTACTTGAATGTGTCCTCTAACAAAACATCCGAGCACGTTAACCATGCGCTCAAAGCATGCAATGTTTTTCTATTTTGCAACATTCTTCTCAGGAGCAACCGACGAAGAAGGACGACTGGAGGAATCAGGAGCGGCGTTCACATCAGCCACTATGTCATTAGGAACAACCACACCAGGTCTCCTCATCAGAATCCGCCCCACACGAATAGCTTTGTCCATAGCTTTATCACGTTGGGCCCTCAGAGTAGCGGAAGTCTCTTCAGCAATCTTGACAGCCAACTGAGCGGTCTCTAGCTCCTGAGCGATGGATTTCTTGAAAGCACGCAGATTCTTGATGACAACATCTTTGGCCGATATCAACTGCCTGAGGCGAATCACATCATCCAGGGACTCTTGCAGCTTATAGCGATGGTTGTCCAAGTCTTCCATGGTGAAGCGATGACTCCTCTCCAAGATGTTCAACGAGTTGCTGGAGTCACGGTATAGCCTGTCAAGATTGTCACAAGAAGTAACAAGGGCACGTTTTTCTTCCTGCAAGCAAGAATCAGCTTCTTCAAAAGTCAAGCAAGCAATAAGAACACGGCAAAACAAAGCCCGGATTCGCAGGTCACCTTTTTAGAGTCGAGCTGAGCGTGGAGAGTAGAGTTCAGTGTGTTAGCATCATTCAGAGCAGCAGAAACCTGGGCCAGCTCAGTCTGACTTTGGGAATACTTTTCCTCGAGATCAGAGCACCATCGGACCAGTTCAGCTTGACCTTGAGAATGTTTTTCTTCAAGATCAGAATATCGCCAAGTCATATCTGGCGAGAAATAGTCAAGCAAAGGTGTTAAAATAAGAAGCAGTTTAACAAGGCAGCCAAAAGGAAGCAAAAGAAGCACTGACCAGCATTCGCCACCTCTAAGTCAGAAACACGCCGCTGAAGCAGCACCGGATTCCAACGCGCTAGAGACAAAGCTCCTTCTGGGACAGAAGCACCCTGCAACTTCAGCCGACTAGACATCTCATCGACCAACGCCTGGCATTAAAAAGCAGACAAGCATGAGAATAAATATCTGCCTGGATAAAAGTCAGGCCAGAAGAAACCAAAATACCTGGAGGTTGGAGAAGAATGAGGGGACCCCCAAATCGTGAGAGATCAACTGATGGCTCAGTGAAGGATCACCATCTAGAGCAACTTGCAACAAATCAGCAGGAACCAATTCAGTGTCATCAGCAGAACCCAAAACTCTATCGTCAGGTGCTCTGGCCTCTAAAGTGACTCCTTGACCAAGGGCTTGGGCTATCACCATGCAACCAGAGTATGGAGGAGAAGACCCTACGTGAACATCCAAGGAAGTGCAAGAGGGAGAACTCGCTCGGACACCCTCGGGGGCTGGGCCATAGCTTGCACTACCCATCCGAGCCGGATCATCTCCGGCAACACCCTTGGGGGCTGGGTCGCAGCCTGCGCTACCCATCCGAGCCGAATCATCCCCGGCAACACCCTTGAGGGCTGGGTAAGTGCCCGCACCGTCCTCGAGGGCCGAGTTCTTTGCAGCAGCCACCTCTAAGGCTGAAGGTCCCTCAGTCACTTCCATGGGAGCAGGGCAATCCAAACCAGCTTCCTGACCCTCAAGATCGCGCTCCAAGGTCGATGAGGTGCGGGACGCTGCCCGGGAAGACCCCAACCCGGTGTCGAGCACATCAACACAAACATACATCGCGCCACCATCTGCCGGTTCTGATAACAGATCTTCTAGAACCATGTCCTCAAGAGTTTGATCAAAGTTCGCCAGAGATAATTCTTGCAGACCAATGAGGGCAGACAAGGCAGGAGAAGGAACACCACTACTTTCCCAACTAGCTATGTAACGACGGCTGTTCTTCCGAATCAGAGGGATTTCGTCCTCTTCTCCATCATCCTCATCAACGACACGGACAACACACCCATTGGGATCAGCGTTAGACAGATCACACCCATTGGGATCAGCTTCAGTAAATTCAGGCACTGGCACTTCCTCAGCAACAGGAGCAGAAGGGCCGGCACCCTGATCCAAGCTAGACACCCGACGAAGACGTCTCTTCTTCTTTTTCTCCCCTTCAGCAGGAAAAGAGGCTTGGACGGCTCAGCGAGAATGTTTTGGACGAACATTGGCAGACTTCTGAGTGTCCAAAGCTTTGTCAGCCTCAGGGATGGGCACCACCACCAATGTTTCAGCAGGAGCGGCATCAGAAGAATCCTCAGCCAACATATCCAGCATAGCACCTATCTCTGCATCACTGGGATCCAAAGGCACCTCAAAATAAACCTGCAGTTCATCATCAAGAATTTCTTCAAGCGAAGCAACCAAAGCGCTAACTTCTTCGACAGAGGGTCATACTCTAAGGCCCAAACCGCCATCACCAGCAGGAGGACTTGACACAAAATGGGTGAAGGCCTTGGAAGGAGGCAGGTTCCAGACTGAATAAGCAACAGGGGCGCCAACATTTGATACCTTGCCTCTGAGTATCATTTCAAGCCGGCTCACCAAGTCCACAGTGGGAATTCTTCTGTTGGTGACCCGGGTTGAGTCAGCCAGGCCTCGGTACAGATAGGCCGGGTGTGCCCTGTCCTTCAGTGGCTGAATATTCTTGAAGACAAAGTCAGCAACCACAGCTTCTGCAGTCAGACCCCTTTCTTTCAGCAATCCAACTTCTGCTAACAAAACCCCTGCTTCAGCCACCTCCTGGTCTGTGGGGGATTCGGTCCAGCTCGGAGTGCGAACATCCGGCTGTCTCCCCGACTGTGGGGGGAGAGAATTTCCGTGATTTTCAACGATAAACCACTCCAAGCGCCATCCTTTGATACTGTCCTTGAGTGGGATGTCAAGGTAGTCAGGCTTCCTCCCACGGCGCATCTCCAAGCTCGCCCCCCTACCAGTTGATGCTGCCCTCCGGCCATCCCAGGGCGACAGTGATACAAATATTTCCACAGTCCAAAGTGTGGCAGGATGCCAGGAAAAGCCTCACACAAATGAACAAAGATGGAGATTTGCAGAATGGAATTGGGGTTCAGATGGGTCAGATTCAAGTGATAGAAATCAAGGAGACCGCGGAAAAAGGGAGAAATAGGAAGAGCAAGGCCACGGTGGAGGAATGGAACGTAGACAACGGACTCATGAGTGTCTTCTGTTGGAACAGTGACCCCGCAACAGATCCGCCAAGTACAGAGCTCTTTTGGAGGAAGAACTCCGACGGACACGAGATGAAAGAGGTCAGATTCGGATACAACAGACATATGGTTACCTGCAAAAGGCAACTGGCTGTAGGGATCGATGGGGGGAATGACAGCAACGGACGAACTCGAGACTTTCCGCTTGGGCGCCATCTCAACCTCGCCGGCGAGCGGAGCGGAAGCAGAATCGCAAAAGGGCAAAGAGGGCCTGGATGCAGGAAAGCAAGAACTAGCGCACGGAGCGTGGAGTCGTGCTACAGTGCAGTACATATGGGGTTTTCCTGGGCCAGATGCCGTTTCCAAAAAGCGCCCAGTCATCACTCGGCGGTAATTTCTAAAACACTGGCGTGCCAACTCATCACTCGGCTGTTATTTCTAAAAGCTGGTGTGCCATGTCATCACTCGGCCGTTATTTCCAAAACGGCCAACGCGGCTCAAATTAACTCGGCTGTTACCTCTAAAACGCCGACGTCACCATCAGTCACTCGGCTGTTACCTCTAAAACGCCGACGTTGCCAACAGTCACTCGGTTGTTACCTCTATAACGCTGATATCACCAGTAACCACTCGATCGTTAATTCTAAAAACACCGATGTGGCCCTGCCATCATTCGGACGCTACTTCAGAAGCACCAATGTTGTCAATAATAACTTGGCCGTCACCCCTAAAAGCGACAATGTGACCCCAAGTGACTCGGCTACTACTTCTGAGGCACCGACGTCACAGATAAAGCGAATGGAAGAATGATTCGAGAACTCCAAGTTACTACCCAAGCATAGCAGACAGAGAACATCGTGGACAATAAATATTGCAATAATCGTTAACTGACCAGGAGGCAAAATAATTAACACAGGCAGAGACGAAATCATTCTTCATAAAGGGAAGCTACAGAACTTACAAATCAACTCGTTATGAGTTGATACTTCCCTACTACTACTACTACATTACATTCCACTACTCTATACTACTAGCTACTACTACATTATTTCACTAATACTATTTCTACTACTAATCTACACTAACGTCTAAAAACCAGTGGCATCTAGTCACTGGCCCGGTTGCTGCCCCTGCTGCTGCCCTTGCCGCCGCTGCCACCGTCGCCGCCGCCACCGTCGCCGTCACCGCCCTTGCCGCTGCCGTCACCGCCCTTGCCGCTGCCGTCGCCGCCGTCACCGTCGCCTCCGTCATCGTCGTCGTCTCCGCCATCGCCGCTGCTGCCCTCCTCGGACAAGTTCGAGGAGTCCTCCTCGTCCGAGGAGTACTCCGACTCATCCGAGCCCTCGAGCCCGGTGCGCTCGACGGCCCGAATGTAGGTCCAGACCTCCGCAGCAATCCCCTGGGAGTCGTTTGAATCATCAGACGACGCCGGGGGAGAGACGGGGGCCAGAGATCCCTCGGACTCGGAGGAGAACTCCTCCTCCGAGTACTCCGAGTTGCCGAAGTCCTCCGAGGGAGGAGTCGGCTCACGTTTGCGCTTGTCACCAGAGCGAGGCGAAGAACCGCTATCTTTCTTACTCTTGCCCATGGTGGAAAGGAAAGAAGAAGAAGAGAGCAAGCAGCAGAGAGCAGTAAGAGATGTGAAAATGCCGGGGAAGCAAGAACACTATTTATAGAAGAAGAAGGCAACCGCTCACCTCCTACCACGGCCACTGAACAGTCACAAAAATTCAATATGCAATTCAAACCGTCTGAAGACACGTCAGGCGGCTGATGCCGTTTCACGCAACACAACACCCATTGGGACTCCAGTCAACTGCGCGGGCGATATGATTACACCCGCAGTCACATCAAGTTACTACTCAGAAGCAGTTTGCTAAACACTCAGCGTACCAAGCCGTCCCTTGCCTACGCCCATTGGGGGGGCGCCCAGGAAATATCAGTATATTTTTCAAAACTCTCACATCCGTGCAGTACGCGCAATGAATACTCCAAGACAAAAGTGAGATATCAACAAGGATCAAAGGAAAGCCAAATATAGCCAACAAGGTACAAGTCTAATCGATAGAAGCATTGAAGCAAGAAGTGATAACGAAGACTAGCCAAGGGTCATCTGTCGAATGTCCAATCAGTCACAGATCAAATAAATTGCACTACCTAGCAAGATATGGGCAGATCACGGACTCAGCCTCAAAGACAAAATATACGCTGACCTGTAAAGCATAATATCAATCACATAGTGCTGACCTCTAAGGCATTCGGCAAGAAGGGAGGATGATTCCCGGAAAAAGGCATGAAATGAAGACCTTCGAGTGGATTATCTTCAAAAATCCACTCGAAGCTCGGGGGCTACATCCATTGGGTGCACCCAATGAATCATCATCTCAGATCAAGACAATGCTGACCTCTAAAGCATAGGGCAAGATCAAAACAAGGCTGACCTCTGACAAAGTACAAGTGGAAGATGAAAGTGATTTCTGATAATACTCAAAGTGAAGACCTTCGAGTGGATTATTTTCAAAAATCCACTTGAAGCTCAGGGGCTACACCCATTGGGTGCACCTTTGGTGCACCCAACAAAGTTCGAAGTCCTACAGTACAAAATGCTGACCTCCGAAGCATGAGTCTGAAACAGAACACCAATTTTCGAGAGATAAAAGCAGAAGGAGACAGTAAGAAATTGTTTTTACCGGATCACTCAGAATTCAGAAGCAGTGGCCCGACGGGCTTATCTCCAAAGCATCCCCGTTATAAACAAAGACCGCAAGCTGGACCTAGGATCTTTGGGCCGATTATTTCAAAATCAACCCAAAGATCGGGGGCTTGTGGGGGACGGATATCCCCGGGTCCACTAGAAGGATAAAAGACCTCACGGAAGGCCCGAAGGCCCAAAAATCATAAGGTCATCCCTTCGTGGGCCTGGGGAGGAACGACCAGTGAAGCAGATTGATACAGGGACGGATCGGCGCGAGCCCAGACGGCCCAATGAATTTAAACAAGGATCACAACAGTGACCCGACCTTCCCGCGCTGGAGCCCCGTACAACTGGACCGAGCGAGGATGGGTCAGCGGAACTATAGGAAGATAGACTCAATTGGTTCACTATTTCTTAGATGCACATTGTTATCATATCTGCATGTAATGCCCCACGGTCGAATATATAAGGCCTAGGGGGCACCCCTTCAGAACAGATCGAACTCACTACTCAGCCATCCACCCCAACTCTCTACGTTCCCGGCACTAGAGAATTCCCTTGTAACCCACCACATAAAGCATTGTCGCCAAGACGTAGGGTGTTACGCATTTCAAAGCAGCCCGAACCTGTAAACCATTGTCCACTATTTCTCGTGCAACCGGCACGAACCATTGAGCTACAGTCGATAACACCGTCCTACTCCTAAAAGCACCTTAAGGGGTAACCCCGGGTGTGCGGTCGGACCCAAAACACCGACAATGAGGGCATCAAGCATGAGTTCTCTTTTCCCTACACACCTCAACAAAATGGTGTAGTAGAGAGGAAGAATAGAACTCTACTGGACATGGCAAGAACCATGCTTGATGAGTACAAGACACCAGACCGGTTTTGGGCTGAGGCGATTAACACCGTCTGTTACACCATCAACCGGCTCTACCTTCACCGAATCCTCAAGAAAACATCATATGAACTCCTCACTGGTAAAAAGCCCAATGTTTCATATTTTAGAGTCTTTGGGAGCAAATGCTTTATTCTTATTAAAAGAGGTAGAAAATCTAAATTTGCTCCTAAAGTTGTAGAAGGCTTTTTACTTGGTTATGACTCAAAGACAAGGGCATATAGAGTCTTCAACAAATCCACTGGATTAGTTGAGGTTTCTTGTGACATTGTGTTTGATGAGACTAATGGCTCCCAAGTGGAGCAAGTTGATCTTGATGAGCTAGATGATGAAGAGGCTCCATGCGTCGCGCTAAGGAACATGTCCATTGGGGATGTGTGTCCTAAGGAATTCAAAGAGCCCACACAAGCACAAGATCAACCATCATCTTCCAATCAAGCATCTCCACCAACCCAAGATGAGGATCAGGCTCAAGATGATGAAGATGAAGATCAAGAGGTTGAGCCACCCCAAGAGAAGGTCAATGATCAAGGGGGAGATGAAGATAATCAAGACAAGGAAGATGAGCAAGAAATTCAGGGTCCAAGACCGCCACACCCAAGAGTCCACCAAGCAATTCAACAAGATCACCTCATCAACTCCATCCTTGGTGACATTCATAAGGGGGTAACCACTAGATCTCGGGCTGCACATTTTTGTGAACATTACTCTTTTGTCTCCTATATTGAGCCATATAGGGTAAAGGATGCACTAAGAGATCCGGATTGGGTGCTGGCATTGCAAGAGGAGCTCAATAACTTCACGAGGAATGAGGTATGTCATTTAGTTCCATGTCCTAATCAAAATGTTGTAGGTACCAAATGGGTATTCCGCAACAAGCAAGATGAGCATGGTGTGGTGACAAGAAACAAAGCCCGACTTGTGGCTAAGGGTTATTCACAAGTCGAAGGTTTGGACTTTGATGAAACTTATGCACCCGTAGCTAGGCTTGAGTCAATTCGCATATTACTTGCCTATGCTACTTACCATGACTTTAAGCTTTATCAAATGGACGTGAAAAGTGCCTTCCTTAATGGACCAATTAAGGAAGAGGTCTATGTTGAGCAACCTCCCGGCTTTGAAGATAGTGAGTATCCTAACCATGTGTATAAACTCTCAAAGGTGCTTTATGGGCTCAAGCAAGCCCCAAGAGCATGGTATGAATGCATGCGAGATTTTCTTATCACTAATGGCTTCAAAGTCGGCAAGGCCGATCCTACACTCTTTACTAAAACTATTGAAAATACTTGTTTATATGCCAAATCTATGTTGATGATATCATATTTGGGTCTACTAACAAGTCTACATGTGAAGAGTTTAGTAGGATCATGGTACAGAAATTCGAGATGTCAATTATGGGAGGGGTTGAGATATTTCCTAGGATTTCAAATCAAGCAACTCCAAGAGGGCACCTTCATCAGCCAAACCAAGTACATTCAAGACATTCTTAAGAAGTTTGGAATGAAGGATGGCAAACCCGTCAAGACACCCATGGGAACCAATGGGCATCTCGACCTCGACATGGGAGGTAAATCCGTAGATCAAAAGCTATATCGGTCGATGATAGGATCTTTACTCTATTTATGTGCATCTCGACTGGGCATTATGCTTTCTGTATGCATGTGTGCAAGATTTCATGCCAATCCTAAGGAAGTTCGCCTTAGGGCCGTGAAGATAATCATGAGATACTTAGTTTACACTCCTAAGTTTGGGCTTTGGTACCCCAAGGGATCCACTTTTGATTTAATAGGATATTTCGATGCCGATTGGGTAGGGTGTAAAATTGATAGGAAGAGCACATAAGGGACTTGTCAGTTTTTGGGGAGATCCCTGGTGTCTTGGGCTTCAAAGAAACAAAACTTAGTAGCTATTTCCACCGCCGAAGTCGAGTATATTGCCACAGGTCATTGTTGCGCGCAATTACTTTGGATGAGGCAAACCCTCAGGGACTATGGCTTCAAACTGAGCAAAGTCCCTCTCCTATGTGATAATGAGAGTGCAATCCGCATGGCGAATAATCCCGTCAAACACAACCGCACTAAGCACATAGACATTCAGTATCACTTTCTGAGGGATCACCAACAAAGGGGGGATATCGAAATAGCTTATGTAAACACCAAAGGTCAATTAGTCGATATCGTTACCAAGCCATTAGATGAGAAAACCTTTAGCAAACTTAGGAATGAGCTAAATATTCTTGATTCTCGGAATTTTGATTGAAACATTGCACACATAGCTCATTTATATACCTTTGATCACATCTCTTTCATTTGGTACATATACATATTTCTTATTATTTTTGTGCCAAGGCTAAGACTAATGTGTTTCCATGGGTATTTCTTGTGTTAGTCTTAGATTGAAAGGGAAATGGAGTATTCAGCAAAGACAATGCTTCCACTCTTATTTACCCTTTGCCGGTATTCTGCCATCTCTCCGATTGGTATAATCTTTCACTCATATTTATTTTATCAATGGGAGAGAAAATAGAAAAGGGCTTCGAAGTTCTCTGTTTTTGGCGATTAATGCCAAAGGGGGAGAAAATATTAAGCCCAAAGCAAAAGGATCGCACCACCACCATTTCAAAATTTTCAAAATAAAAGATTTATTTGGTAATAACAAATTTTTGTTTTTCAATTAGTATTCAAGGCAATTTCAAATTGGTATATATGCTTATGAAAATAAGATCTCAAAATTGGTATCTATTCAAAACCCTCTTGAAAGCTAAGAGGAGAATTTCATTAAGGGGGAGCTTTTGTTTAGTCAAAGGAAAAGCATTTGAAACAGGGGAGAAATTTCAAAATCTTGAAAAAATGCTTCTCGCAATCTTATTCATATACCTTTGACTATTTGCAAAAGAATTTTGAAAAGACTTTGAAAAGATTTGCAAAAAAACAAAACAAAACAAGTGGTGCAAAAGTGGTCCAAAATGTTAAATAAAAGAAAGCAATCCATTCACTCTTATTCATACGTAATAAGACTTTCATATTGGTTTAATTCCAAGTAACCTATGCACTTACCTTATGCAAACTAGTTCATTTCTGCACTTTATATATTTGCTTTGGTTTGTGTTGGCATCAATCACCAAAAAGGGGGAGATTAAAAGGGAAATAGGGTTAATCTTTTCCCACAATTAATTTTGGTGGTTGAATGCCCAACACAAACAAATGGACTAACTAGTTTGCTCTAGAATACATGTTCTACAGGTGCATAAAGGTTCAACACAAACCAATAAATATTCAAGTTAGGGATCAAATTCAAAGGAGCAAAATAAACCAAGTGTGCTGTGGTCTGGCGCACCAGACTGTCTGGTGTGCCACCGGACAGTGTCCGATGCACCAGGACCGTACAGAGTCCAACCAGCCACTCTCAGGTTTCTATAGGCGCACTCCGCTATAATTCACCAGATTGTCTGGTGTGCCACCGGACTGTCCGGTGCACCAGCGGAGCAACGACTACTTCGCGCAACGGTCGACTGCAAAAGCTGATAAACAGCGCTACAGTGAAGAACAGTGCGCGGTAGAGTTAGAGGCACACCGGACAATGAACAGGAGCTGTCCGGTGTGGCACCGGACTGTCCGGTGCCACAAGAAGTTAACTACGCCAACGGTCGACTGCTCCCGAACCCTAACGGTTGGGTGACGTGGCGGCGCACTGGACAGCCTACAGTGCCTGTCTGGTGGCGCACCGGACTGTCCGGTGCGCCCATCGAAGCAGCCTTCCCCAACGACCATTTGGTGGTTGAGGGCTATAAATACCCCCAACCACCACAACTCCAAGCATCCAAGTCTTCTGAAGTTTTCATTCATTACAAGAGCTAGTGCATTCACTCCTAGACACAATTCAAAAGATCAAAGTCTCTCCAAGTCCCAAAATCATTCCAACCACTTAGTGACTTGAGAGAGTGTTTGTTCGTGTTCTTTTGCGCTCTTGTCTCTGATCGCTTTCTTCCTTCCTCATTCTTGTTTCGAAGCAACTTATAATCAAAGCAAGAGACAACTAAGTGTGTGGTGGTCCTTGCGAGGTCTAAGTGACCCATTTGATTAAGGAGAAAGCTCACTCAGTCTAAGTGACCGTTTGAGAGAGGGAAAGGGTTGAAAGAGACCCAGTCTTTGTGACCACCTCAACAGGGACTAGGTTCTTTAGAACTGAACCTCGGTAAAACAAATCACCGTGTTCATTCGCTTGATTTCCATTTGATTTGTTTTCCCCTCTCTCCCGGACTTGACCTTACTTCTAACGCTAACCCCCGCTTGTAGTTTGTGCTTAAGTTTATAAATTTCAGGTTTCGCCTATTCACCCTCTCTAGGTAACTTTTACGGAGATCACATGCTCTCCGCCCCCAGCTTTCGATTCCCTGCCGCGCTAGGAACTAATCGATGATAGGTAAATGGTGAACTTAGGCGAGGTTACGCACCGGTACTAGGAGTGACGACGACCAGTTCACGGTGGAAGCGAATCCTTAGCGTGGTAAAGCCCCCGGCGAGAAATTTCGGTAGTTCTGGCGGTAGTTTCCCCAGTCCGAGAGCACGTATGGCACCCCCGTGGTTTGGTGAACACCACCGACCCGCTTTTCGACCCTTGGGCGGCAGCATGGCACACGACGACGGTGGCGGATCCCGGGCGCATGAAATTGCTTCCGGCGTCGATGAAGGGCACGACTGCGCAACTAGTGTTGAGCGAGGGGGCAATGGAAGGAGATGGTCGTGACTATTCCTCCCATATAATAGCCGAGGCATTAGGAAACAGATTGGCTAGCTCCACCCGAGAGGATCGCCACTCGAGTCGCACGGGTTGTTAGACTGGTGAGGAGCGTGATGACAAATGGGTCCCAGTGTCACTAAAATAAGTGCGTGAGAGAGATACCCACAGGGTCTGGCTTGCGGGGCCCGCTCGTCAGTGGGTGACTGGCCGCGGCGCAAGCGTGTAGAGGAACTGACTCATGTGTCCCACCCCTAGTGACCCATTTTGTGCGCGGGGCGAGGGATACGGTGACTGTCCGATGGGGTCGGAAGGTCGGTGCCATGTTAGGTAGGTCGTGCGGGAGAGAAGACTCAGGTGGGCCGAAAGCGATGAATTGGGCCCAGTATGCTTTTCTCTTTTTCTTTTTATTTTCTGTTTCTGTTTCTTTTTATTTTTAGAATTCAAATTTTGTTGTGAATTTCACACTTAGATTAAATGCACAAATCAAAATAAATACCAGCATGAATGGATATAATTATTTGTTTATATCTTTTTCTTTATAGTATTGTCAGGTACCATAATCAGGGGTACCCCCGATAGTCCTAAAACATGTCTGGAAGAACACCTTTAAAAAGACCGGCAAGCGCGGATCAGAGTTAAAAACCTTGTCTGCCAAGGGACGTGATCTGGTCTCGCCCGAGCCCAGCCTCGGGCAGCAGCAGTAGCCCAGTACAAATTCATGGCTCGCCCGAGGGTCCCCCCAGGCGGTGGGCGCACCCCCGAATCGCCCGAAGTAAAGCTCGGGTAAACTTTGTCGTATAGCGGCCTCGGCCAAAACACCTTGCCGCTGACCGTATCACGTGCGCATTTAATGCGAGGATCGACTGACACCTTATCCTGACACGCGTGCCTCAGTTGGCAAGGTCGAAGTGACTGCAGTCACCTCACCCTTTTACTGATCGTTCTGACGGATGACAACACTATTCACCCCGTTCCCACCACTGTGCCAACCACCAAGGTAAGACTAACAACAGTAAGTCACCGCCTCTCTCGAGTTTAGCCTCGGGCACCACAGGGAGCTCCGCCTCGCCCGACCCCAGCCTCGGCCTCGGGAGGGGTCGTCACCTCGCCTGACCTAGGCCTCGGCCTTAGCTCCGGTCTCGGGAGGAGGTCTCCGCCTCGACCGACCCAGGCCTCAGCCTCGGGAGAGGTCACCGCCTCGCTCGAGACGGCCTCGGACCGACTACGCGAGCAGGGAAACCATCATTATCCTACCCCTAGCTAGCCACCTCAGGCTACGAAGGAACAAGACCGGTGTCACATCAAATTACTCCAGTAACAGGTAATGATGATCCCCGGCATGCGCTCATGACATCGTCTATCCTCAAGCTCTCTACGAAATCAAAGGAACGTCAGCAGGTCCTAGGGCTGTACCGCCAGCCACGATTCTATAGGGCTCAAGCACTTCTCCGCCGGCCACGATAGCACACAGCTACACCCCCATATGTACAGCTGGATCACCACCTTGTATCTATAAAAGGAGATGCCCAGGGCCTTCCCACGACACGCTGCGAGGACGACGAAGACAGACTCGCTCAAACATCGAACCCCTCTTCACAACACTAGACTTCTCAATAGACTTGGGGCCCGTTCCCCCTCTCATGAAGCTTGTAGCCCCTACTGCAAGCACCCTGGTGCAAGATAATATAAGCCTCATCCCTCCTCTTGTTTTTCATCTTGCATCAATCCATCTGGGCAGGGACACGCGGCACAAAATTCACTAGTCGGTTCGGTTGAGGGTCCCCCGGGTCCAAAACACCGATAGTTGGCGTGCTAGGTAGGGGTTCGCTGTGTGTAAACAATACTTTCCCGTGAAGTTCTAGATGGACAATCTTCAGCGGCCTCTTCAGCCCGGGATGGTGCTCCACTTTGGGAGTCTCGAGTTCATGTCCCTCGACGGCAGCTACGACATGACACTCCTCCCACCGCAACATGACAGCAGCAACGGTCGTTGGCTCGCCCAGCGGAGGCGAACCCAACGACGACATCTCCCTGGAGCGGAAGAAGAACACTCGAGTCAACCCCGCCACCCTCCTCGCCAAAGAAGACGGAGATGGGGCAACCATGGCCAGGCAAGGGACAGCACCTCGTCGGCTGTTGGGCCAGAGCGGGATGACGGCGCCGGCACCCCGAAAGGGGACATGTCGGGCGTTAGCCTCGCACCTGAGACAACAACGGGCGACGCTCCCCCACAAAATGCCAACCCCCGGTGGACTGATGATGCCAGCACCCTTGCGAGGGACTTGTCGGGCATCAGTCTCACGCCCGAGACAGCGACACGTTTCGTCTCTACTACGACTTCACCACCGTCCACCAACCAAGAGGTACCATCAGTTTTCCATCTTGTTCTTTTCAGATTTAGCTTCGATCCACCAGGCGACCCCACTTCGGCGTATGCTTTCGCAAGGGCATATCCTGACCTCCCGGGGTACCATATGTGATCAACTTGGGACCGACTGACGGCCCCCTCTACCTCCGAACCCGCGGGTCCCGAGGGAGGGGACGGCTACGACTTCGGTATGGATTTCACAGGACTCCGTGATCCCGGGGCCATGCGAGACTTCATGTCCGCATGTGACCGCTGCCTCTCCGGCAACAACGATGGCCACAGCCCCAGCGACGAGGGTTACGACCCGACTCGCGAATGCTTCCACATCGATCAGGAGGATCACGACGGAGACAACCACCTCGGCATGCCAAGAAACAACGACGCCCCTGCACCCGCGTCCCACGTCAAGATCCCACGGGGGCTAACGGAGTAGCTAACCCTGTACTTGTAAAGAAAAAAGGGGGAGATGGAGGATGTGTGTAGATTACACTGGGCTGAATAAAGCATGTCCAAAAGTTCCCTACCCTCTACCTCACATTGATCAGATTGTGGACTCCACTGCTGGATGTGAAATCCTATCTTTCCTCGATGCCTATTCAGGCTATCACCAAATCAAGATGAAAGAATCCGACCAGCTCGTGACTTCTTTCATCACACCTTTCGGCATGTATTGTTATACTACTATGCCATTTGGCTTGAGGAATGCGGGTGCTACATACCAAAGGTGCATGAACCACGTGTTCGGAGAGCATATCGGCAGAACAGTCGAGGCTTATGTTGATGACATCGTTGTCAAAACAAGGAAAGCCTCCGACCTTCTCTCCGACCTTGAAGTAACATTCAGGTGCTTGCGAGCAAAGGGCGTAAAACTCAATCCTGAGAAGTGTGTCTTTGGAGTCCCCCGAGGCATGCTCCTGGGATTCATCGTCTCTGAACGAGGCATCGAGGCCAACCCGGAGAAAATCGCGACCATCACCAACATGGGGCCCATCAAAGATTTAAAGGGAGTACAAAGAGTTATGGGATGCCTTGTGGCTCTGAGCCGCTTCATCTCACGCCTCGGCGAGAAAGGGTTACCCTTGTACCGCCTCTTAAGGAAGACCGAATGCTTCACTTGGACTTCCGAGGCCGAAGAAGCCCTCGGAAACCTTAAGACACTCCTCACTAATGCACCCATCTTGGTGCCCCCCGCTGCGGGAGAAGCCCTCTTGATCTACGTAGCTGCAACCACTCAGGTGGTCAGCGCTACGGTCGTAGTCGAGAGACAAGAAGAAGGGCATACACTGCCCATCCAGAGACCAGTCTACTTCATCAGCGAGGTGCTATCCGAGACCAAAATCCGCTACCCGCAAATCCAGAAGCTACTGTACGCAGTAATTCAAACGCGACGAAAGCTGCGGCACTACTTCGAGTCTCATCCGGTGACTGTGGTGTCCTCTTTCCCCTGGGAGAGATCATCTAGTGCCGAGAGGCTTCGGGTAGGATAGCGAAATGGGCAGTGGAACTCATGGGAGAAACACTTTCATTCGCCCCCTGGAAGGCCATAAAATCCCAAGTCTTGGCTAACTTCCTGGCTGAATGGACCAACACCCAATTGCCGACAGCTCCAATCCAGGCTGAACTTTGGACCATGTACTTCGATGGGTCGCTAATGAAAACCAGAGCAGGCGCAGGCTTGCTCTTCATCTCACCCCTCGGAGAACATGTGCGTTATGTAATACGCCTCCATTTTCCGGCGTCAAACAACATGGCCGAATACGAGGCCTTGGTAAATGGGTTGCGCATCGCCATCGAGCTAGGGGTCCGGTGCCTCGACGCTCGTGGCGACTTACAGCTCGGTATTGACCAAGTCATGAAGAACTCTCACTACCCGCGACCAAAAAATGGAGGCCTACTGTGACGAAGTTCGACACTTGGAAGACAAGTTCTATGGACTAGAACTCAACCATGTCGCTCGACGGTACAACGAGACTACAGATGAGCTGGCTAAGATAGCCTCGGGATGAACAACAGTTCCCCCGAATGTCTTCTCTAGAGACATATATCAACCATCCGTAAAACTCAACGATGCACCCGAACCCGAAGGGACCTCAGCCCAGCTCGAGGTACCTTTGGCAGCCGAGGGAGAGGCCCTGCACGTCGAGGTGGAGCGGAATGGGGTCAAAACCAGTCCTAAACTAGCAGACCCCTTACCTGGAATATCTCCTCCGAGGAGAGCTGCCCCTCGACAAGGCCGAAGCCTAGCGACTGGCTCGGCGTGCCACATCATTCGTTTTACTGGGTGATGAAAAAGAGTTGTACCACCACAGCCCCTCAGGCATTCTCCAACGATGCATATCCGTCACCCAAGGACAAGAGCTGTTACAGGAAATACACTCGAGGGCTTGCGGCCACCATGCAGCACCTCGGACCCTTGTAGGAAACGCTTTCCGACAAGGTTTCTACTGGCCGACCGCAGTGGCCGACACCACTAGGATTGTACGCTCCTGCTGAGGGTGTCAATTCTACGCGAGACAGACACACCTGCCTGCTTAGGCTCTACAGACAATACCTATCACTTGGCCGTTTGTTGTGTGGGGTCTGGACCTTGTCGGTCCCTTGCAGAAGGCACCCGGGGGCTTCACGCACCTACTGGTCGCCATCGACAAATTCTCCAAGTGGATCGAAGTCCGACCCTTAACTAGCATCAGGTCCGAGCAGGTGGTGGCGTTCTTTACAAATATCATCCACCGCTTCGGGATCCTGAACTCTATCATCACCGACAACGGCACGCAGTTCACTGGGAAAAGTTCCTAGACTTCTGCGAAGACCACCACATCCATGTGGACTGGGCCGCAGTAGCTCACCCAATGACAAATGGGCAGGTGGAGCGCGCCAATGGCATGATTTTACAGGGACTAAAACCAAGCATCTACAATGAACTCAACAAGTTTGGCAAGCGGTGGATAAAAGAGCTACCCTCGGTGGTTTGGAGTCTGAGGTCAACACCGAGCCGTGCCACGGGTTTCTCGCCGTTTTTCCTAGTCTATGGGGCCAAGGCCATCCTACCCACAGACATAGAATACGGTTCCCCGAGGGCAAAGGCATACGACGAGCAAAACAACCAAACCAGCCGAGAGGATTCATTGGACCATCTGGAAGAAGCTTAGGACGTAGCCTTACTACACTCAGCACGGTATCAGCAGTCTCTGCGACGCTACCACGCCCGAAGGATCCGGCCCCGAGGCTTCCAAGTTGGAGACTTGGTGCTTCGGCTACGACAAGACCCCCGAGGACGCCACAAGCTTACTCCTCCCTAGGAAGGGCCGTTCATCATCGCCAAAGTGTTGAAACCCGGGACATACAAGCTGGCCAACGATCAAGGCGAGGTCTATAGCAACGCTTGGAACATCGAATAGCTACGTCGCTTTTACCCTTAAAATGTTTCAAGTCGTTCATGTATCTCGGTCCCTTTACATGTATAAATAATGGTCTAACCGTCAAGGGAGGATCGGCCTTGCCTCAGCAAAAATCGACCCTCCCTCGGGGGCTAGAAGGGGGGAACCCCCTCTGCGTCAAAATTTTCCTCGGAAAAGTTTTCTACCAAAACGACTTTCGTGCCTTTCGACTATATCGATAACGAGATCCTAAAAACAAATGAGAGAGACCTCGAGCGGCAAGGCTAACCGAGCCGAGGGACTCCTATGCCTCCGGATACGAATACCTCACTCATCACCTTCCGCGAAGGGTAACTCGCGCTCGGATAAGTGATTCTGCTACCGAACAAGTCCTAATGCTCGAAACGAGAGGAAAGAAACACAGCCTTATACTCAGACACCCAAAGTGTTTAGGCCTCAGCGGCCACAGAAAACATACACATACTTAAAATAACTGTTCCACATAGGCTCAGGTGTCAGCAGGGGAGGAGCAGCACCCTCGGCGTCATTTCCGCCTGCGGTAGAGTGTGGCCCAGCCTCGGACGGCGACATGGGCGGCAGGATCTCCACCTCAAACAAGGAAGCCAGCGCCGTGCCTGGACCCTCGGCAACTGCATTAAGCCTTTCGGCCTCGGCCAGGGCGGCATCCTCGTCATCAGGTAGGCAGTTGCCCTCGCTGACCCGCTCCAAATCCACATCGTAGTGGGAAGCAAGGACGGCGAAGGCCCGTCTAACACCGTGATGCAGCGCGGAGTCTGCTGCGCACATGGCCGCCCAAGGCCCGCAGGGGACTCTGGGGGGAGCTGCCCGAGGGGACGTCGTCAAGGCCAAAGGTCCGGCAAAAGGCCGAGATGGCCTCGGACATGGCCATGCGGTCAGCCTCCTTCTGCTCGGTCGCCTGGGGAAGCGCCTTGCGGTTCTTAGCGGACTCATTAAGAGCCGTTTCGAACCCTGAAGACAACCAGACAATATTCAGACACGAGGAGAAGAGTTAAGCTAAGGCAAAATCACAAAACGGGCAAAACATACCTTTGGCCCGGGCACACTGCTGTGAAGCCATAGCTTGGGCGGACCAGGCTGACCCGACGGCTACGGCCAGACCCCTCGAAAGGGTCCCGGCCCGAGCAGCCGCCTCAGCTAGCCACTATGTGACCTCAGCCAGCTGTCCCTTAAGGGTCTCAGCCCAGCTCGTGGCCTCAGCAGCTTGGCCCCGGAGTTGGTCCCGCTCGCTAGTGACCTGGCCAAGCTCCAACTGTCTCTGCTGCATCTCCTCGGCCTGGGAAGCCACCTGCTCCCGAGCCGATGAAGCCTCCGTCCACGCCGATGCCACCTCTGCCCGCGCCGTCGCTTGCCTCCGACTTCAGCTCCTCACAGAGCAGCCGAAGGTCTGCAGCGTCAGCGCTCTGTTGGGTGAGGTGCTTGTTGGCCTCAGCAAGCAGGACCCCCTACTGCCGCAGCTATTCCCAGACACTGCTCTCATGACGGAAAAAACAATGACTTGGCAGTACTCATGTCCGCAAGCTCCTAAAAAGAAAATAGAATATCACAAAGAATGCCCTGACCACACGAGGCGTGTGTCTAAATCCTTACCTGGAAGACCCTGTGAACGTCTTTAGAAAGGATTTCCGTGGCCATCTGAAGCGACGTCATCGCCGCCTCGCTATACTCACGGAAAGAACTCCGTAGCTTTTCCTCCAACTCATCATTAAGGGCAAGGAGAGCCTCTGAGGTATTGCGGCCCCAGAACACGAGCGGCTGCCCTCCCCACTCATTGGGATTAAGCTGCATGGGGATGAGGCCGCTGCTTCCCCACGACGGGCCACGGATCTGCGCGCCCCACGATCGAGGCATTGGGTCCCTCTGCAACCGACGCATCTGGCCGCTCCTCGGTCAAGACGACAAGCCTCTGCTCATCAACCTCAGCAACGACGGCCGCCCCCTCCTCATAGTCAAAAATGGGGGAGTCGAGAACAACTGGGACCGAAGGAGCCGGGGGCGGAGGCACCTCAGCCATCTCAACATCAGCGGCGACGGGAGGCTCCGTGGGCACACTAGCGGTGGCCCCAGTAGGAATCGACGTCGGCATCGGCGACGAGGCAGGCGGGCCTTGAGGTCGCGGCCGCGTCAACCGCCTCCCCTAGCACGATGGCCGCTCCAACAGGGGGGTCGACCTGGGAGGCTTGCCCAATGGCAGCCCGTGCCTCCTGGGCTCCCCGCCGGAGGGCGCCCTGCGCGGAGGCCAACCAACCGGCATGGCGCGCCGTAGCTCCAGAAGAAGCGGCTGGCCCCGTCTTAAGGGCCTTCATGGGGGCCAGACCGGCCGAGCCCTGCCTCCACTTACTGAAAGGAAGAAAAGGCAAAATCAAGATACACAGAAAGATGACCGAATCAAGGACGCCCTCAGATACTTACCCGCTTCGGGGCAAGACCAATCGTGCCTGCGAAGAGATCTCTTGGACCCCGGTCCCCGCAGACGCTGCTGAGGGTTGGCCAGCGGCCGGCTTCAACGTCGCCTCCGCCTCGGACGCCCGAGGCGCCGGGGGGGCGACCTGCCCGGGCGATGTCCACAACAGCCGAGGGAACAACTTCTCGCATGGCTGGCACGGGCACTTGCTCTTGGGGGACCTACGGTTCGGCCTAACCCCCGAGAGTCGCCCCAATTATCTCGGCCAAGGGGTCAAGTACCCCCTTGGCTCGCCTCCGCTCCTCGGACCGGGACCCCGGCGTCCCGGCCCCAAACATTGGTGGCGCCAACCCACCTGGAGGCTAGCTAGATGACCCCTGCCCCAGCCTCGGATCTGGACTGAGGCCAAGTCGGGCCGCCATGTCGTCGTCTTCGTCGTCATCATCATCATCATCATCATCATCATCATCATCATCATCATCGTCAGGCGTGTCCGACGACGGCTCCAATAGGAGCCCATCCCTTGCTTGCCTTCGACGACGGTTCTCCAAGGCGTCCCGAGCCCGCATCCTCTCGCGAGTTTGAGCCTTTTTCCGCGTCTTTTTTTCTGCTTATCCTTCTCCGCGGCGAGCCTGCGCGCGGTTCAGCCCACCGCGTCCTCCGGGACCGGTGGCCGGGAGGTTTTAAAGTTCCTCAGCCCCTGGGGTATGAACAAAAATCCCCAGGGTAAGGACTAAAGACATAAGAAACACGGCGCAAAATAGAAGAAGGGTCGGACACTTACCAGGGACACATACCCATGGTCGGGATGCATCGGGGGCAGGTTAAGGACGCCAGCGTCCAACCTCCCTACTGTGCCCGCTACCCGTCTGAGGAGGTCGTCGGTGGAGAGGGGGGTCGAGGACATCCGTGAGCCCTCCAAATCGACCCCCAGCTTCATTTCCGAAAGTTGCAACCGCCGCTCTACCAATGGGAGCACCCTCCGGCGGTGGATAGCGACGACGACCCCCGCGGCAGTAAGGCCTTCGGCTTGGAGCTTCTGCAGGGCACGGAGAATGGGCTGGAGCTTCTCCTGGTTCTCGCGTGTGGCCCCCCAGTGCCAGTTATCGCCAGCGGTGGTCACCACTCATTGAGAAAACGGCGGTAGCACCCCGTCGTCATTCCGGAGATAGAACCATCGGTTCTGCCAACCCCTTGTTTGAAGACACAAGGGAGGCCGGATGTACTGCTGTGCGCGCCCTGACCTCAGCTGAAGGGTGCAGCCAACCAGCCCGCACCGCCATACGGACCTTCTTCACGTCCGTCAACGCGGCGAAGAACTCCGCGCAGAAGAGATGAGTCCACAGGTCCCAGTGGGGGTCAATCCCCAAAACCCCTCGCAAACTGCCATGAAAATGGCCGCCTGCACGATGGAGTTGGGGTTGAAGTTATGAAGCTCCACCCCATAGTAGTGCGGGAGCACTCACATGAAGCGACTCGCCGGCATCCCAAACCCTCGCTCATGGAAGGGGGTGAAGCTGACCACATACCCCGACGGCGGAGTCGGGTCGGCCTCGCTCCCAGGGGCCAACCACTCAGGCTGTGGCCCGCCGGAGAGAGGACAGAGCAAACCCTTGGCAACGAGGGCTTGCAGATCCTCCAGAGATGACGGTGGAGAAGGGCCACGGGTCGCGCGGCGGAATAACAGTCGGCTTGTCAGCCATTGCCGAACAGAGGCAGTGGAAGCGGAAGGGACGAGGTGCACGGTTTTCCTCTTCTCTCTGTCTACTCTCTCAGGTTTGCGAAAGCAAAGGCAGAAGGCAAGAGCGGAAGCACGAATGGCAGGGTAAAGAACCACTTGCCGGTCCCCCTCCCAGGTATATAAAGGCCCAGACAGAATCCGCCCAAAACTTGCCCGAGCCCCCTCGAGAATTTTAAAATTCGAAATCAGAGCAGTTTTTCTGTTCCTCGAATGACTCGCGCACGCGCAACGGATACCCCGCGAGTCGCCCGTCTCGTCGCATTAACTCTCTCTGGCAGGGCACACGTCACCTCT